>JASUUH010000096.1:1747500-2947500 GCA_030449925.1 Citropsis articulata | reverse complement strand
GGAGCTATTTTCTCTGAAACCATGACAGCCTGGCCTAATTTATTTATTTTATTTTTTCACCATTTTCCTTTCCAATATTTATCCACGTTTATTACATTGACTGAGCGGTTGCAAATATTCTCAATTTGCTTTTCCACTGTATTGCTCATTTCTACACGAATCTTTTCCTTTTCAGTTGTACCCGTTTGTTTTATCCAGCTACTATCCGATAATTTTACTTTTCTGATCCCTTGCAATAATTCCAAACGGACCAAACCTATTGCCAATTTCCTGCACTTCTCAATCCACCTGGGTCATTGAAAGGGGCCTATTTTTTGTAAAACTGGACAGCCTGGCCGAATTTATTTATTTCACTTTCCCGCACCGTTTTTCCTTCCAATAATTATCTGCATTTATTTCATTGCCTGAGCAGTTGCAAATATTTTAAACGTCCATGCAATTAATATCCCGAGTCCTCCCAATTAATTTCAAACCTATTATCAATTTCCTCCACATATGAATCTCTACGTGGATCAATGTTTTTGCATCATTTTTGTCCACATTTATTACGTCGGCTGAACACTCACAAGTATTTTCAATGTCTTTAAATCCAGAGTTTTTTTTTTGATAAAGTCTTTATCCAGAGTTACCGACCAAATTTATTAAAAAGAATTTATTTTACCAACTGTATATGTCAACATTTACATCTACCACCCAACGGCAATTTTAATTTGATGGGCCCTTTCACTAATCTCAAACGTATTATCAATTTTTTCGACATCCAAATTCACTTGGATCATTTAGAAAGCAGCAGAGGCTGCTGTACGTGAGAAAACATTGGTCTCCCCATCAAATTCAATTATTTTTCTTTGTGGACCCTTGTATTAATTGATCTCCAGCCACCACCGTCTCATTTAATTATTATTATTATTTTCGATTATTGGATGAATAATGGAGGTGAGGCTTCAAAGTAAAAAGCCTTGCATGTTTTAATTGTCATTTATGTTGTTGCACGCCAAATGTTTGATAAAATACCGCAACAAATACACTTACTTGATTTTCTTGTAAATTTATTTATTTTTCTAATCTGAAACCACTTGAATGTTCAGAGAATTTTGAAGGCTTCGGTATATTCAGTAATATTTTTATTCAATTTATATTGTTTAACTAGAAGAAGATGATACATATAGCATCTTTTTTTTCCTTCTTTCTTTTTTCTTATGCTTTTTTATATGGTTCAAGTGTTATATTTTTTATTTTTCTTTTTTCAACATGGTCTCATATATCATTCTATATGGTATTGCTTGAAAAATTGGTGTACTATAATATTATGTAGAAACAAGCTTTTATTGTAACTTATTCTTTAGATCCACTAAACTAAATTCAAAAAAAAAAAAAAAACAGAATCTTAGAAAGTGTTTTCTGTATATTGTGGTGAATCGAAATCTCATGTGCAATATCTAAATGAAATGGTACTTGAAATGATGGAGACTTTGTTCTAACTTTTTCTACTATGTGCTTGTACCATGTTTATGGATATTAAAATACTTTTCTTCTTTTGTATTGGGAGGACTGAAACGCTTAAAGAATCTACTGGATTAATTGCTTGCTTCAAAAGATGTTTGATAGGTCATAAATAGTCATATTATATTTAGTTTAATTCCCTTATATTTTGATTGATCTTGTGCTAATTTATGGAGATTATGTTTGATTTGATTTAGGAGGAGAAACATGTGGAATTATGATAAAAGTGGATAAAAGAACTTTATTTGAGAACTTTGCGATCGTGGGTGACCGTTGAGCTTGAAGGAGGCGGTTTCTGGCGATAAGAGGAGAAGAAAGCCAAGAAGGATTAGAAAAAGGTGAAGAGGAAAAGAAATCATGAGGAAAAGGAAGAAGCGAAGAGAGGAAAGCAAAAGAAAAAGCGTTATAAAAGGGGGCTTGGGCGTGAGGAAAAAGGAGACAAAGGCTGCAATTATTTTCTTCTCGATTCTTTTGTTTTGTTTAGCAGTGGCTAAGGTTTTAATTAGGTCAGGGGTTAATCAATTAGGTTGTAATTTTGTGAGGCTTTGAACTTAACTAGAATTTCTTCAATCCAAGTAATTTTTATTTCTTGTTCTTATTGTCTAAATGAAATGGTACTTGAAATGATGGAGACTTTGTTCTAACTTTTTCTACTATGTGCTTGTACCATGTTTATGGATATTAAAATACTTTTCTTCTTTTGTATTGGGAGGACTGAAACGCTTAAAGAATCTACTGGATTAATTGCTTGCTTCAAAAGATGTTTGATAGGTCATAAATAGTCATATTATATTTAGTTTAATTCCCTTATATTTTGATTGATCTTGTGCTAATTTATGGAGATTATGTTTGATTTGATTTAGGAGGAGAAACATGGAGATTATGATAAAAAGTGGATAAAAAGAGCTTTATTTGGGCTTTTCTGATCATAGGGTGACCGTTGACTTGAAGGAGGCGGTTTCTGCGATAAGAGGAGAAGAAGCGAGAAGGATTAGAAAAGCTAGCAAAGAGGAAAAGAAATCGCGAGGAAAAGGAAGAGAAGCGAAGAGAGCGAAAAGAAAGCAAGCATTATAAAAAGGGGGGGCTTGGACGTGAGGAAAAAGGAGACAAAGGGCTGCTGCAATTATTTTCTTCTCAATTCTTTTGTTTTGTTTAGCCACCATGAGTGGCTAAGGTTTTAATTCCGGTCCAGGGGTTAATCAAATTCCAGTTGTAATTTTGTGAGGCTTTGAACTTAACTAGAATTTCTTGATCAAGTAATTTTTATTTCTTGTTCTTATTATCTATGAATTATTTATATTGATTGAGTTGGCTTAATTGATATTTATTTTCTATCGCTAGTCTTGAGTTTGTGATCCGTAATTGTCATGAATGATTGAATTGAGTAGCAAGGAGTTGGCTCATGTGTGTGTATATTGATGGCCACAATTACATAGCTTGCATGATAGGCTCTAGGGAAATAAAAATACAAATTGATTGAATTGGAGTAATCTGAATTAATTGATCTTGTTTTAGTCATTCTCACAATTCTTAATGCTATCACTTAATTTGATATGGAACGATGATGCCCAGTTAAATTAGTGATAAGTTTGGATTTATGCGATTGTTTGAGTCTATTACATTAGGAGAATAATTACTTTCTGCGGGATTCCGATTAAGTAGACTAAGTTCTTGGATTGAGTAATTTATATTTTTTTTTTGCCTATGAACAAAATTGCAATTGGATGGAATTGACACCCTTGGATTGGAAGTTTGGTAAGATTGATATTCTCTTGTTTAATTTTAAAGTTTTGTTTTTTTATTTTATTTTTATTTATTTTCATCAAATTCTCGTTAAAAACAATTGAAATCAAATAATTCGGATAACCGGAAATCCCTCATCCGGCTAACCGTTTGTGGACAGAAAGAAGAAATCACAAATTCGGCTTACCGGTTTCACTCATCCGGCTAGCCGAATCAAGTCAGAACCGAGAGGAACCCACAACCGGACTTCGGGTTATCCTCATCCGGCCAGCCGAAATCGTTCCAGAATTGTTACTACCACAAACCGGTCTACCGGATTTTCCCTATCCGGTTAGCCGGATCGCGTCCAGAATCACCACCAGCCACAACCAGATTTCCGGATTCCTTTTCCGGTTGTCCGAATAAAGTCAGCAAGGAGAGAACCCGCAATCGGCTATCCGTTTCCTACAACCGGTTGTCCGAATCAACTCCAGAACCATCACAAATCACATTCGGTCTTCCGGATTTTCTTCTAACCGGTTAACCGAAAAGCATCCAGAATCATTACCATCCGCAACCGGTAAACCGGATTCCACTCAGCCGGATAGCCGGATCGTTTCAGAATTGACACTGCCAACAAACGGACATCCGGATCCTTTATCCGGTTAGCCGGTTATTCTCCAGAAAATCAAACAAGACAAACGGCTTACCGTTTACAATAAACGGTTAGCCGGTTTTGAGGAGAATTTTGAAAATCTGATTTTTCTTGGAAAATTAATTTTATTTTAAACTTTGAGAAGTTAAATACATAGTTCCCTAGGGATTCGACCTGGTCTCACCATTTCTACAATTTTATTTAGGTGAATCAGTATTTGTTTTTGAGGAGCTTCGACAACCTCCGTCAATGTTCTAGAGGCAAAGGGTGGAGTAGTATAAAAACAAAAGCTTGATATGTAAGTTATTCCAATTTGTTTACATTTACTTATAGAAATTAAATTTACATATTTCTTTTGAATGTAAAGTATATTTGGGATTGAGAACGCGTTTGCTTGAAAAATTCAGTTAATGCTTCATTCTACCTTTGTGTTATTTTTTCACTCATATTTTTACAAGTGCTATCGATCTTACTATTTACTATTTGTTTATTCTTAGTCAATGGAACTTATTATTCAATAAGGACATGATCCTCTTTCTTTTTTAGATGTGTTTAGTATTATTTTTAAACGTATATTAATTATTGACTTCTAATTATGCAGGACTAAATGATAGAAATAAAGAAAAAAAAGACTGTGAGACTAATGATAAAAAAAGACTGTTACAAAAATTGTTACATCATAATCTTTTCTATTATGATGTAACAAGTTGTAACATAATAAAATACATCGTCTTTAATAATGTGAGACTATATTCGTTTTCATTTGAAACGAAAATAATTTTCATGGAATAACATTTTTTGAATCAAAATTTTTTTGTCACTAGATATCAATCTATGTGACTACAATATGTTGTTGTGGATACAATATGTTGTTGTTGATGCTTTTTTTATCGACAATTGGAAGTAATCATTTTAACTTTTTAAATACAATATAAATAGTCATTAAATAATAAAGTATTTTATTATTAAAAATAATTTGAGACAATATTACATATATTTTGCAATGAAAGAATACGTTGCAACATGTTAATTTTTCTAACTAAATGTTTATTGTTGCAAATGCTTACATTTTATGACAAGAGATAATGGTCACTTAAAATTTTTTGATACAATATAATTAGTCATGAAATAGCAAAATGAATTGTCCTTAAAATAAATTTGAGACTAAATTAATTACCAATTGTATTTGCAAAAATTGTCACAAATGACAATTACTTGGGACGATTATGTAACGTCATGATATGTAAATTTCAATGACAGAAAAATAGCGTTGCTAATTGTATCGTCAAACCTCTAAAATAAAGATTTTGAGTAATTGTTGTGACTATATTTACGTACTCTTGAGACAAAATTATTGTCGCTATAAATCACATATTATGACAAATGTGTAGTGTCATTAATTGCATTTTTAAGTCTCCAATCTGACCATTTTGAATATTATTTGTGACAATTTTAACTTAATTTTAAGACAATTATTTTTGTCACAAAAATATATTTTTAACATGACAAAAATAATTTTGGTCGCTACAACCTTTTAAGATAGTCTTTCCACGACTATCGTGTGACAATTTATTTTTTGTCATAAAAAATATAAGGTGACTAATTTATTATTTTTAATGACTAAATTTTTTGTAAAAAAATATTATTTTTCTTGTAGTGAGGATTTATTAAAAAAGAAAAGAGAAAAGATGAGTTTTCGCAAACCAATCAATTAGATTTGATCTAATATTGGCTGTATTTGGTCTCTTGTTTTTAAGTTGATTTTATTATAGTTATTGGCCGTGGTCTCTTAATGATAATAAGCTTATTTGGCTAAGTTTTTGTTAGCCTAAAGGGCTACACATTTGTAATTTTGATGATAACAAACATGTGTCTTAAGTGATTTAATAAATATTGTATTTCACAAGTTCACTAGTTTTTGAAGGATAATATTTATGCAAGTGAATCAAGTGAAATCAATCTCAAGACACTCGACGGATAACGACAAAATCAAGAATGAAATTTAAAGCTCGACGGACAAATTATTGTGACAATTTCTTGTAAAGCTGGTATGATTTAATTTATGATTGGTTTATCATTTGAGAAGCTCAATATTTTGTTTAATAAATTATTACTTTTCATAAACCAAAATGTTTTATATTTAAGATAAAAGTATTTTGTGGATTTGAGTAATTTAGATTAAAATGAAAAAGTTTTACAATCTTTGATTTTAATAAATATTATTTTGAATTCGAATTTAGACCTATTTGAAAAGATTTGAAACGTTTTGGATCATATTGTAACTTATAAAAGATTGAGGGCCTAAGTGAAAGATTTTGAGAACTTTAAAATTTATGATGTTTATGTTAAAACGTGAAAAGGATCTTTTTGAAAAGGTTTATTATAGTTTGTGTTATATCATAATTTTAAAAATTTTTGGAAATGATAAATATTATTTACAAATTCTGAAATTGGACATGTTTGTAAAATTTTTTAACTTTATAGGCTGTAGTATAATTACAAAAAGTTTTGAGGTAAAATATAATTTTATGAACATTATTACTGTAGATAAGTAGTGATGATTTATATTTGAATCAATGATTAATAATCGAATCAAGCTGAGTTAATTCCTTCAATCAGAGCTTTTTTCAATTTGAATTATAATTTTAATTTACATTCTTGTTATTTTAATTTGATTTTTATTATTGTCATCAGTCCCCCCATTTTGTATTTTATATTTTAAAATAATTTAAATAATTACCGATCTTTATGGACACGATCTTACTTAATTACTATATATAATTTATTTATAGCATGTATTTATTTTTGCTAGCGTCGACCATCAACCTATGATAATTTTTTATGCAAGAATTAATTCTTTGATTCCAATTATCTGTGGGTTATTCGGCTGTCACGTAATTAAAGTGGTTGACAATTTAATATTCCACACCAAACATGAGTGAGTATCCACATGCAGTACCGGCTGAGGAGGGGGGCCTAGTGTCCTGGAATTTGTGTAAAGTTAAGTAAAAGAGAAAGGCGATGCCTGTAAGACCGCGTCAATGTTCATGCCAGGGCCTTTTTGAGTCAATTATTGGATTTGTTCATAAATACAGTGCATAAGCTACCGACAGGCCAATTGTAAGTTTCTTGTTTTTCATGTACTCATTTACATACAAGTCAGGATCACACTTAACTACCTCGATCCGTATAATAATTTCTTTTGTAAGTGGGTAGATTTAATTTTGTCATAAACTATTCCAAAACTTGGTAACATTTGATTGAACCCAAAAGAATTAAAAAAGAAAAATTCTATAGATAAATTCAAAGAGGAAGATTAAATCGATCACGGATTCAAGGTATGTGAGTTCTCTTAATCTTCTTCATTCTTCTTTGCTTGTGATAGTTTTATTTGAGCATGTTCTCTAATAAGTTATTGTTGTGATTTTGTTTAGCTTAGTGCTAGAAGATGGCTAACTGCGAGCATGCATCAATTGATGTAAAAAAATTAGCAGCTTCTTTGAGAGAAAACTTGGAGACCGTGCAATCCTTATCCGAGGACTGTTGCATATATAGAGTTCCCCAACAAACGCGGTGTCTAAATGAAAGTGCTTTTACTCCACAAGTGATTTCTATCGGCCCGCTTCATCATGGTAAGGAAGAGTTAAAAGAAATGGAAGAGCATAAAAGAAGAAACTTCAAGCATTTTCTTAAACGAACTAAGGTAAGTATTGAGGAGTTTCTTACTCTCGTAAAGGATAAAGAAGCTAAATTGCAGAGTTGTTATTCAGAAAACATTGAACTTACACGTGATGAATTTGTTACAGTGATTTTAGTTGATTCCATCTTCATGATTGAGCACCTCCTCAGATTTTCTAATCGAGATTTGGTAACTGTTGATGATTGTATATTTGAAAAGCCATATATAGATATTGACAATGACTTGTGCTTGCTAGAAAATCAGCTTCCATTTTTTATTATAAACGACTTGTTCAATCTAGCGAAAACCGCAACGTGTGATGAACAATTCGAGAAAGTTTCCTTGATTAAATTGATTATAAGTCTGATCAGGGACTTGGCTGCGGATGATCTCTTGATAGAGGAGAATATTTTAGAGCAACACTTCTCGAAAGCTGAGCATATGCTTGATTTGCTTAGACTCTGTCTTGAGCCGTCCGATGAGTCGGATGATGATGATGACGACGACGATGAAGAAGAAAATACAGTCCAGCCTCAAAACATACCTAATGTGACGGAACTTCACCAAGCCGGAGTCAAGTTTCAGTTGGGGTCAGGCAAAAATCTTCTCAACATCACATTCAAAAAAGGGATTTTGGAAATTCCATTATTGACAATATATGAAACCACCGAAGGTTTGTTTCGAAATCTTCTTGCTTTCGAGAAGGTGCATTGTGATAACAGCTATATAAATGACTATATTATAATGATGAGGAACCTCGTTGTCACTGAAAAAGATGCGGACAAGCTTGTTGAAAATGGGGTTATTGATAACTGGACAGGGGATAGTCAAGCCGTGTCAAATTTTCTACGCAATATTGACAAACAGGCTACATTGTATGCTGATGATTTTCGGTATTCGGTTCTTGTTCAAGATCTAAAGGACTATTGCAGATACCCTTTGCACAAGTGGAAGGCAAACTTGAAGCAAAATTATTTCAACACCCCATGGGCATCTATCTCTGTCATTGCGGCTGTTGTCCTCCTCCTACTCACCGTTGTGCAAACAGTTTGTTCTATCATCGCATTGTAGGAGTAGGTTAATTTTGACGATTTTTCAAGTTGTATGTTTTCGGAAGGATTTCATACATTTAATATGCCAGCATTTCTGTTTTTTTAGCTCAATCACAGTGTAAAAAAATAAAAGTGGTTGATTTCGTACTTGTGATTATTTGATTATGACTTTAGATCTGTAATTGTGCCAAATATTTTGAATTTAACGAAATCTTATTTGTTTTTTTTTTTTATGTATATATTCTGATAATTCTGATATCTTCTGATCGGATGTTAGTCGGGATTAATTCTTCTGTTATAGCGTGCGAAGCTACCTAGGATGTGAGGGAACCAATTATCTCCTATATTAGAGGATGCATTCAATCGAGATTAAATTTACATGAGTTATTTGCGCATGAACTTATTTGTTTTAGAATAATAATAATAGATGAACTTGGTTTTGTTGAATTTGATTCTTATAATACATAGATCCAGCTTGGTTCGGTTTTGCTGACCTCGCGTAGTGAGACCACCTGGCCACTTAATAGGACATATTGAACTCATTTATTATAAATTGACAAACTTGGTTTTGTTCATCATATAAGATGGAGCTTACTATGTTACAGCTTCTGCAAGTAACATTGCCAATGGGAATCTTCCACGGGTGTGGTGCTCATGCAACCTAGGCAAGGGAGCTGTTGATGCAAGGTCAAAATGGTAAGGCTGTTAGTTGCAGCTTCTGCAACTTAGCCGTGTCCATAAAATGGTTTGTTCTTGTATGTACCGTACGCATTGCAGTTGCTGACATACGCAAAGCAATTTTTGAGTTTTGTGCCTTCTAATTTTTCAGATCCACACTCCTTTGTATCTTTAATTACTCTGGAAATGGATTAGCTCCAGATAAATACTTTCAGACTCATTTTGATTCTAGTTTTGTTTGCTCTCAACGGTTTTTCAATCAATTCTTATTCCCCTGTTGTAGCTTTTCTTTTATTTTATAGGATAAAGTTCGTTATATCCCCTGATAGACGGCACTGATTTTTTATTTTTAATAATCTTCCTGCTCCGTCCAATGCATTAATAAAAAGATGAATTTTATCATATATGTGAATAATTAAAGAATAAATAAAAGTGGCAACAACCTGTTTTTGCAACTGGTTGTGCTTTAAAATGATAAAATAATAATATAAATTTACTATATATGCATGAATAGTGAAATAAAAAAAATTACGTAATATTTTAATAATCAATATAAAAATATATACGTGAATAAAAATTGGTTTCATGTTTTATGATAGTGGATTCTGGTTTAATGCTCGTAATTTCATACTGCCTATACGAGATGTTATATGTTTTATTAAACGATTTCAAATTATTGCTTAATGATTTTAAGTTTAACGGTAATAATTACAAGCTAATGATTAAAAGTTTCAAGTAAATATAAGTTTCATATTTAATGGTGTAATTTCACGTTTAATGATCAAGGTTCCAAATGTGCATTAAATGTCTCCATATTTAATGCTTTGAAGTTTCGTGTTGATAGCTAATATTTCAAGTAAATGGTCAAATGTTTAAGTTAGCATTGATTTCTTGTTTGATGAATGAAATGTAGAATTATTGCTTAGGATTTTAAGTTGTGGTTCTAGATTTTGCATATGCATTAGGTAGTTTCAGGTTTGATAATTATAATTTTAAATTAATGGTCCTAAATTTCATGTTAACATCAATCTCATGTCTGATATTAGAGTTTTATGGTTCAGTAAAAATGATTTCAAGTAATGCATAATAATTTCAAGTTTTATGATTACGATTTTAAGTTAATGGTCTCATGTTTAATATTTGCATAAGTTTCATGTTTAATGATCAAGTTTTCAAGTTTGATAGCAATGGTTTCATATGGTGTTTAATGATTTCATGTTTATTAATTACAATTTTAAATTAATGGTCAATTATATTTTCATGCATGTTAGCATTGGTTTCATGTGTAATAGTAGAGTTGTCATGTAATAGTCAATGACTTCATGTTAAATCATTACAATTTTAATTTAATGGTCTTAGGTTTCATATTAGCATTAATTTCATGCTCAACAATAGAGCTTTTAGGTTAAATGGTAATAGGTTCAATGAATGCTCAATAATTTTAGGCTTATTGATTGTAATATTAATTTAATGGTCTTAAATTTCATATTAGAATTAGCTTTACCTTTCAAGTTAAATGATAGGAGTTTCAGGTTATTGGTTGAAAGTTCCACGTTAACATTAGTTCCATGTTCAGGTGCATATCTTGATTGTTTAATGAGTAAAGTTTCAGGTTCTTGGCCCCAGGATTCAGATGCGCATTAAATACTTTAGATTTCGAGTACGAATAAAAATGTTTTTGGTTTCCGGGTGCAAGTTTTTTGGCTAATGCTTAAATTTCCCGGTCAACAGATTAGGACTTTAGGTTAAAACTTTCATGCTTGTAGGTAATAGTTTCATGAATGCAATGAATAATTTTCGTGTTTGAGAATTTAATATTTTATTTATCGTTGACAATTAATTTTATGTAAAAATTACTTTCATTAATTCTTCACTGTAGTGTAACTCATGTGTCGGTGAATATCATTTTTCTAATAGTGTAAATAAATTAATAAATGACACTTAAAATGCTACAGTTGGGACAGTAATTAATATTGTAAATGTAGCATTACTCTTATTAGTATTATAAATCTATTTGGTATAATATATCATCACATATTTTATAGTTAGAATAATATTGACAATGCACTTATAACATATATTTTTATCAATCTTGCTCTGTGTGAGAGTACCCAAAGTAAGCATTTTAAAGGAAAAAAAATCACAACATCAATAATGTTATATCAATCGCATAAGTGTATTGTCGGTGCATGTTGTGTTGTTATCATATTGACACTATGTTGTTTTGGTATCGTATTGACAATATTTTGAATATCCAATATGATAAGTATTTTCTATGTAATTTGTGATGAGTTCTGTTATAGCTATTTCATAAAAGTTAACTATAATAAAATACTAATAATTATAATAAATACTAACCGGCTCTTTAATGAAATTTTCTCTGTTCTCCAATACAGAATATAATTCAAATAATATGTTTTATGGTGGCAGTTTACGTGATTAGTACTAGTAATTTCTGATTTATTGTTGCAGATTTTACAGGTGAGTTCTCAGTCTTCTCTAATTTTTATTTCACTTAATAATAAAATCAATCTTATTCGTTGGATTTGATAGTATTGAATCCAACGGTCGGCATCTACCCGTGTATCACAAATACACCCGTACAGTAGCCACGCCCTTCAAATATGTGGAACCAGTACAGCGTCAATTCCTCAGAACTAGTTTAGGAAGACTTATTATTATTCAAATGGAATTAAAAAAACTCCAACAACCAAGAAAAATTGGACTAATAAATTAAAGACTGACTCGTGGCCACGTAGCAGGTCAGTATGTAGCCACCTATTCACAGGCACATACTCATTACTTGTAGTAATTTTTTATCCCCAAAACTGCAGCGATCATTGTTTTGGGCAACTCTAAAGTGCATTAAACTTTATGTTGTATTTTCTAAGTTTTTATTGCATATCTTTTAAGTTACGAATGACATTTTTTTATTGTCATAAAATTTTGTATATGTAATAAAAATATTAAGAATAAAACATAACATTTGAAATATATAATAAAAAATGTAATGTAAGATATTAATAGACGGTCTAACTCTAATAATAAAAGATAATCTTCTTAAGACTCAAGTTATAAAATCGAACTTCATTAAATACTTGAGTTAATAGAAAAATTAATATACCCGAGGCACTGTAGTCTGATTGTCCAAAACTTTGTCTCCCGGTTTCGTCGTCTGTAATGGTCATTAAAAATTTGAACTTTAATCTTTTTTTTTTTTTTTATACACTATATGTTACAATCAGAGTTCTACTGATATTCTGATCGACGTCGATCGAGACTCTGGATAATCTTGTTGTGGCTCGAATAATCGATCACTTGTTAAAGAGATCTGTCCTAACTATTAATACCAAAGAAAGATCAATTCTACCCTAAAATAGAGAGATAATTCAACTCCTATTATACAAAAAAAATAAATCCCAGCACCCGAGCACTTAAACTTAAACCCATTATTGAAGTCATGAACACGCCAATGGACTATGGGTCATTGGCATAACTTTAATCCTATTTAAGACAAACAATGAAACAACAAATTAGGCAGGTAGGTCCCGGGCCTCCGACATTGGATTTTAGCCTGGTATGGGGCCCTTTTAGTCTCGTGAAACGATAATATGAATAATAATAATAAGGATCCACCTACGTTACCACTGTTGTAAGGTACAACAGTTTTTGTCCTTATCTAATCTAACCATTAGATGGTTTGGAGTTCAATCTAATGGCTTATATTAATTTATGGCGATTTGAAGCTGCAACTTACAACCGAACTTACAACCGTTAGAGCCCTTTTTTTTTTCTTTTTTATTCAGTGATGAAATTGCAAAAAAAAATGGATTTCCGTTTGCTCCAAATATCCAGTTAGGGCTTGAATTCAAGGTCGCATGGAATTGCATCTAATCAAGATCCGTATTGGCTCTGAAATTAGATTCTTTGAATCCGCGTGTGGACTGAATTAGAAAGGAAGCCAATGATGACCGAACGATGGCGGTGACGCCCGTAAACTCAACCTTCAAAATCCGAAGCAAGTTAGAATCTTTGTTGATCTCTGTAGAAATTGCACGGGTCTCATTACTAAGCCACCTATCGCACTGTAATGGAGTTCGATTCTCTCGGAATTGACCAAACCAATATGGAGACTGTTCGAATAGGAAGTAAAGGAAAGAAACAAATTGTGTTAACATAATGATTACGGAGGGAAAATGAGTGTTTGGATAATTTTTTTAGTAATTAAAAGTAATTCAGAAGTTAAAAGTAATTTTTTTAGCGTTGAATTAACAGTTGAATGGTTCCGAAAGGCAATGAGCTTTTGGGAGTTTGAGTGCTGTGGAATTGATGCGTATGAGGTTGCATTGTTCAGCTCTGAGGTTGATGGAAGAGCGCATTGTTCATCCGGTGAGCTGTAATGACGAAGGGAAGCCCACAGCTGCAGAATTCGGCAACTGTTGCCGGTTGCATAACTATTTTCTCCTTCAATTTATCTGACGTCAAACTCAGATATACTTCCACCTCAGACGACCACGATTCAACTGGGAAACAATTGGATTATCGAAATTTTATGTGTGTAAAAATTATTGCAATTTTTCGGTTGGGGATAATATTCGATATGGCCATTCAAAACACACCCAAAAATTGTTTTGTGTTTGCTACAGTTTTTTTACTTGAGGCAACCGGCTACTTTAATTATAAAGTCTCCATCTCAACCGTTAGATGCAAATGGGTTTCATCCAACGATAGTAACGAATGCAGACAAAAAAGCGTTGTATGTTGCAACTGTGGCAACATAGGCACGTCCTAATAATAAAGAAACACTTGTCGATATTAAATGGTTTTTGTTGACGTGGGACTTTTTTTCATAGGGAGAAGGATAAAGATTTTCTTTTGATTTCGACTTATAAATTTTTAAAAATTTTATATTATGTGATTTTAAATAATAATGTGTAAATAAAATTTAATTTTTTAATTTTTTAATTTTTAATTATTTATATGTATTTTTACTCAAAAGTAGATGAGAACATTAGAAAATCCTAATATGTGGTGAAAATTCAACGAAACGCAGCCGGTTAAATTACAATACGTATAATTTTAATTTCTCATTACTCTTGAAGTGTTTGACCAACAATAATTTAGTCATATCAAAAAATATTTGTAGATTAACATAAGTGACATCATATTCACGCACACGCACATTCGCAGAAATTGTTACACAATCTGTATATTGCTTGATCTGGCTTGTTCGTGAAAAACGTGAACATGGGACCGACCAATCACTTTATTATGATTAGAGAGCTCAGAAAATGAAAATACCTATATGTCAAAATTTTATCGGATGGGTGTAGGATAACTTGATCTACCTGTCCCATATAAGTGTATTTCTTGTACAACCTACCAAGTACAAACGCTGCAATTGTAAGTTTACTAATTCTTGCTAATATTGTATGCTTCTGATTTATTATTCCATTTTTTCTTTTTAACCTAGGATTGGCAGGAAAGCTCGGCCCAAGCCTGTTGGCTTTAAGCCCAGCCTGCAACTTTAAATGATGGATAAGGACTTCTGACTTGTAAAACCCATATGTAATAGGCTCATATAAAGGCTTTCTTTAAAAGTCCAAACTTTATAATAAAGGGAAAATATCCACCGTCCACTCGTTTTTTCCAATTTTTTTAAAAATACATAATTCTTTTTTTTTTTTTTACTGAAATCCACTTAAAGTTACATTTTGTTTCATTTTTCCACTTCCATTTGGATACTGTTAAGAAAACTAACGGAAACTTAGAAAAATGACTATTTTGCCCCCCAACTATAATAAATAATAAGTCACATATAATAAACAATGATAAACATAATAAATAATAATTTATTATTGATTATTTATAATAATAAATAATCATTAGTAGATTAATACTATTAAATTACTTTTAACATTTAAAATAATATTAAAATTTTAAATTATTATATTTATTTTAATAATATATTTATATTTATTTTAAAGATTTTAAAAAAAATTTTGGATTAAATAGATTTTACAATTAACAAAATATCTCCATATTAGTAATATTAAAATTGACTTTTACAAAATATTCAAAATAATTTTTATTTTTATTTATTTATTTTTATTATATGTGACTATTATTATTTTTTATAGTTGGGGGGTAAAATAGTTATTTTTTAAAGTTTCCGTTAGTTTTCTTAACTGTATCCAAACGGAAGTGGAAAAATAAAATAAAATGTAACTTCAGGTGGATTTCAGCAAAAAAAAAAAAAAGAATTGTGTATTTTTAAAAAAGTTGAAAAAATTGGGTGGACGGTGGATATTTTCCCTATAATAAATTTTATATATATATATATATATATATATATATATATATATATATTTTAAAGAAAAACCTTTACAGTATATTATAAAATTCAAATAATTAAATTAATAAAACTGAAAAAAAAAAACAAAACAAAAGAAAACCCAAACAAAAATACAAAATCATAAGTTTCAACAAAGTCAAAATCCCTCATTTTTCTCCTCCTCATCGAGTCATCCTTGCATGGGAACTACCGGCTTCTCATTGTTCGCTGGTAAACTGTAACGATCAGGGGCCAACGACATCCGACCAACAGCGTATGAGCATCTTGGTTCTCATATGACCGGCGTCCGACCACCGGCGTCTCGTGCTAGCCCATTACGCGACACTTGACATCCCCACCCTCCAACACAGCCGCATGATGCGTGACATCCCCAGCTGCCGTACGACGCGTGATGCAGCAACGTGCCCGTCCACCGGCCTGCAGTAGTGACCTGCGGCAACCACTCGAGCGGCGTGAGGCGTGACGATTTAAGTCATGTGCAATTCAGACGTACCCGGCTGATAGCAACTCGGTGCTTGTCCTCGATAAGCTCGATTTTTTATTTTATTATCTAAGCTCAATTTTTTTTATTGTATTATCTAAGGCCTAAATATATGTAATTGGTTAATCCGTTGAAGAATATTGTGATGAATATTATGATTTTGAGCTGTGAAGAATATAGTTCGGTTGTTGGTTAATGTAGAAAATGTTGAAGAGTATTGTGCTGTTGGTTAATAATTTTGAGCTGTGTTGGTTTTGTTGGTATTTCAAAATTGAAGTAATGAAGTATGCAGTTATGTTTACTGTGTTTGTAAATTTGCTTGAAGTATGGTGTCCTGGATGTTACAAAATTGGGGCATTGTTAGAAAATTTATGATGACATTGACATTATGGTGTAAAAATATCCTATACTCTTAGAAAATTTTCAGAAAATTATATGATATTTGATTAATTAATTAACTAACTAATTTATTTAATATTGTATCTCCTTTAATTTTATACAGGTTTATAATGGAAAATGCTTCTGAATCTTCTAATTTACCTTCAAATCCATCTGTGGAGTCAGAAAGTGTTCAAGAAGAGATGCGGAGTGATAAAAAAAGAAAATAGAGGGTTATGTCAAATTGTTGGGACCATTTCACAAAGATAAATGTTGGTGGTGTAGCGAAGGCAAAATGTAATCATTGTGGAACAGTTCTTTCTTGTGGATCGGGTACCAGTCACCTAAATAGACATACTAGACAAATTCATAGTTTTAATCAACCGACAATTGAAGAAGTTCTTGAGAATAAGCAACACTTGGTGAAAACCGAAAGCGGTGAGCTTGGAATTCAAAATTTTGATCCATTGGTTGCTCGTCAAAAACTTACATCATATGTTGTAAGACATGAGCTTCCTCTTAGATTTGTGGAGTATGAATCGTTTAGAGATTTTGTTGATTATCGCAACCCATTGGTGAAGCATATGTCCAGAAACACATTAAAGAGTGAGATCTTTAAGATATATAATGTTGAAAAAGCGAAGACAATGAATTTGTTGGAGATTAATAATAGTATGATGGCAACTACTACAGACATGTGGACTACTTGTAATCAAAAGAAATGTTATATGGTTGTTACGGGACGTTTTATTGACAACTCTTGGCATATGCAAAGTCGAATCCTAAGGTATTGTTACTTTATTAAATATTAAAATTTTGTATTAAAATTTTATAGGTACTTTATTAAATTTAAAAATTTTTATTTAATTTTTTTGTAACTTTGAATAATTTTTATTTTTTATTTAATGAACAGGTTTATATTTGTGCAAGCCCTACATACAGCTGATTGCCTTTCACAAATTTTGGTGAAGTGTTTGCTAGATTGGAATCTGGATAGAAAGATATTCACGGTTACTTTGGACAATTGTTCAACTAATGATGCGATGGTTGAAAGATTGAAGGGATTGTTGTCAACTGAGTCAATGATATTAAGTGGTAATTTTTTTCATATGAGGTGTGCAGCTCATATTTTGAATTTAATTATGAAGGATGGGTTGTCTGTGATTGAGAGTGGTATTACATGTGTTAGAGATAGTGTATCTTACTGTAGTTCATCGCCAAAATGGGTGGAAAAATTTGAGTTAGCATGCCGTCAAATGCAGATGAATGTGAAAAAGTTGGGGCTTGATTGCCCAACTAAATGGAATTCTACTTTTGATATGCTTGAACTTGCAGTGAAGTACAAAAGTATTTTTTCTCGACTGCAGACACTTGAGCCGCAATACAAGTGTTTGCCTAGTAGTGAGGAATGGGAGTTGGCTAAGCAAATGCTGGATTATTTGAGGCCTTTTCCAAGGGTTGACTGAGATATTTTCAGGTACAACATACCCTATTGCTAATCTATTTTTTCCATTGGTTTGTAAAATGAGGATTGCATTGAAGGGGTGGCAAACATCAGATGTTCCTGCAGTTAAGAGCATGACAAATAACATGATTGAAAAATTTTTGAAGTATTGGGATGAGATTAGTGGGGTATTGGTCATGGTTGTTATTCTTGATCCAAGATACAAGATGATTTTTGTTAATTACTATTATCCGAAGATTTATTTAGTCGGTCTTGAAAATCAGCTCAACAAAAGTGCGAGAGGTTTGTGGTGAAATGATGAATTATTATGAGGCCAAATCCGCAACTACAAGATACAGTGTTGTTGGTGAGTCTTCTACCTCAATTGTTATTCATTCCGACCGATCTCATATTGATTTTGATGATATAGATGATATGGGTGATTTTGATGCACATGCAACTCAAAATAGTCAGCCTATTAGTTCGAAGTCTGACTTAGATAGATATTTAGAGGATCCTTTAATCAAAAGAACTCCGGACTTTAATGATTTACAATGGTGGAAGATGAACAAAGGCAAATATCCTATTTTGGCGGAGATGGCCAAGGATTTGTTAGCCATACCTGTGACAACTGTTGCCTCGGAGTCGGCTTTTAGCACAGGGGGTAGAACATTGAGTCTTCATCGGAGCAGACTACATCCAGATACGTTAGAAGCGATCATGTGCTCTCAACATTGGTTATGGGCTACTGGCGGTCGAAGTATAAAAATATTCTTTACAAAATTAATTACTAATTATTTTTTACTTTACTATTTATTTTAACACTTTTTTTTATAGGTGGAATTCTTGAAGAAGAAATTTTTACTGGCGAGGAATTGAAGGACGAGGATAGAGATGGCCCGCAAATGTTGGATTAGTTTATTTTTTCTATTAGCGGTTGTTTTTTAAGTTATGTACTTATGATATTAGTATTTTCATATATTTGTGTGTTGTCTAATCATGTATTGAAGAATTATTTGTAAGTTTTTTAGCCTATTATAGTATTATATATTGGATAATTATGTTTTTAAAATTTATATTTTTATTAAAAAATTATTAAAAAGTTAGTTTAAAAGCCCAGGCCCATCCAATTGAGAGGGCCTGGGCCTCGGCTTGGCAAAGCCAGGCTCAAGCTCTTAAATTGTCAAGCCTAGGATATCCCAATAATCCTTGAATGGGAGCGGGGATTAAAACAGATACCCAATTCTCTTTTTTTCCCCATAAAAATTATAATAGTATCCAAAATTGTGACAATATTTAATTAGAAACGCCATCATGAATTAATATGAATTTAGTCCATTTCGATCATATATCAAACTAATTATGAACTAACTAAATTGGACTTCTAGTATGATAAATGTTAAAACTTCATATTTGATTGTACATTTTTACACCAGCCCTTAAACAGTGAACAAAAATCATCAAATGCTTCCAAAATAAGTTTACTTGCCGCCCTACTACTATTGCAAAATTTAAGGAGCACTAGCGTAGTAATTATTCGACTGATTATATATGCTGGCCGCTCATGACCTTGCAAATTTATGAAAAATTTCAGATTATAGGTTTCACTTGCACATATTTAAGTAGAAAACTCACCAAGATAATCACTGGATGTCTTATATATTATTGGAAGAGATAGACCAAAAAAAATTTAAAAAAAAAGGCGCTTCTCAAATGGTTGCTGTTGAGACGACAAATATTTGATTGTGAAACAAATATTGCTGAAATCTGTTAAAGAATTTGTCTCAGTCTGTTGATAATAACGATCAATGTAAATGAAAAAAAGTAAAGGAATACAAATAAAAAAAAAAGTTTGAGTATATATATGAAGAAATAGGGAGAGTAACACTGAAACAATTCAAGTATGATAATGAAATTGTCATAATTTTATTTCAAAAAAATTAACATTTTCATGTTTTTTATTAATTGATTAAATTAAACATTTTTAGTTGGGTGGACTTAAATATTATTTAATTTTAAAATTAAAAAAGATATCTCGAGTTCGGGTTTAGAAGCCCAATAAAATTTTTGAACTCAAGCTCGAAATATATTTAGAGTTTGAACTTATTCCTAAATGGATCTATTTTTAATTTTAGAATTTTTTAGGAGACGGGCGGATTAATCTGGAGTCCATGGGTGTGGGCCCCTAAAATGTTGTCATTGAAAAGGTTTGAGAGGAAGAAGTTGTTCTCATTAAGCATCCGTCAAGGATATATATATACAACACAAAAGTTGAAAAAATAGCTACTGATCTTCCTAAATTTGAATACAAATACAGCTAAGGATAAAGTCTAACTAACGAATATTCAGCTAGATATATATTTACCAATTCAAACTGATAACTAACTCAGTTACAAAGATATACATTATCTCTAATACCCTCCCTCAAGTTGGAGCGTGAGGATCACGAACGCCCAATTTGCGAAGAAGAAACTCAAACTGATCTCGACCCAAAGCTTTGGTTAGAATGTCTGCCAACTGTTCATGGCTTCGAACATAAACTGTTTTGATCATACCTTTCTGAATTTCATCACGAACAAAATGGCAATCAACTTCGATGTGTTTGGTGCGTTCATGAAAAACAGGATTTGCAGCTATATGCATTGTGGCTTGGCTATCACAAAATACTCCAGCAGATTGATCATGATGCACTCCCAAAGACAATAACAGACCTTTTAGCCATTTCAATTCACAAACCGTTGCAGCCAAAGAGCGATATTCTGCTTCAGCCGATGAGCGAGAAAATGTATGTTGTTTTTTGGTCTTCCATGAAATCGGAGAGCTCCCAAGAAAAATGAAATAACCTGTAAGTGATCTCCGAGTTAATGGGCAACCTCCCCAATCCGAATCGCAATAAGCTTTCAGTTCAAGATTGCAATCAGCTTTGAGTAGAATGCCTTGTCCTGGACTACCTTTCAAGTATCGCACTATGCACAAGGCTGCCTCACAATGCTCTTTCCGTGGCTGTTGCATAAATTGTGCTAAAATATGCACACCATAGGACAACTCAGGCCGAGTTAAGCTCAAGTAAATCAATCTTCCCACCAACCTTCGGTACGGCTCAGGGTCTTGCAGTAAATCACCTTTGGCTAAAGCGAGATGATGATTTTGCTCCATAGGAAACTTCGAAGGTTTAGCACCCAACAATCCTGCTTCATTAATGATATCTAAAGCATATTTTCGTTGACACAAGAAAATCCCTTCAGTATTTCTAGCTACTTCAACACCTAAAAAATACTTCAAAGCACCTAAATCTTTCATGTGGAAACATTGGCTCAAGTACGATTTGAATTCATTGATCAAATGCGTTTTGTTTCCAGCTACAATAAGGTCATCCACATACACTAATACAGCCAACTGTATCTCATCTCGCATCAAAGTAAACAAGGAATAATCAGACTGTGATTGAAGAAAACCATACCGTTTTAGAGCTTCAGCCAATTTTGTAAACCAACAACGTGGTGCTTGTCGTAAACCATAAAGTGACTTCTTCAACCGACACACCTTTCCGGGCTGGTTAGTGTGAAATCCAGGAGGCATCTTCATGTAAACCTCTTCGGCTAAGCCTCCATGGAGAAAAGCATTATGAACATCCATTTGATGAAGTCCCCATCCTTTAGCTGCTGCCACAGAGAGAAATGTGCGGACTGTAACCATTTTTGCTACTGGTGCAAAGGTTTCGTTGTAGTCAATCCCTTTAACTTGGTTGTTGCCAAGAATTACCAATCGTGCCTTGTATCGTTCAATGGTCCCATCAGAATTATACTTAATTTTGTACACCCATTTGCTTCCTATTGCTTTCTTCCCTGGTGGTAAGTCAACGAGAGTCCATGTGCCATTTTTTTTAAGTGCATCAATCTCTTTTTGCATAGTTTCTCTCCATCGGACATCTTTAACTGCTTGATGGTAAAATTTTGGCTCAATGTTGGTTGTGATGGCTGCCAAGAAAGCTTGATGACATGGTGAGAACTTTGTGTAATCAACATATTTAGCTAAGTCATAGGACATACTTGAGAATGATGATGGTTTCGCTGAACTTGCAGAGGGGCTTTTACTTTGAACCGCATAAGTCACACAATCCTTCAGCCTTGTAGAAACTTGCTTGGAGCGAAGTCCACGTCCAAGTTCTGTCACACCTTCTACTCTCTCTACATTCTCCATTCGAGGTTCAACTGCTGTACCTCCCTCCCTTACGTCGGCATTTTCATTCTGCACACAATCCAAATGCTCATGAGTTTCACGAACATGATCAGGCTGCTCCTTTTCCTTTTCTCTTGTCTGACCATTTACCTCTTCTTCAAAGTAATCATCTATTTGAAATGGTATTGAATTATACTTGCAGATTTGAACATGATCTGGTGTGTGATCAGCTGCAAATGGAAACTCATCTTCACAAAATACAACATCCCGAGACACAAAATACTTTCTTGTTTCTAAATCAAACAAACGCCATCCTTTCTGTCCAAATGGATAACCCACAAAGATACATTTACGGCTTCGACTAGCAAATTTATCCTTCTCACGATTCAAGTTCTTTGCATAACATAAGCAACCAAATGTACGAATTGAGCGATAATCAGGCAAGTGACCATATATCATTTCATAAGGTGTTTTTCCTCCTAGTAACTGAGAAGGAGTATGATTAATCAGATATCCAGCAGTTAACACACACTCTCCCCAAAAACTAATTGGTAAGTTGGCCTGAAATCGCAAAGCTCTAGCCACATTCAGTATATGTCGATGCTTTCTTTCCACTCGTCCATTCTGTTGGGGCGTTCCCACACATGAAGTTTGATGTATTATCCCTTTGTTAGAAAAATATCTCTTCAAACTGATGAACTCACTGCCATTATCACTTCTAATTATCTTAACATTCTTATCAAATTGTTGATGAACCATAGCAACAAAATTTGGCAAAATATTTCCAACTTCAGCTTTATCTATTATCAAATATATCCACACACATCTCGAAAAATCATCAACAATCGTAAGAAAATAAGATGCATTACAAGAACTAAAGACTCGATATGGTCCCCACAAGTCACAATGAATCAATTCAAATGTTTCACTAGCTCTACTTTCACTAGAACAAAATACTTCTCTCGTTTGCTTAGCTTTAAAACAAGCATCACAAGTTTTATTTGAACCTAATTGAATCTTAATTCCAGAAATTAAACCTACGACTTTTGAAGATGGGTGCCCCATTCTTCGATGCCAAAGATCGCATGAATCCAATATCCGAGTTTGAAGTGCTTGGACTGGTGTCTCCTTCTTGAAGTAATAAAGCCCCTTGCATCGTTCACCCGCTCCAATCACCATCCTCGAAGTGCGGTCCTGTATCAAACAAAGCTTATCAGTGAATAACACATTACATTTTGATTCATCAACTAATTGTGATACTGAGATTAAATTGCAATGTAATCCTGGAGCATGAAGAACATTGTCTAATCGAATATTCTGTCCCATGCTAGCACATGTTCTCTATTAGGCAAGCCAATTGGACAGCCTAATATCTGGTTTAAGCTAGATAGACAGCTCGAATTTCCTGTCATATGCTGTGTGGCGCCGGAATCAATTATCCAAATAAAGTTTTCCTTACCAGTCATCTTCTCATTACTCCCTGATTCTGAGCTGCAAGTGTTCAACAGACTCATAACTGCTGCCCATTGTTCATTCGTCATCCCTTTAGGAGTGGCGAAATCCTTTGTTTCAGCAGTGGATTCTTCAATTACTTGAGCTGCATTAACTCGTGCTCCATTCCGTCCTCTTCCTGACATCCTGCCACGGCCTCTTCCTCCATTCTGTCTTCCTCGACCCGAACCAGACATTTTAGGTCGATCACCCCACCAATCGGGATATCCAATCAGCTGAAAACATCCCTCAGCATCATGCCCTTCGCGATTGCAGTGTTTACAAACGACACTTCTATCTTTGATTCTTGATTTGGCTTGAACCATAAAGCTAGCAGCTTCGTTGTTGATCTCTTTTTCCTTGGAAATATTTCGAACCCTTTCTTCTTGGCACATCAAGGAATACGCCTTGCTCACACCAGGCAACGGAGTTGTGCTCAAAATGTTCGATCTCACTGTTCTATATGCATCGTCTAACCCCATCAGAAATTGATGAAGTTTTTCTTCTTCTCTTTTCTTTGTTATTTCAGCTGCTACATTACACTTACAACCCCCACACTTGCACGTAGAGATCGCATCATAATTCGCCAGTTCTTCCCACAATTGCTTCAATTTGGCATAGTAACTCATAAGTGAGAGTCCTTGCTGTTTGCAATTTGCTAATTCTGTCTTTAATTGCTGCACTCGTGCACCATTGGTCACTGAGAAACATTCTTTAATGTCTTCCCATAAATCCTTTGCAATCTCCCTGTGTGTCAAAGTAGATCGCACCGTTGGCTCAATCGTGTTCATCATCCATGATATGAGCATGGAATTTACTGTCCACCAGTCTTCTAATTCATCGGAATCTTCATCTGGCTGTGCTATGGTTCCATCAATGAATCCGAATTTCTTCTTGGCTCTGAGAGCAGTTCGGATTGCTCTAGCCCATTCATCATAATTATCCTCTTTAAATTGTACCTGGGTGATTATATTTCCAGGATTATCATTGGCATACAAGGTGTATGGCGACACCATTTTCTTTCCATCTCCTTCCATTTTTTTTTTTTTAGTTGACAAAGGTTTGATGCTCTGATACCATGAAAAGGTTTGAGAGGAAGAAGTTGTTCTCATTAAGCATCCGTCAAGGATATATATATACAACACAAAAGTTGAAAAAATAGCTACTGATCTTCCTAAATTTGAATACAAATACAGCTAAGGATAAAGTCTAACTAACGAATATTCAGCTAGATATATATTTACCAATTCAAACTGATAACTAACTCAGTTACAAAGATATACATCATCTCTAATAGTCATCCGTAGCTACCCCAATACTTCCGACACAAGTAGCAGCAATTGCACCACCTCCACCTCATGAGGATCAAACAAGCTTAATTGTAATTCGAAGATATATTGGGTATGATATGGGTTATATTGAGAGATAATAATTATTTTGAATTTTTTTAATGGAGTTGATTGAGAAAGAGAGGTTGATAGGATGGATGAAGGAGGAAATATCATCACTTTTTGAAAAATAATAAAATTAAATATCAAATAGAGTATTGATATTTTGATTCTTTAAATTCATCTTTTAGTCTCAATTTTTAATATACCCTACATATTTGTTAACTCACGTGTATGTGTGTGTGTGTGTATAGAGCAAGTCACGCGTATATATTATTAGTTGTTATATGTTTCCTAGTTTGATAGGATTTCCTTGTAAACTAGGGTAATTCTTATCAACCAATGTACATATAAATGTTGATCAATAGAGAACAAATAGAAGGGGGGGTTGTTTTCCATGGTGAATTTCTTCATTATTTTCAAAATTACCTTTTTTCTGTAATTCTTTTACAGAGATTAACCCCACGAATGTTATACCAGTGTTCGCGTTTCTTGAGTTGTTGCATAATTATCATAGTTTGCTCATTTGCTGCACTTCTAATTGTGGTGGTGAAGAGTATTTTAATTAAAAAAGAACAAGAAACCCCATAATTACTGATGCAAGAAATAAAATTTCCCATTTGAATGCAAAGCATCTAAACATAATATTTGAAAAAAATAAGCAGAAGCAAAATCAAAGCAAGTTGGGCGCTGAAGCCATGAATTTGAGAAATGCAAACAAATTTTTAATTTGTACTAAGTAAATTGATTGTAAACTCTAAATAATAGAGACAAATCTGGAACTTTTTATGGGTATTTTCAAGGCTTTTTTCTCGTTTTTTTAAAAGAGTGATGATACAGCCACAAATTCTTATACAAACTTATCTTGTACAAATTGATGTGGCATTAATTCATTGGTTGAATGAAAATATAAAATAATATAAATAAATCATGTGGACCAAGAGATATTTAATTCAACTAATGAATTAATATCAAATCAGTTTGTACAAAATAAGTTTGTATAAGAGTTTGTGGGTATATCATTACTCTTTTTTAAAACAATGGAGTGACGATGAGGATGAACTTAAGGCCAGAAAAGGGGTGGCGCTCGTTACGGTGATGCTAGAGAGAGAGAGAAAGAAATATAATTTTGAAAATTAATAAAATTGATGAAAAACAGGGATAATAGAATAGATTGAGGGTAACCCATCGCTTCTTTATCAAATTAATATTAATTGACAATCGTTAATTTTAAAGGGGATTTTTTTTTTTAACGGTGAAAATCCACCCAAATCAACTATGGGCTCGCCATAGTTGGGATCGAGACATAAAATACTAATATATTAATTGAGGGATCCTTCTATTTTACAACTAATATAAGATATAACCCCTAACTGTATATGTATGGGGTCATATATATATACTATTTATATGAGGGGGGTTGTATCTTATATTAGTCGTAAGAAAGGGATTGACTTAATTGAAATAGAGAAGGCTCTAAGGTTACGTGATATGTTTTTAAATAAAACAGTGAAGTTAAAAAATAGAAAGATTTGTTTTTTTCTTAAATGTATAAAATGACTTTCTACATCAACAGTTAATATGCAGAACAAGTCAATGGCGTCTGGTTCATATGCAAGAAAGTAAATCAATATGATTGAACGTGAGAGCAATGTATGAGGACTGTAATTGGACGACCAAAAATTGACCAGCGAGAAACAATGCAAACAACAGACGTATTTGAAACGGTATCTATTTCTTTCTTGATGTTTTTTTAATGAATTGATAATGATGACGATTTTGTTTTTGGGGGATGACACTTTATTGACGTGGCAAACCAAGTCAGCCTACCCCATTGGCAAGAAATAAAATAATAATAATAATAGTAATCTGACTACCAAAAAGAAGGGAAAAAAAGAGAGTTGTTATAGTAAGATATATCATACAAACTAGTTTATATCAATCACACCTATATGATTATCTCTCTTATTCTGTGATTGAGGTACACAAAACAGAAAAACCGGCAATATACATGCAAAGTAAATTAACCCTTCTGAAAAAAAATATAATATGAAAATTGCATAAACTAACCTACAATGCGATGAGAGAGCAAACTGTTTGTACGACGGTGAGTATTAGGAGAATAACGCCCGCAATTACGGAGATAGATGCCCATGGAGTGTTGAAATAATTCTGCTTCAAGATTGCCTTCCAACTATGCCACCGTAATCTGCAGTGGTCCAGTAAATCTGTAACGACATTGGCATATTGGAAATCAGAACCCATTATACAATTTTTTTTAAGGCTTTGGAGAACACTTGACATTCTTTCACTGTCTCCCAGCCCAATGATTCCATTTTGAATAAGTATATCGGCATCTTTTGGAGTGCGGATAAGGAAACCTAGGAATGCAACATAGTCATTAAAATACCGGGGATAGCCTTGCATATTCTCGAAAGTTAGAATGTTTCTGTACAGACGCTCTGTCCGGCCGCCAAATGATGTGAAATATGGAATTATCAGAATCCCATTATTGAATCTGATGTCAAGTCGACTTTGTGATCTGCCTGGCCCTGAGTCAAACTTGACGCCAGCTTGATGAAGTTCGTTTATCCCGGGTGTGCTTTGATAATTGAATCGCCTTTTCTCACGTGACTGGGATAATGGCCGAAGACAGAGTATTATAAGATCAAGAACATGTTTGGCTTTGGAAAACTGGGTATCTATCAACTTCGTATCACCAATCGGAAGAAAGGAAGACTCCTTGGAGAAATAAAACCGGATGATAGTTATGAGGGAAATCTCCAAGTAGATGTCACCATAGGCAGCAGTTTTGGCTAGATCAAACAACTCACTGAGAATGAATAACGGAAGTTGATTTCCTCCAAGTACAAGTCAAATCGCATTTGAATACCCAGGAAACTCAACTCTGATTCACCAAATAAGGGATCATCATCAGTTCTGAAATCGCCCTTATATTTTCTCAAAAGCAACTCAATGAGAAAGACAGCGTTCACTAAAATCATGGCCACAAACTTGTCACTTCCAAGAGGAATGGTTTCCGCATAACAATTGCGCAATCTCGCTTCCTTTTTCCTTATGGACGCAACGAATTCTGGCATGCTTACCTTGGTTCGTTTGAGAAAGTGATGCAAGTATCTTAGTTTATTACCTTCCATGGCTTTTAGCTCTTCGTTACCATGATGAAGTGGGCCGATTGAAACAATATGCGGGGTGTAATCACCTGGATTTAAGCACCGTAGGGACTGAGGAACTCTGTAGATGCAGCACTCTTCGGATGAGGGATGATGCAGGGTCTTGAACTTCTTGCTCAAAGACTCCGCTAACTTGATATCAATTGCTGCATGGTCCCTATTGCTGTCCATATTTCTGTGGCTTGGTGGCTGCAGTAGCAACAAAATTAATATATGAAACATGTAATTTTGCAATGCGACATAAAAAGAAATAACTGAAACGATGCATCTAGTTAATTTAACAACAGAAAAGCCAAGTTTCATTGAAGCCACATGGACAACACTTGCCTGCAACGAATTCATGCGTGCAAATCAACATTTGCCTTAAGATTTTGCTACATATATATGATGGGTAAGTTCATTTTATCTAAGTTTTGCGAGAGACTATAAGATTTGTTATTTTACTACATATGCGTGCCTTTTTATCTTCTGTTTTTCAGTCTATCAAAAGCTGCCAAGAGTTAGGAATGGTTTATGACCGAATTAAATCCATCTACTTATAAAAGAAATTATTATATAATGAGGCAGTTAAGTGCGATCATGACCTGTATGTATTCTTTTTTACTTCTTAATGAGCTTGACTTCTCCGAAGTCTTTCCTAATACTACAAATGAAACAAGCTGCTTTCTTGGAAAATTGAATGATATTGTTTCCCCTTTCATTTATTCAGCAAGCAACACTTTAGCAACTAGATCATCGAATAGGCCAAAATCAGCTAAACTATTGTATTCATTTAAGTCAAGTCACACAATTTAAAAGTCGAATGGCGTGTAGAGAGGGGGAAAAATTATTTTCTCTGTATTTTCTCTCAACAGTCAATATCTATATGGTATAAGGGAAACTGGAACCAGCGCTGCTACTCACCCCGGGTCAAACACGGAGTCGCGCCCCGAATTGTGAAAAACGACGTCGTTTTACTTTGGTCCTTTTACTCCTAAGTTCAGCCGAAAAAGGTTGGCAGCACGTGAGTGAGCATGCTTCATTTAATTTCAAACCAAAACGACGTCGCCAGCATTTGCATTATCCTTCTTTTTGCTTTCCTTTCAACCACAACACTCGGCTGGGTAAAAGAACATCCACAAACTGCAAACTTCCACAATCTCAATCAACTAATTTTACACTCTATCTCAAGGCACAGAAAATTCAATATCACTTCCAGCAGTAACAATTCCAGCACCAATAATCAAATCTCATGATGCACGCACTAAATCGGTTCTTTATATACTCAATTATCTGTTTATTATTTTTATCATTATTTCTTTGATAGATCAAGACTGCTACTGCCTACAGAAAAATGCCATCATTTAAATTGTTTAAAATTATCAAACAGCCAAAAGACAATTCCAGCACCAATAATCATTTCCCAATCAGCCAAAAGCTTTGTGAGTGGATGAGGATGGTTGCGTGACTGTCGGTGATGGCAACGAAGACCTCGATCGCGTGATGGCGGTGGTCCGTCATCTGTGCCGGCTGTGGCCTGTGAGAGAGTGCGCTCGCTTGCAATGGGCTCAATCAAAATGGGCGCGAGTTGTTAAAATTGTTTCTAAAAATGAAGAAAAAATATATATGAATGAATTATACAAAAATAAAACTATTTAAAATCAATTTTTCTAGCTTTTTGAGATACAAATTCGTTAATCAAATTTTTGTATTATAATTTTACTAATATATCTTTCTCAATAGACAACATAGCTAATTCATTTAATTTTTCTTATGACATGGTTGATTTAAAATAATTTTTTATCAGTTTTAATTTTGAAAATCTTCTTTTTATAGAAGCATCAGTTTTAATTTAATATGATTTACCTTATTTAAAATAAATTAATTATTATCAATTAAATTTAAAAAAATTAAAAAATTAAAATCTTAAATTTAGGGCCTTCATCATGGCGAGGCCTTAGGCAACCGCCTAAGTTGCCTAGGGCACAAGCCGTCTCTGTTTGCAGTTGCAGAACTATTGCTGCTGTTTGCAGCTGTTGTACAAAAAGTAAAAGCCTCGATCGCGTTAAAACGAAAGGAAAGGAAAACCAGTCAAACGAAAGGAAAAATGCATCGTCGAAACGGTGCGTTTTCAATTATTCTCAAAGCGGTGCGTTTAATTCGGGTTGCGAGTCGGGGTCAAAGTCGGGGGAAATAGCAGTTTCGAACTGGAACCGGATTGCAAGTACAGAGCAGGGGAACCTTATTGACCAAAAGAGTCAGGTACCCTGAGGCCGTGGGCATATGACGTATGTAAAAGCAGAAACTTGGGGTGTGCAACAAAAACTCAATACGATCGATCCCAACTGAATCCATCCCAAACTGAATGTGTTGGGCTGAATTCAGAACAAATTCAGGTTGGGTTGAGTTGTGTTTAGAATCTTTACAACTAATGAATCAATCTCTCTTATAGGGGTGTCAAAAAAATCCGCCCGGACCGGACCCCGTCAATCCGGTCCGGGCAAAACCCGGCCCGTATGTATTGAAAATGCGGACCTGAGTTTGAGAATTCAAACCCGGACATGTCCGGGTACGGTCCCGGGTTCAACATCAAAAACTCGAAACCCGGAACCGGACCCGATTTCTAAATTTAAAAAAAAAAAAAAACTAAGTGTGTGTGAACGGTGAAGTGTCAAAAAAGCAAAACCTAAATCGCATTCCAAAATCTAAAGTGACAAAATTGTACCCACGCAGCGCTGCATCCAAATTCCAGTCTCCGTGATAATTCCCGGCCGATCGGGAATTATAAGCTGATAAGTGATAACATAGATAACTACGCGCACTAAGCGCCACGCCGATGAAGCCATAACCATAAGCCCATAAGTCGACAAGCAAAGCAAGCGTGCCAAGAACGCCAATACGCCATCATCTCGCTCGGCCACGGACGGACGAGATACCACCGTTAGCATCGCCGTCGGCATCATCTCCTCTGCTCGTTAGCGCCATCTCCGTCGAGATCTCGCATCGACCACCAGACGTACAAGAAGTCGCTCGTGTGAGCAGCCCTCCCACCAACTTCTCCAACCACGATCGCCATCGCCTCTGCCTCAACCACCAGCACCGATTCAACTTCTCCACCCACCATCGCCACTGTTCACCGTATGTTCATTGTTTTTTAAAGTCAGTTTTACGTTTTGCATTTTTTTTTAACTATTATGCTATTTATTTGTTCTTTGTATTTTGCCTTTGTAGAAATTTTTCCGATTTAGTTAAAAAAAAGATGAAATTATTATGATTATTTAGTATTATGCTTTTTATTTATGGATGCTAATTTGGTTGGTTATTGTATGCTCAAGTTGATTTTTTATAATAATAAACATAATTAAATAAGTAATACAAGTTATTTTTTTTTATATTACTAAAATCTGAAATTTAGAAATTTAATTGCTTTGCTATTGTAACAACAGATTAATGCAATGTCGGACAATGCGGAAATTAATTCATCGAGTGTTCCATTTTTATCTCGTAATATCGAAGATAAAACTGATAATGAAGTTGAGGAAATTTCTGTGTCAACCGTGAATGATAATAAGAGCAAGGAAGAAATTAAAAAAAAAAGAAGAAGAAAGGCTCTGAAGCTTGGGAACACTTTACAAAAGTAATGGTTAATGGAGAAAAAAAGGCAAAGTGCATGCATTGTAATGCAATTTTAACAGCAAAATACCAAAATGGGACTTCGGCTTTGAATAGACACGTGACATTTTGTTTTAAGAAAAATCAACCGAAAATAGAAAAAGCACTTCAGGGAAGTCTCAAAGTGATTAAAAGAGAGGATGGAACTTGTGGCATTAGTTATGGCAGTTTTGATCAAAATATTTTACGGAGTTTGATAGCAAGAATGGTCATAATGCATGAGCTTCCACTTAGATTCATGGAATATATAGGCTTTCGAGAAATGATGGCACATGCTAACCCTGTGGTTAAGCCAATGAGCAGAAACACTTTGAAGACCGAGATCTTGAAGTTATATCAAATCGAGAAGGTTAAAACTTTGCATTTATTGGGGAAAAATCATGGTAGAGTGGCCATTACTACGGATTTATGGACAGCTAGTAATCAGAAAAAGGGATATATGGTTGTGACGACCCATTTCATCGACAATTCTTGGAAATTGCATAGTCGAATCTTAAGGTAATTTGTCTATAATTTATTAATTTTATTTGCTTAATTTTTCTTTTAAGTTTTTTATTATTTATATTAGATTTTTTTTCAAGTTTAAATTGTAATATATTTTAAGTTTGTGTATTACCGACTTTTGAATATTTGATAGGTTTATCTATGTTCCAAGCCCTCATACTGCTGATGTCCTCTCTAATGAGTTAATACAATGCCTATTGGATTGGAACGTGGATAGAAAGTTATCCTCAGTGACATTGGATAATTGTACCACTAATAACGCAATGGTGGAGAAATTGCTGTTAAGGTTTGATACTGATACCTTAATTTCTAATGGTAAATTTTTTCATATGAGATATAATGCTCATATATTGAACTTGGTTGTGCGAGATGGGTTGAGAGTTAAAGAAAGTGGGGTTGAAAAGATTAGAGAGAGTGTGAGTTATTCGACACAAACACCAAAAAGATATGAAACATTTGAGCTAGCAGCTAGACAATTAAAAATAAATTGTAAAAAAATGTTGAAATTGGATTGTCCTACCCGTTGGAACTCTACTTATGCCATGCTTGAAGTAGCATTGATGTATAAAAGTGTTTTTTCTCGGTTGCAACAACGTGAGCCTCAGTATAAGAGCTTGCCAAGTGATGAGGAGTGAGATTTAGCAACCATAATGGTGGAGCATTTGAAATCATTTTACATGTAACGGAGATGTTTTCGGGTACAAAATACCCAACTGCTAATTTATTTTTTCCGTTGATATGTAAAATGAAATTGTCAATTAATAGGTGGCGCACCACTAATAGCCTTGCTATTAGGATTATGGCTAATAAAATGGCTGATAAATTTGATAAATATTGGAATGACATTCATCCGATGTTAGTTGTGGCTGTTGTGCTTGACCCAAGATATAAGATGATGTTAATTCATTTTTATTTCCCAAAGATATATGGTGATACATCAGACATATTGAGGGTGCACATAAGCTTTGCTATGATTTAGTGAAAGAATATGAATCGAAGGCAGTGCATGTGAGTGGTGGGCAAAATGTTGAATCAGAAATTTCTCGTTCTGAATTTTGTTCGAATTCAAATAAGTATTGGGATGTAGATGAGTTTGAAACATTTCGAAGCCAAAATAAATGTTCTAAGATAACTAAGTCGGAGTTGGATAGGTATTTTAGATGAGGAATTGTTGGATTCCATTCCGGACTTTGATATTTTAGCCTTTTGGAAGATGGACACAAACCAATATCCTATTTTGGCCGAGTTAGCTAAGGATATCTTAGCCATTCCTGTATCCACCGTTGCCTCTAAGTCACCTTTTAGTGCTGGGGGTAGATTTTTGAGTCCGCATCGCAGTAAACTTCTTCCTGACACTTTGGAAGCCTTAGTGTGTTCTCAGAATTGGATTTGGGCTTCTACTTCTCACGGTATAAATTTATTTGAATTATATTTTAGTAGTATTTATTTGCTTAAAATGTTTTGAATTTTAATGTGTTATTTTTGTTGTAAGGTGGAGTTCCGGAAGATGAGATTTTTACTGGGGAGAGGGTAATTTCGGATGATGACGATGATGAGCCACAAGCATCGAGTAGCATGACATGAATTTTAATTTGGAACTAGATATGAACTTGTTATTTATTTATTTTACATGGGAATATTTTGACTCTTTAATGAACTATTTTTTGAGTTGTTAAACATTTTAGGATTTTCTTATGTTATATTGGTAATTGGTATTTTGTTTGGTATCATAATTATGAACTTATGATATGTTAGATATTATTTTAATATTTAGATTTATTTATTGATTATTGTGTTGTTGAATTTTAATTTTTTTTATATAAATTAAATGAGTTTAGATTAAAAACTAGATGAATTTAAGTAGTAGAAAATAGATTGAAGTAATTTTATTTATTATATTTATTTGTGTATCTGCATTGTTATTTATTATTAGATGAATTGATTATTGTATTTGCATTGTTATTTGTGTATTTGCATTGTTGTAATTTTTATTTATTATATTTATTTGTGTTTTAGCTGTATAGTTAATAGTTGATAATAGTAAAAGGTTTAGTTGGGCACCACGCACAAGGAGCAAGTTGCTGCAAAATTGCCAAATGCCAACCAACCAATTTGCTTACATGCGGGTTTTTAAGCCCGGCCAAAAATCCAGACCCAGAAGGTGCCAGATTTGAGCTCGGCCCGCACCCAAAAAAACCGAATTTTAACCCAGGTCCGGTCTTATATTTTACACATCCGGTCCGATCCCGGGTAACACTAAAACCCAGACCGGACCAGAATTTTGCCAAGCCTACTCTCTTATTCTATGATTAATAAGATACACAAAGAAGGAAAACCATCAATACAAGTGAAAAGAAAATTGAAAATAATAGAAATTAATCTACAATGCAATGATTGAACAAACGTTTTGCATGATGTGAGTAAATAATTTATATTTTAAGATTTGTTTGGCTTTATAAATAAAAGCTTAAAAGATATTTTCTTTTAGGGTAAAGTTTTATTTAAAGTAGTTAATTTTAATACATGAATTTGTATTTTATAAACTAATCTGGGTATTTTAAAATTAATTAAATTCAAAAGAGGTGTTATAAGGATTTTTGTGGGGTGTTAAAAGCTTCACCCTTGTCGAAACTCCTACTAAGAAGTCATAAAACACAGGCTTCTGACTTCAACCCACACCATAGCCTTTTTGGACGTGGCAATTTGTGATATATCCATCATTTTACGATTTACAAGTTGGACTATTGGTGTCCCTCTAAAATCCTTTAAACCCCTTTAACTATTTTACAATTTTAATCTTTATCAAAATTATATGTAACGATAAAAATATATCTAAACCCTTAAATTAAACAAACGCAAATAATTTTCCTTTAACAAACAAAAAAAATAGATTTTAATATATTAACAAACAAAAATGCACAGTATCTAATGCATTAAACTCTGTATTTTGTTCTCACTAAACTTTTACAATAACATATCATTAAAAGGAAAAAAAATTGAAAATTTAGTTGTTCCAAACGTACTCATATATCTAATGGCACAAAGCTCATGTAAAATTCAAAATGAAACAAGCAAACCACAAATTAGCAGGCATGATATCTAAAATATATAGACAAACGACAATGCATATGGTTAAATTCTTGGGTAATAAAATATTTCCTAGGTTGATCAATAGGGCCGTGCATCTACTTCTTGGGGCGATCAATAACTGTAGGCCCACCGTTATTTGAATCAAGACACAAAGGCATCTAAAACCTTCCTCCAAATTTTCAATAAGAAACACTAAAATCTTTTTTTTAATCATTTTATTTTTTATCTCTATTATCTCAAAAATTTGGTTTTAAAATTTGTAATAAATACAAATATTATATAAATAATGTAATATGTGTAATAGAATAAAAATATTAAAATACTTTAATAAATTTAAATATATTATTTTAATAATAAAATTTTAATTTATTGTAGAGATTTTAAATAAATATTTTCATTAAATACATTTTACAATTACAAAAAATCTAAAATTATTATTTTATATTCAAAATAATCTAAATTTTAATACATTTATTGTAATATTATGATTCTTTTTATTATAAAATTTACTTTAATATAATAAAATATATCTAATAGCTTGTAAAATATTAAAATATTTTTTAAATACTAAAATTATTTTAAAATGTACATATCATTAAATTTATTTTAATATTATATTTTTATTTATTATAAACATTAGAGTCAATTTTTTTTGGGATATTAGAACTAAGTACAGGGTATTATGGTCAAAAGGAGGTCTCGGTGTCTGTTTTTAAAAATTTAAAAGTGTCGCTGAACATTTCTCTAAGTTTTAGAATACAAATGTCCTTTCTCCTATACTAATTTAGAAACAAGGCTATAAATTTACGTGATATCTTTTTAAATAAAAAAAAAAAAAAAGAATCCATTCTATAATTTTGTTTTTTCACAGCATATTACTGTACTGAATATCAATGGTCGGTCCATCGGTTTCACAAGGGACTTTTTTTATGCCGTGAAGAAAATGAAAATCCATCCAAATTAATTGTTGGCTCACCATTGTTTAAATCGAGACATAAAGGGCCCCTATATTAATTGAGAGACAAGGCTTTAAAGTTTAAAGTTACATGATATCTAACCACTTAGGTTAGCCTAAGTGCTAGAGTCATTCCGTCTCATAAGTGTTAGAGAAGTGGTTTGAGTCTCCGCAGATGTATTATAGGAATTTAATTTATATTTTCTTTCTTAAAGTACTAGAGCTTGAGTGAAGACAGTCTTTCTATTAACATGGGAGTTTGACGTTTCTCGAATATTTGAGAGCATTTAAAATCTAAGTGGTGTCATATCAAAATTGATGTAAATAAATTTCAATATTTATATGATTATAAATATCACAAAGTCTCTTAAAAAATAAAGTTACATGATATCTTTTTAAATCAAAAAGACTGTCGTCTGGGATTCCAATAAGTAGACAAATCTCTATTAATAGAAGAAAAAAATTAATTACCTGGGCATAATTGGAAGGCAAGCCTAAAGTAGAATTATTTCAACACTTCATAGGTATCTATTTTTGAAATTGCAGTTGTTATTCTCCTAATACTCACCGTCATACAAACAGTTTGCTCTCCCATCGCACAGGAGATTAATTTATACAATTTTCAAATTATGTATTTTTAGAAGGATTAAATTCATTTGCATGTATTGCTGCTTTTTCTATTCTCTGTACCCCAATCACAAAATAAGAGAGAGAATCATGTAATTATGATTGATTGTTATGTTTTTGAGACGAAGTTGCTGCAAATTAGTTTGTATAAAGAGATTTTAAAATACATTTGTTATATTACACATGTTTAATACATATATAACATATATATTTGAATTAAATATAACTATGAATTAAGTGGATGTACAATAAAGATATTTTAAGATCTCTCATTATGGTATAACTTTTTGCAACTTTCATTTTTATCCTTTCTTTTTTATTTCTTCTAGTGTAGGTTGACTTGTCCGTGTTGATGACTGATTGATTTGGTTTGCCGCTTTAATAAAGTTTATATTTTGCCAATTCGTCGGAATTATTATTCAATAAAAAATATGAAGAAAGAAAAAGATACCGTTTAAATTATATATGTTGTCTAAATTGTGTGACTTGACTTAAATGAATTTAATTGTGGTTGATTCAGATCTTTGCAGATCCAGGCCCGGATCCAGATTTTATTGCCAACCCTACAAATAACCTACAGGTAATTGCAAACAAAGAATTAATTCTTGGATAAAAGGTTGTCATAGCTACAGGTGCTTTTAATTGGATTCAAATCCTCTACTAGTTTTATCTCTTACTTGTTAATTGAATTTGCTCGTTTTATCTTTTACTTGATTTTTATAATGACATTGCCCAGAATATTATTATTCGTTATTTTGTTTTAATTTTTTTAATCTCTCCTTTCCCTGTTCAAATATATTATTACCCAAAATTCGTAACTTAGTTGAAAAGTATTCAAATGTGGCCGTGCCACAACTTGGAAATTATCAACGCTGCCTCACTGGAATTGCATTTTTGAAATCTTTTTTTAACTGGTTACATGAGATATTCATTCACACATATTTACTGTTATTATAAGCATCAATACACCGATATTTCTGATCGATATATACTTGGGTCTTATATTATTACATTTTTATTCTATTAAAGTACATGCCCAGACGAATGACCCTTTCATAGAGGAGGGATGTATTACATTTTTATTTTATTAAAGTATATGTTCAAACAAATGACCACTCTATAGAGGAGGGATGTATCTACTCCACTCACATTTGGTAAGTAAGAGTCACATTTAAAATATTTACCCCACAATATTTTGGTGGGAGCTTGAACTGTTGTCCTCACAAGTGTGAGGGCAATGGCCAACCACTCGGCCTAAGAGGCCGAGTGTGCATTTTTGAAATCTATTTTGTTTCTAGAGTGATTGAATGTGAGAGCAACGTATGTGGACTGTAATTGGACCAGAAAAAATTAAATGAATACATGATTGAATGTTGGATAAGGGATGCAAGGTCTGTAGATGTCTGAGGAAATATATTAAGAAGATCAAATATTATTACCCTATCGAATATCAATTATCAGTCCATTAATTTCACATGGGACCTTTTTCGGTGGTGAGAATCCACCCAAATTAACTGTGGGCCCGCCCTGGTTTGAATGGAGACATGAAGGGGCCATATATTTATCAATTGAGAGCCAAAGCTGTAAAGTTACGCAGCATCTTTACAAAAAAAAAAATAAAGTTATAAAATAAAAAGACTTTCTATAATATCAACAATTAATATTCAGTACAAGTCAATGGCGACTTCTTCAAGTCGGCCTTTCTGGGTCCATGATATCAATAATACAGGCATCCAGTTTCTTTCGCACGTTTCTTATATTAATTGGTTTCTTTACGAATGCTCGTTATCGGCTGTCGACGGGACAATTGTAAGTTTCTGTGTTCTTCAACTTGAGATCACTCAGGGGATGCACCTTGATTATTACTCTGTTGTCAGCTAGCCAAACATAGCTTCAGTTTTTATGCTGCATATTTGTTTTGATGCCGTTTTCTTAATTTTTCTGGCTCATTTTTTTGTCGCCACTGTCTGCAGCAAGCGATACTAGAAGATGGATGATATAAAGATGTTGGCAGGTTCTGTGAGAAGCAAGTTCGAGACCTTGCATCCCTTATCCAGTGGGTTTTGTATCTACAGAGTTCCTCAGGGCTGGCGGTGTTTGCATCCAAATGATTACACTCCAAAAATGGTGTCAATTGGCCCACTTCATCACGGCAATGGAGAGTTAAAAGCCATGGAAGAGCATAAACTGAGGTACCTACGTCACTTTCTGCAACGAACCAAGGTAAGCGTTGAAGAGTTTCTTAGATTAATAAAGGTCAAGGAAGCGGAATTGCGCAACTGTCATGAAGAAACCATTGCATTTAACAGTGATGACTTTGCAACAATGATTTTTGTGGATGCTATCTTTCTCTTAGAGTTCTTTCTGAGAGGTTTTTGCTATGATTTTACAACTAGTGACGATCGTATTTATGGAAAACCAAGGCTAATTGATCAATTATTAGAGGACCTGTGGCTGCTAGAAAATCAACTTCCATTATTCATCCTCAATGAATTGTTTGATCTAGCCAAAACAGCAACCTATGGTGACTGTTACGAGGGGCTTTCCTTATTCACAATTAGCCGTTGGTTCTGGGGAGGTAGTCATCCTCATATCCTAATAGATAAGGATTTGTTAGACACTAAATTTTCAGAAGCAAAACATTTTCTTGATTTGCCAAGACTCTGCCTTCAGCCACCCCAACCCCAGTCCCCTGCCCAAATTGAATTCAGAGGTCAAAAAATGCCCGGTGCAAAGGAGCTGCACCTGTCTGGAGTCAAATTTAATGTGGGGACTAGCAAAAATCCATTTGACATCACATTTGATAAAGGAATTATCAAAATTCCATTTGTTACAATATATGATAATACGGAGAGATTTTACAGAAATGTTCTAGCTTTCGAGAGAATGCACGGCTATACCCGATATTTGAATGACTACATCATAATCATGAGTTATCTTGCACACACTCCAGAAGATGGGGAATTACTCATTCAAAATGGAATTATTGGACTGGGGAATAGTGAAAGATTGTCAAATTTTTTTCTCAGCCTTATCAAAGAGTGTCCGGTGGGTACACGTTTCGGATACGCCAACCTCGTTGAAGGTATACAGAGCTATTGCAAATCGCCTTGGCACAGTTGGAAGGCAAATTTGAAGCAAAATTATTTCAACACTCCATGGGCTTCTATCTCCGTCGCTGGAGCTGTCATTCTTCTTGTACTCACTTTGATACAAACAACTTGTTCTGTGATCGCATTGTAGGTTAATTTAATTTCCACTATTTTCAACTTGTGTGTTTTCGGAAGTATTTCACCTGTATTATTGTTCGAACTAGAGAGCTTTTGTATTGTATAGCTCAGTTATTCACAGGACAGGATCGATGTTAAATAAATTGGTAAGAGCGCTAGTGATTATGTTCTTCTGATTCATTGACTACGACTTTCAGGCAGGATGGCAAATTAGTCCATTCAAATTGGATATCTATATATCCAATCCAATTAGGTTGGATAATATCCATTCAAAATCTATTTAAATCTATTAGATATCTATACATCCAATCCAATTAAATTGGATAATATCCATTCAAAATCTATTTAAATATAGATATAAATTTTTTAAAAAATATCCAATTAAATATTGGATGGATATAGACATTTGATGGATATACAGTATCAATTCATTTACCCGATTTCAGGTTAAAAAAATCCATATCCTACGAATAAAATGAAAAAATAAAAACAAATGCCATATGTTATCGATTTTGCAAACCCTAAGATTGTCACCACTCACCAGCCACTCATCGCTCGCCGGCGCTCGTCACCCGTCGGCCGCTCGTTGCTTCTCTTCTCTTTTCTCTCTGTCACTGATGAAAAGGAACAAGTGGAGGCAAACCTGCGTGTATGTAACTCTCTCTCATTTTCTTCACTTGCACTCCCTGATTTGTTTGATCTATGGTAACTGATAATGGATTCTTAGTTGTTCAATTTTCTTCATTTTCTTCATTTTGTTTCTTTTTATTTGATTAATTTTGGGTTTTAAAATTGTTCAATTTCATCATGAAAATAAGTTGTGTGGATTGTTAAGTTTATTGAGAAGTTGTCTGCGAAGCATAGCGGGTGCGTACTGTTGATTGCTGGTTTAGTTCTCGATGCTGCTGTTTAGCTTTGCTGTTTTCTGGATTCTTCACTTGCGTTTTCTCGGTTCTTGGCACACTGTCATTGGGTTCTTTGCGTTTTCCTGTAATCAATTTTTGCATATTTCTGTTTTCATGCTTTCAGACTTTCAATTTCAAATTCGTTAGTTGTAGCCGATTATATAAACAAAAAGTTGGTTGTTTTTTTGTTTGATTTTCATGCTTTCATTGATCAGTCCTTGTGGAGGCAGAGGAGTGTGTTGAACAAACTTGCTATATTCAATTCTAAAAGTTCCATCAGATGATTATTCGTTGACTTGAAATTTCCCAGTCTTGGAGAATTGTACAATAAATTGGATAATTCATGGACGTACAAACCGCTTGAATACTGCAGGCGGCAAGTACAGGAGCTCCTCTGCTTTCTCTGTGTTCATAGCTGGCTGAAATTTCCAGCGATAGGTACATGTACATCCTCCTTGAGTGTGCTAGAGCAGGCTCTTTAAACGAGAAGTATGTCTTCTCAAAGAAAAAGGGGAAAAAAAGAAAAAAAAATGAGAAGTATGATATTTATAGTTTTATGTAGCTCTATGCGAGTTTTTGACTGTATAGAGAATAGATTTAACTCACATGGAAGAAGTCAAACTAATATCTACTGTGAAAATTATTAGTCATTATGTTGCTTGTTGGTGGCACATGTATGCATAAAACATAATGATAGTGTTATACAGTTATTAATTATACAACAAGGCTATAATAAAAATCATGTTAAGCACTACTACTACTTCCAAACAAACAAGCTAGCTAGTTTTGGAAGTTTACTTTTAATTGTCAAATTATTTTCTTAGCATAGTCTACTAAGAAAGCAAATGAAAGAAATAAAAAGGAAGTGGCTTGTTAGTGACTGCTCTGTGATGTCTTTTTTTCAGGTTAATTATGTCTTGATCCAGAATCTGTGATGTCTTTTTTTTTTTTCCAGGTTAATTGAGTCTAGTGTTGTTTGCAATTTTAGTTCTAGTTCAGTTGTGATGGGCATGTGGGATGTGCAAAAATTTAATGCATTCAAAAGCCAACATATTCGTAAACGAGTGCTTGATGCTTATTGTGATGCTCAATTATGAATGATCATGGTGCAATAATACAAATTATTTAGTTGTTTAATGCTTTGCTTTAATTTGTAGATTAATGATGATGGTCTGGTTGGAGATTAATAACGCGATAAAAGATTGGAGATTAATGATGCATTAGAAGAGTGAACTTTTTGTATTTAATTTGAAATTAATTTATAATTTCATATTATAATTTTTTTTTTGTTAATTCATAGTTTTGATATTTGTTATGTTTATTATTATTTTTATTTGATATTGGAATCTAATACTGGTTTTAATTATTCTATATTATTATTTTATTTTATTATTTTATTATTTTTTATATAATAAAAATCAAATATCATGGATATCCATATCTATATGAATAAAATCCATATCTATGTCGGTATTAAATACTGAATATTAATTATGGATTTATATTTGGAACATCCATCCATAATTGGATATTTACCATCCCTACTTTCAGGTGAAATTTGCAATCATCAGCTTGTCTTTAATTCCTTACACACGTGTTGTCCTGTGACTTTCACTCGATCGATTAAGAACTTAATGCAGCTAACTCCAAAAACCTGATCATGATCAATGCAAGAAGTGGCGAATCAAGAACAATCAAAATTCAATCAAAGAAATTATTGATCTGATTATACGCAGTGAGTTGTTTGATCTAGCTAGGCAAAACAATTTTTTTTTCCTCTCTCTCTCTTTTAGCAAAACAATTTTTTTCTTCCTCTCTCTGTCTCTTTTAAATAAACACACTTGTTTTGTATGGCAAAACAACCCACGGTGACATTATCCCTTGGTGGCTGTCGAATGATGATGCCACACTTCCAATAAGGGATAGAATTAAGAGTAATGATATAGCCACAAACTCTTGTATAAACTTATTTTGTACAAATTGATGTGGCATGATAAAATTGGTTGAATTAAATATCTCTTGGCGCACGTGATTTATTTATATTATTTTATATTTTCATCCAACCAATGAATTAATGCCACATCAGTTTGTACAAAATAAATTTATATAAGAGTTTGTGATTGTATCATCACTCTAGAATTAAGTAGATGGAATTAATAATAGAGTTACAAATAATTTTGTACAAACATGTACGTACAAATTAATATAACATGAAGACATTAGTTGTATAAAATCATTATGAGCTCATATATATATATATATATATATATATATATATATATTTGTTTCGCCTCATTTCAATTAGCTGCTTTAAATTAAATCACTATACGCGATTCTGACTTGAGGGCTCGTGAGATTGGCTTGGTTCCCTTGCTTTCTTTCGAACTGAATTTGATTGGTTCAATCTTGTTTTCCTCTTCTGGCTTTGTCCTCTTTTATAGTGTATACACATGCCATCTGTCGGTGTTATGTAATGATCCTCCGATGATCACATGAAAGTTACCACTTAATTAATCTTGGTTAAACTATTCTTTAATTCTTATGGGACACTAATGTCAATTAGTCTGGTTTCAATCGCACGGGAGTTGGGCCTCAAGTAATCATTCAAATGAAAGTTGGGCCTCACGTCAACAAACGTGGTAGAGTGCAATTGGCACCCGTCAATCATTCTTTCGCAACCTCTTCTCTAAGTATACCTCGTTTAATAATTTAACTCTCTTCTAACACCACCTTCAAAACCCCTAATAAATCAATAAGAAATTGCGTTTTATAATCTATTTTGAAATGTTAAATTTACATATATAATCAATTCTTTATTACTTAAAGCTTTTTCTCGATATTTTGAGAGGGTGTAAAGAAGAGAAGTTGTATAAAAAATGAATTGTGCTGGCCGCAGTGGTTCCATTAGATTTTTATTTGTCTTTTCATCTTTACATGTAATTTCATGTATAGTTGTAAGAAAAATGAAAGCGGGGTTTTAATAGGACTAACTCAGGTGGTGCCAGTAGTTCTACTCAATGTGACATCTTTTTCACCCCCACAACCATCTCTTTTTTATAGGTTCTACGGACCGATGCCTGCTGCTTCATCTGGGAGAAAAGAATCATAGATATGCCGGTCATTAGAAGGAAGAATCGCCATAAAAAGATTCCTCGTGTATCATCTGTAGCAAAACTATGAACACAGCTGGCAATCAAGACCTCTTTAAAAAAGAGGTCCAATGGGTCAGGCAACCTGAGTACGTATGACGACGATGACTCTAATTTTATCTCACATTGCAAAGTTAATTAAAACTTTACCTGTGGATTGATAAACGCTTAGACTCACTCTTCTCAAAAGTTAGTTTTAAGAATGACTTTAAACGCTTAGACTCACTCTTCTCAAAAGTTAGTTTTAAGAATGACTTTAAATAAGCCAAGTGAGTTTGAGTTTTTCCATTGTAGAGAAAAGAATTTGAGTTTTAAATTAAATCCAATGATAATGTATATACAACGATTAGAACTAAATTTATAAGAGATAAAAAAAAATTGTCTTATAATGAAATTTTTTTTTTGTCTGGTAGTAAAAATTTTTGTCCCGTATTAGTAATGTACTAATTGTAGTAGTAACTATAGTAAGTATATCATTATTGAATAAAATGATTTAAGGGGTAACTGATACTATAATTATATTTATCACCATTGCCAATTTGTATCAATCCTTCTTAAACTAATGTTGCGTTTACTAAACTGGAATCGGAATGAGCTGGAATCGGAATGGACAGGAATGGGAATAAGTTGGAATCGGAATAAGGAATGGGAATCAAATTAAGTTGTTTACTTAAACTGTAGGAATCGGAATCGGAATGAGCTGGATTGTAACAAATTACTAAAAGGTACTTAATGGATTATTTTCATAATTATTATTATTAACTAATATATTAATTAATTATAAAATTTTATTAATTAATTATTATAATTATATTAACAATTATTATAAAAATATATTAACTAATAATATTAATATTAATTAATTAATTATAATAATATATTAATTATTGTGATTATTCATTCAAAAATTATAATTATTAATAATTATTGTTTAAAATGTATTAATATATTAATTAGTATTAATAATTATATTACTTAATTAATAATAATATATGAATTAATTATAATAATAATTATAATAATATATTAATTAATTAATTAAAATAACAATGTATTAATTATTATGATTATTTAATAAAGAACTATAATTATTAATATATTATTGTTAATAATATATTATTATATTATTTAATAGTAATAATTATATTAATTAATTATAATATATATATTAATTATAATAATTATATTAATAATTATTATAATAATATATAAATAAATTAATTAAAATAATAATGTATTAATTATTGTGATTATTTAATCGAGAACTATAATTATTAATTATATTATTTAATAGTAATAATTATATTAATTAATTATAATATATGAATTAATTATTATAATTATATTAATAATTATTATAATAATATATTAATTAATTAATTAAAATAATAATATATTAATTATTGTGATTATTTACTTGAGAACTATAATTATTAATATATTGTTGTTAAATAATATATTATTATATTATTTAATAGTAATAATTAAAGTATTTAATTAATTAGAATATATGAATTAATTATAATAACAATAACAATAAATTAATTATTGTGATTATTTATTCAAAAATTATAATTATTAATAATTATTGTTAATAATATGTTAATATATTAATTAAAAGTAATAATTATATTAATTAATTAATAATATATGAATTAATTATAATAATTATTATAATAATATATTAATTAATTAATTAAAATAATAATGTATTAATTATTGTAATAATATTAATAATATATTAATTATTATGATTATTTATTCAAGAACTATAATTATTAATAATTATAGTTAATAATATATTAATTAATCATAATAATTAATTAATTATAATAATGTATTAATTAATTATAACTTAGGATAAAATGGGTATTTTTATTTTGGGGGAGGGCAAAATGGGTGGTTCAAGGAATGGGAACTTGATTCCCACCTCCCCCCATGGGAATCAAGTTCCCATTCCCCATTCCCAAATATATGTGGGTCCCGCCATTCCAATTCCGATTCCCCTCTTATTTTTGTGAAGTAAACGCGTCAATCATTCCGATTCCGGATTCCGATTCCCCAATCCGGTAAGTAAACGCACCATAAGATTGATGGTCTCAACTGGACTAGTAAAGAGTTGAACTTAAACAAGAATAATACATAGATGATATTAAAGCTTTATATTTTTTGTAGCAATTAAAAGCGAAAAGAACCACCCATAGACTTAAGATGAAGCTTAAGAATATTCATTGCTTTATTCTTAAAACACATCGTCCGGCATTTACTTGTATTTTAGCATTTAAGGGAATGAACTAAGGTTTTGTTTGGGATTGAGGTGTTGTAACTTTTAAGTTATAGTTGCTGTGGGAAAAAAATTGTAATTATGAAAAAAAAAATTAATATGTAGTAAATATAAATTTTAAATAATAATTTTTTGACATATTATTAAAAATATAATAGATTTTTCATTATAAAAGTAAAAATTCATATCAACATATCTTCCAAGATACAGCAGCTTGTTTTTACCAAATACTTTAATATTATAACTTAAAAATTATAGATGTTCAACTTCAATCCCAAAGCACTCTAAAGCATACACTTGAATATTGTGCCCAAAGAGATTCGAAACAAGAAAAATGTAATGTCCTGCAGCAAGGAATTAATATTTTATCCGTTCCGGATGTTTATAAAAACGAGCTAATCTGTGTGCGGAAGAACAATTTCTGAGGCTGAAGGCTTTCTATCTACGGTGTGTATGCAAATTTCCTCTTTTAATCTTCACTTATGATAGTTATTATTCTACCGTATTCTGGCATCTTTGCGGGTGCTAGTTTTGGAAGGGTACTAGCCAATGCGGGGTATTGTTCATGTGGGTATTTTTCAGTCCATTATTGTTATATTTACAAAAGATACAGATAGATTAAACGCAGATAAAAATAGTGTATACACTTGACCAGAGTTACTGTGTTGGTAATTAAGTACATATATGCGGTCTATTTAAAATTTGTTTTTATCAATTATTTATTTATTTATTTTTGTGGCAATTGTAGGTGTCTTTTTCTTCAAATTGAGATCACTCTAGATAGATGAATCCTGATTACTCTGTTTGTTAGTTAAAGATCGCTTCAGTTTAAATATTTTTTATAATATCAACAAACTTCTAGGAGTATCAAGACTTTCTTTAAACTACCCAAGTTATCCGATAATAATATCCAACTAGTTTTCTATTAGCTTGTGCTAGAGAATCTTGATAAAGAGACTACTATGTCCCTGCCTCAATAGTTTCAAACAATTTTTTTTTTTCATTATATCTATTTAAAAAAAAAAAAGATGAGGGACGGGAAAATAACTTTTTCCACTCCTACTTCCTTCAAAATTTGCATTCGGCTGACCTGTCATATAAAGCTGCTTGAAACTTTATAATTTTGTAGTTAACTAGTTATACAGTTTCAGTTATTTCCTTTTACGTTGCATTGGAGTTGACTGGTTTCATATATTCTTGTCACTGCAGTAAGCAACCGAAATATGGAAAGCAAAGACCATGCATCCGTTGATGTGGAGACGTTAGCAGAATCTTTGAGTGGGAAGTTCAAGACCATGCGTTATCCCTCATCCAAAGCGATTTGCATCTACAGTGTTCCTCAGAGCATGCGGTGTGACCATCCAAGTGATTACACTCGAATGATAATTTCAATAGGGCCGCTTCATCATGGTAACCCAGAGTTACAAGCCATGGAAGAGCATAAGCTAAGATACCTGCATAATTTTCTCCAGCGAACTGAGGTAAGCATGGCGCATTTCCTTGTATTTATAAAGGAAAAGGAAGCAAAATTACGGAATCGTTATTAAGAATCCATTCATCTTGAGAGTGACAAGTTCCTTACCATGATTTTGTTGGATTCTGTCTTTCTCATTGAGTTCTTTGTGAGACTTTATAGGCCTACTTTGATAAATGATGATGATCCCTTATTTACTGAATCGGGGTTTAGTTTCCTGGGGTTACAAATACAAGATGACTTGTACTTGGTGGAAAATCAGCTTCCATTTTTCATTCTCAGTGAGTTGCTTGATCTAGCCAAAACAACAGCCTATAACGGTGACATTTATGAGGGAATTTCCCTCAGGAATTTTGTCCACTCATGGTTCTCCGGCGATATCTTTCTTCGAAAAATAGTTGCTATGGATTTGATAGGAGGCCAATTTTCCAAAGCTAAACACTTTCTTGATCTGATTATTCTCTGTCTTCACTCTCTTCAGCCTCCCCCGTCAGGCGCCCATAGTATATTCAATTACCAAAACATTCCTGGTGCGAAGGAACTTCATCGAGTTGACGTCGAGTTGAAATCAGGGTCATACGAAAATCTACTTGACATCAAATTCGATAAAGGGACTCTGGAAATTCCGTCTTTTAGTTTGTTCGATCGCACTGAGCGCTTCTACAGAAACCTTCTAATTTTCGAGACTATGCATGTTTATCCCGTTAAATATTTTAATGACTATGTCATAATCATGAGTTGCTTTCTGGTGGCACCAAAAGATGCCGATTTACTCATTCAAAATGTAATTATTGGGCTAGGGGATAGTGAAAAGTTATCGACTGTTTTCCATAACCTTATCAAAGATTGTCTCAAGGGTCCTGATTTCCAGTATGCCAAGCACGTTAAAGATTTACAGTCCTATTGTGAATTACCAATGCACGGGTGGATGGCAACTTTGTGGCAAAAACATCTCAACAATCCATCGGCAATTATCTCAGTCGTTGCAGCTGTTATTCTCCTCCTACTCACCGTCACGCAAACGGTATGTTCTATCATCGCATTAGAGATTAATTTCTAGAGCTTTCAAACTTTGAGTTTTTCTGCTCGTGTGCATCAATCACAGAATAAGAGAGATTCATTAAGTAGTTGTGCTAAGTTTGTTTTTCAATAATTACTCTATCACCGGTAATTATAGTTTGATTTTCATTATATCTATCCAATAATATTTTCAAAATTATTTTAGTAAAATTGAATCATTAATTTATTCTAAGGATTAGAAATTCATTCCACCATCATTTATTTTATATACAAAACCATTCAATGAATTATTTATTATACATCCTGTGATTGGGCTACACGAAATAGAAGCACCATGTTAAAGCAGCTCATTATTCAAGCAGCTCTACAAAGCCATGTCAGCAAAAGGTTGTTAATCAAGAATGACGCTCAACATAATTTGTTAAGGGTCACTGTCCAGCTCATTGTAGCTAGCTTGATTAGTTAAGAAAAGTTAGTTAGTTACAAGTTGTAGTCACGTGTGAATAGATGTATATAAGCATGAATATGTAAAAGATCATTATGGAATGAATGTTCTGGAAATTCATTGTTTTTATTTTCTCTGAAATTTGTCCTTTAAGCCAAACAACAATTTTTGTTCTTCTACATGGTATCATGGCCACTAATGGCTAACTCAAGTACTGCAACCTCAAATCAACCAATCATAAACTCAAATTAACCTTCATAAACATCATTTACCTTTGCTGCTACTATGAAACTTGATCGATTTAATTTTCTACTTTGGCACAAATAAGTTTTAACTTCAATCAGAGGAAATCGTCTTGAAAGATTCATTTAAGAACCACAAATCATTCCAGAACATTAACTATCTGACTCCACAACTGATAGATCTGATGAGAGCATTGAATATCCAGCTTATGTCAACTGGAGAGCACAAGATCAAACACTTCTTGGCTGGCTGTTGTCAACTATCAGTGAAGGTATTCTGAGCTCTGTTCTTAGCTATGATACATTTTTTGACGTGTGAAAATCCATTGAAAAATAGTTTGGAGTTCAGTCTGAAGCTAAGATATTGCAACTTAGATATGAAATGAACATTCTAAGAAAAGACTCAATGACTATTGAAGAGTATTGTGCACAGATGAAATTGTTCGCTAACAAACTTGCTTGTGCTGGTGATATAATTACTGAAAATGATCTGTTAATGAGAATTCTAAATGGCTTAAGGCCTGGTTTTCTAGATCTGGCCTCAATCATTACGGCAAATAAGATGAGTTATGATGATGCTTATGCTTTATTACTAACACATGAAGCCAGACTTGAATAAAATCAGAGTGCTAAAACTGTGCTTAATGCAAATTACAGTGCAATGAATGTTAATCAGTCTTATATGAGAGGAAATTTTAGAAGAGGTGCTTTTGGAAATAGATATTATGGTCGTTCTGTGAATAGAGGATTCAATGTTGGAAGAGGCATGTTTCATAATTCATATTCTAGAGGATTTCCAATTGGTATTGGTATTGGTAATTTTGGAGGCTATGGCAGAGGACAAGCAATGCAGTTTTTCAGGCCACCTATGAAATCAAATTTTCATCCTTCAGCTAACATACACTCTGATGAACCACTACCTGTATGTTAGATATGTCATAACAAGGGCACATAGTAGATGAGTGTTGGCACAAATATGATGACAATCCCTCACTATTTCCTAAACACTTTGGAAGGGACAAATCAATTGGATCAAAGGCTGCCTACATAGCTAATTTTGATTTATTTGCCAGCTATGCTACTCCAACAATTGAAGAACAGTATCCTACTCCTCACTACTCATGCTACAATTCTATGCATTACTCATCTTATCCATCTGCAGAAACAGCTGCTGTTCCTGAAGCTTATCTCACCAACTTTGAAGAACCTGCTGATGAAGGATGGTACCTTGACAGTGGTGCCACACATCACTTAACCAACAATATGGCTAATATGGATGTCAGAGAGGAATTCAAAAGTTTATATCAACTTGTAATTGGCAATGGACAAGGTTTGCATGTAACTCATATTGGTGATGCATATTTTACTTATAAAGGATCAAATACTGCATATAAACCAACACATATTTTGCTAAAAGATATGTTGTTAGTACATGATATTGCAAAAAACTTACTAAGCATATCAAAACTGACAATTGATAATAACTTTTCTGTTGAATTTGTTGGTAATATCTGTTATGTGAAGGATTTTCTAAAGAGACAAGTGCTTTTAAAAGGACTTGCTGAGAAAGGATTATATAAGTTGCTTCTAAAGCCATCTGAGTCTCTTCCTTCTTCTTTCTTGTGCTAGTTTTCCTCCATCCAACCATTGTCAATGTTGTCTGCATACTCTTTTAGCTCACATGTGCTGAACAATACTCAGAATAATAAGTCTAATTATGTTCTTTCTTGTAATGCATCAATCAACAAATTTTTCAGCTATATTTCATCTTGTGATGCATTAAATAATAAAATTATCCTTTTACACAGGTGTTTTAGTCATCTTAACTCTCAAATATTATTGCATTTGCTAAAGAGTGTTGCTTCTATTAATCTCTCAAGTACTACTGTAAAACAAGCACTTGAACAATTCTGTAAAGCATGTCAGATGGGCAAGTCTCATAAACTTCACTTTCCTAGCATAAAAACCAAAACTACTAAAGCTCTTGAACTGATACACACAAACTTATGGAGACCCTCACCTTCCCCTTCTAGAGATGGCTATAACTATTACATAAGCTTTGTTGATGATTCCAGCCGATATACTTGGATTTATCCTCTTAAACTAAAATCAGAAGCATTAGATGTTTTCAAACTATTCAAATTGCAGGTTAAAAACCAGTTTAGCACCACCATTAAGAACCTGCAATCTAACTGGGGGAGAGAGTACATGTTATTTACTCAGTTCCTAAACCAATGTAGAATTATCTTTAGACACTTTTACCTTTATACACATCACTAAAATAGGTTAGTTGAAAGAAATGATAGACACATTGTTGAATTAGGACTCATCCTATTGGCACAAGCTAAGTTACCATTTAAGTTTTGGTGGGATGCTGCTCATACAGCTGTTTATCACATCAACAACCTACCATCTACAGCCCTGAAACTTCTTACTCCATATGAGAAAATCTTCAATCACAAACCTGATTACAGCATGCTTAAATGCTTTGGTTGTACATGCTATCCTTACTTAAGAGATTACAACAAGCATAAATTTGATTATCACTCAAGTAAATGCATTTTCATTAACTACAGTCTATTTCATAAAAGATATAAGTGTCTGCATTCCTCAAGCAAAATATACATAGCCAGACATGTTGTATTTGATGAGTTTACAGCCCCTTATTCTACAGATTCTGTTTTCTATCCCAATGAATCATTTTCTTGTTCAAGACAATCTTTCACTCCTCAACAAGTATACAATTTGTCTATATTACCTGTGATACCAACTTCAGTTGTAAGCAGCTCATGCAATTCTCAATCTGGAAGTTCTACTAGCAGTAGTTCTTAAAATTCAGATGAGTCTCATCATACTGACAACCAACATTCCAACTCACAACTGCATATACCAACCATTGAACCATCAACAAAGCCTCAAATTTTAATACCTCAACTTGTACCCCACACATCATCATCCACTCAACCTAATACACACCCCATGACTACCAAAAGTAAAGATGGTATCTTTAAGCCTAAACTATACACTGCAACCCTTACTCACAAAGAACCTGACTCTGTATATGAAGCTATGCAAAATCCAAAATGACTTACAGCCATGAAAGAAGAATATACAACATTAATACAGAATGGCACATGGTCCTTAGTACCAAGAATAGTTGGTTAGAAAGTTATTGGAAATAAATGGGTATACAAGGTGAAATACAACACTAATGGAAGTGTGGCCAAATACAAAGCTAGGTTAGTAGCAAAAGGGTTTTAATAGATCATGGGAGTGAATTGTTTTTAAACATTTAGTGCTGTCATAAAGCCAGAGAGTAGTTTTGAGTCTAATCATGATGAATCAGTGGAAGATAACTTAAGTTGATGTAAATAATGTCTTTCTCAATGGAGAATTAACAGAAGAAGTGTTCATAGATCAACCAGATCGGTTTATTAGTGCTAAGAAACTAGGCTATATATGTAAGCTTCATAAATCTCTCTATGGTCTTAAGCAAGCTCCAAGGACTTGGTATGATAAACTGAAATGATGCTTTTTATAGTGGCGATTTATGAATTCCAGTTCAGATACTTCTTTGTTCTTAAGAAGAAATGAATCATCTCTGATCTTAATCCTCATATATGTTGATGACATCCTAATAACAGGACCAAACAGTTCTGAGCTAGAAAATTTTATTGCTGAGTTCAATATAAAATTTGCTCTGAAAGATCTTGGAGCTCTCTCTTATTTCTTAGGCATTAATGTGCTTTATAATTCATATTGTATATTTTTATCTCAAAGGAAATACAAAAGGGATTTACTGTCAAAGGTTGAAATGATCAGTTGTAAAGTTGTTGATACTCCCATAAGTACAGGATTGAAATTATAAAAATAAGCTCAAGGAAATCTTGGTCACTATATTGAAGATGCAACGCATTATAAGAGCATTGTTGGTGGAATGCAATATTTAGTATTAACAAGACCAGAGATTGCTTTCAGTGTGCACAAGTTAAGTCAATATGTCTCTGCACCAACATTACAGCATCTTATGGCATGCAAAATGGTACTCAGATTTTTGAAGGCAACACAAGACTATGGACTTAAGTTTGTTAAGGATGGTGACATGAAACTAATAAGTTTTACAGATGCATATTGAGCAGGGGATTTAGATGACAGAAAGTCAGTTGGTGCTTATTGTATCTACCTTGGTCATAATCTAATATCTTGGTCATCCAAGAAACAACCAGTCATTGCTCGATCAAGTGCAAAGAGTGAATATAGGTCGTTGGCTTTAGCAAGTGCAGAGAGTGAATATAGGTCGTTAGCTTCAGCAAGTGCAGAGATAAGTTGGCTGCAAACATTATTTTTTGAACTGAAATTGCAATGCACATAGAAGCCTGTTATTTGGTATGATAACCTTAGTGCTATTGAAATAGCTCACAATCTATTGTTTCATTTAAGGACAAAACATATCGAAATTGATATGCACTATTTCAGAAACAAAGTTCTTGCTGAAGAATTAAACATTCAGTACATAACAAGTGAGGAGCAGGTAGCTGACATTATGAGTAAACTACTCTCATTCATTCGGTTCAATTATCTAAGAGCCAAACTCAATGTCCTCCCATGTCCATTGAGTTTGAAGGGGGCTGTTAAAGCAGCTCATTATTCAAGCAGCTCTACAAAGCCACGTCAGCAGAAGGTTGTTAATCAAGAATGACAGCTCAGCATAATTTGTTAAAGGTCACTGTCCAGCCATTGTAGCTAGCTTGATTAGTTATGAAAAGTTAGTTACAAGTTGTAGTCACGCGTGAATAGATGTATATAAGCATGAATATGTATACGATCATTATGGAATGAGTGTTCTGGAAATTTATTATTTTCATTTTCTCTGAAATTTTTCTTTTAAGCCAAACAACAATTTATGTTCTTCTACACACCAGTACAAACAATAAAAGCAAAATCACTATTGAAAAATATAGAAGCAGAAAATAATGGAAATCAATTAGTTAACTTGTAAAATAATTAGTTAAGATAGGATTGTACCTTCAATCATGTCGTTCAAAAGTTGTTCTTTATATTTACTAAATTTCATAAAGGTGTCTTCTATCCTATTCCATTTTATAGTCATTCTCTGGTGATGAAAATCAAGTTCTTAGCCAGTATAGATTTAGCTACAGTTAGGACCCTTTATATAGTAATAATTCATAACTTAAAAGACTTTGCACTTCCTTCCATGAAAGAAGTGAAATTAATAATCCTTATCAATTCCATTATGAAAGTGATTAATAAACTCTTCCACTATCCCTCAAAACAACTAAATAGATTATTAATATGAGTTTATCTATTCATTTATTCAAATAATGACTCGTAATATGAGCCACATAATGAAAATTCTTACATTACCTACTATCCGATGACAGAACAAGCCCATGGAGTGCTCAAATAATTTTGCTTCAAGTTTGCCTTCCACTTGTGCCAAGGCATTGTAAGAGCTCAATATATCTTCAACAAGATCACATATCCGAAATTTTTATTCGGGAGACACTCTTTGGATAAGGTTGAGAGAAACGTTTGACAATATTTTACGATTCCCGAGTCCAATAACTCATTTTTAATGAGTAATTCACCATCTTCTGGTGCTGATACAAGACGATAATGTAGTCATTAAACCATCAGGTATAGCGAAGCATATTCACGAAAACTAGAACATTTCTATACAAGCCCTCTGTGGTATCATATACTATAAGAAATGAAATTTCAAGGATCCATTTGTTAAAACTGATGTTAACTGGAACCCAACTTAAATTTGACTCCAGATTGGTGAACTTCTTTTCACCGAGTATTTTAAACCTCCGAATTCACTTTGGGCACGGGACGGGGGTAGCTGAAAACAGATTCTAAGTAAATCAAGAAAAAGTTCTGCCTTTGGGAGAATTACAAGACAACTATTTTGAAACCAGCGGCTACTTGATATCGAGAAAAGTCCCTCGTAATAGTCACCATATGTTGCTGTTTTTGGGTAGTTCAAACAATTCATTGAGGATGAACAGCGGAAGCTGATTTTCTAGCAGCCACAAGTCAGCCGACAATTGATCAACCGTCCATGGCTTTATGAAATCTGGGTAAAAACGTCTTAGAAAGAGCTCGATGAGAAAGACAGCATCTAATAAAATCATTGTCACAAATTCATCACTGCTAAGTTCTAGGGTTTCTGCGTAACAATTCCGCAAATTCGCTTCATTAATCTTCATTGATGTAAGAAAATCTGCAACTCTCACATTAGTTCGTTGCAGAAAGTAATGAAGGTACTTTATTCTATGCTCTTCCATGCCTCTGAACTCTTCGTTACCATGATGAAGTGGGCCAATTGAAATCATTTTTGGAGTGTAATCACTTGGATGTAAGCAATGTTTGGGCCGAGGAACTCTGCAGATGAAACATCATTTGGACAAGGATGCAAGGTCGCGAACCTCTTTCTCAAAGAATCCACTAACATCACGGAACTATCCATCACTTAATTGTTTGCTGTTTGGCAGCAAACAAAGTAAATATAAACATTAATTACATAAAAATTGAAAAAAAAAAAACTAGAATTAATGGCTAGGATTCGAGTGTTCACGATGTGAATGCACATCACTCAATTATTAATCGTTTATTTAATGCATAGCACAAACTGATCTGAGTATTATATCTTTATCCATAGGTGTTTAAAGAGAAACAAATAGAAAATTGGGATGAAGGAGAACACTGACATTGCTATGCATCTACGCCTCTGTTGTGCGAAAACAAGTTAATCTAATGTCCCTCTTAATGAGAAATTCTAGAGTACATTAAAAATATTACACTCAATTAATAAATGTATAGCATGTGCAATTCAATTAAATATAACTATCAATTACATAAGTGATTTTTTAAAATAAATGTATATATAGCATACATATATTAATTGAATGTAGTACCTCTAATGTATTCCTTAGGAGATAAGACTATTTTATAATTTGTTATATAGTCCTTATCTAATGCGAGTATCCTTATTTTTTTTTCATGCAAACATACTTTTGATCCGCGCAATATAATAGAGCCAAATTTAATGTTATTAAACCGCAAGCTTTATGGTGCATTAAAAAAGAACGATATTAAGCCACAAGGCTTAGTAGCGTGTCTAGATTAAAAAAAAAAAAGCTCCCACACTTGAGAATGATCACATACACATATATATAACGCTGTTCCAATCTGGGAATCCCAAATTAGAACAACAGTTAGGAAATCCAATGGCTCCCGAAATCTTTTTTTTTTTTTTTTTGGTTGGTTGCACATGGTGGCTATCCAAAGGCCGCCAACATCCTATCTCTCTCTCTACATATATATAGTCCAAGATCTTAGATTCAAACAAAAATTAAATGATCATATTTGAAATATAAATATTATTTTAATGCAATGTAGCCTACACCTATCGCTACGGGTTTATTTTATATACATTTTATTGTGTTAGTCACTTTTCTAATGCAATCCAATGCAATCAAAAATTGCATCCAAATTTAGATTGGTATAGAGATGATATTTTAATACAATACAATATAATATAATGTAAATTCTCAAACACACCGTGTATGTATTCTTTTTATTCAATATATTTATTGAAAAAAAAAGAGATCTTTGAGTCTTTTCCGAAGTCTTCTTATTTCTACAACTAAAGCACGTTGTTTACTTATAAAATTGAATAATTATGTTTCCCTTTCTAAATAACACGTCAGCATAGATGATGTTCAAAAAATCGATTTAAGTAAAGTCAGACAAATTAAAAGTAATTATGTGGGATTTTTAAAAAACATATTATATTTTAAAACCCACTCTCCGGGCCCATAGGCATCAAGACTAGCGCTGGACTTTGGGCCTATTTTTTTCCCCCCATCCCAGGACCATGTCTAGATAACTCAATAAATAAGTAAGAGGGAGGGACCTAGACTACTGTCGATGCTGAGCTGAGCCCAAACCGGGCTGGATCTGCTTTTGAACAATTGGTTAAAATACTTATACACCACATTGGAAAGAAAATTTCAACAATCTCGTTCTTATGAGCACTCATTCTGCAGCCCACCGATACATTTGATCGAGCGTCTGACGAATAAGAATAAATGGGTATTCTATAACTTATTTAAAAAAAAAAAGGTTGAAATTTAGGAATATATTATAACTATTGATGTTAAGCAGATGCAAAATTTGAATGTGGACCTTTTGCATACAAAATTTGGGTTTTCCTTGAACCCATAATTACTGACATGGCAAACAGACCCGCTGAACATGATTTGGTCAACTATCTCTTGGTCAAAGCCATAACTCTCAAGAATGACCAATAAACCAAAAATAAAATAACCAAAATGAAAACTAGGGCTTCAAATTTTCTCAGCAAAGCAAGACCTACATCTCTTTGTTTTGGGATGAAAGTTCAAATTCCTATTCCTTCCAACGTCAAAAAAGGGAAAAAAAAAAAAGAGGAAAAAGAAAAAGAAGCATTGTAAATTGTCCTTCAGAAAATTATCATCAGTCAATCGTTCCACATTGTGAAAAACCCTGGATTCGTTCCCTGAGCCGAATCCCCAGACCAATTCGTATAGCCACCAGAAGGCATATCATAATCAACTTTAACCATCCCAAGTTCCTCGGCAGCGGTTCCGGTGGAAGAATTCAAAGTCATACCAATGCCACCATTGCCAATATAACCTCCAGTACTGTAGCTCCCAGTTGAGCTCCCATTATTGTCAATCACAGAAGATGAATTAGATCCCATGTTCACCAACCCATGAAGCAAACCAGGGTTGTTTTGAAGATATGTATTGTAAAAATGACTGTTATGGCTTGATTGTTGCAAGTAATTAGACCCGGCAGATTGCTGCTGCTGGTGCAATTGGAGCTGCGTCTGGATATAACTTTGGTGAAATGAAGGGTCTTGTGAGTACTGAGATATGTCCTGGTTCTGTAAAGTTAGTAAAGATGGTTGTGGGTGCTCAAATGGGGTTGTTTGCATCAGTGGATAGGCCTGTAATCTGCTGGAGCTTGAGCTTCCATATTGGAAACTTGAACCGAGAGCTATCATTTCTTCACGTCTTCTTGTTGTTTCAAGAGCTTGAGCCTCCTTCAAGCGCTTGGCTGCGCCTCCTCCGATTGGTAGAGTGTTGCTTTCGAGTATTGCCTTCACATCATAACGGCTCATGTCGAAATTGGTCACCGCGTTTAGGCCTCTGAATTTTATCGCCGCAATGTCATAAGCTTCGGCAGCTTCCTCCTCCGTACCTAAAGTAATTAAATAAAATTATAGTTGTTTGATAATATTTCTATTTTAGAAAGCTTTATTACTCATTACGTGGAAGTTTAAAATTTAAATACTTACTGAAAGTTCCTAAGTAAAGGTCTTTGTTTCCTGCAACTCTCCCGATCCTCGCTTGCCATCTTCCATGCTGGTGGTGCCTGCTTGAAGACCTTTGATTTATTAATGAATATGAAGGAGATAAGAGGGGTAAAAATTTTCAAAATTTTGGTCACCTTGTAACTCCACGATACATGGATGCACCTCTAGAAAAGCCACTACTCTTCCTATAGTTGATCATCAAATAGAATTAGTTAGAAAGAGTAGAATTAAACTCATTCGTTTCAAAATTATGCGAAGAATTATAATTGGACTAATATATAGATTGCTAAGTGTTTATCACTTACCTTCTGATGGAAGCCACAAATTCTTGCCTAGTCATGTGCTTCATCTCCTCTAGTTCCTTCTCATAGTTACTGATCTGCAAATTTAAGAAAGACTAGCTTGCATTCACAAAGAATAGGACTATTTATACTCGAGAACAACCTATACAATATGCATGGGATTAATAAATACAATAGTAGAGAGTTACTGGGAAGTTGGTAGTGGTGGAAGTTCCCCAGTATTTGAGTGCTGCTAGGTCATAAGCCCTAGCTGCTTTTTCTTCTTTATCATACCCACCTGCCCAAAGTGAAAATAAAGAAATGTTTTACAATAAGAAAGTGAAGCCAAAAAAAAAAACAGGAAAGTTCCTTGAATTAAAGATAAAAAGAGAAATTTTACTCACCCAAGTATACTGCGAGCCATTATAGATGGCAAAACAAACGAGGAAAGCAAAAGAAATAGTTAGTAATAATTCAGATGCTAGCGCTACTTATATTAGGTGAAAACCAATATAAATATCAAGTGAATTATCGTATTCGTAAGGCTGACCTTGTCGCCCTTTCCTTGATTGCCCTTCCCTCCTACAACTATTATCCCAAAGATGAGCTTCATATCTTCCAGTCCACCTATGCCTGTAATTGCACCACAAAACCAAATTCAAAATCAAAACTAGACACGTAAAATTGCAACATATACAAGGGGGCAACACAAAAAAGTTCAAACTTACCTCGTTACGCCGCGATATATTGATGTTCTTTGGCCAAAAGTATCCAAAGTCCTTCTGGGGGCAGCAGCCTCAACAATACTAGTACTATTTTCACCACTTGTTTCACAAGTTGATCTTGAACCCTTATTATTACCACTGCCCATTGACAATGTCAGTGACTGCAGATTGTTAGTATTTTCTTGAAACTCATAGGTACCAGTTGAGGCAGCTACTATAGTATTTTGCACTGGCACTATGCTGTTGTTTTGGAATAGGTAATCAGATTGGTCGTTGGCCTGAATTTCATTGAAGGCCACAAGATCTGACTGATTATCAGATTTGCTAACACCAAGAAAATCCGCAACCTTTGGAACTTCACCACTTCCACTTGTATTAATCAGATTCCACTCTGTAAATTACAAAGTACAATTATAGGACAAATGAAGAGCGTGAGAGAAATGAGAAAATTTAAAATAATTATATAAAGGAATATAAGTAGGGATTGGTACCTTGGCCTTGAAATGGGTTGTCCATACTGTCATTCACTAACCCTAGATTGAATTGATGAGACTGAGAGGTGTGAAGCTGCGCTGGTAGTGAAGCATGAGTAGGAGAAAGAGGAAACGAAAGCCAGTTGTTTGTATTCATTGAGCTCACAATAATGTTTGCTAACAATCCAGAGAAATTTTCTTGCCCTTTACCTTCAGCAAATCAATCAGTCTCCAAAGTGCAACAAAACACAATAAGAACACACATACGGTATACAAATATTCTTAAAATAACAAGGAACCTCAGCTAAGTGGTGAATAAAGTTAAAACTCTGAAACCCTAAGTGGCTTGAAAAATGACAGAAAAGAGGAAGAGGAGGTTGAAAAGAGAAAAAAATTTGTGGAGAATACAAGCCTTTTTAAAACTTTCTCTCTCTCTCTCTCTCTCTCTCTCTCGCACTCAACAAAACACGTCCGCACAAGCACACAAATATCGACTGGGCTAGCTGTTCATAAAAAAAAAAAAAAAAAAAACCCTATTGTAGTGGTGATTTTAAGTGGTCTGACTCTTCAATAACATTTTCCAAGACTTGGAAACTAAGTCATCTTACAATAATAATAATAAATGTTAATCTGAATATGGACACGAGTGGCATTTTAAACTAAACTAAAATAAAACTATAAGCTAAGTGAGATCCTTTTTCAGTCTTTGTACTAAAACAAACCCACAAATTCCAATCGGAAAAATCCAAAACCCACCTCTCTCTTTCTTTTTCTATTTGCAATTTAATTTCTCTCTCAGTACCCCACTTGGTTTGTTGGAACTCTCGTCCTCGTTCAATGCAAAATATGACTCCTCAAAGCCCAGCATTCCCACACTCTGCAAATCATCTCTTAGTCTAAATATTGACCACTCTACGCAAAGTTACTTTCTCTTTCATAACAACAAATTAAATTGAAATTTATTTATTTCTTTAACTATTTAATTATTTATACATCACAAGATCGATCAAATTCATTAACCAGAGAAGATCGATCAAATGGGTTTATATAGACTTGTCACCAAGAACCAAATTCGTAGATCCCCGAGTCACTACTAGTTGCATTGTTTAAAATTGTTGTATGTACGGACATGCAATATTATAAGGTAAAAATCCGACATATTAAATATTAAAAGTACTGGAGAAAGAGTAAGAATTACTCTCTCGTTCAAAATTACACCAAACTTGGCATACTTAAAAAATAATTTTCAAGAATTTAAAAAAAAAAGGAAGGATTTCATTTGGCTCCCCAAGTAGAAATCTGTTGACCAGCTAATTGGTTTTCGCACCCGTCAAAAGTTAAAATCAGATTAAATTAATGTTCTTGTGCATGTCTCATACACTCACAGTAGAAGTTTTTATTTTATGTGGCTTGTGTGTGCCCTCCAGTTAGGCTAAGTCTAAGAAAATTGAAAGATCTGAGCCTTCCGTTCATAAAATTAAATGAAATGGCTACTATCCCAAGAAGGCAAATCGCAAGATCAAGTGAATTTTTTTTAAAAAATAAATATTCAAGAAATAATTGTTTCTAAATTAAAAAAAATACCACAAATATATTGCCCTAACTTCCAAATTTTTCTTTTTTCCCCCAAACAACAAAAAGTTTCTCAGTGTTGCATGCGTGTTTGTGTTTCCTTAATGCATATTTAGATATTTATTCAATATTTAGACATGTGGACACACACAAAATCTCCATGCACATAAACAAATCTAAGGATATATAATTATATAACTGCTTAAGATATATGGGTCATCATTTGCGGACTGAACTTTTCAGAGATTTAGATTGTGCTTTCTGTGCTTGGAGAAGAAACTTATTAGTTAGTAATACTTAGAATCTGGATTCTGATAACACAGAAGAAAAATAATAAACAAAACATTCTAAAAAGATAAAAAGAAGACAAAATCACCTGCCATTTTTTGTGACACAGTTCCCGCCAAATTCTTGTAGACTGATACATATATATAAGGTTCGTTGACTGAAGTGCACCACAATAAGGGGGCAAGGACCCACGTCTCACGCCTTCTTACCTTTTTCAAATCAAAAACCTAATATTATCAAAACCCTAAACACATATATGCAAATGAATTAGACCCAAACAATAAAAGAAATAAAACAAAAACAGATACCCTCTTTGGAATAAATCATTCCATTAGTTCTGTTTCTTACTAAACAATAACATTTTTGTCCAACATACTCAAAATAAGCCCATTAAGAAAGGAAAAAAATATAATAAGGAATTATTGTTTTCGACACAATTTGAGAAAGAAAAGAAACTTATTCATTTGATCAGAATCAAACAAGTTAAGAGAAGTTGAATAAATTTACTGCACTTCGCTCTTCTCTCTGATTATTAAATTTTTAATTAATCTTGATTATTGGAAAATGTGTTGAGAGGGTGATGGGGATTCGCCACCGGCCATATTAGGTAAGCACATTAAATCAGTATAGTCTTCACGACGTTTCAGTCTCTGATATTGCGGCCAAATTCGAAGGAATGTGACTGACACGTGTCCGTTTCACATTTTAGGCTTTCTGTCTTTCTTGATTCTGAGAGGTGCACCCAGGCGGGCCAATTATCCGGTTTGCATGCTTTGCACAAAAAAACATAAAATAGAAGCAAAACTTTGACCATGCTAGGTCCTTGGTACCAAATTTCCTTCTTTGTATCACGATATTGCCCATGTCATTAACCCCGAATTAATTACTAATCGAACTAATTTCCACTCTCTCTATGCTTTCCTCATCTAATTGAATAAATGAACATAGCTTCAAAATGGTTTTCTTTTTCCTCTCTTCCTTTTAATTAATGCATTGTATTTTCTATACTTGTTATTTAATAAATTCTCCTCGTTTCGTCGAACTTTTTTTTTCCAATATATACTTATCTACACACAATATTATAACACAACAGAGGCATATCTGAGTTAGCTCGAAAACTGAAAAATAATATGAGAATTCAAACTCATTTACCTCATAAAAACTTGAAGCATAATTGGATTTGCACTAGATAATCTTTCTTGTGGGCGTATGCTACCGAGGTTGGAATATGCATCTAGCTCTTTCTTTTGCCTAAAAAATAAATCCGTTTGCGACATTAAATAAGCAAACAAAAAGCAAATAAAGGGAAAAATTGCTTGAGTATACAAGTTTAATTTTCAAATTATGGTTTCTTAAGGCAGATACTCCCTAAAATTCTTAATTTGCATGGAACATACCAATTCAGAACATTTAGAAGTTCTAAACTCAACTTCTGGATTTCAACTTGAGTTCCCCAATGGTCTTTTGGGTGTGAAAGCTAATTGATCAACTCTTGTGATCCCAATAACCAATTAGGCTCCTGCATGCTTTCATTTCTACCAAGTACCAATCATGTGTATTTCACTTTTTTGTTTTTCAGATGATATTTTGAGCAGACTCAAGAATTCCTGCCTTGTGCTTTGAATCAATTTAATTTGACATGCTATATATTGAGACAATAAGCCACCAAAAGGGAAGAAAAAAAAAATACAAAGCTGTGGAATCCATTAATTTTGGGTGCATGCCCATGATAACTAAAATCTTTATGAATTTGATGGCAGTGAAGAAGGGTATGCTTATAAATAAAACGAAGAAATGAGGACATATATGGTCAGAGAATCAAGTGATCATCACGAGAATCAATTAATATAATGCTGGAAAAAAATAATTTTGAGAGTTTCCAAGAAAAGCTAGGAGGAAACGCTGGGAAAGTGCTCGTGTCGCCTTGAAATGAAGCAATTTAGAAAGGTAAACCTATTTTCGTGTCACCCAGCTTGTTTTTTCTTATAGATAAAAAAAAAAACCTAGTTAGGGTTAGGGCTGGGGTTTAATATTAAAGCATTGTTATGAAAGAAAGCGCCTAAAAATTGTTTTGTCTAAAATCCAAATTAGTTTATACAGCGGCCTCTCTACTCACGTGCTGTAACACAAACACATTGCACGCATAATGTTATTAGATCGAAGATTGTAGCTACTAGCTTGGTCGAATTAGCTTCATTTATTTAATTTTATTTTTTAACTAGAAACGCCATAAATAGAAATTGTGGCATTCAATACTCTAGAAATTAAGAAAGGCCTTAAACTCCAGCGGAATATTAAAGCAAATATTGTCATATTCTTTGATCGTGATCATGCTTTCTGATCCCATAACTATACTATAATTAGTTATCTATGCTTCCAAACAATAATGAAATTAAATTATATGTAAAGAAGCTATTTTTTAAAATTTTTTATTGGTTCCAATTCGGAAAATGACAAAAAAAAAGCATTTACTGTTTTCAATTAATTTTGTATTCCTTTTAAACTAAAAAAAAAAAGTTATTGGAAGCAAATTAGATACAAAGTAACATCGTCTTAGAGGGTAACATATTGACACTATTTCAAACTTTCGATTAGAGGCATGCAAACATTGAGTATTAGACATGGAACTTATAACATGGACTCTTTAGAGTAATAAAGCAGTTAACCTTCTCTTCCTCCTTCCATCTCTCTCGAGAAAACAAAAGTGCACACCAAGTTTAACTTTGGGGTATAAAATTTATATCTCCACTCATATATAATTAATACCTTACACGTGTTAAGTGAATAATATATACTTGTTATGCAACCGTTAAAAAGATAATAATATTGCACAATTAAAGGATGAGATGTCCCAAGTTTTTGTCCGCGTAGCATTGAAAATATGAGTCCTTAGTCATTAGCTATGTTTCATAAGCCTTACTTGTCAAATAGTTTGTTATATTACACATATTGAATTTAAAAAAAAAAAAAAAGATAAAAAACCACTTGGGCTTAGCCCAAGTGGCTAGAGCCACCACTCCCCGAGTGTGCAGGGTTCGAGCTTCCACGCATCAGCAGCTTAATTTATATTTTTCCAGCCCACCGAGAACAAGGCATTTTTCTCCCACGATGAAGTGACCTCTAGAGGGTTTAATATTCGAGGGTTTAAAATCTGATAAGTGAATGCAGTCTTTTTCCCAATATGGGAGTATGATGTCTCAAATATTTTAAAATCTGATAAGTGAAGGCAGTCTTTCTCCCAATATGGGAGTATGATGTCCCTCGAATATTTGAGAACTTTTAAAATCTAAGCAGTGTCATATCGGAATTGATGTAAACGGGTCTCAGTAGTATTTGTATGATTGTAAATATCATGAGCAATAGTCTCCTAAAAAAAAAAAAAAAGATAAAGAGACAAAAGTCCAATGAATTTGATTATCGTAACAAAGTGATACACTGAAAACAAACTAGCCCTTTCTATGTTTTAAACAGGAGCAATAATCCAATCTAAATAAGAATCTTTCTGAATCTTCAATTAGAAATAGAAGAAAAAATATTATCATCAAAGTAATGCCGTAAAACTTCCATGAATGCGGCATATATTTTATTAGTAACTTTCCATTTCGCATCATCAAGCAATTAAATTTAAGTGGGTTGGACAATTATTTTATTTGCTCGTATATCCTCCAATTTAAAAATCTACAAAATGGAAAATATCAGAGACTTTATTAAGTTTTTGAATGCTGCAAAGCAACTCTAAGGCGATAATGTCGGCATCATTTACGCTTCATGAAAGTTCTAACTCTTTCCGTAGCCAAGGCCTGTTATCAGTACCCAATGAATTGAACAGTGTATATAATTTAGACATTCTTGTTTTTAATAGTTTATTCGATTTTTAGTAATTAAATAAAAGATCGAGTGAAGCAAACGAAACTATACTCTTAATTGTACAGGAAGCAAGGATATATCGTTACTTAAAAATCAAATCCGATTCTGCGCCCGCTGGAATTATAAAGTAATTTAATCTCTCGTATAGAATGTTTCTGAAAATGCGATCTGGTCTACTAATGTAATTAGAAATTAGAAGATTGCAAATATCTCCATTATATTCCCATTCACATGAGTGCATACATTTAATTGTAGAAGTTATGGAACCTCATGGGCCTATACTCAGAATGAGGGTTATCGAATCAATGGATTAGATTGTAGCATTTATTTCATTACTTAACATTCGTTCTCAATTGATTTGGGATAATCTCTTCAATACCTTCATCCCGTGCAAACATTGTCTTTTTGCCTATTCCTCAACATTGTCTTTTTGCCTATTCCTCATCATGTGGTAAGATAGTATGGCCCTATTCATACATTAACTTGTCTCTAAAATGATATAAAATTTATGGGTCTAATTCACTTTCAAAGGCTATTATTATAAAAGAGAAAAGGTTTTATCCCTAATAAATGTTATTGTATGTATCACTTGTATCCCTACTAGATTTTTAATTATCCATTTCATCCCTCAAGTTAAGAGATAATAGAACTAAATGTGAAAACAAGGGCAAAACAATCATTCAAGGTGTGATGTCTTAAAATTTAAATTAAAACATGAAAAGTGAAAAATGTAATGCTCTTTTGGTAATTACATAGGACTAATCCTTTTCATGTTCTCTTTAATTATGGTGTCGAATTACTTAGAAATGTCATAAATTTTTTAAGCAGGAGTAGGATAGTGAATGAAAAAAAAATGTTAACTTTATTTGTTATCTCTTAATGAAAGGAATAAAATTGTTAATTAAAAATCTAGTAGGGATATAAGTGGTAAATGTGATATTTATCACAAACGAAACATGCATTCTCCCTTGCAATAAAGGAAATAAGTTTTAATTCAGAAAATTAAGCATACAAGATCAAAGATTACCTCAAAACTATATTATAGTCAAAGATTAATTCTCAACCGGTGCAAGAATTTTCCCTTTACATCTGGTACATAAGCTTTGTTTCAATCTTAACTTGGTGTCTTGAAATTCACATGACCCAAATTCGGATACATATTTTCCTGCGTGATTGTATGTTACAATTCAAATGCAAATCCAATTTGAGGTTACATCGAAGAGGATCTAATCCAATGCATGCATCCGTACAACTATTGTTTCTTTCAACCTTATCAAATCTTACACTTCTAAACACAGAGACTTGAACCCAATTGATATCCAAGTTCAGGTAACATCCAAGTTCAAGTAAGTTGTGTAAGGAATGTACCAAATTGATTCTAGACTCAACTTGGTACAGATGCTACAATGATTACAGAATTAAAATTGTGAAAAGAATGAGATCTTTATATTGGGCTAGTTTAATATATATCTAATATTAATTGTGTTATATGTATTTGTTTATTTTAAGAAAATCAGCATTAGTGAATTGGCAACAACTTCTAAGTCTAGATTACTGATATAGAATTCTGGTTCGACATTATCAAAACAACAATGTCGACAAGCATGTGGCCTGTTTCTTACCGCTGTATATAATAATATTGTTCCTCCTATTATTGCTGTACAACAAGAAATGATTATATAATTGATCAACTAGGTGTATAATAAAGAACGAAGAAATTAGATGCACTTATTATATAACATGGCATTAATGCACAAACTCATTAAATATTATTTTCAGAGAACTATTTTATTTTCACTCTTATTTTTGTGTTATTTATATTTTCGACTAGAAAGGATGAAAGAAATGTTTGCATCTCCCATTTGAGCATAATACACACACACTCACACATACACATACATACACACAAGCACATAAACATATATATATTAACATCAATAAATCGAGGAAATCTTTTAATTGTCATTTCTTTAAAAAAGGATTTGAGAGATTGATTCTTCAATTTTATTTTTTTTTGGGTGAATTGTGAAGTATTATTAAAGAAAAAATTAAAGGAATAAATAGAGAAACGGGACCATCTTTAAGTGAATGATTTTAATTTTAATTTTTAAATTACATTACGATTTACCGATATTTAGGATTAGAAGTTTATCATATTCTCCTAAACCTTACCATTAATTCATTAAACCAATGAGTGGCTTGCAAACTTGCTCGCCAATTTGATATTGAAAATGATTGATAAAATTCTATATAATTAAATATTTAGATGAAAATAATGATAATGATGAAAGAGAAAAAAAAAAGATTGAGAATATTTATATAAGTAAAAATGTTAAGTAAGAACCACTTGCTAACTCTTGCAAAACGGAGGAAAGTATTCGGAACTCTTCAACTTTATTAATAACATCTGATATGGTAGGAGATGAATAAGCTTATTTTTAATTAAACTAATAATTAAGGTAATATATACAAGTCATGTGCATGGCATTGTCTCGTTTTATGCAAAGGAACGAAGAAGCATAAAACAGCCAAATAAAATTTTAATTCGGAGTATACAAAGATGTTTTAAGAAAATCAGTAATACATGAAGAACCTAGATTGCAGGGAGCAGCAAATCATTTTTCAAATATAATTTGACTTTCTTCATTGATAGATTCAATCGAATTTTAATTAGTTTCCTTAATGTTAAGGCCCGAGATTTGGATCTTAAGGGAAATATCTCGTTATCTCACCAAGATGTTATAAACTAGTGACCATAATCATATCATTTAAACCACAATTATTAAAGTAATAAAATGAATTCATAAACAATCTTCTTCTTAGACGTTTTGTGACTAATAAAGAGTTTGACGTATAGTACTTCTCATCGACAACTAAATACTCATTATTAAATTTGCTTGATTTGAAAAGCAGTTTGGATTCTTTTCTATGAATATACACCACCATTAGAATAGGGGTGATGATATTTTTATTCTAAAATTTACTATAAACACTTTTATTTTGAACCCTCATTCATTAAATTTAAAAAATTTATTTTTGCTCTATACGCTCATTAAAATTCCAAACATATCCTCAATGCTTTCTCTTTGTTTGTTAATACATTTAGGACACCATAACACACAAGCCAATTCTACTATCGGCGTGCAAATTATATGTGTATTATTTCTTTAGAACATGAATAAGAAATGACATTTTTTTCCCTGTAAAAAAAAATTATTTTTTCTTTTGTCTTTTTCTCCAGAATTGAAATAACAAATATGCAAGTTTAAACTAATATTAATTGATTTTTAGGCCATTATGTTAAAGTTAACAAATTGTTAGCTGTAGCCAACAATTGTAAGGAAGTAAAATCAAATTGCAGCCGGAAACAAAGAATAGAATTTGTCAATAAACTTGACAAATTGGCAAAGATTGGATAATTTGTCAATTAACTTAACAAATTGGCTAAAGCAACACCTAACACCTTGACAAATTACAAAGGGGTTGGTGCAATAGTGCCATTATTTTCCCTATAAATAGATGGCATTCCTTCCATTCTAAGCATCCTAAAAATTTGTTAAACTTATAAGTTTCTAAGCTTTTGAAAGAAGTGAGAGAAATGTGTCTGGGTAATTTATATTTCCTGCAGTGTGAGACAGTACTAGGTGGATTTGGGTTCTGGGAAGTGAAATTTCTTACTCAAATATTGTACTCCAATAATTGTTAATAATATAATTATTTTTCTCTTACTCCCGTGGATATAGGCATATTGTCGAACCACTTAAAAATTCTGTGTCATTTATTTTTCTGTGATTATTTAGTGCACTTGATTCCGCATTCCGCGTACAACAAGTGGTATCAGAGCCAACGGTTCGTACTTTGGGAGATACGGTACTTTTCACGTATATGGTGCTGTTCACATACGGCACTGTTCAAGTATACGGTACTGTTCACAAATACGATGAAGTTAACCGTTCATACTTGGGAGGATTAGTACCTTGTGTAGTGGAGTGGATTTGTGTATGTCTAGGAAAGTTATGTCACAAAGGTGATAAGAGTCTAAGGAGACTGGGTCTTAAGTGGGACTGGTGTGACCCATCTAGTCTTTTCTAGGAACTTTCCTGGTGCATTTTTTCACGCGTACATACACATAGACACTGATCTCTCACGTGGGAATAGTTTATTAAGAAAATGGTAGAAGGTGAAACTTTCAGAGATGAGGAGAGATCTACCCAGACTATTCTTGAAGATTGATGTTGAAAAGTTTGATGGGAAAATCAACTTTGGCATGTGGAGGCGCGGAGCTATGGATGCTCTTATTCAAATCGATCTTGATATTGTTTTGAAAAATAAAAGGCACTTATATGATGAAGAAACTTAGGATCGTATGAATGAGAAAGTTTGTGGTTAGATTAAATCTTGTTTGACCAAGGAGGTAAAATACTTGGTAAAAGATGAAGAGTGTGCGATGACTTTGTGGCGTACATTGGAGGAGAAGTACCTGCTGAAAAGTCCTGAAAGTCGTCTTCATGCAATGAGCCAAGTATATGGCTTTTGAATGAAGCTTGGGGTGTCAATGCACGATCATGTTTCAAGATTTGAAAAGTTACTTGCTGATTTAAAGAATCTTGATGAAGGTATTAAGGATGAAGTCAAGATTATGATTCTGTTACACTCACTACCAGAGGAATATAGCCATTTTGTGACTACCTTGATATATGAGAAAAGCGTAATCATCTTCAAAGATGTCTGCACAGCATTGACCAATTTAGAAATTCAGAATAATGATAAATATTCTGAAAAAGCATCATCCGAAGCTTTGTTTGCCAGAGAAAGGACGATGGAGAAATAGAAGAAACGTGGTAGAAAGAATTCTCGATCCAAATCGAGAAGCAGAAACATAGCTCGAGATGAGTGTGCCTTTTGTCATGAGAAGGGCCATTGGAGGAAACATAATCCAAAGGCTCAAAAGAGAGATGGGAAGAAACCAGCAGTAGCAAACATGGCACGTAAAGATGAGGACTCTGATTATTCACTAAGTATTACTCCTGCAGCATACGTGGCTAATTCGAGCGAGTGGATACTTGATACTAGAGCAACCTATCATTTGTGTTCCATTAAAGAATGGTTTACAGATATTCGTAATTTAGAATCTGGTGCAGTTGTGATAGGGAATGATCAGCCTTGTCGCACAATAGGGATAGGAACAATTCGACTCAAAATATTTGATGGAATGGTCAGAGAACTAAAATAGGTTAGATATGTTCCAACTTTAAAGAAAAATCTAATTTCTGTAGATGCTCTAGAAGCTAAAGGCTACAAGGTTACTATTAAAAATGGCACAATAAATTTCACATATGGGGCTATGATAATTCTACAAGGAGTTCGGCGTCACAATCTGTACTATTTAAAGGGAGGTACAACTGATGAAGCAAATGTTGCTAAGACGCACAGTGACACCACCAAGCTATGACATGTGCGACTAGGACATGCTGGAGAGAAGTCTTTGCAAACCTTGATGAGGCATTGACTCTTAAAAGGTACCAAAACTTGTAAATTAAATTTCTGCGAGCATTGTATAGTAGGCAAGAAAACAATGGTCAAATTTGGTACTACTAATCACGAGTGAGATCCTTGAATATATTCACAGTGATGTATGGGGACCAACCAAGATTGCATCAATTGGTGGAAGCCATTATTTTGTTACATTTGTTGATGATTTCTCTAGACGTGTGTGGGTGTATACCATGCGAGCAAATGATGAGGTTCTAGTGATTTTCATGAAATGGAAGAAACTGGTAGAGACTCAAACTGGTAAAAAGATCAAAATATTGCGTTCTAATAATAGGGGTGAATATACTTCTGATCCATTCTTGCAAGAATACCAGAACGAGGGTATTAAAAGACATTTCACGGTGAGACATACTCCGCAACAGAATGGTGTGGCTGAGTGTATTAATCGTACTTTGCTGGAGAAGGTATGGTGTATATTATCTAATGCTGGTTTAGATAAAATGTTTTGTACTGAGGCTGTGAGTTACGCAAGTTACTTAATAAATCGGTTGCCTTCTGTTGCAATCGGAGGTAAAACTCCTATGAAAATGTGGTCTGGAAAGCATGCACAAGACTATGATTCCCTTCGTATATTCAAGTGTCCAGCTTATTATCATGTCAAAGATGGTAAACTGGATTCTCGTGCTAGAAAAGCTATCTTTATGGGATTCAAAGGTGGAGTAAAAGGCTTTAAGCTTTGCAATCTCGAAGATAAAAAGTTTGTGTGTAGCAGAGATGTCACGTTTGATGAAGCTTCAATGATGAAAACTTCAAGTTCTCAGCAGGTGGAGAACAATACCACAGAGGTATCGCAGCGGGTGGAGTTTGATGCAACTCCATATGTACCAATTAGTTCTATATCAAAGAATGGTTCAACTATAGAGGAGACATCCAGAGTTGAAAAAGAGGTTGTTTCTTCTTATGTCTCACGAAATGAGGAAACAACTGATAATGTAGATAATGATGACTCTATAGCAACAAGGAGGTCAAGAAGAGAAATAAAGAAACCCAGATGGCTTACTAAAGACATGGTGGTAGCCTATGTACTTTCAGTTATTGATGATGACATCCCCAATACTTTTAGTAAAGCATTATGCAGCAGTGAAAGTGATCAATGGAAGTTATCCATGGAGGAAGAGATGAAATCTCTCCATCAAAACTAGACTTGGGAACTTGTGGAGTTATCAAAAGAGAAAAGGGCTATTGGAAATAAATGGGTCTACACTAAGAAGCAAGGATCTCCAAATCAAACAACTCCTCGATATAAGACAAGGCTCGTTGCAAAATGTTTTGCTTAGAAGGAAGGTATTGACTATAATGAAGTTTTTTCTCCAGTCATAAAACATAATTCCATTCATATCCTACTTGCCTTAATTGCAGAATATGAGTTAGAGTTGGCTCAATTGGATGTTAAGACGGTGTTCTTGCATGGAGATTTGGAGGAAGAAATTTATATGACTCAGCCTTGTAGTTTCAAAGTTTCTGGAAAGAAGAATCATGTGCAGATTGATTAAATCTTTGTACGGACTAAAACAGTCACCAAGACAGTATTACAAGAGATTTGATCAATTCATACAAGAGCAGAAATTCACCAGAAGTGAACACGATCACTGTGTTTACTTTAGAAGACTACAAAATAGAGTTTTCATCTATCTGTTACTTTATGTCGATGATATGCTTATAGCTTCAAAGAACAGAGGTGAGATTAAAATATTAAAGAAGCAGCTGGCTTCTGAGTTCGAGATGAAAGACTTAAGTGATGTATAGAGAATACTTGGGATGCAGATTCATAGAAACAAGAAGAATGGGAGCATGTGGCTTACTCAAAAATCTTATTTTAAGAAGGTGTTAGAAAAATTCGATATGGATGATAAAACTAAACCAGTAAGTACACTTCTAGCTCCTCATTTCAAATTAAGCTCTTTTTTATGTCCTACATCCCAAGAGGAGCATGATTACATAGCTCGTGTTCCATATGCTAGTGTTGTGGGTAGTCTTATGTATGCTATGGTATGCACAAGGCCTTATATATCTCAAGCCGCCAGTATGGTTAGTCGATACATGCATAATCCGGGTAAAGACCATTGGCTTGCGATAAAGTAGATTCTCTGATATCTGTATGAGACAGTTGATGTTGGGTTATTATTCAAGAAGGATTGTGGTCAACAATGTGTTGGGTATTGTGATTCTGATATCTCCGGAGACCTTAACAAGCGAAGATTAATAACGGACTACGTATTCACATTGGGTGGAGGTCCGATTAGCTGGAGGTTGATTCTACAATCGAAAATTGCCCTATCCACTACGGAAGCAGAGTATATGGCAGCAACTGAAGCTGTAAAGGAAACTATCTGGCTGAAAGGCTTGTTAAGAGATTTGAGAGTAATCCAAAAGAACATTGCAGTCTTCTGTGATAATTAAAGTACAATATTCCTTGCGAAAAATCAAACATATCACGCTCGGACGAAACACATAGATGTGAAATATCATTATGTACGAGAGATTATCGAGAGCGGTGTTGTGTTGTTCAAAAAGATCAATGCCAAAGATAATCCATCAGATATGATGACGAATGTAGTTTCTAGAGTTAAGTTTCAACAATGTTTAAGACTAATTCAAATCCTTCGATTGTGTTAAGTTATTTTCTTCAGGAATTTTGAACTACGGTTGGCTTGATCCCAAATTAAGAGTACATAGGCAGTCACAGAGATGCAACCACTTTGGGGATGATGATTGGTTGGTAGTCGGCTCAGATTTAGCCAAATCTTTACCGAGGTGGGGATTTGTTGAAGTTAACAAATTGTTAGTTGTAGCCAACAATTGTAAAGAAGCAAAATCAAATTGCAGCCGGAAACAAAGAACAGAATTTGTCAATAAACTTGACAAATTAGCAAAGATTGGATAATTTGTCAATTAACTTGACAAATTGGCTAAAGCAATACCTAACACCTTGACAAATTACAAAGGGGTTGGTGCAATAGTATCATTATTTTCCCTATAAATAGATGGCACTCCTTCCATTCTAAGCATCCCAAAAATTTGTTAAGCTTATAAGTTTCTAAGATTTTGAGAGAAGTGTGTCTGGTGAATTTATATTTTCTGCAGTATGTGAGAGTACTGGGTGTATTTGGGTTCTGGGAAGTGAGATTTCTTACTCAAATATTGTACGCCAATAATTGTTAATAATACAATTATTTTTCTCTTGCTCCCGTGGATGTAGACATATTGTCGAACCACGTAAAAAATTCTATGTCATTTATTTTTCTGTGATTATTTAGTGCGCTTGATTCTGCATTCCGCGCACAACACATTATTGAAACAATAACCTATCATGGGATTTAAAAATTGAATTGCATTTGTCCCTCTAGTGAAAAACAAAATGAGAAAATTTGATCGAAATTGAAAAGAACTTGACTAGTTTTTTATATATAACTGAATTTTTCGAGATTACGCATTTGATATTGAGAATTAAAAATAGGATTTAAATTCTTTAGTTCTACAATATTTCATGGTTGCATGGTGTCTAGAGTATTTTTACTATTAAAATGTCTTTAATGGTAAATGGTGTTATGGGCATATTTATAATATTAATTTTTTTAAAAAGACCAGTGTTCTAACTATTTCTTAGAGTACAAGTAACCCCGCACTTAGAATAGGTATGGTTAAAAGCTCTATTTTTTCAGTCAGTAATCTCAGTTGTAATGTTAAGGTAGTGGGCTGTAAAATAAATTGAGCCCCAACTCAATCCTTTCTTAAAACATTAATATTGTTGTGGTGGCTCAGGCCGTATGCAAAATGCCCAGACTCTTCGGAAGGGACAGATTTGTTCAAACTTCAAAAGGAAAGGGCCTTTTTTAGTGAGCCGAGAAGCCCACGTCTATGGCGCACCAATGCTCAATTGAATGCTGTTAGGCTATCAGAAACTAGAATAAATAGATTGAATAATTAATTCGCTTGAGCTTTCCTTACTAACTGATGTTTGTTTGTAATGGCCAAGAAGAAGAAACACTAGGAACAGACCATTAAAAGAAATTTATCAAACAGATTTTTGAATGTGATGCGAATAATTGTGATTTCCCCGAAAATATAATGGCCTAAACTATCCTGAAATCATGCAAAATTATCCTTAAACTAAGCCAAGACAATCCCAAAAATTGAGGAAAACGCAATTTCAAAATATTTTCGGACACACGGCTCTTATTTTTTCTTTTGCATTTTTTATTTAATTCATGGACTCATTGAAACTTACACTTACCGCTTGAGTGTCTTCGACTTGTGCATTAGATACATCAATAATTCCTAAAACAGCCAAAAAAGTCGTTGCATTGTTGTTGATTCAGCCTTTTAGAAGTTTTAACTCTTGTTATTACTGTTAAGGTTTCAACCTCGAGTGAAACCAGAATCTTGATGAACTGATCAAGATTGATGAACAATTATAAAAGCAAGAACAACAGAAACCACTCTACTTTGAAGAAAAATTCAGCAGCTCTTACTGATCAGTTCACTACGAAGAAAAAATGAATCAATAACAAAGCTTTCTAAGTTAAGCTTTTTAAGTTCTAACAAAACAAACTAAATCTCACACCAAATGGCGACATGTTCAGAAAGTAAGCCTAATGCTTAGCATTTTATACAGAGATGTTACCTCAGATCCAGGCAAAAAAGAAAGGCAGCAAAACAGTATCATATCCGATAACAACCAATCACAATATTATAAAAAGTTCAGCACAAAGCTCGAATCGGTACAAATTTGAAAATCGACGTACGCAACTCGTGAAGGATGATGAAGACTAGGAATGAGGAACAGATCCTATTTCCTTTTGACGGTCACACCAAAGATCTCGCCCATGTCCAAGTCTTCATGCTTCATTCCATTTGGAAGTTTCCAGTCAAAATGGTACAATAACATTGCCAGTGGGAAGCTCGATATTGGCACTGCCGAAAGCTATTCCTGGCACATCCACCGACCATAACCAAATGCGATGTATTCAAAATTATTCACATGAAAATCTATAGAGGAATCAAGGAATCTCTCTAGAATAAAGCTCTCAGGTTCGGTCCAATATTTCGGATCTCTTCCCATGGCCTATGCATCGATAATGAGTCTGGCTTTGGACGGTATATCGAATTGCAATTCTTCAATGCCCGTTTCATCGACCTTCCCTTTTCTATTGAAGACTTCTCTTACCTCACCTTGAGCTCTTTTCGGAACTCTTGGATTTTTTATTATTTCGGATAGCGCCCTATCTATGGCTATGGCAGATGAATCAGTACCAGCAGCAAAAATTTCCTGAAAAGTGGATTTGATGCATTGCCGCCAAATCACCAGCAAAGATGAAGTGTCTGAAAAGATTATATTATTGACAATGTGATACTAAATACGATAAAATCTCAATTAACTAAAATTTTTGGCACCAAGGCGGTAAATTAATGAATTATTAATTTATGAAGATTTTTTCCTTAAATATATATGACAATCATAGCAACCAAGCAAGTGGGGATAATTAAAATATAATATTATTTAGATAATATTGGATTCAACATGCCATAAATTAATTAACATATTGACTATTGGAATGTAAAAATTTTAATACTCATCAAGTGGATAAATAAAAATCATTATTTAATAGAAATAATAATTTATTGAGCATTAATTTATCCATATTTTATTACTTTTTAAAAAAAAAGAAAGAACCAAAAAAAAAAAAAAAACTAAACTTTTCAGGCAGTGATTCTCACCCATTTGGTAGAGTAGATATTAATTGTTTAGTCCATTATTTTCTCATAATTCAAACTCAAGTAATGATCGGGTAAAAAAAGTTGCATAAAAAACACTCAGTCTTAGACAATTTCACTTGATTTTAAGTTTCCGTATTGGAAGAGATATTGATTGAAACATTAAATTCAAATGAAGGGAAAACAATAATAACAAAGATTACTGCTTTGATAGTTTTGATAGTCATGGGAAATTGAAGGTTGCCATTTTCTTGATCTCTCAACAGAACATCTACAAGATCTCCGTCTTCCTCAATTTTACCAGTCTTTAGTCTTGTCTTACGTTCCTCAATAATGTTTGAAATTACTTTGTCAGCTTGTTGATGAATTTTCTCCAGTTGAGACTTGACTCCAGCTATCAATTGTAGAAATTTGGTGGAAGGAAACAGATCTGCAGTATTGGAACCCGCTGCTGCTACTGCAAATTCCTTCACAATCTATCGGAGAACTTCTTTGTTCTTTGCATTTGCTACGAAAGGCTATTTTCGAAATAAGATTATATGCTAATGATGAAACTATATCGCTGATGTTAGTCACTGATCCTGCTTTTGAAGCAATCGATCTAATGACTTCAGAAATCTCTTCCTTTCTATCATATCGAAAAGACTGGTCTCTTTTCTTGCTTGAAAGCTCCATTGTGCAAGTTTTTCGTAGCTCTCTCCATCGATCAACATATGGTGCAAACGACACACCGCTAAATCATATGTCGTGATTTTTGCTGCTACCGTTTCAACCCTTGCTGCAAAAAATTCATCATGAGTTTGCATCACTCCTTTGGCAGATTGGGGTGATGAAAATGCTCTCCAATCTGTAGGTGCATAATTGGACCATAATTGTTTGCCAAGTTTCTTAGCCGATGGTGAGGTAGCGAGCCGACAAGGTGATGCAAGTTTCCGATGATAGATAATTTCCATGGCACTTGGGGTAGACTTAGAGACCTTTCAATATTTGCTTTCAATCTCCATGGCCCTATTTTCAGGACCATGAGCACAAAAATAAGAAAGGTGAGAAGGTCTGGGATGGAGAAGAAAACGAGCCCCATGAGAAATATAAATGACAGTATCATTTCTTTTTTACTTGTCATTGAATTTTATTTATTTTTTTTTTGATTTTGTCATTGATTTTTTATTTCGACATATAAAAAATAACCGACTTGCAGGTCATGTTAACTTTAAACAAATTAATTATAAAAACAACGATCAATCTTTTTATCTACTAGAATCTCAATAGATTCTAATCTATTACAATATTTTTGTAGATTTATGAGTCTGCTTGAAATTATTTTTGCAAGGTTCAAAAGTGATTTTGAAAAAGGTAAGAACTAATTTTAGTATTTGGTAAATTTTTAAAAAAATTATTTTTGACAACAATTACCCAATTTTAGAACAAATTTTAAAAAGCAAAAAATAAGTAGATTTTTAAATTTTGATTTTGAGAATCTGTCCTACACTTACTTAATTTGATATATATTCTCACATATATTATAAAAATATAAAATTATCCTCCTTTAATTAAAAAATAAAATCTAAAAGGATTAATATTATTACCAATTATATTGAGATAACCAAGTAAAAAATAAGATAAAATAATAATGTTTATTTTAGTTATCAATTATCATAAAAATACAATAAATTGATGTGTAAAAAAAATTATATATTTATAAATGTGTAAAAAAATTAATATTATATTTATTTCAGTCATTTACATGTTTACAATAATTTAATAATAAAATTTACTAAATATATATGACTGTTTTTAAAATTTATAATATTTTTAAAAATAAATTTTACTAAATATGTAACTGATTCTCTTAACATAACTAACTGTAATTATTTTAAAAAGTACTGCCCATAAGCAACAGTCAAAAAATCGAAAAAATTTAAAGTATTTAAGTGATCCAACGGAGCAAAAAATTTATAGTCAAAATAAAATATAATAGCAAAAAGAGGGATTGTGTCCAATTTTTAAACGTGAATATCGTTCTAAGTGTTCTTTCTCCTATTTTCAATAATTCTAAAAATATGTTTCAAATTTCTTTTAAAAAAAAATGCTAAACCAACAAATTCACTCTTGATCGTAAAGGAAACGAGGAAGAAAATTGATTAACAATATCATAAAAGGATAAAAGATAAATTACCGAAGATACCCACATTCTCATAAAATTCATTAACGCAATGACAGCCTGACCGACGACTCTAGGGGTAACATTGTCCTGAAGGTACTTGATGTACGAATACAAATCATTTTTTCAAAAATTATGACTCTCTCTCTTCTAAGATCGTTTTCAAGGGTTTTAATGTTCTGCCGTCTGCAATTCTGTTTGTCTTAAAGGTGCGTCTTCACTATCTGATTCTCTTCTCTGCTTGTTTTTTTGATCTGGGTTTAACGGATTAATGCATAATGTTAGATTATTTCGAAGAATTTCAAGGAAGAAATGATTAAAAATCTCTTCTTTCTGTCTTTTCAATGCTGTAATTAGTAATGAAACCATTGAAATACTTTTACTTCGCATTTTGGCTCTCTGGGGTTGACTAGAAGATTAATTTTATGTATCCGTGAGATCCATTTGAGCTTTTGTATACATATTGAATCATCATCTATTTTCTTATCTTTCTTTTTTTTTTTAATAAAAAACCTCGATTTTTCTTTGTTAACTATCTTTGCAATTGATACTTGATGTTTCGTAATTTTGCAAGGCACATCATCGGCTTTTCTTTCAAATTGTTTTAATTTTTACCTCTTATCGTGTTTAATACTATGGGACAGTTGAAGAATAATTGCTTTGAACGACAATAAAGTTGAAGAAATGCTTGGACTCTGTGTTTTGGATTTAGAACAGTATGAATATTGTTATATACTTTAACGTTGCGGCTCTTAATTCGATAGGAATCCTTCATTACAATAGGATTTAGGTTTTCTTTACTAAAAAGCAAACTGGGATAAAACATAATGACCTTCCTCGTAGTAAATCTTACAATATAAGCACTTCAATTGTTGTGGGGAATTCATGATTGTACTATACCCAAATCTTTGATGTTGCGCAGCAATCTTACTGTGCATTGTTCTTTTGTCAAAAAATGCTCTATAGATCGTGATGGTGAAAGCATACACACAAGAGCACATTTACAAGCACCCGTGGGAGCGTGTTACTTCTGCATCTTGGCGCAAGTTTGCTGACCCTGAGAACAAGCGCACGTTATCCCATATACTTGAAGTGGACACTTTGAACCACAAGCTCGATCCTCTATCTGGCAAGCTATACACAACGCGAGCACTCACTGTCCATGCCCCTGGACCATGGTTTGTTCGCAAAATTATTGGTCAAGATATATGTCACTGTGTTGAATCAACGGTTGTTGATGCCCAGTCAAAGTCAATGCAGCTCAGTACCCGCAATGTTAGTCTAGAAAAGTATATCGAAGTGGAGGAGAAGATCCGATACGAACCCCATCCTGATAATCCAACTGGTTGGACAGTTTGTAGACAGGAGACAAGTATAAGGATTAAGCCATTATCGGCACTGGCATCAATGGCAGAGAAGGTGGAGCTGCGATGTGCAGAAAAGTTCATGCAGAATAGTGTCAAGGGTAGAGAAGTAATGGAGAGGATCTGTAAGTACCTTGAAGCTGAATCTCGTGGAATTTCTCTCTAGTTTCTAGTTTTTGAGTTCAATTTCTGAGTTTTATAGTACTTGGAGCAAAGGGCTTTTAAGTCCTTCTAGAGTAGGAAAAACTAATAATGTATGAGTATAAAACTAAGATTGTTATACTTTAACTTCTGATAGGAGTTGATTCAAATTTTGATCTAGTTCAAATGTAATTTCAGGACGTTATGCGCTCGCTTTCATTGCAAGACTGTTTTAAAATTGTTTCGTGGATTTTTCTAAGTAGATGGGCATATTTTAGTTATATTTTGCTCAAATGCTACTGGCATATAATTTTGATTACTGCAAATTTTATATAGCACTTTCTCTTTTAGCACTATCTCCTCTGCAATGCATGTCTCATATTGTGGAGAACCATATATCCTTCTCCATTGAAGGGTATTGCATTTCTTTCTCAGATCATTGCATTATTTTAGTTGGTTTAAATAGATTTCCTTCCAGCCACCTCTAGAAATTGAATTCTGCACTTATTTTGGGAGAATATGTAATGTCCTTTGGTGTCATTCTTTGTCAAGAAATTCGGATCCCTTCTATGTTGCAGGTCCTTTGCTGGTTTGCCCATATATGTTAAGATATATACTGGTGTTCATTTTATTATTTCAAACCTTGCAGAACCAATCTTGTTATACCACTTTATCTTGAATTTACAAATTGCAGCATTATTATTCAAGACACCATTATTGACTGATTGTAATGAGAATCACTTTGAAGTCTATCTGAAGGTCTTTGCAGTTTGTTGAACATGTTAAACTGGAGATTTGAGTGCAGCACATAGGAGCAAGAAAGTCAAAACCTGACGGTAGATTTGTTTATCTTACAATAAGTCCCCATTCGGCCAAGCTGGTTGGTAATTTTGGAAGGATTGTTGGATAGGGGAGGTTACTCCTGGCGGTCATTGCCCTCAGGTTACATGACTTCTTTTACAGAATTATTGTTCCATACTAGTATGGCTAAATGTTCTGCTTGAAAATCATTCAAGCAGACTCCTAGGGCAGTGGAGTTGGGATTTCAAGTTCTTGAGTAATTGGAATGATGGAGGTTCTCAACCGTGCGCTGGATGCTAAAGACCTTACAAAGGGTCGAATTTAATGATTCAGATCTGCATTCTCAAAAAATTAGGGTTTTTTTTTTTGGACCAAGTCTTTCTCTCTCTCAAATTTCTTTTACCATATGACACTTTTTAAAATATACAGTTCGAAGGAAATCATCGATGCATAAAAATCGAAACCAATAAAAATCATCACACACAAGAAATAACGCCAACAGAAACCATAATTAAAAATTTACAAAGGCTAAGCACAAGAATTGTCCATGTATGTTTTCCACATTATATGGAAATAGCACAACCATCTTTTTCTGATTTTTTTTTTTAGGCAGAAACTAATAAAGTGAAATGCCTTATGAAACAAAATGACAAATTGCAAAGCTATCCAAAAGTCCATACAACCAGAGCACAGATTCAGACTCTTAAACACTGAAGCCAACATATAAGTTCTCACCAACACACGATATAGAGTTCTTCATACTGCAGAGATGTCCTATAACTGATAATGGGCCCCCAGCATATATAACATTAAAGGACACCTGATAAGATACGTGGCCTTCTCAGAAGAAGCCTCCCACAGATGAACAAGATCATCATTCTTTGATTATTGGAACTTCATCCCATTGGATCTAGATTTTATCTAGCTTCTCAGCCTTGATCACAGGGTTTGCTTTAATTATAGCATCCCTAGCAGCAGTGCGGTAATCAAAGGGGCAGTTATGTTTGTCCGAATAGCGATGTGATGCACAGTATAAGTTACCACAGCGACATTTGAATCCTGTTAAACCAACACGCTTCTTGCAACTGCTGCACCGGCTGGGACCCTCCTTCGGCTTTGCCTCCACACTCTCACTCAATTCTGAAGCACGTGATGGCTGCACAGAGATGATTTTTGGCTCCACCAAACTAGCTTGCACATCGACAGAGGCAGCAGCAACAGATTCACTTCCATTGCTGCTTGAAGTTTCATTCACAATGCTTCCAATAGATGAAGCAGCAAGCTTAGCTTGATCCTGTTTTAGCATCATATCCTTGTAGCATTTGGAACACATATTCATAGTAGCCACACTTCCAAAGAAACCACAATTGTTGATGCACAAGATAGGGCCCTCAGGAGGAGCTTGGCATCCAGTCTCATCATGGTCCATGTTTTCACCACCCCTGCACCAATACAATTGAAAAACTTGAGATCTTAGAAAGAAATAGACAATAATAATAATTAGAATAAAATATTGTATCTCAATCCCATTACATCAATATTGAATCACAAGAACATGCCAAAGAACACATATGTACATATGGACAGAATTTCAGATAGCCAGTGTTAACCAAAAAGCGGAACTCAAGCGGTTCTTAACAGGTCAGGCTTAGACTCATATAAATTTGGTTGATTCAGCTTAGCAGTCTCAAAGCCCACAAGGATCATTAAGTGCTTGCAGATTAGCCCAGAGGTTATAAAAATGGCTCCATGTCAAAATCACAAAATGCTCACATTAAATCTCTTCATCTGTGTTCATTCCACAGTAGCATTTAAAGATATTTCCTTCAGTTTGGAAGTTTGCCAGCCTTAGAGGTTCAAAATCCTAGGACAAACCTTGAGTATTTAACCAATTAATATAATCTTGCTCAGTTACCAATACATTCTCTGTTTGCAAGATGCTAGAAATTTATTAACCCACTACAACAGCATCTGGAAAAAACATAGAGCTGGCAAACAGATATCATGTCTGCCAAGTCCTTCCACAGCTGACTTACAACAGCAGGTTGTAGAAGAGGCTTTGTATAGCTGGTTCAGTCCATTAATTGCTTCAAACCAAGAACCAAACCAATCTGATCACCGATCACAATAACAGAACTTGGAAACAGACTGATCATTCTAAAACTGCACATTAACTTCTAATTGGTTTGGTTCTGTTCGATTCTTTTTATGATTAACTTCTGCTTGCACCTCTAAATACAATATTTAATCAATCACATAAAATGTAAATCAGTTGTATTGTCTTCAGCAAACAGCCATAATCTAACAGTAAAGAGACAACTCAAGCACCACACAATTTTCAGACTGACATGATGCCACAAATTATTTTCTCAGAGCATAAAAGGTTAACATCTTTCCATGTCTATTTTCTAACACCATACATCAAATGGGGGAATAAATTCATGAACCACTAAATAACCCATCAGAAAACGCAAGTGCGTGAGAAGTCTTCAACAAGAAAGAAGGTGCACATACAAACAACAGCCATAGATTACAATCACAACTTCCCATCTTGTCATAATGCATACCACATGGCAAAGTCAACCAACCATGAACGCCACATAGTCTTCAGTTGTACTCTGTGACCATGTCTCAGTTATTTCTATATAAGCAGATACAACGTAACTACTTACTTAGAATAAGTGACTTGCATACCGCAAACATATTACAACTATTCTAACAACTAAAACACCAGTCAGTCATGTAAATTATGAACTAAAGTAAATACCCAGCTGGAACAGCTCCATCATTCAATTCAAAATTTTACAGCATATCTAGAACAGTTAGCAACAATCTGAAACTAATCCTACAAAACGGAGTAACACTCAAATAACATGACGCCAAACAAAATAACAAAACCCAACTCAAATCAGCTCATTACAAAATCATACGTGTCACATATCAGTATATCATAAAAACACGATTTATTTCTTAAACAACATCAGAAACCCTAACTTTCACTTGAACAAAAATACCCAATATAAAAAACGCCGTGAATATTAATAAGTTTAAAAACAAAAACCAGAAACCCAATAAATCAACAAAAAATACAAACCTGCGAGCAACAGAAGAAACAACAATGAATCCCTTAAGCCGATCCCCGAGCTCAAGACAGCATCCAAAAAGCCCTGCTTTCCATCAAATCAAACGAAAATTAAATAAAAATTAATCAAAACAAAAATCCATCCAAAATTTTTTTTAAAGTAAAACATTTGATATTAAAAGAAAATAAATAAACAACAAGGATCAAAAAGCCTAACCCTAAAATTAAATGGACCAGATCGGCCTATCGGAGAGAGAGCAGGCAAAAACCGATGAGAGACGTTCTCGGTTCCCTTTCGGGGTCTCTCTCTCTCTCTCTCTCTGATTTTTTTTAAAAAGGCTTCGCTGTTTCTCTGCCAGCAAAGGCCGGTTACTGATTGGGGAATGACGTGGTTCCTTCTCATTGGTGCCGCGTGTTACTTTCTGTTCCCCATTTTGTACCCCCGCTTGGGTTTTAACTCCCAAATTACTAGATAATAACATCCGAGCCCCTGAATGATAAATAAATTCCAAAATCACTGGATAGTTTATGCGTCGCTCTTTAATTGGTCTCTACAGTCATTTTTCTTAAAACTGACATATAAATTATTTCAGTATAGACTAAATATAAAAAATTTATATTCAATAATTTTATATACTATTTATCATTGAATTTATCCTCACATTTATAAATTTGTAATCTATAATACTGACTAATTTTTACATACATAACAAAAAGTACGTAGCACTTAAATAGATTGACATGTCTTAACTATGAGGGTCTTGCTTCATTTGTATGCGTGCAGGTGTAATTTAATCAATTTGAATCCCACGGAAGAATTTTATATTAAATGATGAATTTTAGAAAAGAAAAATGAGAAGAAGAAATAAATAGTTAGGTGTTAAATCATAAGAGTATTTAAACTATCACTTGAACTTTGAAGTAGATGATCTCCTAGATGAATCAATTTTAGACATATAGAAGTCAAATAATTTATTTTATTAATGGATTTTCAATGTCATTTGATGAGAGAGATTCATATAAATTTACAAACTAAGTCCTTAATTACAATTTTACAAAATAAGCAGCGGGCTAACTATTATTACTCCTACAATAAGCTCGGTATGATAAAGTGATAGGCAGTGGAAGATGTGAGAGAGACCGTCCAATAATAATTGAAGCAAGTGAATGTGATGGTATCGTGGAACTAAATTAAAATATCTTATACCATTTAAAAAAAATTTTTAAAATCTTATTTTTTTTGTAAGCCAAGAGTTTATTTCAAACATGTAAGTGAGCAACCCCTGCCTCCATGTACTAAATTTGAAGTTCAACCTAAAATTCTGAAATTAAAATGAAAATAATAAATAAATAACTTGCATGTTTATGAGGAGATTTGAATGCTTCATTTGAATAATCAGATAAAAAAATACTTATGATTTGGGGTACACCTATCAATTTAACTAAATTATTTGATTGTAATTTCAAACAAATTTTAAATTAATTAAGAGAGTGAATCCAATTGTTTCACGGCTACAGTCAAGCTTTTCAATATATTTTTACTCTTAAGATTACATGAGTTCTTGTAAATTATAATCTATATTTATTTATTTATTCCTTTTTTTCTCCAAAATATTAGGAAAAGTACATCCTAAAATTGTATTGATTATTTCTTACTTGTGCTCTCGAATTAATTGATCGCCTATTTTTTCTGATATGACTCTTTCGGGAAAAAAAAATCTTTTAATATGGAGATGGCATCAATTCTATTTGTTTGATTCTTTTTATTGGGTGCAAAAAAGAGAGAGATTGGGTGGAGTGAGATGATATTTGAAAATTTCAAGGGGGCAGTCAGTATTTTTATTTTTTGGTGCTAAAGTTTTTAAAGATGCGCACACTATAAGAATTTATTTATTACAGAAAATCGACAAGTATTTATTAAACATTAACCAGCATCGAGTCAGTTCTCTTTGCTTTGAAGGAGACATTTCAAGATGGTCCAGGCTTAGAATAAAGTTGAGTTGTGTGTGTATATATATATATATATATATTATCAAATGCAGATTTTTGTGCACAAAATTACTGTACCGAAAGATTTTTTTATACCTTATGAAAAAAAAAAGATATTTTTTTATATAATTTGTGTTTTATTAAATTCCACAGTTAAGAATTGTCGTATATGTTTAATTTTAGGACTTATATATTTTGATAGTTGAGTTGGATGCACTCAATATTGTTGGGCTTATTAATTCTGAAATCAGAAAGCCATTTTAAAAAATAATAATAATTGACATATCATGTATTTATTATATTCTAATTATAAAGTCAATCAATGAGATAATCTCAAACTTCAAATAATAATCATACAAATATCTAGAAGACTGCTTGATGTTGATGCCAATGCTTACCAAGTCATCTTAAAAATGTAGGCCTACCAAACATTGTACAGCCAATAAAATATTAAACTAAATGAAATTTCATAAACCCAAATGTGAAATGTCCAACAATTAGAATCTGAACACATTGAACACAATGAGCACAGCACTTTCTATGATGATAATAATAATAATTAATGCAAAAAGAATAAAGAAAACCAATCACCCTTTTTTATTGTGGCTATTTCCTGCAACATTCCTTAAATACATATGAAAAAATCCCAATTGAAATCTTTTAGGTGTTGATCTTTGAATAGTCCAAAACGGAAGAAAATTTCAGTTATGGAAGAAAGTGACGTACCAACAACACATGGTGGTAATGATTCCCCAACCCCATGAGTCTGAAAATAGAAGCAAACTATAGCAAAGATAAAAAGCTTTGCCTTTATAATTTTTTTATGCTGTGTTTGGCAAACTGTCACAGGAAACTTTTTTCTGCTTTTTCTCTCTTTGCTTTTGCTTCAAATCTTGATCTTCCCTCCTTTTCCAAATTAAATTTCAATTCTTTTCTTTCCCCCATCAGTTCCAAGAATCTTCCTTGGCAGAACTTTTCTGGGAAAGTTTTTAATATTGTATTAATATAGAATTTATTGCTTTGTTCTGCTCATAGTTTCTGCATGATTCATATTAATGGTATGGTGAGCAACTGAGCATGCGTACATAAATTTATTTCAAAGTTTGAACTAGCCGGTGTAGAAAATATTCAACTTTGGAGATGGCTGTGGAGATTATGAATAGTGACATGGTATCGAAAATGGAAGATTATGAAGTGATAGAGCAGATTGGAAGAGGAACTTTTGGTGCTACGTTTTTGGTTCTTCACAAAGCTGAGAATAAGAAGTAAGAAAAATCTCTCTTCTCTACTATCTCTTCTTTGTTTTTCATGATAAAAAATTCTGGGTTTAATTTGATTCCAGAATTATCTTTCAAGTTTGGTTTAAGGACTAAAATATGATTGCCCCTGTTATTATATGTGTGCATTAGGTATGTTTTGAAGAAGATTAGATTGGCTAAGCAAACGTTGAAGTTTAAGCGCACTGCAATTCAAGAGGTTAATTTTTTAAGCACTACTCTTTATGCAGTTTGATTCACTGAGTACTAACCATCCCATTTGAATCACTGGGAATCGATAAATTTTCACAAATGTATGTACCTTTGATGCTTTGTGCTTCATTAATCGACAATTTTATTTCAGCTTGTAACAGATGCAGTTGATTCATATGAAGTTGTTGATATATGAAAACAAATGATCGATTGAAAGTGATTAAGATGTCAATAACATGTGTTAATGTTGCAGATGAATTTGATAGCAAAGCTAAAGAACCCATATATAGTTGAGTATAAAGATGCTTGGGTGGAAAAGGTACTCAGCCTATCGGCAATTTTTAGTTAACTTTCTGCTACCATTAAAAACAAAGCATGTTTTGCTAATGTCATGTGCTAGAAATGTAGTTGCTTGGGATGCTTATCATATAAACGGCTAAACGCCATGAAAATTATCCTAACTTCTTCTCTGTATGCATTCATGTTTTGCAGGAATGCCATGTGTGCATTGTAACAAGTTACTGTGAGGGAGGAGACATGTAAGTCTTTTGGCTCCTTTCTTTTCCCTGTTACTCAAGCTCACTTCTGTACTATTCTGTTGATTTCTGATTTTGATCATGCAGGGCTGACATGATAAAGAAATCTAAAGGAAAATTTCTTCCAGAAGAGGTAAGGAGTTTGGAAATTGCTCAAGAGCTAATTTTCTTGATCATAATATAAATTGATAATTAATTTTTTTCTTGCTGCACAATATCTTGATACCGGCATTGTTCTCCTCCAGACTCTCTGCAAATGGCTAACTCAGCTGTTGCAAGCAGTGGATTACCTCCACTTTAATCGTGTTATTCACAGGGATTTGAAAGTATGTACCTCTATCTACAATTTTTATTTTTCTAATAAAAGAGCCTAGTACAAGTCTAATATCAAGACAATGTTTTTATCATGTAATTTCAGTGCTCCAACATATTTCTTACAAAAGAGAATGACATAAGGCTAGGTGAGAAGGCAAACACATTGATTGTTGCTCCCGAGATTGGACTTTGTTTTCCTTCTAAAACTTGTCGATTGTGCATTTGATTAACAGGTGACTTTGGACTTGCAAAACTGCTCAACAAAGACGAACTTGCTTCCTCGGTAACTTCTGCTTTTCATTTCCAGTCTCGTAGTATCCCAGTGCAATTTTAGCCTTTTTAGTGTTTAATTTTCTGATGAGGTTAATCTTCCTCATGTTTGTATATCTACACAGGTTGTCGGCACTCCCAATTATATGTGTCCAGAGCTTCTTGCAGATATACCCTATGGATACAAGTCTGATATATGGTCCTTAGGTAGTAAAGAGCAATATCATATTTTCATACAAGCTCATTTTATAGCCACTAGTATGACTTTTTTCCCAGAATGACATTTCACTATTCTCATAGGTTGCTGCATGTTTGAAATTGCTGCACATCAACCTGCTTTTCGAGCTCCTGTAAGTGTATCCTTGACTTAAGCTTGTTAATTCTCCTTATTTTCCTGCCAAAGTACAAATCTTTAATTTCGAATTACCAATGGAAGAGAAAAATCTGATAAAATTTGATCAAACAGGATATGGCTGGACTTATTAGCAAAATAAACAGGTCCTTCATCTCGCCACTGCCAACAATGTATTCCTCTACATTGTAAGTATCTATATATATGTTCTGATAATGCTCTGTAACCTCCCTATCGCATAAATCAAAGTAGCAAATTTATAAATATAATTGAGGTAATGATCTTTATGGACTGCAGGAAACGGTTGATTAAGAGCATGCTAAGAAAGAACCCTGAACACAGACCAACGGTGTGTTCAATTAATAACTAGACTCATCTTGTCGTTTTGAAATCATTGGAAAACATCTTCTAATGACCTCATTATGCTACATTGCAGGCTGCAGAACTATTGAGGGATCCACTTTTACAGCCATATATCGATCAATCCCACAAGCTAGCTCCTGTTTTTCTCCCTGTAAAGTCCGAAAACAGCTACAAGGATAAGCCAAAAGCACCTCAGTCACCTGCCAAGTTCAGCAGTGGCAAAGAAGCAAAAGGTGGAAAGGCAATCCCACCAGCACCAAGGAAGTTATTAGTGAACCCGAAATCCGACCCTCAGCATCACCAGGTATTGCAAAAGGAACTGCGAGTTATTAGTGAAGCTATGACATTCAGTAACAAAGAAGAGCATGGTATGGTTCCACGGTGCTGTTTACATTCAATAGCAAACAAAAACTTGAGTCCAATATGTGCTTCATGTGGGAGTAACGAAAGAGCAATAGAGAATTTTCTCAGACTTCCAAAGCAAACAATAAAAGAAGATATTCAAGAATTGATTGGAGCATCAAATGACTCATTGATGAGTACAATAACATTGTTGCATAGTCAGGAAACAAGGATAAAAATGGATCCACAGAGCAAGAAAAGAGCAGAGGCTCTGGAGTCACTGCTGGAGATTTGTGCAAATTTGCTTAGACAGGAAAGGTTGGATGATCTTGCTGGTGTATTGAGACCATTTGGTGATGAAGCTGTGTCATCTAGAGAAACAGCAATTTGGTTGACAAAGAGCCTAATGAATATTCAGAAAAATGGCGCCTGAGCTAATCGATTAGCAAGGAGGCCATGATCAATCTGATGCTTATACCTTGTAAATGAAACCCAAAAGTGTTGTAAAGTCTTGACAGACAATTGGTTTATTGTGTTAACAAAATTACTCCACAGAAGTGAATTTGATTTGAGTAAAACTGAGTAGATTAAATATTGAGTCTATGAAATACAATTTCAAGTAATTAGATATAAATGATCTAGATTTTAAATCTTTACCCACTTTGTTGTTGCAGACTTTATGCAAAACTCTTGCTACATCATTTTCAACAATGACAGTCTTCTCGAGGATTTTATTTTGAATGGGGTTATAATGGTGAAATTATAATCCTGACTAAGCTATGTCATAAAATTATAAAATTGAAGTTAACGTTGGAGGCCATAGATGGAAAATCATAAAATTTAGCAGAATAGAACATAATTAGACAATTAAGGCCACCAACCACGAAATGGGTAAAAACCTCTAGTAAAACGGTGCGGTTCTGCATTCTCTTCCTCGTAACAATTAAGCTAACTCTTTCCATTAGTCCATACAACAGCTCAAGTACACTGTGAAGTGATCTTTTGCTTCTCAAAGGCTCTGCTTGCAGCTTGGAGTTGGAAGTTCTAATCAGGTCTTGTTCTCTCTTGTAACTTCTCTCCATTATTTATCATGTTTTATTTTATTTTCTGTGCTCTGCTTCGTTGCTGTCAAATTGAGGGATATGACTTAAGAAAAATTTACTATTAGCTGAAGTGGGTGTATTTTTATTCTCAGGATTTTGTTCTCAGTAACCAAACACTGTTTTATGAAAAGCCCCTTTTAAGAAACCTAACAAAGTCATGCCTTTTTCTAGTTTTAATTAACACTATGTTGCTTCTATCGTCAGGTCGGCTGAGAAGTTCATCATGAATGAACATGAATCACTTTCAAAAGAAGACAGGATTGGTCAGTTACCTGATGGAATCCTTTGCCACATTTTATCATTTTTACCTGCAAAATATGTTTTGGCAACTTGTATTCTATCTTCAAGATGGGGGTTTGTTTGGACTTCGCTTCCAAATCTTTGCTTTGATGAGAGGTTACACATGAGGCCCGTTCATGGCCAGCGTATAAGTTATATTTTTAGAAAGGATGGATTTTGTTTTTCTGAGGATCCTAACCCTGTGTTTGAGAATTTTGTTACTAGGGTGCTTCTTCTCACTAACCCCACAGCTATTGGCAAGTTTTCTCTCGACTGTTGGGGGCTAAGCGATTTGACTCGTTTCAGATCCTGGGTTGATTCTATAATTATGCGTAATGTTTGCGAGATTGAACTTTTTTTGGGGTCTCACAAGCTTGTTCGGTTGCCTGAGGGCATTTGCACTTTGAAGACACTTGAAGTTCTAAAACTTTACTCGGACTTTGTTACCAAGATTCCTTCATCTGGATTATGTTTTCCAAGTTTGAAGGTTCTTAGTGCTGTACTAGAATATCCTGATAACAACCTGACTGAGAGACTCTTTTCTATTTGTCCTGCTCTTGAGGATTTGTCAATAGAAGGGCATCTGGATGATAAATCTGTGATTAACTTCACCATTTCATCCACTACTTTGAAGAGGTTATGCTTATGGTTTACGAACGGAGTAGCTTATGGTACTAACGAGCACAAAGTTATGATTACAGCTCCAGATCTTGAGCTGCTCAGTATTCATGATTTTTGCATGGTTTCCTATATGTTTCATGAACTACCTTCCTTCACTAAAGTGTTTATTGATATTTTCTATGACGACGGATGGTCATGGGCTCAGTCTGGCCGTGCTCAACGGTTGCTCAACAGTCTCACTAAAGCCAAGTTTCTGGCTTTATCTGCTGACACTATTTATGTAAGTCCACTCCATCATGTTTTGAGACCCTCTTTGCATATCTTATTCATGTTTCTATCTATTTATTTTATTTCGGTTTAATTTATTATTTTGCTGTATGCCAGCTAGCAGTGACGACATTGTTTTAAAACTGATTGTTGGGACAATTTCTGTTACTCAAGGAAATTCAATTGCAAAAAGTTTTATTTGTAATTTATTAGTTTTAAAGTAATTTTCTTTTTCTGCATGAAAGGCTCTTGACAAAATTTATAAGGATGTCTTTCCAAAGTTTCCAAATGTGACCTGGTTGGAAGTGAAAGTTGAACTGCTTGGATGGCGCCTGCTTCCTATAATCTTCGGCAGTTTGCCTAACTTAGAAGAGTTTGTCTTTGAGAAGGTGAGGATATGATGAACTTTTGAAGCAAATGGTAGTCTATTTGTTGTTTCTGATATTTGTTTGTTTCTTTGTGAGCAGAAATTAAGCTGCCATTTTGAAGAATTTGGGTGGATTGAATAACATAATACACCCCTTTGTTTGCTCCTGCATGTTAAGAAATTGAAATTAAGGAATTTGAAGGTCAGAAAGATGAACTGGGACTGGTGAAGCACTTGTTGAAGAATTGTAAAGTTTTAAACACAATGATCATTAGATGCAAGGAAACAGCTTCAAAGGAAAATCTTTGTCAGAAATTAGTAAAGTTACAAAGAGGCTCTATGACTTGTGAAGTTGAAATCTTTTGAAAGTTTTTTAACTATGGTCTCTTGGTGGTTTTGGCATTATGAAGCCGTTAAAATACTCATCCTATCTGTCGATGAATATTAGTCAAATAGCTTGACATGTGTTTGTGGATGAAATACTTGTATATATTTTGCGATGCTTGGATCTTTATCTGTTAATGTATATTTCTGTGGTTATCTGCAATAATAAGTTTTAATGCTTGCAAGGGGTCCTCGTGTCTTGCTAGTTGCAACTAAGAATTAATTTGAATGTTTGTCAATCATGCTAGAATGCTATTTCTCTTGAAGCATTTTTGTTTCCATTTTAGGTTCTTGTTACTATTGTAAACAAACACTTGATGCTTCTGAGAAAAGCTCACTTTCCTCCGAATCTTGAAAAGCTCGATATTGATGATCTTACCTTGGCTCATGAACTGCATCCCTTAACTGAAGTGTTTTTCATTTATTTATTTATTTATTTTTCCCCTCTGAGGGATCATAATGGATCCAGGCTGGCCGTGCTCTCAACTAACAGTATGTATGTATAGTTATGTGTTGAAAATGATCATAGGGGTATGTACGGCCGTGAAAATGGTCATAGGCTTATATCTTAGGCCCTAAGCAATAACTATGACTTATCTTTGTCTTTCAATTAGAGGGGCTTGAATTTATTCTCATTTTCCTCTGTTTCCTCTGTTTCTTCAGCTAAATGCCACTAAAGATATCAAAATTATTGCCTGCTTGTTTCAGAATTATAGCTATCTGTATGATACATCCAATGAGACTGCGGTTGCATTTCTTCGTGCTCAAATACGGAATAGCCACTAACCAATATGAATTCTTGAAAAAAAAAACCATGTAAAGAAAATGATTCTTTTATTGTTATGTCTCAAGAGAGAAAGAAGAAACAGATAATTAAGAGATGAAATTATGTGATATAGTAATTGTCAAGAAGTTAAATGCGGTGATACATAGTATACAAGTTACCTCACTTTCAGCTATATAATAATAGTACATGTTAATCCATGCATGGTTCACTTGCAATATTATGATCTTCAGCTATATCTATGGTTGATCACTGCAAGTAAAGAATTAAGAATGACAAGAATGAGGCCCCGAACAAGGACCCGAAAACGGGCAAGGTTGCTGTAGAGTCACTGGTAATTGCCGGTGCTGGTGTTGGTGCTGATACTGGTGGTGGTGTTATTGGAGCTGCAAGATCTCTGGACGAGAAAGCTACAGTCATGGAGGCTGCGACAACGACAACAAGGACAATGCAAGAGATATACTTCTTCATGGCCGTGGTCTTGCAAGAGTTTATTTCTTTGTTTGCAATAATCTTGAAGAAGAAAATTGTGCTGGGGAGAGCGTCTATATACGGAGTGTTTAGGGTTGGTACAAGATTGAGTTTGTTGGGGGTTCTGTTTGTGGTTTGAAGGATCTGTGGATGTGATTTCTTTACTTAGAATTTGTTGTATGATGAAGGAGTTGGAGGGAGAGTTGGCATTGTGTGTATACATGGATTTGTTAAGCATGAATATAAAAATAAGTGTTTGGTAATTAGTTTTGAGATGATGTTTGTTAAGTATTAATTTGTTTTCCCCAGTCTGTTCTGTTGAAATTGTGTATGATTTCTGGTTGTGCTCTAGAGCTTTATTGTCTTTTTAATTATTATTAATATTTTAGTTTATTTGCTAAAAGAGAGGGAATTATTTAGTCCGGAATCCTAGGATTCGGGCGCATGGTGGGTTCCCAACATATATGCAGTAGATAAATAAAGAGAAGAGAGCAAAGGCTGTTGGATTTCAATACAGAGATTCAATTCCTAGATAATTTCCTAATAAAGTATATTTATCTTATTAGTTTTGGTGGTTTATAAATGTTGAAAGTGTAAATTTTGCAATTTCACTTGCATTTAATTAATTTTTAAATAATCTAATTTTCAAATCCTAGGATGAATTTTTATGATTAAAAAAAAAACAGACATCCTTATTTAATAATCGCTTTTAAAAAAAGCCTACTAGTTATTTTTTGTAAAAAGATTTTTTTTTTATTCCTTTACATACAATAAATTTATAATTTATTCAGGCTCGATCAAAGATCATACGTCTATTCTTAAATGAAATAAGATATTCATAAAATCATTATCTAAAATTTCCTCCTCATTTTTAAAAGTAAAATTAATAAAAAAAAATTTTACATAATTGAAGATCTATAAAATCCTAAGATTATGTTTGTGATAACGATCGAAAAAATCTCTCTAATTTCCGGTAAAGTTTAGTAAAAAAATTAAATTTACAAAAGTAGTTACAAACATTATTGTTTTTAAAATTAAATTTAAAGAAATTTTAGTAAAAAAAGGGTTAAATTTAAATTTTTAAAGTAATTTGGAAAGAAAAGAATAAAAGAAAAGAAAAGAAAAGACGTCCGTGATCGATGCATCTAACGGCTAGTTTGCAACTAAAGCAACCGACTGACCGAGTCAAAAATTCTCTTTAAACAACGAAACGACAGCACCATGGCTTTTTTTTTTGAAGAATTGAAACGCACCTTTGTGAGCCACGTGGCATCCGATGTTCCTCTTTGCGGTTACGTCATTCTGGTCTCTGCGATCTTTGTTTACTTTGTGCCTAAAGAGCAAGCTCTCCTCAACACATAGCCGTTAGATTACATTATTTTAGCTATCCGACGGTCAAAAGGTAACAGACTAGACGTAAAGAGAGCCGTTGTGGGATCCGCTTGAATGATGGAAACCTGACATGTCGCTATCAAAATCCTTTTAAATTATGTGGAGGGGGTTGTAATAACTCTAGGTCCCTAAATTTTTAAAACATCGTAAGTAAAGACATAGCTTACAAACATATTCGTACAAATCATATCCTCAGAATTTGTTCAAAATTCACAAGTAAAATTAATCATTTAATTGGTGACTGTATTGGAAAGTATGCGAGGGCCAGAATATCAGTTGATATAACCAAGCCTTTAAAAAAGGTTATCTTCTTGGAACAAGAGGGGGAGAATGAAATCCCAATACCAGTTTTATATGAACGTCTACCAGATTTTTGCTTCTGCTGTGGTAAGCTGGGACATCAATACAGAGAATGCAGGAATTACAAAGGGCAGGCTGAAGAATATCTTCCTTTTGGCTCTTGGCTGAAAGCGATTACATTCTCAGATCGCTTTAAGCAAAACAAGAACCATGAAAGATGGAATCAACACAATGGAAGGAAAACTGAGAATTTTGCAAGCCAAAATCAGAACGATCAAGCACAAAATCTGCAGAGGGAAGGGAACGGACAAGAAAAAACCGGGGCAGAGCTGACCCAAATGAAAGCGGGTGGGTACATGGAACCAATAGAAGATGATCACGTGGCTGAAAGGGTCATTGAGCAAGTAAACCATGGGGGGGGGGGGGGGGAAACCGAGACAGCAGATTGAAGCTAGGAAAAGTCAGACACCTACAGCTAGCTGCACAGAGAGTTCTGAGACAAGAAAGAAAATGGCGGGAGAAAAAGGGGGGGAAGATCAAACAAAAATTTTGGGGATTTTAGCCTTGAAAAATGTACAATGAGAGAATTCCCAAAATAGCCATATAAGCTCGGGTGAAGAAGTGGTGGATGTTGGATCCGAAAAACACATAAAAAAGCCCAAGATCAGACGATGGAAATTACAAGCTAGGAGCCACAGTGGAAAGGAAGCCAGTAGAAATGGGTCTATTACCAAGAAAAGGCCCATGGATGAAGCCAGGATGACAAGTCCAAACACAAAAAAACAGAAAACTAAAAGCTCGCAAAAGAAGATCAATACGGGGAACCATTTTCACTCCCCTACAGCAAAACTTAAACTGAGTTGGGAGGGAATCAGCAAGGAGGAAATGGAGATTGTGGAGCCAAGCATGAAAGAATTATCGGCGGAGGCTGGTAGCCAGCCCCGCCGTCAGCCATGAAAATCCTTAGTTGGAACGTTCGGGGTTTGGGGAATCCCCGAACGTTGCTCGCATTGAGGAAAATTCTCCAAGAGCACAGACCACAAATTGTTTTCTTGTGTGAAACGAAGATGTTGTCTGGGCAGATGAATAAAGTTAGAATAAGGCTGAAGTTTGATTGTTGCTTTTCGGTATATAGGAATGGACTAGGTGGAGGGTTGGCTATGCTTTGGAACTCGGATGTGGATGTGGATATTGCTTCCTTCAGCAGTCACCACATAGACGCTGAAGTGAGCACTGAAGAAGGAAAGAAGTTTAGATGCACAGGGATATATGGTAGTCCTGAAGCAAGTCAGAAAAGGCATACGTGGTCATTGCTGAGGCGTTTGGCAGGTTTATCATCTTCTCCCTGGTTGTGTTGTGGTGACTTTAATGAAATTCTACATATAGAAGAAAAAAATGGAGGTAATGTTAGAGATGTGAGAATGATAAACGAATTTCGGGATGCTGTAAAAGATAGTGGCTTAGTTGATATGGGGTTTTCGGGGAGAATATATACCTGGTCAAATAAGAGGTATGGGCAGCAGTTTGTAGAGGAGCGGCTGGATAGATGTCTTTGCTGTATAAATTGGAAAGACCATTTTCATGACCTGGTGGCTATCCATCTAGCGTCGTGGACCTCCGATCATAGTCCAATCATAATGGAGGTTGTTGCTAGAGACCGAGAAGCGAGTTATATGAGGAGAAACTTTAGAAGAATTCATTATGAGGATTTCTGGAGCCCTTACAAGGCTTGTCAGGAGATTATCGAAGAGGAGTGGCTGAGGCATGTAGACTGGAATAAGGGGAATCCTATTCAGATTTTTTCAAGAGCAGCAAAAAAGTCTATGGCACAACTGAAATGGTGGAGTAGAACCGAATTCGAAGGAAATAAAAAAAAGATGAAGGATCTGATAGCCAAGCTTGAAGGGATGAAACAGAAAGCAAATCAGGAGGAGAATGGGGAGGAGATAAAGTTAGTGGAGAAACAAATAGTCAATATGCTGATGGAGGAAGAGATTTACTGGAAACAACGATCTCGAGCTGATTGGCTTAAAGAGGGTGATAAGAATACCAAATTCTTTCACTCTAAAGCTTCTTCAAGAAAAAGGAAGAATAAAATTTGGGGAATTACTGATGATCATGGAATTTGGAGAGACAGGGAAGAGGAGGTAGAAAAGGAGTTTTGTTCCTATTTTGCAAAAATGTTCACCACCACCAAGCCCTCCCAGGACCACATGAATGCAGCTCTTGCTGGTTTGAATTTGAAAATCTCAGAGGAGATGAATGGGGATTTGGATCAACCTTTTACGGAAGAGGAAATTGTAGCAGCCCTTGCTCAAATGTGCCCTACGAAAGCTCCCGGCCCTGATGGTCTCCCGGCGGTGTTTTTTCAGAAACACTGGAAGCTAGTTAGCAAAGGGGTCATCTCCACCTGCCTCAATGTGCTTAATGCAAAAGGTACCCTTGCTCCTCTAAACCATACTTACATAGCTTTGATTCCCAAAGTAGAGAAGCCTAAAAAAGTTTCTGATTTTAGGCCTATAAGCTTGTGTAATGTCATCTATAGAATTGTGGCAAAAACTATAGCAAATAGGCTTAAGCTCATCCTTCACAACATTATATCCCCTACACAAAGTGCCTTCATTCCAAATAGGGCAATAACCGACAATATTATCATTGGGTATGAATGTCTCCATAAAATTAGACATAAAAAGGGGAAGAAACATGGCTTAGTTGCTCTGAAACTAGACATTAGTAAAGCCTATGATAGGGTGGAGTGGAGCTTTGTGGAAGCAACAATGCTAAAGCTGGGCTTCTCTCATAATTGGGTTAATTTGATAATGAGGTGCATTACATCAACTTCTTTCTCTGTGATTATAAATGGGGTGCCTAAAGGGCTGATTACTCCTCAAAGGGGATTAAGGCAGGGCTGTCCCTTGTCTCCTTACTTGTTTATCATGTGCGCAGAGGTGTTTTCCAGCCTTCTGCTCCAAGCGGAAAATCAGAATATGATACATGGCTTAAAATTTGGGAGTTCTACCACCATATCACACTTACTTTTTGCAGACGATAGCTTGATTTTTATGAGAGCAGATGTGGCAGCATGTCAGCACTTGAAAAACATTTTTGATTGCTACACTAGAGCTTCAGGGCAACTCTTTAACTTGGACAAGTCATCCATGTTCTTTAGTGGAAACACTAAAATGGAGGAAATAACAGCAATTACAGCAATCTTTAACCTCAATGTTGTGTCAAGACATGAGAAATACTTGGGGTTGCCATCCATGGTGGGCAGAAGCAAGAGAAGCTTTTTCAATGATGTCAAGTTAAGGGTCTTGAGCAAAATTTCCAATTGACAGAATAAGTTTTTCTCTAGTGAGGGGAAGGAAGTTCTAATTAAGGCCATAGCTCAAGCGGTTCCTTGCTATGCAATGAGTGTCTTCAAAATCCCAAATGGATTATGTGATGATATGCAGCAGGCTATGGCAAAGTTCTGGTGGGGATCCAAAGATAACAAAAGATGTCTTCATTGGGCTAAGTGGGAAAAAATGTGTAAGGCAAAGATAAGAGGAGGCATGGGGTTCAAAGATTTGGTGTCCTTTAATCAGGCGTTGTTAGCAAAGCAGGCATGGAGGATTATTCAATTTCCTGACTCTCTTGTATCTAAAGTTTTGCAAGCAAGATATTTCAGGAACACAGATTTCTTGCATGCAAAGTTGGGATCAAATCCATCTTACATATGGAGGAGTATCTTATGGGGAAAACAAATTATCCACAAGGGCTGCAGATGGAGGATCGGTAAGGGGAACAATGTGCTGATCTACCATAGCAACTGGATTCCGAGAGAAGAAACTTTCAGACCAATTTCAACCTTAACCACATCGTTCCCGAATGACAGCTATGTTACTGAACTGATTAGAGCTGATAATACCTGGGACGTGGCCAAGATTCATCAACACTTTGTCAAGGATGATGCTGATTTGATCATAAGCATTCCCCTTCCAAAAGAACCTAAAGACGACCAATTATTTTGGCACTATGACAAGCATGGAAATTACTCGGTGAAAAGTGGATACCAGATAGCCCAAAAGATCAGATATCCATCTCCTCCTAGCAGTTCACAAACACCTTTAGAGGTGTGGAAAAATTTATGGTCCCTCGTTCTTCCAGCTAAGGTGAGGATTTTTATGTGGCGGGCTGTCAAAAATGTGATTCCTACAGCAGCTAATCTGTGGCAGAAAAAGGTTATTCACGACCCCATTTGTCAAGTGTGTAAAAGACAAGCTGAAAGTATAGTTCATACTTTGTTCAAATGCAAAGTGATCAAGAAAGTCTGGAAATTGGTTCCTTTTGCTGGAAAAATTTTGAACCTAGTGGAGCAACCCATGATGTGTGTGATACAGGAGATGATGGAAAGTTTAAAAAGAGCAGAGATGGAGCTGTTTACTGCAATTTGCTGGGCAGCCTGGCATGCCAGGAATTCATTCATCTTTGAAACAAAACAAGTGGATCCTTGGAATGTCCTAGCTAAGGCAGAAGCTATCATAGAGTCTTATAGGAGGTTTAAGACTCCATGCCTAAATCATCTAGGGACTAAAGAAGACTCTGCTCAGCGAAATTGGTGTCCTCCACCCCAAGGCCTTGTGAAGATAAATGTGGATGCAGCAACTAATGGTGGAGAACAGGCTGCTGGCTTAGGTGTAGTGGTGAGAGACTGTAATGGAAGCTATGTAGCAGCTGCAGTGAAGAAGGTTCAATTTTTTGGAGATGTTCAGCAAGCGGAAGCAGAGGCTATTGCTTGGGGATTGCAAGTGGCGAACCAGACTGGGAATTTATCAGTAATCATAGAAACGGATTCCCAAGAGGTGGCTGAGTTAGTGAATAAGAGAAAGGACAGCAGAACTCCAATTTGTTGGGTCCTTTCTGAGATTGAAGAGCTTAGTAAAAAGTGCATTGAATGCAAAGTTATGTTTACTCATAGAATCTGTAATACTAAAGCTCATTGTTTAGCAAAGTCTGCTCTGGAATATGCGGAGCCTGCAATCTGGGTGGATGTGTTCCCAGCAAATGTCACGTGTATTCTGCAAGTTTAGCTTTATAAAGGTTATAATTCCGTTTCAAAAAAAAAAAATTAATCATTTAATTGTTAAACGTTTGAAATCAGCTTACAGATAGAATTATTTATTTTAATGTTTTGAGAAATATATTATTGAAATTTCAACAAAATTTAACATTAAATATGATATAATTCATGACACAACTTACTTATTCAATATGAAAATGATATAAATTAAGTTTATAGATTTGTATTAACCTAATTTACATGAGTACAAGTCGTATAAAATATGTATAATCTATTTACTAACCTGCTTGGGTTTGAATTTTTTAAATATTATATATGACATGATAATTATGGTATTAACCATGTAGGTCCTCAATAATATTCAACAAAAAAAAAATTAAAGGAGTGAAAATTAAAACAAAAACTAATTCAAAAATATGCTAATCATACATTTATTAATCATGTGCTAAATTAGTATTTTAAATTTGTTTTTAGCTTGGTCGAACTTGTCTCACCTAATTTTTTTTTGGTGATGAAGAACACCATAAACAATCTAACCTAAACTACCACAGCACAACAGGGTCTTTATAAAAATACTATCACTTATGCGCTTTTATTTAAGTTTTTGTAGACACTAGGGACCTTCTTGCTATTATCTCAAAAGAAATCAGGCTCTTTAAGCCTATAAATACCAAGAGAGTCATTCACGGGCTACTCATATCAAAAAACCGGAACAAGAATTCAGAGTGATAATTTCCAAATCTTTCACACTCTTAAGCTCTAACACAGAGATGGCGCAAGTTAGCATTTGCAGAGCTGTGGCTTTGGTTCTCTTCATTGCAGCGCTTCTCTCAATGACAGCTGTCGTCAATGCACAGGATGTCGACCTGGCGCCGTCGCCGAGCATGGACGCCGGAGCTGCGTTCCCGGTGACTGTTTCCACTGGCTTTGTTTGCTCCTCACTCTTCTTCTCAGTCATTGCTCTACTATTGCAGTAATAGGCTCTCGAGAGACTCAGATTTTTTTTATTTTATTATTATTAGGATATTTATTATTTTTGAAAATTTTGGTTTTTTTTTTAATTGCTATTTGGTGGGAGTGCCGAGTGCGCATGTGTTTGAGTTGCCGTGAGTGAGAATGTACTAGTTTTAATAATTCAATTATTTTTCTCCTAATCTTTGGTTAGGGTCGTATTTTCTTTTTATTTTTTTGTGGTCTTGATATTATATTATATTTTAATTATAAAAATTGGTATTATTATTTATCATTTTGCATCTCTCTTTAATATTCATCGTGCTTAATATTGTTAGCTCCATTTTACTTCGCTTCCAAATTCTGCTAGTGCTATTTGCTTGGCGACAAAACTAAAAAGTCCCAGAGATCATTTCTATCATTTCTATTATAAGTATTGTTAGTTTTAAGTATATTTAGTACAAAAACAAGCTGGAAGAAATTGACTTTAAATAAGAAAAAAAAATCTATTTAGGTGGTTAAAATCTAAAGTTAATTGAAAATCTATTGCAAATTAATAATTCGAAATCCGTGTCATTATTTTAAGCAAAAAATTTCTCAAGAAAAATTGAACTGGGATAGTTTTATGTAGGTTCTTACTTTCAATTTCAAACGGCCCGGTTTAATAATTAGACCGTGTACTATCTTGTAGTTTTATGTATAGTCTCATACTTGGAATTTCGAATGGGCCGGTTTAATAATTAGACCATCTACTTTCATCTTGGAATTCAGTTTTTTAACTCACAGTGCTTTAATGGCATTCGAAGTCTTCATCTTGATTTGAAAATTCAACCATATCTGTTTTCCTTTTTCCTTTTTCCTTTTTTCTTTTTTTCAGGTTTCATTTACACCAAATTTTCTCCATTATCCATTAGCAAAACATGTGAGGTAATCAGTTGATACAAAGTAATTAACAAATCTTGGTTTGCATAAAGTTGATTCTAATCAGTTCCCAACTCTTTTCGTTATCTTCTGAAAGCAACTTGCATTCGTTGAGGTTAACTGATGAAGAAGACACTGAAAAATACAAACAAGAAATTAAAAACAAAGGCAACAAACAAGAGACATGCAAATTTAGAGTACCCTCTGTGTGAGGCTAATGGTCAATTTTGGAATTATTGTTCGAATAGTCAAAATGGATTGTTTGAAATTAACTAAAAACGTGTGTACATGTTCGGTAAATTATTTTATTTAATTTCAGCCCGAGATATATTTATTTGGCACTTAAAAATTAAGAAAAAAGAAAGAATATTCTGGACTAAAAGAACTTGGAAAGAAGCTACACTTGTAAACAAATTATATAGCCCCGAAATGACTTGACTCCAAAAGAAATCTACTTCAATCTTTGGAAATTTTTTATACAAGTTCTAAATTTTCCACAAGATATCCTCAAATGTAATTTTCAAACAATTGCTGTCGGTGCTCTCTAACTCGTGTTAGACGTTTAGGAATTGTTAGAACTTGCATAAGGACAATGACTTGACTCGTGAATAAAAGACCATTTATGGAACCCAACGACGCTGGCGGCCTGGGCTGCTGTACTTCGTATCGGCCGAGCGAATCACGGTCGATCCCACACGCTACCGAGTGCTTAGTTCGTGTTCTCGACACTGGATCCGGACATGGGACACTACTGAAACCGGTGAGCACTAAAAAAAAAAAAGACCATTTATGGATTAATAAAAGTCTGTGTGTGGGGCTCCAAAACCAATTTTTACTGATTATTTGATTATTTTTATTCCCAGAATGACACAAATTACAAATTTATAGGATAGAAAATAACAAAACAAGAGTAAAAAATAATAATAATAATTATAGTACTAGTTATTTTATAAGGGTAATTCTTTCAATTTAATTGATGATTGTTACAATAAATTTAAGGTGAAAAATGAAACAAATTTAAATTTTTGAAGTATTAGTTATAATAAAGCAAGCTTATGGTGGATATCCAATAATTTTCCTATCATATTACTCTAAATCCTCCATTTAGACTAGCCATATAAAGTTATTTGGAAGCTACTCTACCAGGCCCCAAGTGTTACTAGTAAATTTATGATATCTGGTCACTAATAAAAAGAGAAAAATAACAAAAAAAAAAGCAATGTTATTAAAGGCCAGAGAAGACTTTGACACACTACTGTGATTGAAAAACGTGTGTGGCGATTAATGTACAGGAGGAGGATTTAACGCGGGAAGAAAAATAGAAGACGACCATGAGTCTGCTCATGGTGTCCTTTTCCAGGGTTAAACTGTTTATATAAACTTTGCAAGAGCTTGCTGAATCCAATAGCTCAATCAACCGAAAGTTATAAGCATGGATCCGGCATCCTCCATTTTCAGATTGGCGGCCCTTGTATGGGTTGCAATATTTACATGCGATAACGTTGCTGGTAGAACTGGTACATTTGTGACAGCATCTGCTTTGTCACCCATACAGTTAGAAACGAAAGCTTTACTCACAACAGGCTGGTGGAACTACAGCTTGTCGCCGGCCGACTACTCTTCGGATCATTGCAAGTGGGAAGGCATCACTTGCAATTCAGCTGGAAGCATAATCGAGCTACACTTGTCAGCGAACGGGCTTACAGGTAACCTACGAAATTAACTCCATTACCGCTTATTATTTGAGCAATGATATTTAAATGGATAAGTTTGAGAGAATACTGACAAAAACAAAGGTAAACCAGGCCTATTTTATCATATTAACTGAAAAAAAAAATAATAATTAACAAGGTAAATGCGCCTGTTTACCATTGTTTTTACTTGTGTTCTGTCAGCGTTTAATTTCTTTAACATTTTTTTTTCATTATTTTTGCAAACTAATAACATAAATTTATATCATAGGTACAATCCCTTCAGCTCTAGGTCGTTTAACCAACTTGAAAAATATGATCCTTTCTCGCAACCAGCTCAGTGGTCTGCTACCTCACGAAATTGGGAACCTGAAGAATTTAATCAAGCTGGACGTGTGGGGTAACAGCATAACTGGACCTATTCCTTCAACGCTGGGTCTTTCGACCAATTTGAGCTATTTGGATCTTAGTTTTAACCAATTCAACAGCTCAATTCCAAATGAGCTCACCCATTTAACTAAACTTTTTCTTCTCGACCTTTCCTCTAACAAACTTTCTGGAAAAATTCCTCCGGAGATAGCTAGTATGAAGAATTTAACCAAGTTGGACCTATCAAATAACAACATTGGAGGTTCAATTCCCGGTGAGCTCACCAAGTTATCTCGACTAAATTATCTCATTCTTTCCTCTAACAAACTTTCTGGCCCAGTACCGTTTTCAAAAAACCAACTCTCAAGCATGTATTCAGTAGGCCTCTCTCCTAACGAGGGTTTATGCGGCGGCAATTTTACTGGTCTTCCTTCGTGCCATACAACCAAGCCTGCCAGTCTCTTTGTTGAAATTTTCCTTCCCCTCACCATAGTCATCTCAGTCATAATCTTTGCATGCTTACTAGTCGTCAAACGTAAGTACAAGAAACCCAAACTCAAGGCAAGAGCAACCAATAGTATAGATGTATTTTCAATATGGAATTATGATGGTAGAATTGTCTACGAGGATCTGATTGAAGCCACGGAAGATTTTGACATTAGATATTGCATTGGTACCGGAGGCTATGGCAGCGTCTACAAGGCACAGCTTCCCAACGGCAAAGTATTTGCATTGAAAAAGCTTCATACTTCAGAAACAGAGGAATTAGCGTTCATCAAGAGTTTCCGAAACGAGGCTCAAGTACTTTCTCAAGTGCTGCACCGTAATATTGTCAAATTATACGGTTTTTGCTTGCACAGAAAATGCATGTTTCTCATTTATGAGTACATGGAGAGAGGAAGCTTGTTCTGCATTTTACACAATGATGCTGAAGCCGTGGAGTTGGATTGGGCTAAGAGGGTGAACATTGTTAAGGCTATGGCACATGCTTTGGCTTACCTGCATCATGACTGCTCACCATCAATTGTTCACCGCGACATATCCAGCAACAACATTCTACTTAACTCAAAATTGGAAGCATTTGTCGCTGACTTCGGCACCGCTAGGCTTCTACGTGCTGACTCGTCCAATCAAACTCTTTTAGCAGGAACATATGGATATATTGCTCCAGGTTTACCCTTATGACCTATTCTTCTCATGCCGATCCTTTACTTGGTTCAATTCTGTTTTATTTTACTCTATATTGCAGTCATATTCCATAACATCTCTTTTAAATAGCTGGCTAGCTTTGCTACAGAGACTCACAAATAGAATTATCTCTAAGCTACATTCTATGATTACTTTCCCTCGTATAAATCTTTATTTATTTATTTATTTATTTATTTATTTTTGGGTAGAACTTGCCTACACCATGGTTATGACGGAGAAATGTGATGTTTATAGCTTTGGAGTAGTGACACTTGAGGTATTAATGGGAAAGCATCCAAGGGACCTTCTTTCATCATTATCATCATCATCTGATCCAAAGATCATGCTGATTGATGTTTTAGACCAACGTCTTCCACCTCCAGTTGATCGAAAGGTTATTCAAGATATCCTGCTTGTTTTTATCAATTTCATTTGCATGCCTGCAATCGAACCCAAAGTCTCGACCTACAATGCAATTAGTGTCTCAAGAATTTCTCATCACTCGCAAGACTCCACTGGTAAAGCATGCCGCTATTCAAGATATTTCCATCTCAGAACTTAGAAACTAATAGAGGATGTATTTGATTGATCAATATCATACTTATCTTGAAATTCAATTTTTTTCCTCACATACTTTCGGAGCTTTTCCAAAATCTTAATGGCATTCGAAGTCTTCATGTTTATTTGACTTCAACCATATCTGTTTTTCTTTTTTCTTTTTTTTTTTTCAGGTTTCATTTACACCAAATTTTCTGCGTTATCCATTCGCAAATGAATATTGAATCACCTAGGAATTTGCAAAACCTGTGAGGTTGATACAAAGTACTTATCAAATCTTGGTTTGCAGACAATTGATTGTAATCAGTTCCCAACTCTTTTCATTATCTTTTGAAAGCAACTTGCATCTGTTGAGGTTAACTGATGAAGAGGATACGCAAGAATACAAACAAGAGCAATAAAGTAAAAACATAAGGCAACAAACAAGAGACATGCAAATTTAGAGTGCTCTCTCTGTGTGAGGCAAATGGTCAGTTTTGGAATTATTGTTCGAATAGTCAAAATTGATTATTTGAAATTAACTACAAACGCGTGTACCTTCCTGTTCGGTAAATTATTTTATTTGATTTCAGCCCGAGATATATTAATTTGGCACTTAGAAATTAAGAAAAAAAAAAGAATATTCTGGATTAAAAGAACTTGGAAAGAAGCTACACTTGTAAACCAATTGTATAGCCCCGAAATGACTCCAAAAGAAATCCACTTCAATCTTTGGAAAATTTTGATACAAGTTCTAAATTTTCCACAAGATATCCCAAAATGTAATTTTCAAACAATTGCTGTCGGTGCTGTCTAGCTCGTTTTAGACGTTTAGGAATTGTTAGAACTTGTATAAGGACAATGACTTGACTCATGAATAAAAGACCATTTATGGATTAATAAAAGTCTGTGTGTCAGTGTGTGGCTCCAAAACCAAATTTTACTGATTATTTGATTATTTTTATTCCCAGAATGACACAAATTACAAATTTATAGGGTAGAAAATAACAAAACGAAAGTGTATATATATATATATATATTGTAGCACTAGTTATTTTACAAGGGTAATTCTGTCAATTTGATTGATGATTGATACAATAAACTTAAGGTGAAAAATTAAACAAATTAAAAATTTTGAAGTATTTTTTACAATAAAGCAGGCTTAAAGTGGATAATCGATAATTTTCCTATCATTATTAGTCCAAATCCTCCATTTAGACGAGCCAAATAAAGTTATTTAGAAGCTACTCTACCAAGCCCCAGGGTTACTGGTAAATTATAGAGCCTTACTATGGAATGCTCAATGTTGACTTGGGAAAAGGGTTTGAGATCTATAGAGTATTGAGCAAGCTTACAATTTCAGCATAGAGATTACACACATATACAGTAAACAATTAAGAATAAATGGGAAGGTCTAACAACAATTTGGAATTTTACAAAACTGGCGACAAATGCACCAGTTAACTAGACTCCAGAACAAGATTATTAGGAAAAAAATAGAAGAGTTAGAAAAATTAGAGATAATAGGTAATAATCCAATTATAAAAAAATAAAAAAGTATATAAATAACAATAATTAACCTACAATTTTACATACATAAATAAATATCAAAATTGTTATTAATTGTCCACGTCCTTGGACACACGCTGGCGCCACATCATCACTCATTGAAAACTGAAAAGAAAATTTTCGATAAGAAAACAGTTGAGTAATTGAATTTTGAGTCTTTGGTAGACATTATTCTCTTATACTAGGGCCAGTTTTTCATTTTACTACAATATTACTCTTATTGAAATCCATAAAATAATTTTTATATTAATTAATTATATTACGTCTTCAGCGATTATCAAATTCTTATTCGAGCTTATTATTTAAGTGGTAATGCATTATCTAAATAATCTCAAATGATGTAATAAACAAATATTTTGAGGAACAAGGCTTATTATGTTTCATCTTATTAGTTGTATTTTTAATTTCTTATTAAAAAAACTCTCTCATATTCAATTAAAAAAAAAAAATCAGCCGCCCAAAGAAAGGTTGTTAGCTTCGCAGTTGAATGGGGCTAAATTATGTATTGTTTGCCTAGTGAAACTCTTACCACATCGGCTAATAGGCTGCTTTTGGAAGTGGTGACAGTAGAGCTTGTTCATATTGGTAGAAGTGAGAGCAAAGGAGAGACAGGGAGACTACTTAAGGTAACTTTTATCTTATTTAAGTTTTCTTGAAGCCCATCCACAGAACATATATATTTTGATGGTAAACTTGATCAAACTTTTGAAATAATATTACATTACTGCAGGAAAAAATTATATTGTTGCAGGAAAAGAGATTTCCCAGCATCTGTCCTCTAACCGACCGACCCTACATGATCCTTGTTCAAATTGGCGTCCGAATGTGCCACGTCAACATGTCAAAATTCGGCCACGTCATCAGCCATGTCATCTCTCAACCGGTTATAACGGATGATAATTTGGATAAGCAAAACAGTTGAATTGAGTCTCTTCACAAGGGGAGAATGCTTAAGAGAGACCAAAATGGCGAGAGCTCCGCTTATTTGCACAAAGTAAATGAATTCTAATTGAAAAAAAAGTAGGCCCGTAATTACAAAGAAAAATGGCCCAGTACTATTCCCATCATTGACAAAAACTCGAAACAGAGCACAATTTCAAACTCTAAACAAAACGCCAGCATTTTGGTGGTGCAGCCATTGCTCAAGAGTTTTTCGTTTTTATATGCCGCAAAAGTGCTTATTTTCCAAATATATATCCCTTCTTTCCATTTATTCACTTATATACGACAAATTCACCTGCATTCAAATACCCCCATTTGTGAATTACAAGTTAATTTTCATTTCCGACTCAAAATTTTCCTCCCGCTTTCCCAAAGCTAAGGTCTCATTGTTTCCTTGTGTAATAAAGTGAAGGTGATTATATTGATTTAGACTATCCCAATATTTATATTAATTCCTTAAAAAATTAATTTTATGGGTCTCAAAATTATCTTTTTAATTGTCGTAGTTCTTGTAAAAATTATTCACCAAGTATGGCAGGGTGAGATTTGTGTAGTTGAAAATTTACTCTACCACGATCATGTACAAATAAAGTAATAGTCGAGTTTTTTAGAAGTTTTTTTTTTTTTTTTGAAAAAAAGTAAACCTTTCATAAATCACAACACCTCAAATATAACTTGAATCTCGGCTGGAATAATTCCTAACCACATAGAAGAAGAATTTCTTCTCAAAGTTAACTTAGCTAGGGAGTGGGCATAAGCATTATATTGTCTTAGAATGTGATGAACAACAATTTTATGAAAACCTTCAACTGAAACTTTTCTTCTCTCCTCTGGGGCGGGCAATATGAGAAGGCTTTGTCTTTGTTACTCTTTGAAGAGCTAAGCCTTGACAACATGAGTAGGGAGGGGACTCCACTTTTGATGCATCATAGGTAGTTTCTTCTCTACACAAATTTTGTCCAGATTTTTTAAGTCTCTTAAAGGCATCCATCGGATCTGCCTTTGCTACGTTTTCCACAAAATAGAAACTTTTCTTCTCAAAATTCTGCATCATAAAACACAAAACCAAGCAAAACAAAATGAGCAACCCTAGATTTGTAGATCTGGGTAGAGAAACAATAATAAACCACCCCAGATCTCTAGATCTTAGTGGAAGAATATACCACCACAGATTTAAAAATCTGAGTGGAAGAACAAAACCACCACAGATCTGAGTGGAGAAAATAAGCAAAGAAAGTAAAAAAGAAATAAAAAAGAAGGTTTCAAAACCAACTCATAGAGTTGATTTTCCGGAGAAATGAGTTGAAATGTTACTCGATGTTCAGAGAGAAGAAGAGAAAGAGGAAGATTAACTTTTGATCATTAGGCCAACATATCATAGAAATTTCATATGAGTTTTTGAGAGGTTATTCTGTCGTAATCACTCACAAGTCGGGTGATCATCGACTAATTGAAATGGTCAAGCACAAGTCACGAGTATAATCGAGTATGAATACAAGTGTCATAAGAGTGACATAAAAGGTTGCATAATTTTTAGATAGAGGTTGAGTAATTAATAATTATAGTCGATGGGTAATGGGAAGGTAAAAACCGAAAAATGGAGAATAAATATACTCTTTAAAGATATTTATGACTTTTCCTTAAGAAATTGTCATATTAATGGAATTACTGTGTAGGGCGTCATATTTGTAGAATTAAGCCACTTCCATGGCGTAAACGGTGCAATTTCTTTCCATTGCTCTGCTCCGACCTTAAAAAATTATAGTTGGCTCTTGAAATCAGGTGAAAACATTAATACTTTCTTTCTTCTGTTTTGGTTTATGAGAAAATGCAATAAAAGCTTTAAAAGTAGTCAATTTTGTGCTTTCCTTGTGTTAATTTTGTGTTATTCGGTCGTAATAGGATTACACGTGCGTTGCTCGATTTGAAACTGCATTATTGTCTACCGATTTTAAATTCTAGTGGCCGGATTATTTTAAAACATGTAGTTTACTTATAATTTGGTAATAATATTGAAGTTCTAATTTATTTTGGACACAGCTTCTTCTAATAGCACGCTTCATAATTTATTTAACATGGAATTGTTGGACACAGCTGCTGCTGTTACCGTTTAAACTGGATTTGTGGAAAATGATCATTTTGACTCTGCTTAGTTATAACTGTGCGAGTAGAAGTGATATAAAAAGTTTTTCTTTCTTGTAAGTGCTCATTAATGATTTTTATAAAAAAATCATATATTATTTAGTTATGTTGTTTATTTGAACTATCTTTAAATTCTTGTCTGAGTTGATCATTAAATTAGAAAATATGTTGCTCATAATTTGAAATGATGTATTAAACAAATATTTTTTATTAATAAAATTCTCATGCATTGAATTAGAGAAAAAGAAAAAAAAAAAGAAATTCAACCGAACATAATCTCAATTTCAGGAATTATACCGGAGGTGTTAAATGGCCATGAGATCCTAATAGTACAAACAGCCAGTACTGCTCAATTTATAATATTGTCAATTTGTCATCAACAAAGCGTGCGATGGTAATATTAAAATGATAATTGCGCATAGCTTCTTCTGGATAGCGTACACGATAAACACGTCTGCCTTGGACAGGTTTGTGGAAAAACTGGAATAGATTTTCGAAAAGGAAAATGCTACTTACCCCCGGGTCAAACACCGAAAGCAATAAACGTCGCCGTTTCAATCTTTTTTTTTTTCCTTGCCCAAGCCCTAAAACGATGTCGTTTTGAAAAAATTGTTACAGCCGAACTGGTTTCTTTTTGCCTTCGTCTCATAGCCCCTCTCTCCTTCTATTTTTCTTTTTCTTACAGCCGAAATTTTCGCAACAACCGTAAATGCTGAAAGTCATCCTTCAACGACAATGCCGACACTCATCCTTGTTCAAACTTTTCTTTTTGTCTTTTGGTGGTGCCGATGGCTGGGTATTTGTGATGGAACCCTGCGTGATGGTGGCTGTGAAACGAAGGGGAAGAGAAACGGAGAAATAGAAGGATAAAGGGGCTGTGAGGCTAAGGGAAAGAGAAAGCAATTTGGGGCTGTTGTGAGACGAAGGGAAAACGAAGAGAAAGAGAGCAATTTGAGCTGTTGTTGATTTTGCCTCAACCAAGTTGAAACGTCTGTCTCCACGATGAATGTGAAGCGCCAATCATTCATTGTGATATAAAGCCTCAGAACATTCTGATTGATGAATTTTGGACTGCAAAAATCTCAGACTTCGGGCTAGCAAAGTTGTTGATGCCATACTAAACAAGGACTTTCACATTGATCAGCGGGACAAGAGGTTATATGGCGCCAGAATGGTCTAAGAATACTCCAATATCAGTGAAAGCAGATGTTTTCAGTTATGGAGTAATGCTCTTGGAAATTGTTGGCTGCAGAAGAAACATGGAGATTGATCCTTCAAAACCAGAGGAAATTGTTCTTATCAACTAGGCTTATAAGTGCTTCATTGATAGAGAGTTCAATAAGCTTGTCCGTGGCTAAGAAGTAGATAAGAAGACTCTGGAGAACATGATCAAGGTGGGGATTCGGTGTGTCCAAGATGAACCTGCTCTTCGTCCTTCTATGAAGAGTGTGGTGATGATGTTAGAAGGGATCACTGACATTTCAATTCCTCCTTGCCCCACTTCCTCGTAGCAGAAAAATCTCGTAGAGAGTTGTTGCTTTATATATGTTCTATGTATTTCTGTTTCAGCGTCTGATAAAATCTTTAGCATAAAGGTGTATTAAACATGTCAAATAAAAATTTTCCATGAAAAAAAAAAAAAAAAAACCAAGCTGAAACAAAGGGGAAAGTGGCATAGTTGAGACGAAGATAGAGAAGCCATTTCAACTGTAACAATTTTTCCAAAACGACGTCGTTTAGCTTGAATGAGCGGAAAAAAAGAAGAAGCTTGAAACAGCGTTGTTCGGACCTTTATTGCTTTCGGGGTTTGACCCGGGGTTTGTACCCAGACAAATAGCAGAACTCTTTCGAAAATGATATGAGTGCTGCTATTTGCCCCGGGTCAAACCCCGAAACCTAAACCAAAACGACGTCGTTTTTGCCTTTTTTTTTTCTTTTAGCTTTCAACAAACGTTGCCGTTTCAGCCGAACCAAAACCACACGCATCAGCTTCATCTCCTCTTCGTTTTTGTTTTCTCCTCTTCGTTGCCAAAACCAAACGCATCAGCGAACTAAAACCAAATCCTTGTTTGCTTTGTTTGCCGAAATCTCCCTTCACTTTCTCGACCGAGATCCACTCTTGTTCGGTCCGTTTGTCGAGTTCTCGCTTCCTGTTTGCGAAATCTGGCTTCCAGTTTGCAAAATCTCGCTTCGCGTCACGGTTATCTCCCTTCCCTTTCTCGACCGAGATCCACCCTTGTTCGTTTAGTTTGCCGAAATCTTCCTTTCCGAACTCGACCGAGATAAACCCTTGTTCATTTTGTCTGCCGAAATCTGCTCATTCCGCTCACGAAGAAAGAACAAGAGAGGGATTAGATTGAATACAGGGCATCTATCCATTCCCATTTTCGTGATACTCAAAACAAATTACACGTGAGCATATACTTCACTAATAAACCCAAAATAAAATTTCATGCAAACATGACAAAAAAATGAGATAGAAATTCTTAATCGAAACTGAAATCTTGTCAAACGACTTTTAAAGCAAAACAAAATGCTTTCACTCTTGTTCGAATCTGAAATCTTGTTCACTAATAAACCCATTTTCGTGATACTCAAAGCAAAACAAAATGCTTTCACTCTTGTTCGAATATGAAATCTTGTTCACTAATAAACCCATTTTCGTGATACTCACTCTTGACAAAAAAATGAGATAGATTCTAAAACAAAATGCTGCCAAAATAAAACAATACCTTAGCTTGTCAAACCCGCGTTTAATCGAATCTGAAATGCCGAGACTTTATCTTGTTCGACTTTATCTTGTTCAAGCTTTCGATCAATGCCGAATCTTGTTCAATGCCGAATCACGAAGAGGAAGAGGAAGTCTATTGTGTTGAATCGAATAGGAAAAGGAAGAAAAACGCAGCTGTTCGAAGTAAAAGCCTTGGGTAAGTTCTGCTCTGTTGCAGCTGTTCTGCTTCTCGCAAGGTTGAAACGGATGAGTAAGGGTGGGTGAAACGGCAGCGTTTAATTGAAGGAAAAAGGCAAAAAAAAAAAGGGGCAAAACGACGTCGTTTTGTAGGTTTCGGGGTTTGACCCGGGGCAAATAGCATTTTCGAAATGATATTTACCTCGGGTCAATCCCGGGTCAAACCCCAAAAATGAAACGCAGCGTTTTACTGAGCCAAAAACGATGCTGTTTTCCTTGCCAAATATTTTCCATTTCCTTCGTCCATGGAGCTCCAGCCACTTCCTTCATTAATCAAGCTCCAGCTACAGCCATTAGCAAATTGCAATCCACAATCCACGCCTGAAATTGCCATTCACAATCCACAACTCACAGCCACGACTCCACATAGAGCACGACTCCCACAGCCATCACGCGACAGCGAGATCGAGCTCTTTAACATTTGGAGAGCAGATCTAGTTGCGAAAGTTGATTTTTAATTTGCTTGCGAGCTGATATTTCGAATTCTTTATTTTTTTTTGTACGTGACTAAGCCAACAGCTTTGCGTAAGCCTTTGCTGCGGTTTTGCTAGTATGAGAAGCAAATTAAGAGACTTTTACTTGTTGATTTATATTTTTGGTAGTTGCCGCAAGTGATTTTTCTTTATGAATTGTTTTCTGTTGACACTTGTATTGAACAACGAAGTGTAATGTCGTGAAGTAGAGGATGACAAAATTTGAAGATTATGAATGGGCAAGTGCTTTTTTTCCTTTTCATAAATGCGTAATTGAAAGTTTGAACTTTTACCTTTTTGTCTTTCTTTTTTCATAAATTGCTCCTTTTGCTAGTTGAAGAAACAGTTAAGGGGCTCTATAGTTGGGAAGAAAGAGGAAATGAAAATGAAAAGAGAAAGCAGAAGTTAAGTCCTCGGTGCGTGCAAATAGCATTTTTTTTAATTAAAAAAATTAATTCTCAAAACAGCATCATTTCCTAAAGCTTCGGGGTTTGACCCGGGGGTAAGTATCAGTCCTGATAGATTTTTATTTGGGACTGGCAATCTAACTTTTCCACTTCACGGGTGTGAAAAAATCAGAAGTATTAGATTGAAATTTTACAAACTGCTGGAAAATGTTCCTTTTGAAGAATGCAGTCTGCTTTAGACCAAAAGGAAAGGGAATGAGTCAAAGACAATAGCCAGCTAGACTTCTGCTCTCGAATTGGAATTGCAACTCTTCACTTTTTGATCCTTCCCACGAGTTTCATGGCTGTGGAAAATGTGCAAGTACTTGTTTGATATTTTACAAATTGTTCAAAAAAAGGCTGTCCAATTGTTCTCAATAGTCATATCTGTTGTGATTTCCTCAAGGAAAAAAGATAATATGGATCATTTAACTCAGCCTTTTCAACTTTTGATTTGCTTTCAGTTGTTGCACTTTTATTTTCAGTTTTTTTACATTAATTAGTAAAACAAACTAATATATTCTAATTTGGGCAATGCTAGCTTCTTCTAGATAATTAAACATGGAATGGGAGACATCTTCTGCTCTGGGTTGTGGAACCAAAGTTACTCCCATCGTCATAAGCACTCAATATAGTTTGGATTTTTACAAAACTGGCGACAAATTCACCACTTAACCAGACTCCATAACAAGATTATGAGCAAGTCTTAGTAACAAGACTTCGCGCTCTCTAAGTCACAGAGTATCATAATTAAGGGTAATTTATCGTCAGCCCCCAATTGTTTTGACATTTAGCACCGCGCACCCACATCTTTCAACCATGTGCATCACGCCCCCATTTCCGTCAATCTACCGTTAACTTAACAGAAAAAAAGGATAAAATGATAATTTTCTTAGTAGATAAAAATAATATATTAAAAAAATTTTAAGAACGAGCTCTTTTATCGTTTATTCCTTTTTATTTTCTATGTTCTGTATCTGTTTTCTTTTTTCCTTCTCTTCCTCTTCTTCTTCCCGTCTTTATTCCTTCATTCTTTTTCTTCTTCTTTGCCTTCTTCTCCTTCTCCTTTTTCTTCTTCTTGTCTTTTACTACTGCTGCCTGTCAGAGTGATCAGCCACCAACTTGAATCGACAACAACAAAATGGTGCGCGCTGCGTGATCTACCACTACTACAAACTATCGCCTCCACTGCTGCATGAAATCGCCGACGCCACCACTTGAAGTCGTCGCCGTCTTCACCTCCTCTATAATTTGATTTAGGGTTTGAAATCTTTAGTTTTATGATTTTTTATTTTTGTATTCCTTTTTGTTAAATTTTTTTGGTTTGGGTCTTTTGTAATAGAATTTTACAATGAAATTTACAGCAAGTGTTTGGTATAACTAGATTAGGTTTCTTTATTATTGAAAATTTTACTGTAATCTAATGATGATTCTGTGTTTGATTTTCTTCCTTCCTTTTGGAATCATGCTTTGTTTCTCATTTCAAAGTTTCTCGGTTTTACAATTTTGTTATGATAATGAAATTAAAAAAAAAATCGTTTCAATTTAATTGTAAAAAATATAAAAAGAAATATTGTTATAATAAATCTTTATTTCTTGATGTAAATTTTTAAGTTGTAAGGGATATTCAGTACTTATATATCATTTCAATTCGAAACAAGGGTAGTATGGTCTCTTAGGTTAATAACAGCCTGAATAGTTAGAATTAACGGAATTTTTGACAGAAATGGGGGCACGGTGCACATGGTCGAAAGATGTGGGTGTCCAATGCTAAATGTCAAAATAATTAGGGGCTGACGATAAATTACTCCATAATTAAACACTTGATGCTCTAAGGTGGCGTTTGTTTTTTAACTTAATGACTTAAAGTGACTGAACTTAATTAATTAAGTTAATTAGAAGTGTTTGTTTTTATAACTTAATGAGACTTTTTAGATAATTTTGACTTAATAAAATAAGCTAATTTTTTTGGCTTTTTACTTAATGGAGAAATCTGAATTAAGTCAATTACTTTCTAATGTCAAAAATATCCCTGCTTTATAATTTATTTTTCATGTCTATCCCAAAACTCACCCATAGATATTTACCCAATATAATAATCTCATCATTATTTTTTACCCGTCATGGAATCGCTCCTCACTTTGCTCCTCTCATATAGTTCTTAAATCTCTCATTAATATATTATTTTACTTATAAATGTTAAAATATTGTGGTATTTAATATATTATTTATTTGACATTCAAATTTAATAAGGATACAAATGTAAAAGTACATATTTTCAGTTTTTTAAGTTGAAAAAAACAAACAACTTAATACTTTTTTTTTAGATTCAGACGAAAAAACAAACATATTATTCAGATTCAGACATTCGTGATCTATTAATTGACTAATTCGAGTTATTGATTTGGATAAAAACAAACGCCACCTAAGTCTAAAAGTATTATATTTAATTAGATTCCCCTTCGGTGGTGTGAGCAAAACAGACGGCTACAAAAAGTTTTTTTTTTTTTTTTTTCGTACAAGGTGGGCTTGACTAAAGTGCTCATTAATTATTAATGAATTAATTTGAGAAAGAAAGACTTGTTCTATATATACCTCTTAATTTGGAGAGTCTTACATTCGTAACTTTTCTTATCGTTCCTACGAGTTTCGTTATCATAGCCGCGGAAAAGTAGTCTGGACTTTTACAGAATTGGCCAAAATATTAATTAAGATTATTGCTCCTTAATTTAAGACTTGTGCTCAAAGTCTAAAAGTATTATGAAGATTGACTTGGTGCATACTCCCAAGTCTAAATGAATTATAATTAATTAAGATAATTCTTATTGGTCAAGCTTTCAAGTAGATTACACATATTAGTTTGTAGTAGACCAATTATTTAGAAGTAAATGGAAGGTCTAAAATCTTTCTTAACAATCTGAAATAGACTTGGTACATGCTGTAAGTTTAAATGAATTACAATTAATTAAGATTATTCCTCCTCAATTTCAAAACGTAGTATTGATCAATCTTACAAGTAGATTACACTTACTAACTTGTAGTAAACTAATTATCAAGAAGTAAATGGAAGGCCTAACAACTTTTTTAACAAACTAAAACATAATTAAAGCAGAGGAGGGAAAAATCAATTGTGTTTGCGCATAATGTATATGACTAACTAACTACGAGTTCAGCTGGCTGCAGAGAGAGGCAGAGAAGCAATGAAGATGGTAGAGAGAGAAAATTTAATATTTACTTCTCGCTTTCTTCTCTCTCTAGCACTACTCTAACTAATATCTCTCTAAACTATATTTTCGCATTCATAAATAAATATCACAATTGTAATCAATTGGATACAGCTTCAGCTTTTGGACTGGTTTGTGAAAATCGGAAAAATTTAAAAATGCTCCTCTTGAACGATCAAAATCTACTTTATTCGTGAACAATGTTTAATTACTTTCGAGCTTGTCAGATTACTTTCAGGTAGAAAGACTTCATTGCCTCTAAGACTTCATCTGATCTCGTCAACTTAAAAACTCAGATTCCATTTGTAAGAGAGTACATTGCTCTTTTTGGTGAAAAATAGTTTAACGGAAATCCCCTTCATCCAATTTTTTCTTTTTCTTTTCTTTTTAAGAAATTAGCACTTTGTCATATATGCTTAACATTTTTAATTTTGCGAAAACAAAAATAATTAATTTTGTGTAAAACCAAACCACTTACCAGCTAGATTCCAAAGCAAGACTTGGTGTGATTCGAATTCAATAAATATTATATTATTAATTAACCATTCAACTTCTATAAATAGTCATCTCTCTCTGCTTGTGATTTCATCAACCGAAAAAGAAAAGAAAATGGGTTATCTGATACAGCCTAAAAAAGTCCCAGAGATCATTTCTATTATAATTATTGTTAATTTTAAGTATATTTAGTACAAAAAACTAGCTGAAGGAAATTGACTTTAAATAAGAAAAAAAAATCTATTTAGGTGGTTAAAATCTAAAGTTAACTGAAAATCTATTGCAAATTACTAATTCAAAATCCGTGTCATTTTTTTAAGCAAAAAAGTTCTCAAGAAAAATTGACTTTGAATGAGAAAAAAAATATATTTAGGTGGTTAAAATCTAATAAAGTTAATTAAAAATCTATTGCAAACTAATAATTCAAAATCCTTGTCATTATTTTAACCAAAAAATTTCTCAAGAAAAATTGAACTGGGGATAGTTTTATGTAGTTTCGTACTTTCAATTCAAATGGACCGGTTTAATAATTAGACCATCTAATTAAATCATCATGCGTATCTTGAAAATTCATTTTGTTACCTCGCATATTTCATATTAATCAACATATAAAAAAAATTTTAATAGAAACACGATGCTTTTCCAAAATCCTAATGGCATACGAAGTCTTCATCTCCATTCGCAAATGAGTATTGAATCACCTAGGAATTTGCAAAACCTGTGAAGTTGATACAAAGTAATTAACAAATCTTGGTTTGCAGACAATTAATTGATTGTAATCAGTTTCCAACTCTTGTCATCATCTTCTGAGAGCAACCGGCATCTGTTGAGGTTAACTGATGAAGAAGATACTCAAAAACACTTTATTAACAAAGAGCAATAAATTAATATAACAAAGGCAAACACATGCAAATTTAGAGTGCTCTCTCTGTGTGAGGCTAATGGTTAATTTTGGAATTATTGATCGAATAGTCAAAATTGATTGTTTGAAAGTAACTACAAACTTCCGTACATTGCGGTTTGGTAAATTGTTTTATTTGGTTTCAGCCCGAGATATATTAATTTGGCACTTAAAAATTAAGAAAAAAAAAAGAATATTTTGGATTAAACAACTTGGAAAGAAAATTTTGAATACAAGTTCTTAATTTTCCACAAGAATTTATTTATAGTCCGTTTTAGACGTTTAGATTTTGTTAGAACTTGTAGAAGGACAATGACTTGTCATGAATAGAAGACCATTTATTTATACGTGGAATTATGGATTAATAAAAGTCTTTGCTCCTCCAAAACCAAATTTTATTGATTATTTTTTTATTTGATTATTTATATTGCCAGAATGACACCAATTGAACGCTTGGTTAGAAAATGTCGAAACAAACGTAAATAATAATAATAGTAGTAGTATTTAATTTTTTTTGTGGATGATTGATACCAATTATAAACTTAGAATAAAAAAATTGAATGAATTTAAAATTTTATAATACTTTTGATAACAAAATAATATAAATAGATGACTAATAATTTTTCTACGATTAATCCTAATTCTCCATTTTTGAATTTGGGTGGCCACCAAATAAAATTATTTAAAAACAACTCTACCTTGAGAGTTATTGGTAGATGTGCGGTTGCTAATCGCCAATAAAAGGGAAAAAAATAGCAAAAAAGAAATTTAATTGAGGACAATCAAATATTTATAAATATGTGTACCAATCATGTACACAAATCAAACTCCCTATGAAGTGTTCTACAGGGTAAAGGCCAGTGAAGACCTCGACTCACTATTGTGTTTGAAAACGAGTGTTGCTATTCAACGCGGGAAGAAGATGATTATGGGCCTGCTCATGGTGTCCTTTTCCTGGGTTCAAGTGTCTATATGAACTTTATAAGAACTTGCAGAATCCAATCAACCGAAAAATTACAATCATGGATCCGGCATCCTCCATTTTCAGATTGGCGGCCCTTGCATGGGTTGTAATATTTACATGCGATAACGCTGCTGGTAGAAGTGGAACATTTGTGACAGCATCTGCTTTGTCACCCAGACAGTTAGAAAAGGAAGCTTTACTCACAACAGGCTGGTGGAACTACAGCTTGTCGCCGGCCGACTACTCTTCGGATCATTGCAAGTGGGAAGGCATCACTTGCAATTCAGCTGGAAGCATAATCGAGCTACACTTGTCAGCGAACGGGCTTACAGGTACCTACGAAATTAACTTCATTACCGCTTATTATTTGAGCAATGATATTTAAATGGATAAGTTTGAGAGAATACTGACAAAAACAAAGGTAAACCTGGCCTATTTTATCATATTAATTGAAAAATAATAGTAATTAACACGGTAAAAACACAGTTCTACCATTGTTCTTATTAATATCAACGTTTAATTTCTTTAGTATTTTTTTTTTGGGTTATTTCGTAAATGGATAACATAAATGTATAACAGGTACTATCCCTTCAGAGATTGGGAATTTGAGGAGTCTCGTCCATCTGTATATATCTGATAACGTCCTCACTGGACCTGTTCCTTCAACTCTAGGCCGTTTAACCAATTTGAGCTATTTGGATCTTAGTTCTAACCAATTGAACGGCTCAATTCCACTTGCGCTCACCCAGCTAACTAAACTTTTCCATCTTGGTATATCTGATAACGGCCTTACTGGACCTATTCCTTCAACTCTAGGCCGTTTAACCAATTTGAGCTATTTGGATCTTAGTTCTAACCAATTGAACAGCTCAATTCCACTTGCGCTCACCCAGCTAACTAAACTTTTTCATCTTGATATATCTGATAACGGCCTTACTGGACCTATTCCTTCAACTATTGCTCGTTTAACCAATTTGAATTATATGAACCTCTCTCGTAACATGCTCGGTGGTCAACTACCTCAGGAAATTGGGAACCTGAAGATTTTGATCGAGCTGGATGTGGGCGGTAACTGCCTAATTGGACCGATTCCTTCAACTCTAAGGCCTTCAACTCTAATTGAAAATTTTGATCCTCGCTCACAACCAGCTCAGTGGTCAGCTACCTCAGGAAATTGGGAATCTGAAAAATTTAATCAAGTTGGACGTGGGCAATAACGGCATAATTGCGCCTATTCCTTCAGCTCTAGGTCGTTTGACCAATTTGAGCTATTTGGATCTTAGTTGTAACCAATTCAGCAACTCCATTCCAAATGAGCTCACCTATTTAACTAAACTTTATCATCTTGATCTTTCCTCAAATAAAGTTTCTGGAAAAATTCCTCCAGAGATAGCAAATATGAAGGATCTAACCTGGTTGGACCTGTCAGATAACAACATAAAAGGTTCAATTCCCAGTAAGATCACCAAGTTATCTCCACTTGATTATCTAAATCTTTCCTCTAACAAACTTTCTGGCCCAGTACCGTATTCAAATAAACATCTTTTAAGCATATTTACGTTAAGCCTCTGTCCTAACAAGGGTTTATGCGGCAATATTCTCAATCTTCCTTCATGCCATACAACCAAACCTGCCACTCTCTTTGTTGAAATTTTTCTTCCCCTCGCCGTGGTCCCCTCAGTTATAGTCTTTGCATGCTTACTAGTCGTCAAACGTAAGTACAAGAAACCCAAACTCAAGGCAAGAGCAACCAATAGCATAGATGTATTTTCAATATGGAATTATGATGGTAGAATTGTCTACGAGGATCTGATTGAAGCCACGGGAGATTTTGACATTAAATATTGCATTGGTACCGGAGGCTATGGCAGCGTCTACAAGGCACAGCTTCCCAACGGCAAAGTATTTGCATTGAAAAAGCTTCACACTTCAGAAACAGAGGAATTGGCTTTCATCAAGAGTTTCCGAAACGAGGCTCAAGTACTTTCTCAAGTACTGCACCGTAATATTGTTAAATTATACGGTTTTTGCTTGCACAGAAAATGCATGTTTCTCATTTATGAGTACATGGAGAGGGGCAGCTTGTTCTGCATTTTACACAATGATGATGAAGCTGTGGAGTTGGATTGGGCCAAGAGGGTTAACATTGTAAAAGCTATGGCACATGCTTTGGCGTACTTGCATCATGACTGCTCACCATCAATTATTCACCGCGACATATCAAGCAACAATATTCTACTTAACTCAAAATTGGAGGCATTTGTTGCTGACTTTGGCACTGCTAGGCTTCTACATGCTGATTCGTCCAATCGAACTCTATTCGCAGGAACATATGGATATATTGCTCCAGGTTTACCCTTATGATATCTATTCTTCCCATGATCATTTACTCTCTTCGATTTATTTTATTTTATTTTACTTTATATTGCAGTCATATTCCATGACATCCCTCTTAAATAGCTGGCTAGATTAGCTACAGAAACTCTCAAATAGAATTATCTCTAAGCTACATTCTATGATTACTTTGCCTCGTCTAAATCTTTATTATTATTTTTTGGGTAGAACTTGCCTACACCATGGTTATGACGGAGAAATGTGATGTTTATAGCTTTGGAGTAGTGACACTTGAAGTATTAATGGGAAAGCATCCAAGGGACCTGCTTTCATCATTATCATCATCATCTGATCCAAAGATCATGCTGATTGATGTTTTAGACCAACGTCTTCCACCTCCAGTTGATCGAAAGGTTATTCAAGATATCCTTCTTGTTTCAACAGTTTCATTTGCATGCTTGAATCGAACCCAAAGTCTCGACCTACAATGCAATCCGTATCTCAAGAATTTCTCATCATTCGCAAGACTCCGTTGGTAAAGCATGCTGCTATTCAAGATATTTCCATCTCAGAACTTAGAAACTAATAGAGGATGTATTTGATTGATCAATATGATTGCTAATCTTAAATGTATTTCGTTGGTAGTATTTTGTAGAACTTTGGTGAGGGTGAATTTTGGTTTCATGAAACTGTTAGCTTTCTTGAATAAAAATGAAATTAACTCTTCTATAGTGAAATTGGTGCTTCCAATTTAAACGATTACATCTTTAATTATTTTTTCTGTGTGAATTGCATGTGCAAATAAGGTCAACAAGTTTTGCTATTGTGCTTAGGAAATCTTTTTCCACCCACATTATTTTTATAAATTACTATCGTGTGCAATATCTGGCTCTCGTTTTCATCTTTCAACCGGACAAATAAATAATCTTAACAAATAGCAATAATTATTGTAACTCATGAGTTCTCCGAACTGTAAATCAAAGTGGGAATATTTCCGTATTGTGGCATGACATGGGCTTTTCTTCTCAATCAAATTTTAAAAAATTTTGGATTCTCTATTTCACTATTTAATTGAGTAGACAGCAGATATAAATGTAGACAAATTGTTAGCCTTACTTCACAGAAGTTTCATTGCATTTCGTTTTGCATTGGCGCATAAGAGTGATCAATTTAATTGGAACGGCATTGTTGAAGTTCATATGATAAAAGTGAAAATGACTAGATATTCCACCAAGTCTAAATTCAAGAAATTGAAGCACCAATCAAGTGATCAAATTCTCTATGTAATTAATTATCATCTTGAACTTGAAATCAATCTAACGGTACAGAGTTTTTTCCACGTTCCATCAGCACCAAATTTTCCTCTGCTTCCTCTGTTTTTTGAGCTAAACGCCACTAAAGATATCAAAATTATTGCCTGTTTGTTTCAAGATTTTAGCTATCGGTATGATACATCCGCTGCGACCCCGGGTACATTTTTTCCTGCTCAAATACCGAATAGTCACTAACCAATATGAATTCTTGAAAAATAACCATAAAAAGAAAATGATTCTTTTATTGATATTTCTCCAGAGAGAAAGAAGAAACAAATAATTAAGAGCTGAAATTAAGTAACAGTAATGATCAAGAAGTTAAATACGGCAATACATAATATATAAGTTACCTACGGTTGATCACTTGTAATATTATGATACAATTATCTGCGGTTAACCCATGCATGGTTCACTTGCAATTTATTGTCTTTTTTTTATTATTTTTTAATTATTATTAATATTTTAGTTTATTTAGTAAAACAGAGGAATTATTTAGTCCGGAATCCTAGGATTCGGACGCATGGTGGGTTCCAACATATATGCAGTAGATAAATAAAGAGAGCAAAGGCTGTTGGATTTCAATACAGAAATTCCTAGATAATCTCCTAATAAAGTTATATTTATCTCATCATAATTAGTTTTGGTGGTTTATAAATGTTGAAAGTGTAAATTTTGAAATTTCGCCTACTTTTAATTAAATTTTAAATAACCTAATTTTCGAATCCTAAGATAAATTTTCGTGATCGAACAAAGCGGATTATCATTTGATGGACCATGTTATGATACATTATAATATATCATATGTTAACCTATTTCAACAACTTAAAAGTTGAGTCAATAAAACTACGATTAAATTTACAAAAATAACTTCTGGATTTGATGCATCATACATTATAATGTATCCTAGCAACATCCTTGTTTAATAATCACTTTTAGAATAAGTTTACTATTTATTTTTTGTAAAAAGATTTTTTTTACAACTTTACATACAATAAATTTATAGTTTATTCTGGCTCAATCAAAGAGATATATTCTTAAATGAAATAAGATTTCATAATGTCATTATCTAAAATTTTTTGAATTATTTAAAAGTAAAATTAATAAAATAATTTGCATAATTGAAGGCCAATAATATCGTAATATTATATTTGTGATAACGAATAAGAATCTCATTAATTTCTGATAAAGTTTATCAAAAAATTATTTAAAAATTTAGAAAAATAATTATAAATATTTTTGTTTTTAAAGTTAAATTTGATTTTTTTTACAAAAAAATTAAATTTAATTTTTTGGAGAGATAATAATGAAGTAATTTAGAAAGGAAAAATGAAAAGAAACAACGTCCGCGACCGTTGGACCTGATCGGCTAGTATTTTTTTTTGAGGCAAGATTGGCTAGTTTGTCACTAAAGCAACCGGGTCAAAATTTCTCTTTAAACAACTAAACGACAACACAGCGGCTTTTGAAGGATTAAAACTCAAAACTGTGGGCCACGAGTCGTCCCATGTTCATCTCTGCTGTTACGTCCTGGTCTCGACGATCTTTGTTTTTTTGTTGAAAGACTCAACGATCTTTCTATAGTTTTGTGTCTATAGAGCAAGCTCTCCTCAACTCATAGCCGTTAGATTAGATTCTTTTAGCTATTCGACGGTCAAAAGGTAACAGGCTAAAAGTAAAGCATGCCGTCGTGGGATCCGCGTCAATGATGGAAGCCCGACATGTTGCTATGAAATTTCTTTTAAAATATGTGGTGGCAGTGGCAATAACATTAAGTCCCTAAATTTTTAAAACATAATAAGTAAAGACATATCTTGCAAACATATTCATAGTAGTCCTATCCTTAGAATTTGTTAAAAATTCACAAGTAAAATCAATCATTTAACTGTTAAATATTACAAAGAGCAATACACTAAAAACAAAGGCAACAAACAAGAGACATGCAAATTTAGAGTGCCCTCTCAGTGAGGTTAATGGTCAATTTTGGAATTATTGTTCGAATAGTCAAAATTGATTGTTTGAAATTAACAATAAACGCGTGTAACTTGCCGTTCAGTAAATTATTTTATTTGACTTCAGCCTGAGAAGTGAGAATATTAATTTGGCACTTAAAAATTAAGGAAAAAAAAGAATATTCTGGATTAAACGAACTTGGAAAGAAGCTACACTTGTAAACAAATTATATAGCCCCTAAAGACCTCGACTCCGAAAGTAGTCTCTACTTCAACCTTTGGAAAATTTTGATACAAGTTCCAAATTTTCCACAAGATATCCCAAAATGTAATTTTTAAACAATTGCTGTCGGTGCTGTCTAGCTCGTTTTAGATGTTTAGGAATTGTTAGAACTTGTATAAGCTATAAGGAGGTGTTTGGTTTTAAGAAAGGGAGGGAGAGGAGAGTAGAGGAAAGTGGAAGAAAGGAGAGGAGAGTATATTGAAATTATTTTCTAATGTTTGATTTGTTCTAAAATTATACAAAGAAAGAAAATGTCTTAACCTTTATTTGGACACTTTCACCCTTTAGTGTTAAACTTTTAATATTTAGTATAAATATAATTCAAAAATTAAACAATAAATTTATATTTAATATATTATATAAATAACTAATAAAAAATTATTTTAGATAATATCATTATGTCTATAATTAAACTCCATTTAAAAAGTTTATTAGCATAATTTTATTTTAAAATTAGTTTAATTTAATTTATTTCTAAATAAATTTTGACATAATACAAACAATTTCTTAATTAATATATTATAATTTTAAAATTTTATTTGAACAAAAACAAAAATTGAGTTGTCGCTGCCGCCGTCAGAGCCGCCACAACTCGTCGCTGGCCACCGCTGCACCATGTCATTTCAACTCAAGAATTATATGAAAATACTCAAAACTTGACGATCTATGGATTGAAACAACTTATTTGGCCAAAATACTTGATATTTATCTGGATCTGAGATAGTTAGAAAGTTTTCCAATTTCTTTTAACCGAATTTGAGGAAGATAGATTCATTTTTTCACTTGTGTTATGGTATAATGGCGTTGATCGTCGGTCGGCGCCATGTGACAGACGGCGTCCTTGATTCGCGGCAATGTGGTGATCAGTTTAAATTTGTATTTTTTTTAAGTTAAATAAATAAATAAAGTGATTTTATTAAATTATTTAAACCATTACTTTAACTTTTACTAATATAAAATTAATTATCTATAATATTAAATTGATGAAATAAAATTGTAAATAATAATAATTTGATAATATTAAACAAGTTAATAAAAATTGAAAGGGTAATTTTGGATGTTTTGGCTTCCAATAGAGGAGGAATTCAAATTCATCACTCTTTGGTGTGGAATCTAAATTCCACATTATGATGTATATTAAATTCTAATGGAAATTAAATTCCTATAAATTATGGTAAATCAAACAAAGTAAATAAATAAGGAATTTAAATTACTTCCCTTTCCCCCTTCCTCTCCTTCCAACCAAACACCTCCTAAGGACAATGACTTCTTGAGTCATGAATAAAAGACCATTTATTTACACACGGATTTATGGATTAATAAAAATCTGTGCGGCCCAAAACCAATTTTTACTGATTACTTGATTATTTTTATTGCCAGAATGACACAAATTACAAATTTATAGCGTAGAAAATAACAATATATATAGAGTGCTAGTTATTTTACAAGGGTAATTCTGTCAATTTGATTAATGATTGATACAATAAACTTCAAGTGAAAAATTAAACAAATTTAAAATTTTGAAGTATTTTTTATAATAAAGCAAGCTTAAGGTGGATAACAGATAATTTTCCCATCATTATTGGTCCATATCCTCCATTTTTGTATTTATTTATTTGGAAGCTACTCTACCAAGCCGCTGGGTTACTAAGTAAATTTGTGATTGCTAATCACTAATAAAAAGAGAAAACCAACCAAAAAAAAAGCAATGTTACTGAGGATAATCAAAAAATATATATGTAGATTTAAACCAATCATATTCACAAACCAAATTCCCTCAAAAGTCTAAAAGGCCATAGAATACCTTGTCTCACTATTGTGATTGAAAAACGTGTGTGGCGATTAATGTGCGGGAGGAGGACTTAACGCGGGAAGAAAAATAGAAGACGACCATGAGTCTGCTCATGGTGTCCTTTTCCAGGGTTAAAGTGTTTATATAAACTTTGTAAGAGCTTGCTGAATCCAATGGCTCAATCAACCTTGACTCACTATTGTGATTAAGTTATAAGCATAATTCCGGCATCCTCCATTTTCAGATTCGTGGCCCTTGCATGGGTTGTAATATTTACACGCGATAACGTTGCTGTTAAAACTGGTACATTTGCGACAGCATCTGCTTTGTCACCCATACAGTTAGAAACGAAAGCTTTACTCAATACAGGCTGGTGGAACAGCAGCTTCATGACGGCCAACTACTCTTCGGATCATTGCAAGTGGATTGGCATTACTTGCAATTCAGCTCGAAATATAATCGGGCTAAACTTATCGTGGTGTGATGTTGCCCTCAATGCGCAGGCACAGCTTAGCCAATTAAACTTCTCTTGCTTTCCGAACCTCGAAAGTTTCACAATCCAGGCCTATCATTATGGTTTTACTGGAAGCATACCATCAGATATTAGTGCTCTTACAAAACTCCAACTGCTGGACTTGTCCTTGAATAGGCTTACAGGTAACTTACAAAGTTACCTTCGTTACTACATACTATTTAAGCATGATATTTAGATGGAAAAATTTGACATAATAATGAGAAAAACAAACGTAAAACGTGGCCCATCTTGCCATGTTAATTGGAAAAAAATAACAATAATTGACACAGTAAATGCACCTGTTTACCATTATTCTTATTAAAGGTTTCTCAGCGTTCAATTTCTTTAGAAAATTTTTCATTATTTTCGTAAACTAACAACATAAACGTATCGCAGGTACCATCCCTTCAAAGATTGGGAATTTGAGAAATCTCGTCCATCTTGATCTATGTAATAACAACCTTACTGGGCCTATACCTTCAACTCTAGGTCGTTTGACCAATTTGAGCTATTTGGATCTTGGTTTAACCAATTCAACAACTCAATTCCAAATGAGCTCAGCCAGCTAACTAAAATTTTTCATCTTGATCTTTCCTCTAACAAACTTTCTGGTAAAATTCTTCCAGAGGTAGCAAGTATGAAGAATCTAACCTGGTTGGACATATCAAATAACTAGATAGAAGGTTCAATTCCCGGTGAGCTCACCGAGTTATCTCGACTTGATTGCCTCAGTCTTTCCGGTAACAAACTTTCTGGTCCCGTACCATCTTCAAATAAACATATCTCAAGCATGTATATAGTAAGACTCACTCCTAACAAGGGTTTATGCGGTAATTTTAGTGCTCTTCCTTCATGCGATACAACCAAACCTGCCACTCTGTTCGTTGAAATTTTTCTTCCCCTTGCCATAGTTCCCTCAGTTATAGTCTTTGCATGCTTACTGGTCGTCAAACGTAAGTACAAGAAAACCAAACTCAAGGCAAAAGCTACAAATAGCATAGATGTATTTTCCAAATGGAATTATGATGGTAGAATTGTCTACGAGGATCTGATTGAAGCCACGGAAGATTTTGACATTAAATACTGCATTGGTACCGGAGGCTATGGCAGCGTCTGCAAGGCACAGCTTCCAAACGGCAAAGTATTTGCACTGAAAAAGCTTCACACTTCAGAAACAGAGGAATTGGCATTCATCAAGAGTTTCCGAAACGAGGCTCAAGTACTTTCTCAAGTACTGCACCGTAATATTGTCAAATTATACGGTTTTTGCTTGCATAGAAAATGCATGTTTCTCATTTATGAGTACATGGAGGGAGGAAGCTTGTTCTGCAATTTACACAATGATAAAGAAGCTGTGGAGTTGGATTGGGCTAAAAGGGTGAACATCGTAAAAGCTATGGCGCATGCTTTGGCGTACTTGCATCATGACTGCTCACCATCAATTATTCACCGCGACATATCAAGCAACAATATTCTACTTAACTCAAAATTGGAGGCATTTGTTGCTGACTTTGGCACTGCTAGGCTTCTATATGCTGATTCGTCCAATCAAACTCTTTTAGCAGGAACATATGGATATATAGCTCCAGGTTTACCCTTATGATATCTATTCTTCTCATGATCGATCCTTTATTTGGTTCAATTTTATTTTATTTTCCTTTCTATTGCAGTCATATCAGTAACATCTCTCTTAAATAGATAGCCAGCTGGCTAGCAGGGCCGGCTCAATTAAAATAGGGACCTTAGGCGAGTTGTTAAAATTAGGCCTCCTACAAAAAATTAAAGAAAAATATATATATAAATGAATTATAGGAAAACAAAACTATTTAAAATCAATTTTTCTATCTTTCTGAGATGTAAATTTATTAATCAAATTTTTGTATTCTAATTTTGCTAATATATCTTTCTCAATAGACAATATAGCTAATTCATTTATCTTTCTTGTGATATGGTTGATATAAAATAAATTTTTATCAGTTTTAATTTTAAAAAATTTCTTTATGCATAAGCAACAGTTTTAATTTAATATGGTTTATCTTATTTAAAGCAATTAATTATTATCAATTAAATTTAAATAAATTAAAAAATTAATATCCCAAATTTGCGTCATCATGTTAGGATCTAAGCGGCCGCCTAGGATGCGGCAGGCAAGATCTGGAGAGAAACTCACAAATGAAATTATCTCCTTTATTAGAGGGAAGCTACATTCTATGATTACTTTGCCTCATATAAACCTTTTTTTTTTTTTTGGTGGCAGAACTTGCCGAAACCATGGTTATGATGGAGAAATGTGATGTTTATAGCTTTGGAGTAGTGACACTTGAGGTATTAATGGGAAAGCATCCAAGGGACCTTCTTTCATCATTGTCATCATCATCTGATCCAAAAATCATGCTGATTGATGTTTTAGACCAACGTCTTCCACCTCCAGTTGATGGAAAGGTTATTCAAGATATCATTCTTGTTTCAACAGTATCATTTGCATGCTTGCAATCGAACCCAAAGTCTCGACCTACAATGCAATTCGTGTCTCAAGAATTTCTCATCACTCACGAGACTCCATTGGTAAAGCATGCTGCTATTCAAGATATTTCCATCTCAGAACTTAGAAAAGGATGTATTTGATTGATCAATATGATTGCTAATCTTTCGTTGATATTACTTTGTAAAACTTTGGTGAGGGTGAATTTTGGCTTCATGAACCCAAAACCTTTCCTGAATAAAGATGAAAATAACTTCTATAGTGAAATTGGTGCTTCCAATCTAAACTAATACATCCTTAATTATTGTTTTTGAGTGAATTGCATGTGCAAATAAGGTCAAAATTAATATTGGGAAATCTTCTTCCATCCACGTTATTTTTATAAATTAATATTGTGTGCAATATCTGCCTCTCATTTTTATCTTTCAAATGGACAAATAAATAATCATAACAATCAGGGGAGGATTTACCTTGGGACCAGTGGAGACTTAAGTCCCCACTAAAAAAAAAAAAAATAATAGTTAGTTTGATTAGTCTAAAATTCTCAATAAATTTTTCATAAGCTCCCAATAATTTCTTTCAACAAGCAATTGATCCAATTGAATTAATTTCTTTCTATTACGGCTAGCTCAGTTGTATACAAATGAGCTCTCTGCAATTGATATCATGGCACATGGAATTCAACTTGATACATATATTTTGGATATGCACACTAGTGGTGAGTTTTTACAATTAAAAGATATTGGTAATCTTGCAAAGCAGTTGGTCAAGACTAAGAAATATAAGGTATATCTATTGGTTTACTTGTTAATAACAGTAGCATTGACTTTACTGTTATCACTGCTAGAGTAGAGAGAGCATTTTCAGCAATGAATATTTTGAAAAATCAATTACAAACACTACTAGAAAAATGGGCTTTACTGACACCATTTTAACGTCAGTAATTACTTTTACTGACACTTGTTAATTGTGTCAGTAATGCTCAAGTCAGAACACACTGACACTAATTTTTAGTGTCAGTGATTTTTGCGTTAGTATATTGTGTCACTATCGTATCACCGAAATAGTGATACAATGGTGTTAGTATTGGTTGATACTATTTCTATTGTCAGTAACATGTGTCACCATTTCTATTGTCAGTAATTTGTGTCACTAGAGAATCACAAAGATAGTGACTTAATTCTGTTAGCATTTAATGATACTATTTACATATCACTGATTTCTGTGACTACAAAATCAGGAATCCACTGACTCGGTAACATCAAAAATTCTTAACGTCATCGGAATAGTTAGCGTTAGTATTAACGGTGCTATACTGGAATTGTGTTAATGGTATTACGTTTTCTTAATCACATTTTTCCTGTTAATTTTACAATCGAAATAAACTCAAAGCATGACAGTCCACAGGTACCAGTGATAGGTCATAAATAGTCATATTATATTTTGTTTAAATCCCTCATATCTTGATTTATTTTGTGCTAATTCGTGGAAATTATATTTGAATTGATTTAGGAGATGAATCATGGAGATTATGGTAAAAAGTGGATAATAAGGGCTTTATTTGGGCTTTGCAAACGTAGGCTGACCTTTTCCTAGAAGGAGTCGGTTTCTAGCAATCAAAATTGGAGAAGGATTTGGTCTCCTAGCACAAAGAGGAAGAAGAATCCAAGAAGGATTAGAAAAGCTAGCAAAAGAGGAAAAGAAATCGCAATAGAAAAAGGAAAGGGGCAAGTGGAAATCAAAAGGAAAGGAACAATATAAAAAGAAGAGAAGAGCGTGAGAAAAGATCCAACACAAGAAGCTTGGGCGTGAGAAGCAATGCAATTAATCTTTCTTTTGTTTTGTTTAGCCTCAATGATTGGATAAGCTTTTAATTCGATCAGGGTAATCAAATTCAGTTGTAATTTTGTGAGGCTTTGGACTTAACAAAATTTCTTGATCAAGTAATTTTATTTTCTTGTTCTTATTTCTATGAATTATTTATATTGATTGAGTTGGCCTTAATTCAATATTTATTTTTCTATCGCTAGTCATGAGTTTGTGATCCGTAATTGTCATGAATGAATGAATTGAGTAGCAAGGGTTGGCTCATGTGTGTGTATATTGATGGCCACAATTACATAGCTTGCATGATAGGCTCTAGGAAATAAAAATCTGAGTTGATTAAATTGGAGAAATCTGAAATAATTAATCTTGTTTTAGTCATTCTCATTAATCTTAATGCTATCATTTAATTTGATATGGAGCGATGATGCCAGTTAGAATTAATGGTAAGAATTGATTTAAGCGATTGTTTGAGTCTATTACATTAGGAGAATAATTACTTTCTGCGGGATTAGATTAAGTAGACTAAGTTCTTGGATTGAGTAATTTATATTTTGCCTATGATCAAAATTACAATTGGATGGAATTGACACCCTTGGATTGGAAGTTTGGTAAGATTGATTTTCCTTGTTTAAATTTAAGTTTTGTTTTGTTTCATTTATTTTATTTTATTTTATCAAATCTCGTTAAAACCCTTGAATCAAGTAATCGGTTAACGTTAATCATAACGGCTAACGTTTATTTCGAACCGAGAGAAGAAGAAAGCGACTTCTGGTTTCCACTAGCAGTGGCGAATAAGCTCAGAATCGTTACCACTGAGCGGCTTACCGTTTTCCACTAAGCAGTTGGCCGATAAATTCGAAAAGGTCGCGGATTCGGTCTTAGTTTTCCACTAGGTTGTCAGAATAAAAGCAGAAAGGAAAGAGGCGACAAGCGGTTTGCCGATTTCCACTTATCGGTTCGCCGATTAAAGTCGATAAGCTAATCGTAATTGGTCTTCGTTTTCCTCGATCGGTTAAACCGATAATTCCCGAAATCTTGAAGGTAAGCGGCTGCCGTTTACACTAAGCGATGATCCGTTTATTGGCGACTTGCAAATCCAGAATTTTCTTGGGAAATTAATTATTTTAGACTTTGAGATTAAAATACATAGTTCTCTTGGGATTCGACACTGGTCTCACCATTCTACAATTTTATTTAGGTGAATCGGTATTTGTTTTGAGGAGCTTGACCTCCGTCGAAATTGGGCGCCGTTGCGAGGCTAATTTAGTTTCTCATTGTTTAATTGTTTATTTGATTTAGTTTATGACTCGTTCTTCTCGGTACTAATTTGCGGTATAATCCGAAATCGAGAGACGGTAGCGTCAATTGAGAAAAAGAGACTAGAGAGGAAAACGTCGTCTTGAGGAAGAAGCGAGATAGATTTAACCGGTGGTACATCCATTTTGCGGCGTTGAAGAAAGATGGCGGACTAACTCTCGAAGAACTACGCACAGTTTGAATCAACCCTTGCATTACTTTTCTAATATTACTAATGATTTTGAATTAAAATCTGGTTTGATTCATTTACTTCCTTCTTTGGTTTTGCGGTGAAGATCCTCATAAGCATCTTAAAGAATTTCACATTGTTTGCTCTGGAATGAAGCCACATGGTGTATCAGGAAGCAAATCAACCTTAGAAACCTTTCCATTCTCTTTGAAGGATCAAGCTAAAGATTGCTCTATTATCTACCTTGGGTTCTATCACGCATGGAATGAGATGAAGAGGCTATTTACGGAGAAATTCTTTCACGCCTCGCTGCTAGTATTAGGAAGGAAATTTATGGTATCACGAATCCTTTGAGGAGGCATGTCGAAGTCTTGGAGCGATTCAAAAGATTATGTGATTTTCCCCGTGAATTTGGATCGACTCATCGTCGATATTTCTATGAGGATTGTTGCCAATGGATAGGAGTATGATTGATGCAGCAGTGGTGGAGCTTTAGTGAACAAGACAAGGCGAGCAATTGATTTCAAACATGGCTGAAACTTCTCAACAATTTGGCAAGGCGGGTGGAGGATCTATCAGCACGTTAACGAGGTAAGTGACCTTAAAATCAAATTTCTGATTTAAGCTACTTTGGTTCGTCAAATGGGTAGGAGCAGCGCAAGCGGTAAAAGCATGTGGGAATATGCTCGCCATGGGCATCCTACGGATATGTGCCCATTGCAACAAGACTCACTCGAAGCCAATGCCATAAATGGGATTTCGGTCACGCTCGAAGGAAGTATGATCCTGTTCGAATCATTACAATCACGGATGGAGGATCATCACAACTTTAGCTATGGAAACCAAGGAGGACAACAAAGGCCACCTCGAAACTTCACAAGACCACTCGATCCAAACTCGAGCTCCCGACTCGGGTATGTCTTTGGAAGATATCGTTAAGAATCTTGCTACGATACTCTTGACTTGAGGAAACAAGGACAAGCATCCGAATTTGGGCAACGAATCACTCGATTAGCCACGTCCGTTAGCAAGTTGGAAGCTCAAAATTACTGGAAAATTACCTTGTGACAATCAGCGAGAAGGCGTAGTGCAATATCGCTGCGAGCGGAAAGAAATTCCTTGAGGATCGACTCGCTTTAAAGAAATTTGAAATGGCGAGGAGATGAAGATGAAGAAACTCCTTCAAAATTAAGCGTGGGGTAAAATTCGATCCTCCTTTATCTCTTTCATCTTACACACCTCCTTTTCTAGCGAGTTAGCTAAGCCAAAGAAGATGAAGCAAGAAAGGAGATCTGGACACGTTAGGAGGTGCAAATTAACATCCCCTGTTGGATCACGGTCAAGCAAATTCGAAATATGCAAGATTCTTGAAAGAGTTGTGCACCAACAAGAGGAAGATGAAGGAAAAGGGAAGGTTGAGGTAAGTAAGAATGTTTTGACAATTTTCACGAAAGAGTATGCTAGAAAAATGCAAGGATCGGTATGTTTTCATTACCTTGTGTGATTGGTGAAAAGAAAGTTGAGCATGCTATGCTAGACTTAGGAGCCTCGATTAATGTCATGCCATTTCATTTACCAGAACTTAAACTAAATGACTTGCAAAAGGCGGTGTAGTTATTGATTAGGTGACGTTCTTATATTCACCCACTTGGTATAGTAGAAGATGTTTTAGTGCGAGTTAATGAGCTTATATTTCACTGTAGATTTTTACATCTTGGAGATGGAAGGTCATCTTCTTCGAAATCGACTTCAATCTTATTAGGAAGACCTTTCATGGCGCCAAAACAAGATTGATGTAGATGAGGTCTACTCTGCAGCCGAGTTTGATGGAGAGATTGTTAAGTTTAATATTTTTGATGCGGTGAAACACCCTCTTGATATGCATTCTCTTTGTCAAATTGATGTGCTTGATTCTATTGTGCGGGAAATTTTACCCGAAAATGTTGGGAATGAGCTAGAGTTAGATCACAACCCACTTTAGAAGGAAATTTGGAGCCAATAAACTCTAATGCTGAAATTTCCTCTACCATGACAAAATGTTACCTTCTTTGTGCGGGCACCGGAATTGAAAGCTTTGCCAAACCACCTCAAATACATGTATTTAGGTGAAGGGAGACATTGCCGTGATTATATCGAAAGGACTCACGGGAGCAAGAGGAAAGTTTGGTGAGAACGCTTAAGAAAGTCAAGGTGGCAATTGGATGGACCTTAGCCGACATAAAGGAATTAGTCCATCGATTTGCATGCATAGGATCTTGCTTGAAGAGGATACTAAACCATCACGAGAGCCACAAAGAAGGTTGAATCCAGCCATGAAGGAAGTGGTGATGAAAGAAATCCTCAAATTACTCGATGCAGGTATAATCTACCCAATTTCTGATAGTGAATGGGTAAGTCAATTCATGTTGTTCAAGAAAAGCATAGCGTGGTTAAGAATTTGAATAATGAACTTGTACCCATGCGTGTACAAAATGGTTGGAGAATGTGCATTGATTTTAGAAAAGCAACAAGTCACTAGAAAAGATCACTTTCCTTTACCTTTTATTGACCAAATGCTAGAGATTAGCGGAAAGTCTTTCTTTTGTTTTCTTGATGGATTTTCAGGTTCTATCAAATTCTATTGCAGGAAGATCGAGAAAGACAACCTTTACTTGTCCTTTTGGGAACTTATGCCTATGAATGCGCTTCGGTCTATGTAATGCTCGGTCAAAGATGCATGATGAGTATTTTCTGAATTTATTGAGAGTTGCATTGAAGTGTTTATGGATGACTTCACTTTGTATATGGGGATTCGTTTGATGAATGCTTAGATAATTTAACCAAGATTTTGAAAAGATGCATAGATACTAACTTGGTTCTAAATTATGAAAAGTGTCATTTATGGCCACCCAAGGCATTGTTTTAGGACATGTGATTTCTTACAGGGGTATAGAAGTTGATAAGGCTAAAGTGGATATAATTGCAAACTTACCATACCTACCAATGTTAGGAAGTCGTTCTTTTCTTGGACATGCGAGGAGTTTTATCGCGAGGTTTATCAAGGACTTCTCGAGATCGCACATATGAATTTGCTCTGAAAGGAAGTTCAATTCGAGTTTGGAAGGAATGCAAAGAAAGGTTTGACAAGCTCAATTGTTGACTAAGCGCCAATCATTCAACCACCACGATGGGACTTGCCTTTTGAAATCATGTGCGATCACGACAATTATGCGATGGGAGCGGTTTAGGCCAGCGGATTGACAAGAAAAGCCATACTATCTATTATGCTTGAGGACTCTAAATCACGCTCGGTCTGATTATTCCACTACTGGAAAAGAACTTTTGTCAATTGTTTTTGCTTTAGATAAATTTAGTTCTTATGTGCTTGGCTCTAAAGTTATTGTGTATTACGACCATGCGGACCTTGAAGTATCTTTTGGCCAAGAAGGAATGAAGCCAAGGCTAATTCGATGGATTTTACTTCTCGAGTTTGACTTGAAATTAAGGATCGCAAGGGTGGAGAATTCATTGCGACCACTTGAGTAGATTGATAAGAAGGAAGATGAGACACCTCTCAATGGCGACTTTCCAAGTGAGTATTTGTTCCAACTAAAGGTATGATTCCTTGGTATCTGATATAGTAAATTATTTAGTTACAGGAAGTCTACCTAATAGTCTTAGTGCGTCTAGGAAAGCTAAGCTTAAAAGTGAGTCTAAGTACTATGTTTGGGACAAACCATTCCTTTGGAAATATTGTGCGGATCAAGTGATTAGGAGATGTGTGCCTGAAAATGAATTCCAATCTATCTTAACCTTTTGCCATGATTATGCATGTGGAGGACACTTTGGACCTAGACGGACCGCTAGGAAAATTCTAGATAGTGGTTTATATTGGGAGTCTTTATTTAAAGATGCATATCAATTTTGCAAAAGTTGCGAGAGATGCCAAAAAGTAGGGCGTTAACACGCAGAATGAAATGCCTCAAGTTCAATTCTTATTTGTGAAATATTTGATGTATGGGGCATTGATTTTATGGGTCCTGCCATCGTCTTGCGGATTTTCTTATATTCTTTGGCGGTGGATTATGTTTGAAATGGGTGGAAGCAAAGCCACCAAAACTAACGACTCTCAAGTTGTTGTAGGTTTTGTCAAAACTAACATTTTGCTAGGTTTGGAATTCGAGCAATTATTAGTGATCAAGGCACGCATTTTGCAATAGATCGGTTGAAGCTTTGATGAAAAATATGGAGTGAATCAGAGTTGCCACCGCATATCATCCTCGAACCAATGGCCAAGCGAAGTCTCAATCGAGAGGTTAAGTCTATTTTGGAAAAGGCGGTGAATCCAGGAAGAAAAGTTGGAGCCTTCGTTTAGATGATGCTCTTTGGGCTTACCGTGCGTACAAAACTCCTATAGGTATGTCTCCTTACCGAATTGTGTTTGGTAAAGCATGTCACTTAGGTGGAAATCGAGCACAAGGCCTATTAGGCGGTGCGGCGATGTAATATGGACTTAGACAAGGCGGTATGTCGAGATTATTGCAATTGCAAGAGCTAGAAGAATTGAGGTTAGGCGCCTATGAGAACTCAAGAATTTACAAGGAGAAATCCAAGGCGCTTCCGACAACATGCTTGTTCGTAAGCAATTCGAGGTTGGTCAAAAGTTTTGCTATACAACTCTCGATTGAAGCTCATGCACAGTAAGTTCCGTTCTCGATGGGTTGGTCCTTTTGTTGTTTTAATGTGTTTCCTTATGGTGCGATGAGATTAAGAGCTTAGACTCGGACAAGATTTTTAAAGTGAAGCGGCCATGGGTTGAAAATCTATCATGAAGGTGAAATTGCTCCACGCCTCACGGAGTCAATTTCAGTCATCCTCGTTATGGATACTTGATTAAACTGCGACTTTGTCAAACAACGTTAAACAATTCTTGCTATTGGGAGGCTGACCCAAATATTTTCTTGCTTTTGAATTTTTATTATTTAGTTCTTTCTTTCCTTTCGTTGATTTTATTTTAAGCTTTTAGATGCTCTTTATGAAGAAGTCATATCTTGGCTGGAGATTAACCTCGATAAATCGTGCTCGCGCCATTTTCAGCTTTCCTTGGAACCTCTCCCTAGCTCATTCGGGTCCACGCTCACATCCGGGAGTTTCTCCTTCCTCATTTACTTTTTCATTATCATTATTTTTTTTGAGCTATTTACTTGTTGATACATTGAGGACAATGTATTATTTAGGTGTAGGGGAGGATTTTGGCATGTTTTTAAATTGTTCTTAAAATTTTTAAATTTTTGTGCTTTAAGTCTTCTCAATATCTTTGAATACCTTGTAAGCTAGGGATACATCTTTGTTTTGAGTTTTAATGCATGAAAGAGGTAAGCATGAATAGTATTTTCTTTAAAAATTTTCGATGGTGTCATTAATTTGTTGATTGAAAAGTGCACAAGACTTGATGCAAAATAGACACTCTAGTGAGCTTTTGAGCCTAAGAGCAACTCATTACATTTTGCTCCTTTTATCTTTGTTGAGTGTATCAAGCTTAGTGTGTTTATTCTAGAACTTGCTTATGAATGTATGTTGAGACCACGTTTTTGAATTGATGCTTAAGTGTGATAAGGGCAATTAGGTTTCAACAATTCTTGAACTCTAAAAGACCACCTTTTATTTTCCATAGTTAGCCCATTTGAGCCTACTTTTCCCTTTTCTTTGTTTTCTAACACATTGTTTAACCCCAAGCCTTTTGTTTGTTATCCTTGTTTTCTTTCTACCCTATCAAGACAAGAGTGAAGAAATTGCATGATGAAAAGCAATCGAAAAAAAAAAAAAAAAAAAACGAAAAAGAAAAAAATTCTGTTGTGAAATTTATTCCCTTAATTGGATGATTGGAGAATTATTTGCAAAAGCAATTGAACTATCAAATTGTTTCTCCAAGTGTTTTAAAGTGCTAAAATGTGGGGATAAATTTCATCATCTTGGAAGTATGTTTGTTTATTTTGTTTATTATCTAAATCATGCATGTAACTAACTCTTTGTCTTGATCGTTCAACCCTTCATTTTTCCTTCTACCATACCCTTACCTAAGCCCCATTTCAACCCTTGTTAAGTCCCTTTGATTTTTGCATCATATTCATATGCAGTGGTGGAGATTTAATTCATTTGCAAGCTTATGGTAATAATATGCTATGCTTTGATTTTGAGAGTAAAACACGCACCCTAAACACTTTGAGAGCATTGGCGAAACCATGCGAGGGTGTTAAGTCTTGCTGCATTTGATGTTGATGAATCAATGAGATGCTTGTGTTTTTGTCACAAATTCTATCCTATGAATGCTTATTCTCTTGATTGTCACTATGATTTGACTCATTGATGTGTGTTTAGCTTTATTGGTATTCTTGGATATTGAATGGCTTGAAAGGAGGAAAAAGGGAGGATTGGTATGATGATTTAAGATATGCTTGAGGACAAGCATGGTTTAGGTGTGGGGGAATTTGATAGGTCATAAATAGTCATATTATATTTTGTTTAAATCCCTCATATCTTGATTTATTTTGTGCTAATTCGTGGAAATTATATTTGAATTGATTTAGGAGATGAATCATGGAGATTATGGTAAAAAGTGGATAATAAGGGCTTTATTTGGGCTTTGCAAACGTAGGCTGACATTTTCCTAGAAGGAGTCGGTTTCTAGCAATCAAAATTGGAGAAGGATTTGGTCTCCTAGCACAAAGAGGAAGAAGAATCCAAGAAGGATTAGAAAAGCTAGCAAAAGAGGAAAAGAAATCGCAATAGAAAAGGAAGGGAGCAAAGTGGAAATCAAAAGGAAAAGGAAAGCTAGCAATATAAAAAGAAGAGAAGAGATAGCGTGAGAAAAAGATCCAACACACAAGCACAAAGCGTGAGGAGCTTGGGCGTGAAAGGAAGCAAACAAGCGGCTGCAATTTTCTTCTTTAAAACAACTTATGTTTTGTTTGGCCACCATGAGTGGCTAAGCTTTAATTCGATCAGGGGTTAATCAAATTCAGGTTGTAATTTTGTGAGGCTTTGAACTTAACAGAATTTCTTATCAAGTAATTTTTATTTCTTGTTCTTATTTTCTATGAATTATTTATATTGATTGAGTTGACGCCTTAATTCAATATTTATTTTTCTATCGCTAGTCATGAGTTTGTGATCCGTAATTGTCATGAATGAATGAATTGAGTAGCAAGGAGTTGGCTCATGTGTGTGTATATTGATGGCCACAATTACATAGCTTGCATGATAGGCTCTAGGGAAATAAAAATACGAAGTTGATTAAATTGGAGAAATCTGAAATAATTAATCTTGTTTTAGTCATTCTCATTAATCTTAATGCTATCATTTAATTTGATATGGAACGATGATGCCCAGTTGAATTAATGGTAAGAATTGATTTAGGCGATTGTTTGAGTCTATTACATTAGGAGAATAATTACTTTCTGCGGGATTCCGATTAAGTAGACTAAGTTCTTGGATTGAGTAATTTATATTTTTGGCCTATGATCAAAATTACAATTGGATGGAATTGACACCCTTGGATTGGAAGTTTGGTAAGATTGATTTTCCTTGTTTAAATTTAAGTTTTGTTTTGTTTCATTTTATTTTATTTTATTTTATCAAATTCTCGTTAAAAACCCCTTGAATCAAGTAATCGGTTAACCGTTAATCACTAACGGCTAACCGTTTATTTCCAGAACCGAGAGAAGAAGAAAACGGCTTACCGGTTTCCCTAACCGGCGAATAAGCTCGAATCGTTACCACCTGAGCGACTTCGTTTTCCACTAAGCAGTTAGCGATAAATTCGAAAGGTCCACAACCCGGATTAGGTCTTCCGTTTTCCCAGGTTGTCGAATAAAAAGCGAAAGGAAAGAGGCGACAAGCGGTTTGCCGATTTCCCTTGCTCGGTTCGCCGATTAAAGTCGATAGCTTCATGAAATCGTAATTGGTCTTCCGTTTTCCTCAATCGGTTAAACCGATAATTCGAAATCCTTCAAAGAGTTTACACTAAACGATGATCCGTTTATTAATGACTTGCAAATCCAGAATTTTTCTTGGGAAATTAATTATTTTAGACTTTGAGAGATTAAAATACATAGTTCTCTTGGGATTCGACCTAGTCTCACCATTTCTACAATTTTATTTAGGTGAATCAGTATTTGTTTTTGAGGAGCTTCGACAACCTCCGTCAACCAGTTTAAATTCAATCATAGATTTTTCATTTCACAAACTGAAAAGATAATGTCTCTTTCACCTGGAATAAGTCCACAGGTGCGAGTTTAAATTCAATGAAAAGCATGACAGTCCACAGGTACCAGTTTAAATTCAATCATAAGCATAAATAGGTCCCCGCAAGTGAGCTCTAGACAGCTATATATAGTTTTCACAATCTCTTCCACAAGCAGCAATTTTAATCGGACAGCTGAATTAGAAAACTAAGTTTTCAGAGCGTCTACTCTTAGAGGAACAAAGTCGTTGGCAATTTGTAAGTCGCAATAGCAGTTCACTAGTAACACGCAACAAAAAGCAAACTACAAGCAACTATGTCTCTGATTTTGGAGTCCGCAGATGCCTTCATTTTTTTTCCAGCAACAAGTATATAAAATCAATTAGCACACCACAAAAAATAAGCCTTGTATATTTTAAAGCAAAAGTAATCATATATTACTTGTATGTTACCTCGCGATTGTAAGCTGTAATTAACTTGGCAACGTATGTAGCCCACTGATCACGAAGCCGTGAGAGGTCCTTCACGGTGTATTCCTCAATTCCCTTGAACTTTAATTTCAAAACAACAAGTTATTCACAGAAAATCCTTGACCAAACTACTTAAATATCATTCATTTAAATATATTTGTGTGTTAACAATTAACGCCAACAAACAAAAAGTAATCTACTGCTTTGCCTTTGTAGCTGATATCAAGTCTCTAATTCGTCAAGAAAATACAAGTACAATACATATATTTATATTTTATAATAATAATAAACAATGCATCAAATAATCCGATATAAACGCACTATCAAAAAGTATATTGTTGAATTAAAAGCTGCATATTATTGGGCATTGTTAATGAATTAATGAAATATAAGAGAGAACAACAAATAACAGAGAACAGCAGCAGTAGCAAATATCAGAGAAGAGCAGCAACGAGAATTCAATTCATGAAAGCCAAGGTAGGAAAGAAATCAAAGAACTCGAACAGAGGAGGTCCAAGAAGGAAAAAGAAAGACAAAACGAGGCAGAACTTAAAGAAGCCTTCAGATCAAGCAACAAAGAAGAAACAGAGGCAGAGCATTAAAAGGTTGGAAGAAAGAACCCTAACAGTACGCGATTTAATGCAAATATGGAAGTAGATACAAAATCAGGATGACAACTTATCCTTATCAAAGTAAAGTACAAGCAACGGTACTATAACACATCCCTACTAACAACTACTTTGCAACCCAAACAATTATTTTGTGTTACAGTACATTGTGTATATCCCAGATCTGAGTTTCCGCTTTTTGGCCTTCTTTTTACCAAACTTAATGTCAATATCTTCTACCATGTTAAAGATTTCCTCACTAGACAAAGTTTTAGGAGGCTCATTCCACTCTTGCTTTCTATTGAAAACCTTTTTCAGTTTCCGAAATAAGTGACTGTTGTGTAAATTTTATTGAACTCGCAAGCGCACGAATCTATTGTAGAATAGATCAATGGTGACGAGTGTCGATCCCACGAGGAGGTTGATTTTAATTGTGTGTAGAATTAATTTTCTTTTAAATGGGTGATTAGATTTATGGTGAAAGGAATTTAAAATATGCTAGAATTTAAATTAAAATGTGCTAGAATTTAAATTAAAATGGCGAGAGTAAATTGAAATGGAAACTATTATACTTGAAGCACTTGGGTATTCGGATCTGCATCAACATGCTCCATGGGCTAAATATTTCTTATTAATACCAATTAAATCATGAGGGGGGATTCCACACCTCATGAACCACGCTCAAATAAGTATGGTGCTTAGAAGTTTATCGTACAATAATAATAACCTTGTACTAGTGGTTTAACCAGTATGATTCAGACAAGACTATTATTATTTGTCATTTAAAAGTCAAAACAACCACAAATATTAGAGGGGAATAGAAAATAAATTTACCAAATAAAGCCCATGGAACATGTTGAGACTTCACCTTCAACCCAAGCTTGAAAGAAAATTAGCTACTCATATTTGAACTAGGGGTAAAATGGGAATTTATTAAAATACATAGAAAATACAAGAAAGAGAAGGAATTACAAAAATCTAAGCTTAGAAATGAATTCAGGGATATCAAATTAGGGGGGGGAAGCCCCCTTTTTATAGGTACATTGAGTGAATCATGACCATCGGATTAAAAACAGCTGACGCCTGTGATCGCGCCACGCCATCGTCATCAACAATCCACTATTTGAACAAAGAACACTATTTGCATACCACACGGTTTGACCACTATTTGCACAGTAAACCGGTTTTTGCACAGTAATACTATTTGCACAGTTCACACGGTTTGACCACTATTTGCACAGTAAACCGGTTTTTGCACAGTAATACTATTTGTACAGTATCATGAACAGTACTATACGTATGAATAGTTCCGTATATGTGAACAGTGACATTTTTCCTTTTATGCTCCTTCTAAGGTTTTCGATCGTCCTGAGTTCAAATGTGATGTCCGTTTTGCTGTCTGATCACTCGTTCATTATGAAATGATCGTGATACCCCTAAAATACATAAAATAACTAATTATAATGAAACACACGTAATTAAATAACAAAATACTTAAATAAATAAAAATAGCAATGTTAGTGAGACTTGAAGTGTAAAATGACGATTTTCTCCTTTATAAATATACACTTTCTAACACTCAACACACCTCAATCAAATTTTATCTAGTCCCTAGCAAATAAAGCGAAGATAAAATTCAAAACCAAATTTTTTTTTTTAACACACGTGTTTATTCAATCGATTAATGATAAGAATCAAAGAAAAGTACAAGTATTATCTCCTAAAGAAATATCACAACCACATCAACAATCCACATGCATCACCAAGAGACTATAGTAATCGTGCCACTTTCAAGAATAACATGTCAAACCCCAAAATCTCACCAAAGAGTAGTGACACTCACAAAGAAATTAAACCCAATAAAATTGTCACTACAATGGTGAATTGAGAGAAAATAATATAGAAATACCACACACTCACCAAGATGAAAGAAATATGCCCACAAATGTAAATAATACGACCTCAAATAAATTACTAGTCAACCCAAATTTTTTTTTTTTTAATGCATCACTACATCTTAATAGCCAATATAACTAGCTTTTACTTCAGATTATAGTTCTCTAAAATCAAGAAGGACGTAACGTAAGCTAGGGACATGGCTTAACAAAGAAAGGAAAATAGGGAAACAAAATATATATGTTTGAGAAAAACTTCAAGAACTTTGAAAATTACAAGATGCTTTGCTTATTTATTGCTTTTTTATTTCCTTTTTTTTTTTTTTCTCTTTTTTCTTTTTTTTTCTTTTGAAAATTTTTTTTTTTATATATGGCACAACTTTATTGAACAAAATAATTATTTATCCTTTTCTCAAACATGAATAGTGATGGAACTTGTATTATATCGGTAATACTCCAAATCGCGGGTCGATGATAAGTTAACAAAGAAAAGCTTTTTTTTTTAATTTATTTATTTAGGCTCAAAATGGCTAACTATGGATATTTTACAACAGGGATGGCTTGAAAGGCTCAAACGGATCAAAGATGGCCTTCCATCGCCTCTGTAGCTCTAAATAATCTTCCATCCTATGCATCAACACACATTTTTTTTTTTTTTTAAAGGGTTGACTTAAAGGAAATCTAGAGATCATGTATAAAATAATAAACTGCTAAGCTGCATGAATAATGGGCAAAAAGGGTTACTCTCCAAGAAAAATTAATAGGCTCAAAAACTCACTTGGAATTTATTATGACATGTGCATTCCTTCAAGCAACTCATATTTGTCCCCAACATCAACATATAGAATAGCAAACATGGTGTAACATCACTCAAGACCAAAGATAATACAAATACTAAAATTTAAAAGTCATCATATCATCCAATATCAAAAATTCACACAATATTACCAAATATAATACATGCAGAAAAATTAAATAAAAATTTCTGAATTTTTTTTTTTTTTAAGAAGATGCGTTTCTAGAGTCACTACACTCCATATTCAGCCATCTTCGACTCAAAAACGTGAAAATGTATATTTATAAAGGAGAAGTCAAAAAGAAAAGTTAAGAAAAACATAATAATAATTTTTTTTTTTTTTTTTTACTAAGAAGATGCGTTTCTAGAGTAACTACACTCCATATTCAGCCATCTTCCATTCAAAATGTGTAGTTCTACAACAAAAATTAGTAAAACTTAACCAATATTCCACAATTGTCAACTATTCCTCCCCTAACTCGAATGAAACATTGTCCTCAATGTTTGAAAGGAAAGAAGTAGAGTTTAAGACATCACCGGTAGTGCAAACACGTAAGAAAATATTTACAAGCGGAGAGTTAAATCTAATTTGTACTTCATCATCATCGTTACCATCATTATTTGAACATTCCAACACAACGGTCCCGGATCTCTCGATTGATAAGCTTGTAATAGATCAAGTAGCTCATTAGCATGTGCACAAATAAAGATTTTTAATCGAGGAAGGAATGAAATAGTTTTTATTGCATGGTTAAGAAATGCGATAAAGCCATCATAAAAATTATTGACATTTAACAAACCGACTTTGGATGTCTGGGCCCAAGATGCTAATGTGATTAGTGCTCTAGAGTTGCAAGATCTCCTGAAGGAAAATAAAAGCATCAAGATGATTTATGTTTGCTCTGCATTAAATCCGAGAGACAAACAGCCCAAAGGTTCTTGAATGATGCCTAACACTTGTGAGACCATATAACCCTCGTCACCTCCTCCATACACCAAGTGCAATTTTCTCTCTCGCTATTCTTCGACCAAGATCAAACGAACTTCTTTATGTTTGCCAACAACAAAAATTATATTTAAGAACCTTAGTGAAAACAACTTGTGAGTGCACAACAACAATTATATTTAAGAACCTTGACAACGGTCATTACTGTACGAGGCATTATGTCAATTAACACTAAGGCACATGGCTCGAGAGTCAAAAAGAAAACAAGAAAAGGAAAAGCAAAACAATGATAACAAGAAAAATTATTACAAGCAATAATGCGATGGTAAAATAACAAGAAAGTAAAACAACAAGAAAGTAAAAAGGATATCTACGGTGTACGCGTGGCTCACATCTTCCTCTCGGTTTTACGCCCGAACGGCTTGAACGCCCTCAATGGGTCGAGGATAGGCCTCCCATCCAGATTTCTTACAAACTGGCAAACAGGGTCGTTTATAGTCGATTCGAGATCAGTATCGTGCACGCTCTTTTCGAATAATGGCCATAATCGAGAATCGCTTTGTACGTATCCACCGGGATGCGTTTCAAAAGACAAAAGGATATTATCCAATGACTCTTTATTCAAGCCATCCCTAATGAATTTAATCTTATCTTCCTCATATCGCACACCATTCCTAAAGAACATGGTTTTTATTGCATATCGCTCGGCACACTTATGACAAGCAATGTAAAGTCTTTTAGCTCGTCGTTTTCTTGCATAATTTCCTTTACCACAACCAGGCATGTATGCAATAAATTTAGAGGCAACTCACCGCCAAACGCATTTTGGCCTCGACAACCAATGGATGTCGCAGTATGCCATTCTTCATAAGCAATCGCATGCGCTCGATCGGGCTTTATAGATTGAAAGGAGTGCTCGAGGAAGTCGAAGGGAATCGTTTGTGAAGCTTTGCTAAAATCTCGTCTCTGTCCATGCCTTCGTCTCAGAATATCAGTTATTGTGGGAAACTGAAGTAACCGACTTGATTGTCACGGAGTACCGTTATCCGCCTCTTCACCGGGGTGACAAACTTAAACACACAAAGCAAACTAAAACACACAAACAGAAAAATAAATTAAAACACACAAAGCAAATTAAAATCGTCCTCTTATCGAATTACCTCAAGCTCCAATTCCAGATCAAAAATTCCATCATCTATTTCTGTGAGTTGTCTTTCTAGATCTTTAACGTGGAATACTAACTCTGGCGGTTGTAGATCCCAGATAGGATGAAATTTACAAAATCGTATCTGCTTTCTGAGATGAGTTTGGATACGTTGAAGTGTTCTAATCGTGTACAAGAGGTACTGTCTCATGATTAAAATGATAAGAGAAAACTATAATGGTTAAACAAACACACTTAAACAAAAATAATTTCAATCAGCAAAAGAATAATCAAAAGAAAGAAAAGAATCAAATCAAATTACCGAAAAGAAAAGAAAAACCTCAATTTAAACTTGGTGGGTCACTCAGATTTATTTCACTCTCCTCTCCATGTGGTTGGTATTCTAGATATGGCTTTAATCTTTGACCATTAACTTTAAGCTTCCTTTTTCGTGAACGCGTGCCCCCACCAACATGCATCATCGGTCGCCACTTTTCAACATGTGGTGGGGTTGCCACTTTACGAGTGATGGAGTACTTTTCAAAAGTAAGCCCAAGGATTATTGCACATGGTGTGTGCACACCATCACCGCCATAAAACTATGGAAATCCAAATGAAACAAAGTTGTTTTCAAAATTGCAAACTTTTTAATTTTGATCACCTACACGGAGAATTGCCTCACCCATTTTGAAACATAACACCAACCAATATTTGATGGTCAAAGAATGGAAAAACCTCGAAATAGCATACCATCAATAAATTTCAACCAGAAACATTTCAAAGTCCTTTCCCCAATGCTGATTACTCATCATAATTAACAAATGAAAGATACAACCATAACATAAAGACTCATCAATAAATTTCATCATCAAATACAGAAAATCCCACAATTTTTGTTTTCTATCGAAAGTAACGCAAATGTCGTGTTCGTAAAGAAGAAATGTTGAAATTCATTTCTCAGATGATCGAATCTCTTGCAATACAGAATCCGAATAATTCAAGGATTTTGTCAAGAAGAAAGCTCGCAATTGTCCTAATAGCCCTCAATGAATAACATAATCATAATACGTGATACCACCGTATTCCACACTCATTAATTTTTCATCTACAAGATGCTCATAAGGATATCCTTAAAGAATGGAGACGAAATGGTCTAGAAACTTTCTTCTTTCGTTATCGATTTCAAATTCTTCTCCTGACTGCTTTTGTGGAGGAAGATTGGAAATGAGATCCATCTTAGCTTTATCAACCTCAATACCTTTGCTCGAAATGATGTAACCGAGAACAATACATTGTTTTACCATAAAATGGCATTTCTCCCAATTCAAGACTAATTTCTTCTCGATACATCTCGCAGAACTAGTGTTAGATAATGTAAACATTGACCAAATGAATCAAAAAAAACATAAAAGTCATCCATAAAGACCTCAAGAAATCGTTCAACCATATCAGAAAAAATGATCAACATGCATCGTTGAAATGTAGCAGTGCATTACATAATCCAAATGGCATTCTCCATATAAAAGTACCAAAAGGGCAAGTGAAGGTAGTCTTCTCGATCTTTTGGTGCAAAAGCATGAACTGACATATCCCGAGTAGCCATCTAGAAAGCAATAAAATTCATGACCGCTAATCTATCAAGCATTTGATCGATAAATGGTAAAGGAAAATGGTCTTACGTGTAATTCAACTTCCTATAATCAATGCATACACGCCATCCTCAGTAGCTACTCTAGTGGCACTAATTCATTATTAGCATTGGTAACTACGCGACTTCGACTTTTTAGAACAACTGCACAGATCGACCCATGAACCATCGAAATGGGTAAATAATACCGCATCTAATAGCTAAGGACTTCAGAACAACTTCTTTCATGTTAGGATTTAACCGACGTTGCATTTCCCAAGTAGTCTAGCATTTTCATCCGCGTGAATGTAATGCATGCGCATCGGGTTTATACCTTTATGTCTCGCATGGTCCATCCTAATGCTCCTTTATGCTCTTTAAAACATCCAACAACTTACCTTTTGTTCGCCATCGAGGGAGGAAGAGATGATTACCGCAAAGTGCTTTCTTCTCCCAAGAACGCGATTCCAAAGTGTTGGGTAATGGCTCGAGCTCGAGTTTTGGTGGTGATTCGATGATGGGTTGAGTTTTTCTCCGATGGCACTAGTTGTTCACTCGACTTCCATTTATTTGTGTCCATGGATGGTGCTGAGTCAAGGTGGCATTGAATTTCATCGATTGATCCGTCAATATCAAAATCCAAACCAAAGTGAGTTAAACATGTTTGCAGCGGTCACTAAGGTTCAAAGAAAATTATTATCAACTAATGCTTCTATTAAATCCACATCAACAATTCCATCATCCACATTGTGAGGTTGTTTGGCAATGTTGAAAATATTGAGCTCCATGGTCATATTGCCAAAGGACAACCGCATATTTCCTGGCTCCGCATTGATGCGAGCATCATAGCTGCCAAGAAAGGTCGGCCCAGATAACGGGATGTGCTTTTCAACTCAGACTCCGAGTGTCAATTACAATGAAATCAACAGAAAATAAAACTTGTCTACCGAATAAAGCACGCCCTCCACAATACCACGAGGGATTTTCGTGGACCGACCGCAAGTCAGAACACCACCTGAGTCGGGTGTAATTCTCCCACCCAAGTTTCACAACATGCATTAAGGCAACAGATTTACACTAGCTCCTAAATCCAACAAAGCATTCTCAATCGTGTGGTTCCCTATACTACAAGAGATAGGGAGCCCGATTCGATTTTGTAGAGGTATTTTACGTTGAGTATAGAACTCAACATTTTCGTTAAAAGGCCTTTTCTCAACATGAATATTTCTTTTAAGGCAAAGGTCTTTAAGAAACTTGGCATATGATGGCACTTGTTTTATAGCTTCAAGCAAAGGATGTTAACACTCACTGTTTCAAGATTTCAAAATCTCACCTGTGATTTTCCTTGTTCCCTTTAGCTAACCTCCGAGGAAACGGAGCTTAGTGAACATATTCTCGCTGGTTGGTTTCCTCTTCTCCTTTCGTGATGAATCCTCAACATTCACAGTACAACTGAAAGTTGATTTTGGCATCTCCACTTTGTTATCGACTTCTTCCTTTTCGCAAGGTCATCACCGCTTGACCTCTCCATGATGGTGAACCGGGTACTTGCTTCATTCACTTTTGTGGTTGTGCAATCGTCGACTTGGGAATTTACCTTTCTCAACGGTCATTGCCAAGGTTCGAATCAAGCAAGTTGTCCCACCATTTTCTCGAGGTTTGAAACTGATCGAGAGTCAAGCCCGCCTCAACTCATTTCGCAATTCATCAACGGTGCGGTTCTCACGCTCGATTCTAGAAACGAGTAATTTTAAAATTCTGAATGTATCCTCCCATGGTCCGGGCCGAGAGTGGTCTGGGTTTTGATTGTACGGTCTAAATGGTGGCCGAGAAATTTGAGAAATTGGTGAATTCGTTGAATCAGCGAGTGAGCCGGTCCATTTTGTTGGAATCCTCGAGACCATGAAAATCGTGGTCTCTCCATCCGTGATTATATGTGGAGTAAGGATCAGAGTTGATGGTTTTCTCATGATTCCTATGGCATTGGCTTGATCTCGAGTCATGGTCATGTGGCTCGCTGATTCGGGCAACACAACGATGCTATTTGTCGAGAAAGACCTTCGATTATTGCTTTGACTTCCTTGATTTCGAGCTTGACTCACCAATGTTAACCTCATTCACCCTTAATTCTCCCGGGTATTCCCGAGTGATCGATCACGTTGTTGGGAATTATCCGATTACGCTACCGAAGAATTCCCAAATCAAGCACTTTTGACATAAGCCTCCTCCATCGGGTCGCCATTAGCCATTCTTGCACATGTGGCAATAATCCCTCCAAAAGTATTGGCATTGGTGCCATTTCGCACTCCATGATGTGGACACTTCAAGAGTAGCCCATTGAATCGCCTCCCATGCTTCAAAATTGCTCGTCGCCCTTTGGGTAAAATTTCCTCGAATAGATTGGTTTTATGAATCGGGAAATATTTATTTAAAATTTAGTTACCATTTGTTCCCATGATGTAATGCTATTAGCAGCAATGTATTAAACCATGAACGAGCTCTATCCTTTAAAGAAAATGGGAATAATCTAAGTTTAACATCATCATCTAAAAATTTCATATTTAAAAGTCTCGACAGATAGCATTTAAATCATTCAGATGATTATACGGGTCCTCATTTTCAGGCCATAAACGTAGGGAGACAATTTAGCACACTAGTTTTAATTCAAAACCCTAGCAGCCTACATTTGGGTATCCGATGACGATGTGCTCAAATTTGCTAAGGACTAAAATAGTCCTTAAATGGCCTCTCTTGTGGTTCGTTGTTGGTTTTGTAAATCCATGTCAAATTGCTTTTTAAATGCGATGTTTATGTATGTAAGTGTTTTTCTAACTCAAGGTCTAAAGGCTCAAGATTGTGATAATGACCTTCACCACGCATACAAAGAACAAAATAAATGAAAATAAAAATAAACAGAGGGAGAAATTACGATACTAACCTTGTGACGTTGTTACAATCTTACTATGAAAATAAACTCGCTATAAGAAAAGAGATTACGTGAAACAAATATTAAAAATTAAAAGAAAATTACAAGAAAACAACTAAAAATAAATTAAAATATATATATTAGATCCCACGGTTGATTTTAATTGTGTAATTAATTTTCTTTTAAATGGGTGATTAGATTTATGGTGAAAGGAATTTAAATATGCTAGAATTTAAATTAAAATGTGCTAGAATTTAAATTAAAATGGCGTAGAGTAAATTGAAATGGAAACTATTACGCATCAACATGCTCCAGCTAAATATTTCTTATTAATACCAATTAAATCAGGAGGGGATTCCACACCATAACCACGCCAAATAAGTATGTTAAATAATAATAACCTTCTGTATTCAGACAAGACTATTATTATTGTCGACGAAAAAGTCAAAACAACCACAAATATTAGGAATAGAAAATAAATTTACCAAATAAAGCCCATGGAACATGTTGAGACTTCACCTTCAACCCAAGCTTGAAAGAAAATTACCACCATATTCAACTAGGGGTAAAATGGGAATTTATTAAAATACATAGAAAATACAAGAAAGAGAAGGAATTACAAAAAATCTAAGCTTAGAAATGAATCAGGATCTCAAATTGAAGCCCCTTTTTATAAAGTACATTGAGTGAATCATGACCATCGGATTAAAAGCATTGACGCTGTGATCGCCACGTCATCAACCGGTCAACAACACCACTATTTGAACAAGAACACTATTTGCATCACACTGTTTGACCACTATTTGCACAAGAACCGGTTTTGCACAAGAATACTATTTGCACAGCTCACACGATTTGACCACTATTTGCACAAGAAACCTATTTTTTACGCAATACTATTTGTACAAAGATCATGAACAATACTATATGTATAATAGTTCCGTGATATGTGAATGACATTTTTCCTTTTATGCTCCTTCTAAGGTTTTCGATCGTCCTGAGTTCAAATGTGATGTCCGTTTTGCTGTCTGATCACCCGTTCATTATGAAATGATCGTGATACCCCTAAAATACATAAAATAACTAATTATAATGAAACACACGTAATTAAATAACAAAATACTTAAATAAATAAAAATAGCAATGTTAGTGAGACTTGAAGTGTAAAATGACGATTTTCTCCTTTATAAATATACACTTTCTAACACTCAACAGTGACCAAGTGGTAGAAAACGGCGATGGCCCATATATGACATTTTCCTACTATGTGGCAGCCAACATGCACAAGTATCTATCCCACAAATTGGGCAAGCATAATAGCCCTTAACAAGACAAACTGAGAGGTTTCAGACGGAAAGTCACTGATTGTCCACATTAGAACAGCCCGTAAATTAAAGGTTTCTTTTCTATAAGCATCACAAACATCAATACCTACATCCCATACAAGTCCTCAATCAAAGGTGCTATGTATACATCTAGATCATTTCCAGGTTGTTTAGGGCCAGATATCAAAAGAGACAACATCAAAAACTTTCTCTTCATACACAACCAAGGAGGAAGATTATATGTTATTAATATAACAGGCCAACAACTATAAGTAGTGCTCAATGTACTATGTGGGTTAACCCTATCAGTTGAGAGAGCTAACGAAGATTTCTAGCTTCTTGTGCAAATTTTGGCCACTTATTGTCAATTATCTGCCAGGTTGGTGAGTCTACTGGGTGGCGAAGCTTGCCATCTCTAATTCTTTTATTAGCATGTCATGTTAAATTTTGAGCTGTTTGAGGTGATTGAAACAATCTTTTCAACCTAGGAATAGGTGGAAAATACCATAATACCTTTTTAGGAACCCTTTTTTTAAATTTTGTTGAGCCATCTTTTTTTTTTTTAATACCTAGATGCTCCACAATTTGGGCATTCAGCAAGATCAGCAAATTCATTCCTATATAAAATACAGTCATTTGGACATGCATGTATTTTTTCATACTCTAAGCCTAGCACTTTCATTATTTTTTTAGCCTCATACATTGACGTAGGTAAAGTATTATTATTTGGAAAAATATCAGCAAGGACTTCTAACAAAGTAGAAAACCCTTTATCGGACCACCCATAGTTCCCTTTCACAATGTAAAGTCTCATTAAACCAGATAAGTTTGAATGTTTTGCACCTGGGTACAAAGGCTTTTCAGCATCTTCAAGCATATCCTTAAAAGAACTAGGATCTCTATCACAATGCTCGTAAGCATCTTCGACCATGTCAATTATGTTACTATAATCATGACATCTAAATCGTTGACTGTGTGAATGGTCTTCACGTTTTGTAAATGTACATTTAGAGTCAGTCTCACCATGCCAAGTCCGAACAATATATCTTGGGAGAAAACCTTTTTCAAATAAATGATCCTTCACCTGTTGAGGAGTATGAAACTCCATATTACAACAAAAGGTGCAAGGACATCTAATTGACATTCGGTTTTCAGCATTCAAAATGGCAAAATCTAAGAAATCAGCAACTCCAGAACGATACTTTACAGACAATCTATCACAAGTTATCCAAGTTCTGTCTATTTCAAATATTTTACCTGTTAACATATGTAATGTCAGTTTAAGTTTAATTGAATTGCATGATTAATTTCATGTTCAATGTTATTATGATTATAGTTGCAATAATAAACTCATAATTCTGGAAAATCACTAATAGCCCTATAAATCATTAAATCATAATAATAATTTAGAAAAAATCCTAAAATTAAAACTAAAGAAGCTTTAAAACTTAACTGGGAGATGAATAGGTAAGATAGGTACTAATGGCTTTTTAAGTAGTCAAACTATTTCATAAGTCAAGTAACTAACAAAAGTTAATAGTTGAAATAAATAATGTCTTCATACCACTTTGCAAGCCATTTTTAAAGATTCTATAAATCACTTTTTAACTTCAACGACAAAATGCAGAACAACCTTAAAACAAGCATTTCTTTCTTGAATCAAAGACAAATCATCAACTTTATACAATCTCAAAACACTCACAACCACAAACTTAATTAATTCTTATCATAGTCACTGTCTCTATTACAAATCTTCCAACTAAAACAAAATAAACAAACAAGTAGCGTTATATAACAAAATTTGCCTCTCTGCAAATGAAATGGAGATAACCATTAGTTCGTAACTACTAAATTCACAGTCATTCAGCCAATATAATACCCAAACAATCATCTCCTAAAGGCAAAAGCTACAATGAAATTTCATATTTTAGTACATTCAAAATCAACTAACGTATTAATCAAACTTAAGAAACAGAGCTAATAATTTATTTCAGAAATTAAAAAAAATGCAGTTTTTTGTTTTAAAAAAATATGACAGCAAATCACATGCACAAAATTTTAAATCGACCAAATGTGGCAAAAAAATAGAGTCCCAAAGAACAAGTGTTTTCAAGTAATACACCACTTAAAAAGCTGTATTTTTTACAAAGATGTCGTTAAGATATAGAAAAATAAGAACAAATTATTCAAATTACAATTAAATAAAAGAAAAAAATATTTGGAAAACAAAACCCACCAGGGTCGTACTAGGGATTCAATTTCTGACCATCTGAAACAACCCAAAAATTAAAATTAAAAAATATTAATCATAAGCCAAATTAAAACAAACCCATTAATTAAATTGCCCGAAAAAAAAAATGCAGCCATACCAACTGATAATCTCCTCTACAGTTCTTTCTCTGGACTTAACTTGTGAAGGAGAATGAGATTACTTGATGAAATACAAGTTGTGCAACCCAAGAGGGGGGGTGAATTGGGATTTTAAAAATTATGCTAATAAATCGCACACCAATTTAATCTAATGCCTTAATCAAATCAAAAACAATAAATTCAAACAAGCATAATAATAGAGGAGTAAGGGAAGAGAAAGCAAACTCAAGGATTTTTACGTGGTTCGGCTATCCCCGCCTACATCCACGCCTCCAAGCACACCGGGCTTGAGGATTTCACTATCCAAGCCTCCCAAGGCTTCAAATGTTTACAATTGACTTTCAAGGTGTCAATGAACCTTTACAACAAGAGATTATATCCCCAATCTCTTCACCCCAAGTGTTTCTCACACTTGTACACTCACAAATTGAGTAGAAAAGAAATTACAACAAGAAACTCTCTTTAAGAGTAGATTTACAAATAATAGCTCAATGATGCTTCAATCAATGATGATTTACGAAATGGAAGCTCAATATATGTTTTATAAACTTGTTTTGGCTTTCTAGAGTCCTTAAAAAGAAGTTGGAATTGAGTTTTTATAGTTAAACCCGAAAAACTAGCCGTTATTGTCAAATTCCAGTGCTCAAGCGGCTAGCTGATTTAACTTGGCAATGGAATGAGCGATGATATTCTGTTATTTTTGAAATTTGCTACAGTACCACTGTTCATGAAATTACAGTTTTATCCTAAAACTTTCTGTAATTATACTATGGCCCAGAAAGTCACAAAACTTTTCAAATAGGTCCAATTCTGGATCTCAAATGTTTGAATTACATTCGGGTCCTCCAACTTTCATAAATTATAGTGTGGCCCAAATTGTTTCAAACCTTTGCAAATAAACCCAAATCCGAATTCAAAATAATATTAATCATTCCCAAAATGTTTTGAAATTATGCAGTGGCCCAACATGTAATAATACTTTTAAAAGAAGCCCTTTTTAGGTTTTAACATAATCAACATAAATCTTAAAGTTCTCAAAACCTTTCACTTAGGCCCTCAATCCTTTATAAGTTACAATATGACCCAAAATGTTTCAAATCTTTGCAAATAGGTTTAAAATTAAATTCAAAATAATATTTATTAAAAACAAAGATTGTAAAACATTTTCATTTTAATCCAAATTGCTCAAATCCACAAAATACTTTTATCTTAAAAATAAAATATTTTGGTTTATAAAAAGTAATAATTTATTAAACAAAACTTGAGCTTCTTAAATACTAAATCATGCATCAATTAAATCATACCGGCTTTACAAGAAATTGTCGCAATAATTTGTCCATTGAACTTTAAACTTCATTCTTGATTTCGCCGTTGTCCGTTGAGTGTCTTGAGCTTGATTTCACTTGATTCATTATCCTTCAAAACTAGTGAACTTGTGAAATACAAAATAAGACACTTTAATACATATGTTTGTTATCATCAAAATTACATAATGTGTAGCCCTTTAGGCTAACACTTGAAATATGCAACTGATGGTGTCACTTCACCCCTTGTCGATGGCTTTTACTTGCTTGCCCAGTATAGGCACTCGATGGTTTAGTTGGAGAAAAAAACCCCTTTGATAACAAGCGATTAGGGTTTTGGTTTGTTTTTCAATTTGGGGAAAATCGAAAAATGAAACGGAGTGAGAGCTTTTCATTATCGATATGAATTAATTGAATTTAATTTGTAAATGGATAATGCAAAACAAAAGAGATCAAGAAGAGAAAAACGAAAGAGAAAGATAACAATGAAAGCAAGATGGGAGAGACCCGATATAGTTTGGGTAGATAGGGAAAATTAAGTGTGACTTTTGTGTTGCTGCTATTTATATTTTCATTTTTTAATAATTTAAATATCACCATGACTTTGATTCAACGAGATTTGATGGTCTGTGCTCCGAACTTTAAAGCTTTAAACCTTAGGGCGGTCGGGTTCGAGTTGGAGCTAACACAAATTTTAATGATTTTTTTTATCTCTGATACTTTAGTGTCAGTGATCATTGATGTTTAATTAACTGACACACTAGTATCAATAAATTGTGATTCCTATTTGTCAAAAGCGGAAAATGGTGCATATGTACATAATTATTGACACTTTTTGTAAAGTGTCAGTAACTAAGTGTCAGTAAAAGTCATTTTTGTAGTAGTGAAAGCCAAATGGGAGAGCAATAGATGAATGATAGTTTGGTTGTTTACATAGAAAAAATTTTATTTAATAACATTGATAATGAAGTTATAATGCAACATTATTAATGTATGAAAACTCATAAAGGACAATTGTAAATATATATGGAATTTTTTTACTTTTTGAATTTTTTTTATATTACCATTGAATAAGCCCCCAACCAATCAATATTCTGTCTCCACCCGTAATAACAATGGCAATAATTATTGTAACTCATGAGTTCTGTTAACTATAAATCAAAGTGGGAATATTTCCATAGGGTAATTTTTAAAAACCTCCCTTAAGGTTTGGCCTTGTTGCAAGTAGATGACGAAAATCTGTTTATTTGTAACAAACCCCCTACCATCAGTTAATTTTTGCATTGACCGCTAGTTGACTTAGCAAAGACAATATTGTCCTTGATGACAGTTTGTAGGCATATATAGCAAAAAAAAAAAAATACTGAGATTGTTGGCGAAAATCACAAATCCTTTATTTGATAATTTTGTCCTTGTTAACTCCAAAAGATTTACAATGTCATAAGTAAAAATTATGACTATTTAGCCCTCTTAAAATGATTGATATTTCCTTAAAGTTCCTACAAGAAAAATAAAATTAAAAACTTGAAGAAAAATAAAGTTCTCAAGCCAGCTAACCAAACACATAGAATTAAAAATCCATCATTTGACAACAAAAACAGCATTCCATAAACCCAAACAAAAATAAACAAGTCCCCATTGCTTTAATTGGCTTTGCCTGCAGTTGTTACTATTGTGCATACATCTCCATGTAAGGCAAAATGACCCATGTATAAACCTTATAAAACATGCCTCCACTATTCTTAATTTTGGTAGTATTATAATAATAATAAGAAGAAGAAGAAGAAGAAGAAGAAGAAGAAGAAGAAGAAGAAGAAGAAGAAGAAGAAGAAGAAGAAGAAGAAGAAGAAGAAGAAGAAGAAGAAGAAGAAGAAGAAGAAGAAGAAGAAGAAGAAGAAGAAGAAGAAGAAGAAGAAGAAGAAGAAGAAGAAGAAGAAGAAGAAGAAGAAGAAGAAGAAGAAGAAGAAGAAGAAGAAGAAGAAGAAGAAGAAGAAGAAGAAGAAGAAGAAGAAGAAGAAGAAGAAGAAGAAGAAGAAGAAGAAGAAGAAGAAGAAGAAGAAGAAGAAGAAGAAGAAGAAGAAGAAGAAGAAGAAGAATAATAATAATAAAAATAATAATAATAATAATAATCACAAAAAATTAATTGAAAACTTAACTAATTATCTTTGGTGGAGAATTTTAATAAGAAAGTATTTCGAGCACAGGGTGATCAAGAGGCAATAATAATAAAAAAGCGGTCAAAAATCATTAAGCATAAATAGATTAGTGAGTTTGTATGTGTTGTGTGTTTGCAATTGATTTGGTTAGATATTTAGGTTAAAACAATTTTTTTAAATAAAAATTTGTTTTATTTCGAAATGTCAAAAATGCCCACAATTATCCAAACGGCAACTAAGCAGAACAAAAATGTAGGGGGTTTTTTGCAAATAAACGGATTCTCACTATCTACTTGCAACAAGCCCAAAACTCAGGGGAGGTTTTTAAAAATTACCCTATTTCCATATTGTGGCATGACATGGAGTCATGGACTTTTCTTCCCAACCAAATTAAAAAAAAATATAGATTCTCTATTTGACTATATAATTGAGTAGACTCGTATATAAAGGGAGATTGTCAATTTTCTCCATATTATAATCAATATATACCATTTGTCCCTCTATTATTTTTATAAAAATCAATAATCTCCTACAGCATAAGTTCACAATGCTACCCTTATTTTCAAATACACTTTTATTCATATTTATTATAAATTAAATAAATCAAATTAATTGAAATTAAAATAAAAAATTAAGTATAAAAAATAAGAAATATATGTCATGATGTGAAAAAATTAATAATAAAATATTTTTCTTGTACTTTTTACATTTAATTTTAAAATATTTATTATAAGAAAATGTTTATAGAATAAAAAAGTACAAGAAAAAAATTTATTATTAAATTTTTTGTTCACATCATAACATTTATTTCTTGTTTTTAATACTAAATTTTTTATTTAATTTTATTCATATAATTTATTTATTTATAATAAATATAAATATAAATATATTTAAAAATAGGGGTAATATTATAAACTTATACTATTATGGGGGTTATTAGTTATTATAAAAATAAAATAAGAGTAAATAGTATATATTGATTACCGTAGAAGAAATTGACATTCTCCTCATATTTAAATGTAGACAAACTGTTAGTCTTACTTCACAGAAGTTTCATTGCATGTCGTTTCGCGGTGATGCATAAGAGTGATCAATTAATTGGAATGGCAATGTTGAAGTTGATATGATAAAAGTGAAAATGATTGGATATTCCACAAGTCTAAATTCAAGAAATTGAAGCACCAAGTGATCAAATTCTCTCATATAATTAATTATCAATCACTTGGCCTGAAGGTAATCAAGAAGGTACTCGGTTGACAAATTAAATTACATTGTTCTTTTGTAAATGGTAAAAAAATATAATCTAAGACTTCGGCCATATTTGATATTAAGGTGTTATATCTTTGAAGTCATAGCTGTTGTAAAATAAAATTGTAAGTATGGAAAAAAATGAGATTATATAATTAATATAACTTTTAACTAATAACTTTAACAAAAATAATAAAAATATTATAGATTTCTTATCATACAAGTGTGAAATCAAATCAACTTAATTTTTATACCACAACAACCAATACTTACTAAATAACTTAGTGTTATAAGTTAAAAAACTATAACTACCCAACATTGACGCCAAACGAGACCTCAGTTTGTAAACAATGTGTCATTCTTTCCTTGCTTTAAAATACTAGTTGTATTAAGTCTTTAGCTTGATACTACGTATTAAATTTATGCATGTCATTCAATCCAACGGTACATAGTTTTTTCCCAGTTCCATCAGCACCAAATTTATGCATGATCCACATCTAAAATGAATACTGAATGTCTGTGGAATCAACCAAAATTACCAACTCAAGAGAATCATTTAACACCATACGTTTCCAATGATTCCACACCAATATTAAAAGAACAATCCAAAGAACTCCATAGTGTCATCAATTTTTATTCATTGTCAAATGCCAACTTGTAACAAGCTCCATTAAAGTCTATAACAGAATTTTGTAGAAACAATTTTATTTTTTAGAGAGTACTGATATTTGAAAGAAAAATAAAATAAATATGATGAAAAAAATCTCTAACTCCACATGCGTTTATGAGTGTGTTTACTCACTAAAATTAGAGTAAGAAGTATGGAATTCTCTCACTCCATTGTTTACATACTTATATGGGTAAAAGTGGGATTCTACTTCATGGATCTCACCCATTTTTGGAGTGTGGAGTGGGATTACCAGGGATTACCACTCCAATATTCCCACTCGCACCTATTCTTTTTTTACCCTTTCCTTTAAATATAACATAATTATATTTATCAAAATAAAATATTAAATATTATATAACTGTATTTATTAAAATAAAATAATGTTACATTTATTTAAAAATAGTAATATCATATCTACTTAAATAATATCATTATTTTATTAAATAATATTTATTTATTTATATTATTTAAAGTTATTTATTTATATTATTTAAAGTTATTTATTTATTAAAAATAATAATTTACATTGATTCTAAGTTAAAATGACTTAAAAATAATATTATAATATTCACATAGAATTAATGATATTACTATATAATATATTTATTTGAAAATATAATAATATTATATTTATTTAATTTTAATAATTAATTATAATAATAATAATTATAATAAATAGTTTATTCTAAGAAATATTAATTTTCTACTATATTATTTATAATAAGGTTTTATTCGTGTTGCTCTTATCAATAATTTTTATTTTGCTTAATTGAAATTAAAATTAATACAAATTTGTGATTTACATAATTGAGAATAATAATAATAATTACTAATTTATATGACTAAAATTAATAATAGAATAACTAGTTTATTTTATAAATATATTTTTTATTCACTTTGTAATTAAGAACTACAATTATTTATATAAGGGTAAACCTATAATTTAAAAATTCACTCCTAATCCAAAACAAAATAAACATATATATGGAATTCTAATTTCTATTCAACATTCTCATTCCAGTGTAAGTAAGCAACCGACTCCCACTCTAACTCTACACTTACAATGACAAGATTCTCACTCCTCAAAATTTCAATTTAATCCTCAAAATAAACGTTACCTAAATACTTTGTTTGCAAACTTGTAATAATATCATATGGGCTTACTTTCTATTATATCACCCTATGGTCTGTTTCCATTTATCAATTAGTCCGATGGGTTCGCCTCAATCTGAGATATGAAAATATGGGCCTTGTGCTGGGTCCAGTTTGAGTTTAGACTCGGTTGATCCATTAAGGCCTGTTCCTGCCGGCCCCATAAATTATAAAAATTACATAAAATATAACTAGAAATCTTAATAACACTTCTCAAACAAAGTGCAAACGTTAGGTATATAAAACAGAAACGCAAATGAAATGAAGAAAGCAAAGGAAAATGAAAGGAAACGAAACGGTGACTGATGAGTGATGAGCGATGAGCACAGCTGATAACAACTACTTAGCTTAGCGCAGTTGTTTTTGTCATTGCTTGCACCTCGCCATTGAACAATCTCTTTCTTCCACTGTACATATTCCAAATATTCTCTCAAATAACGTTTGTATTTAGTGTTATTAATTAATTAATTCAGTGGAGTCAACAAAAAACCAACTCCGACTTGTTAATTTGATTTGGTCAATTTTTTTAAAACCCAAAACCCTATAAATATTATTCCCCAACCTCAAATACCCACTACAGTTTTTGAGTTTTTGAAGGGAAAGATAGGACAGACGAGAGGAAGAAAATGGATTCTCAGCTTTTGATAGCGCTTGGGCTTTCACTTGTGGGTGGATTGAGTACTTCTATTGGTGAGTTTATTTGAAATTTAGAAACTTTTGGTTCATTTTTTGGTTAAATGTTTCTGGGTATTTGCTACCTTTCTGTTTTAGCTCTTTAGCGTTGCTAGTTTTTCTGCTTAAATTCATGAAGTTGACCTTTTAAGGTCGCGTGCTTAGAAGCTTCTGATTGAAATTTAAGGTAAATTTAAGGTTTTTTAGTAATGTGATTGTGTTTGTTGACTACTTATTATTGATTTTTTTTTATGTTTTTGTGGTATTGGGTATTTGTTGAGTTTGTATTTTAGGTCAAATTTAGTGGATTCTGCTTGTTTATATGGAATTTAGAGGGAGTGAATGTGGTAGAGCCAAGTTAAGCTGGGTTGTGATGACCAGTTCAGAATAATGTGATTAAAGAATTGTGCATTTCAGTTAAATGGCAATCTGAATTTGGCCTTAAATTTTAACTTGTAATTTTTTTAAATGGATTTTTGATTAAAAGGACAAACCATGGTTATCAAATTAGATGTCTGGTTATATTCATCAGAATAGTATTAAAAAGTCCTTGTTTTATAAGAGTTTATGGGTGATGTCTATGGCTGACAAGATAATAAGAAGTTAACAGATTAGGGAATAATTTGTCCTTTTTCTATTTCTCTTCTTTATGATGGTAGTCAAGGGGACTGAGTGATATATTGTATGATATTCCTCTTCCCATATTCGTGTAGTTGGAAAATGGCATGAATGAGAAGTTGAGATAAGTCTTAGAATATATCATGCATAAACACCCGCATAGTGTTTGTAGATAGTGATTCCAATGAGGTCTAGTTGATAATCTAGTTCTACATGCTTGATGTTGTTGCAGGTGCACTTTTTGTAGTTCTTAATGAAGCTCCCAATTTGAAGGTGCTTGGGCTTTTACAGGTAATTTATAATGTTGTGTCTCCATTTCTGTTGTAACAAACTGAGTTTTTGTTTTTAATTTTCTTTTTTCGTTTTGAGAAAGTGCACGTTGCTTGTGTAGTGTAGATGGAATTTTTGAAGTATAGTTTACTGGGGCATGAGATAAAAAGATAAATGACAAAACTCTGATTAATGACATTGTCTAAATCCTAGTTAGCTTACGTGCAGGGTTTTGCTGCGGGTCTGATGCTGAGCATATCGTTTCTAGATTTGGCTCATAATGCCATAAACTCCATTGGCTTTTTGAAAGGAAACCTTTGGGTCGGCTGTGCTCTCTGTTATTCATGTTTTTATTGTTTAACTTTTAACGACACTGGCTTATTCCTGTTGATTCTAATAATAATTTTTCACTTCTTGGCAATGTAGTTTTTTTCTGGTGTTATATTCTTCGCAATCGTTGCCTATTTCATCCCCGAACCATCACTAGCTCAGGTTTCCGATCTAACAAGTAAAAAGGTTTAAAAGTTCTATTCTCCTAATAAATGATTATATTCATGATGTTCTTGCATATGAGATTGACTTTGGAGCTTCAGTATTGTGCTGATATCTTTACAAGTATATTAACAGTTTTTTTACATTGTGCTTGAGAACAGAAAAACAAGGATGAAGGGGGTAAGGACATGATGAAAAAGCATCGTCGCCAAGTTCTTTTTAGTGGGATTATTACAGCCGTAGGTATGACTACATTGTCGTTATAGTTGAGCTCTTCTAGTCTGAGATTATCCTTTCAGTAGGTTCAGTCATTACTTGCGACTTCTGTGGTAGAGTAATGTAGGCAAGCACCAAAGGTTGAATCGATGATGCAGCCTATTACTTGTCTAATTAGTTGATCATTGACTGCACTTCCTCAAAAGTTTGCGAAGAGAACACTTAGTGTTTATAACTTCATGAAGGGCTAAGAAGGGTTTTATTTTAATTTTTTCTTTATTTTTAATGGCATTTAAGTTTGTGGAAACTGAGAAAACTGATAGCATATTGTGGCGTATTGGCTATTTTTAAGATTTGGGAAATGCTGGAGGTATCAATAACTTTTGGCTATTTGAGCTGTAGAAAGTGGTTTTTGTAGGGCTTAGGGCGGGTACAGTGATGGTAAGAATCGAAGTTGAGGAGGAAAAAGGAAAAGAGAATTGCATTGCACAATTCTCAAATGGAAATTCATATCTGCTTAAAATTTATAATCTTAGTTTATGTATACATTTGAAGATCCCTGGGGTTTTTGGTTCCACAAGAAATGGACTAATAAATTTGAAACTTAGAAGTAGAAACTTGAATGTTGAACCAAGCTAAAAGGCACGCATGAAACCTCGACGAGAAGTTAAGTTGGTAATCAAAGAAGACACATGATAACATAAGCGCAAGCCATACGGAAAACCTTGTAGATCTTCAAACATTTTACTGTTAAGATTGAAGAGATCAAAGGAAAAAAGGGAGAAAAAAAGCATTTACTGCTAGGAACATGAATAGTAATGACTAATAGCTAATTTTGATAAAAGTTCCCAGTAGATCAAAGAACTATTTTGTCAATGTTTGCAAGTTTTATTTACTTTTTAGGAAAAGTCATTTGTTGAAGTTAGATAAAACGAGACAAAACCCACTATAGGAACTATCCAGTTGAGCTGGTAGTTCTCTTTTAATTTTACAAGAGGTCTTGGGTTCTAGTCCAAGAGAGAGGAGCGTATTGAGTGAATTTTCTACAAGGACAAATTAAATGCTATTTTTCTTGGCCTAATAATGATAGATAATCTCAATTCACAATAACCTTCACAAGCTTCAATATTTCTATGCATAAAATTAGTAGAAACTCTTTATCAATCAATTGATGTGTAATAATACAATCTCCAATTCTGGATAAATCGAGCACTTATATTGGGTTTCAACTGATAAATTTCTCTCTGGGTTGTAGGCATAAGCTTGCACAATTTTCCTGAGGGAATGGCTGTATTTCTTGGATCAATGAAGGTAGCCTTCACTGTTTATATTTTGGTAACAAGTTATCATATTAATGATAGGTTAATTCACTATGCAGTCATATTGATGAATAGACTTGTGGCAGCCCATTCTGGTGTTTAAGTTAACGTCATAGTTGTAATAAATTACGCAGGAAACCAAAACAAAGCAATTTCATTTTATATAGATGATCCTGCTTGGCATAGACCAATATTGAATGATGACCTGTACTTTTATTCTGTTATTCCGCTTGACATAACCAACTCGATATGTTAAACAGAAATTCTAAAACTATGTGCTCGATGAGTTATGATACCCCTTTTGGTGTACCATGTAGGACTGGATAAGCTCATAAGATGGAATAATATTTTATCCTATATTTGGTGTAGGGTTGAGTAAACTGATCTAATTTTGAAAACTATAAAATGAATATGATGAGAAAGGAAAATAAAAGAAAAAAATTCCATTAATGGAATGTTTATTATGCATGATGTTTTGTCACATGAGTTTGATTTGGTTGAATGCTGATATTTCTTATTTTATTTGCAAGTTAAGCCACTAATGGGTCTACAAGCATAAGGAATTGATGCCATATTGTTCAACTGATGCACAAAATTCTAAATGAACATTCCATTAATGGTATTGGATTAGTGACATGGTATCACTAGAGCTTGTGCTTATAATTCCAGTTTGTTTGCCTCTTGCTTGTCATGTAGGGCCTTCGTGTTGGTCTTAATTTGGCAGTTGCCATTGCTTTGCACAACATCCCTGAGGTATAGATTCTGAGATCTTGTACCATGGAATTTTTAGTTTTTTTCGTTCATTGCTTTACAAAATATCACAGGTTGTTCAACCACATTACTTTCTACTGTAGCTATATTTACATATACTTGGTTGAATCATTAATTATAAATGATAAAGTTAAGCGAAGTTTAAAATCATCGTTATATCTCTCCTTCTTTTTTTTTTTTTATGTGATTCAGTTTGGTCCATGAAAGAAAATATCATAATATTGGAGAAGAGAATTTGCCATCTTAATTTCTTATTAAAGTCATTCCAGATTGCTGGCTTTTCGTAGCTTCGTAATCAACATTGCATTTCTTGTCTCTTTCTGGATACTAAATTAATTGAATTTGATCACATGTCAGAAAATTATTTACCATGGTGACCAAGCTTTTTGAAAATTAAAAATCATGAGAAAGTGATATTTTATTCAAGGGATACTATTTATTTTAAGGAATACAAGTCATCTATTGATATATTAATGATGTTGAGCAATAATGAATTTCCTTTTATGTTGGCATTCATTCTTGTTTTTCTTATTCAGGGTGTTGCTGTTGCTCTTCCTGTTTATTTTGCAACACAGAGGTAAGAATACCCCAAGGCAATATTTAGCACAGCATTTTCAAAGTTCTTAATGGAACAAGAATAAGAAAATAATAGGAGAAAGATTTATGCATTTATCACATTTTCAACACGATTGAATTTGATTTTTATTACTTGCTGCTTAATATGGGTTTTCCCAACCTGATCTAATTTTGTCATTGGAAGGTCTACCCAACTTAATATAAACTTTTTTGGCTCTTGCTGAATATTATTGCTTGTTCCAATTAATAGGAATACGTGCTTAAGATGCTAGCTTGAACAAAACAACATTTAATCATAGTTTTATCGTGCATTGTGTGTGTGCATGTGCGTATGCCCCGATTACCTCCTAACTGTAATTTTTGAAGGATATGTGATGCAAATAAAATTCATTTATAGGATTAGTATTAACTTTTCATTGTATTTACATGTCTTAGCAAGTGGCAGGCATTCAAATTGGCTACTCTTTCTGGTTTTGCGGAGCCTCTTGGAGTTATAATTGTGGGTATGTTTACTCTCCTTGCGGAACGGTGATATCTGATAAAAAGGGGAAAAAAAGAAATTAATTTGTCCAAATTTTTGGCTCTTTTGTCTTGTTAGTTTGTAAAGAGTGAATGAGTAGTGGGGTGTCATTGTTTACACAACTTGGCTAAATATTCTGCTTTGCTGGTAAATGGTTGCGTGGTAGTTGTTACTTCGGTAGACCAGTGTTAGAAGTCCAGTAAAATATATTAAGAAGCAGTTTAGCTTATTAATTATGATAAATTTCTGACCAAGTCCTCTATTGAATATTATTGGTAACTTTTATGAATATTAGAGAACTATTCGGGACTCCATAGTACACATTTTTTTCGCATACAATGGAGAATAATGTCATTGATCAGGTTTGACAGATTGAAATCTTATGATAGCTGAAGTCATGTTTTATCAACCAACGGCTGAACTCTGGTCCAGCCATTGATGTTTAACTTCCCAGATATATGTATGCCGCAAAGTGTCTACTTCAATCCTGTAATTTGTGAAATATTAGTACTTGTCGGTAGAAGTATTATAATTAATGTGTTTTTTGTAAGAACAATTTTTAACAGTATATATGATGTCTTTATATTGAATTTTAGTCTCTTCGCTTGCAAGAATTTGTTTTAACTGTTGACGAAGTGTATTTGAACTGCTTATAATGGATGCCTTTTCTTTTGTTTATCAGCCTACCTATTTCCAAGCAGTTTAAGTCCTGAAATTCTCGAGGGTTTGCTAGGATCAGGTTTGATTTATTGTCAATTGTTTGATATCTCTAGTTAATAGAAAACTATGTTGTGTTACGACGACTTTCCCAGCAATCCTATTTTTATGATTGCAGTTGGTGGAGTGATGGCCTTCCTAACTTTGCATGAAATGCTGCCATTGGCCTTTGATTATGCGGGTCAGAAGCAAGCTGTGAAAGCTGTATTCCTTGGGATGGCTTTCATGTCTGCAAGGTAATTAAATTTCTGACTAAGAAACTCTGTTTTGGTTGTTACATCCGAAGCTCTCTCTAGTTAGGAGGATAAATCAGGCTGCAGAATCCTGCAGTTACATGTCAACTTTGATTACAGAAAATTTTTATAAGAAAATATCTTTGTTTTGCAAGTTTATGGTTATATATGTGACTGCAAAATCATCAGACTAGGCCAATTATTTTGGCAAGAGAACGCTTGATATCCATTGCTGAGTCAATGCCTTGGCTCAATCCTATCTTCTCACCTGTAGACGGAGGAGAAAAAAGATGGCATTTGCCTTTGTATTTGTTTCGGCATTAGCTTGGATTGTGGTTTATTCACCTACAGCAAAGCTGGTTAAGTTGGTGGGGTCAATTCGGCTGATACACCAGGTCTAATGATCAGTTTCACTCACACCAAGTGAGAAAACAAAGAACAATGATAGAAGTACTTTATTTGTTAGAGAGAATGCAAAGTAGTCATCTTCCAATTGACATGAATAATAAGTACACACAAGTATTTCAGACTGTCCTCATTTGAGCTGTATTCTGCTGTAAAAGCAGCTTATAATACAGACCAAGTCTTCATCAGTTTGCCTAAATATCCTCATTGTAATGATATTCTTTCATGCATCATTTCTGCTTTTGCAGCTTATATTTTCTTGAAATCAGCTTGCCGGCAGAGATGAGCTTGTAGCTGCCACATATCATGACATTTGTACATTCCTGAACTGCCTCGATGGTTTCTATCACAAGGTTGCTGCCTGCCTTACTGTTCTTTAGCCAAAAGGCCAACCTGTGGAGCTGTCTATGAAAAATAGTAATTCTTATGATTCAACTCAAAATTTTACGCTCAAATGGAAAATGTATGTGACAAGAAAAAGACCCCAAAGGCTTGTGTATTTTTTATTATTGTCTTTCCCCCCTAAACTTCTTTGATATCACGCTGATCGGTCCATTTATTTTCTTGCCATTGATTTTACTTTTTATCTTTTTAAAGGTTCAGCCGGAGATGAGAGTCCTCACCCATTAAACACCAATATTTATCCTCGGTTATTACTCGAACTCGAATGATCATTTGCGTGCAAAGCGCATTGTTGAGCTCGCCTAGCGGGCAAGCCATTGATTTTACTTTATTTGCTGTTTCAAAATGGTGCCGTTGAATTTTCGCACTCATCTCTTGGTCAAATCTAGCCCACTGACTTCAAATGATTTCGATCAGGGCTTCTACCAGCGTGGGTCACAAAGTTATTTTTTGTGCATTCAGGTTCTGCAGAAGACAAAACGGAACCACTCATTTCGGCTTTTCATTCTGTCTTTATGAGTTACTGCGACTGCAACAGTTTCAGGACAAATAATTTGTCGTCTTCCTGAAGAACAAGATCTCTCAGTACATATTCTTTCAAACCTTTCATTTTCCCACAAGCTCCTCAGAAACTTCACACATAATGCCTAATAATATTCTAAACGCAATGCCCCAACTTGATCATTCCGTGTATAGAGGAGGTTCGGTGATAATAACCAATACAAGATTAATTGAATATTTTGTTGTCATACACACTTATGTGGGTCCTTAGATTAAGTCTTAATCAACTCAATATTATTCGGACTTTATTAAAGATATTGGAGGTGGCTTTTTCTCATTAGGAAGTAAAACGATGTCCATTTATATGTATATGTTCATCCAATTGAGGATAGAGCTATAGCACAACTATTGTCAACTAAAACGTTCATCTACTCTTCTCTATTGCAAATTCTAAATTCCTGGTCAGAGCCTCAAGTGACAATCCTCAAATTTTCGTGTAGCATATGTCGTATATCATACCAAATGCACTAGTCCCACTACAAAGAAAAAAATTGGCCGTGCAATGAAGAATTTCTCTTCAATTAAAAAGTATAATCTTAATTAATTTTCTGTAGAGAGTGCAAATATGAACGGGTGATATGGGGAAGTAAAAATCTTATCAAGCGATCCATTCATGGGACTAAAGCTGTCTAGTCCTATCTTTCGTTTTTGCACAGAAATAGGGAGCTTTTGATTAGATTTGTGAAAGTTGACGTGAAAGAAAGGGGAATGAATCAAGTGATACAGCTAGAGGGAGACAAAAGAGACCCGTATTTTCTTAAAGCAAAAGAGAAGAAAAGCTATTTCATCAACCAATGAAGAAATTAATGAGAAAGAAAAACAAGGCCGCTTTCAAATTCTCTGTTGGAAAGAGAAGATCAAACTTGTTACATGTACCCATGGACTGATTGAAGGAACATATACTTGATCATTTGAAAGCTTGAATGCCTACATGCATGATGTCCTTATTGCAAGAAAAAATAATAATAATAATAATATAAATGTACCTAACAATATAGTATTCCGACAATAACTCTGTTTCTTTCAAGAATTTACATGGTTTAATTAGCTTAAGGAATATGTGTTTTCTACTTTATTATATCTTTATTTTGTTTTTTTTTTTTAAAAAAAAAATTGAATATGGCTTTTTATATATCTTCACTTTGAATAAAGGTGATTCGTGGGTCAAGATTAGTGTTACCTTTTGTCGCTTCTCTTGGTTATAGCAATCACTGGAACAAATTAATTAAAGTTACTTTCATCACTCCGAAAATACAAACAGCCTTATATTTTTCAGTAGGTAGATCTTTTCATGGATTTAGATACCAGGATTTTGCTCGTCGAAGACATTGTTCTGCTTGTAGATTGGAAGTTTCTAAGCTTCAAATTTGACAAGAAATACAAAGTATAAATCGGTTCTCACAGAAGATCTAGAACTCCATTAGTTGTTAAGAGGAGATTCTTAAAAAGAAAGTTATTAAGGGCTATTCCAGGCGGTGCCCTGATATATTATTTGCCTAGTTAGTGGAGATATCCGTTATTTATATCTAGTGCTCTAGTTTCGATCCTCCCAATTTAGCAATAATCAATTAATAGTTCGGTCTCTTTCACAAAAAAAAAAAAATAATAGTTCGGTCAATTTGTTTATCATAATAGATGATGTGTATATGTATTGATATAAATATATATATAATAAACCTCTTTATACTGTTATCTTTTATGATAGAATGTAATTTTAATTTACTTTAGGGTGTGTTTGATAACCTGAATTACATTGTGATATATTGTATTATATTGCATTAAAATATTATTTCTTATGTAATCCTATCTTTGGCCATATCTTTCAGTTGCATTGCACTGCATTAAAAGGTGGTTAGAATAATGAAAGGAGCCAAAAAAATAAAAATAAACTCATGGCGAGTAGCGTTTATGCTGGCTGTATTGTGTTAAATACTATTTATATTTTAAATGTAATCTTTTACTTTCATTACTCAATAATTTATAATAAATCTAAATTTTGTTAAATATTAATTTATATTTATATCAAATAAAATTTAATTTAAATAAAAACATAAAATAATAATAAACCTAAATATTTAATAAATAAATGATAATGCATTATTTTTACTTTTATTACAAAAAATGATTTTAATTATTTTACTTTAAATATGTAAAAAAGTATTTTAATTATTGAATCATTTATTATTTACCAAAGTACTGACTTTAAAAATAAATCTAAATTAATTAATTATATTCATCATTAATAGATAAAAATTAATTTATAAATGAAATTGAAAATTTAATATTACACTATATTATAATATAACGTAATTTATATTATATAATTATATCATATTGTAATTCAATATAATATTAAATTATAAACTTCATTTATATTATGATAACTAATATATAAAAATAAATTATATTATGGTATAATATTGTAATAATATAGTATAGTATTTTATTAATTGATAATATTATATTTTTAATTTATTTTTAATTTTTAGTTTTATTAAAATTCCTATATAAAAATAATTATTTAGTAATTTAATTTAGAAAATTGATATTATAACACTAAAATATTAATAAAATTAATAATACTAATTTAATTTTAATATTAATAAAAATAATTTCACAAAATAATATTATATATAATGAAATTCATACTACATCAGATATTACATTTCATTACAACTTATTACAATATATCCTAATATAATATATCATAATACAATAACAGTTAATATAATATAATACAAACACAAGATGCTAAATGCACTCCTATCAAAATAAAACTACAATACCATCCACTAAACCAAATGCTAAATGCACTCTTATCAAAATAAAATTACAATACCATCCACTAAACCAAACGTGTTATAAGGTCATTTGAAAACCATACAGTGATCCAAGATCCATCCTGTGTACTATAGTTAGTTGGCAGGTTTAAACTTTTGAAGGTCATGAGTATCAAAGAAGATGGTGATATGATGATGATGATGAATTGGTGTGACAATGCATCACTGCGCTGTGAAAAAGAAAAGGAAGAGCAAGAAAAGCATCACCTAAACATAAATTTAACTGTAGATCTTTTTGTACACAGGAACACACCAATAACTATCAAAGCACTGCCAATAAAGTGGACCTGCATGCACAGCAACAGCTCTGGTATAATTAGATAAAGACATGAAAACGTGGAGCCCTAGCTGTGGGGTTCTGTTGGCTGGGGCTCTTTCTGAAGCAACCTAACAGTACATGCACATACTCTGAGTTATATTGTAGCTTGAGATGACACTTCGATGGCTTCTTTTACTTTCCTTGGGTCTTTTCTCTTTCTCTCTAGTCACACCAATTCTCTCTCAGTAAAAGCTGTCGCCAAGATCCACTCCTTTCCAAAAAATTTTTAACATTTTCCCGCGGGAGTTTAAGTGCTATGATGAAGTGGGGGTTACTGACATTCGGATCTCAGAATTTTTTTAATTGTATAAATTGCAGTATAGGTTATAGATTTTAACAAATAGGTCCATAACGATTCGCTGTTGCAAACTTGCATTTTGACTATCAATTTGAAAAAAGAAAAAGAATAACACTATAGTGGGATAGTTTCTCAACTCCCTCTCCTTCTATGAGGCAATGTATTTAATTTTTCTTATGAATAAGTAGAAGTTATTTTTCTAAAATGCTGTACAAAATATTTCATCATAAATATTCGATAAAATCTTTATTTTTTTATTGTAAAGAGCACTCTAGGTATTTTTTAACAGTAATTACCAATTGAGGACCTATTTGTTATAAATTGAAAGCTATGTCTTTATTTGAAAAATATTAGAAACTGATGGATCCAAATTATTTATTTGAAATATGCCAAGCTATATATTCTTCCACAAAGAGAGAAAGGGGGAGAGGCTAATCATTTGATTTGATTTTTTTTTTTTTTTCATGAACATAGTATATGTTCTGTCCATCAACTGAAAACACACTCCCTACAACACAGTAAGAGGGGAAAGAATGGCATTAAGTGCAATACGTACAAAAAGGCCAAAGCTGAAGCATTAAATTTACAGGTTGAAAAATCATCTAAAACTGAAATCTGTTAGCCAGCTCCACAAAGTGAAAATGTTCATCTATATCTCATTACTTATTCTCTTTAATTTTATTCATTCAAGAGGATCCTAGCTAGCTAGCTAGGCAGCCTATATGCCACATAGTAAATGCTAAATGCTAAATGCTAAATTGCTAATAGCATACCAACCCTTCAATTGTCCGTTTGTTTTGGACCTTACAAAAGGTTTTTGTCTGCTGATGATCATGACAAGAAGTTGACAATACCAAATGGATGGTAAATGCCCTTGCATTAACTATTACCTCTAGCTAATTCAAAACGGTAGTGCTGACCTTTCTCTTCCAGTTCGTCAGGAGGTAGCATTCTCTTACAAACATCTTTCAAGTTGTTACCCCCTTCTTGTACAGCATTTAAAGAAGGGGTGTGTCTGTAATACAGCCACAAATCACGTCTGATAAAAAAAAAATGTTATAATAAAAGTAGAGACTTCTATATCTTACCTTCATAGTAAGATACACCTCACACACGAACAGTGTGTAGACTCCATATATATACTGTTCATGTATGAGAGTTGTATCTTACAATAAATATAAGATAAAAAATTTTAAAAAATAGATGATATAAATTACTTAATAATAATTATTTTGAACATTTATGAGTTTTTGGGTTTGCCATATCCCTTTTGCCTAAAAAATTAACTCTCTCAACTATGAATGTTTGTAATTTAAAAAAATATGGACGAACAACTCTTCATAAAAGAAAAAACTATCTAACTCCTTACGTAGAGAATTAGAACATGAATGCATTGAAATTGATCATGATTACCTATAGCAATTCTTTAACTAGAGGGTGCATTTTGAGAAAGTGCTAACTAACGTATCACACATGAGAAATAGGGTGCATTTTGAGAAAGTGCAAACTAACATATCACACATGAGAAATGTTTACTTACATAAAATTAGAGAGAAAGATTGAGTGCGCATAAAATTAGAAGATATGGAGTGTAATTAACATTGATCTATTAAAGTTCTAAAAATACTAAAAAACATTTAAAGTACAACAGAAAGCAAAAGGGGAAGAGGAAGGGGCAGGATATAGATCATAGAAAGCAAGAAGAAACACAAAAACAAAAAAGAAAAGAAAAGAACTACAAATTGGCTCTCAAAATACTTTTTTTGCTTAGTGTAAGTTTTACTTCTAGAGCCATGAAGAGTACTGAAACTCAGTGTTAACAAAAGGATCTGGAGAAAGGCCTTATTTAATCTATTTCCCGAGATGATTCATTATTATCTTGCTCAATTTCAGAGGCTGGCTCATCATCTTCAAAAGTGTCTATGCCACAAGATGCATGGCCATTCCCAAATGCCTTGATGTGATCTTTGAGTGACCTTTTGTGCTTGAAATCAGAGCCACAAGTGCAATACCAAAGCTTGCCGCAATTCTTCTCATGGGTTCTCCAGTCGCCTCTTACAGCAAAGGCCTTGCCACATTTTCTGCACATAAAAGGCTTGATTCCATGCTTTCTCTTGTAATGAGTTTGAAGGGTTCTAAAATCTTTGAGAGGCTTTGATCTTGGATGGTCAATGTTGTTTCTGCAACCTGGAGCACAGCAATAACATGGAAGCCTAAGCATTGCTGTTGGTTGTGATCCCCTTAAAGATTCTGGACCTTTTCTGTATTGAGATCCATGCCCCCACATATGCATCTACATGTATTCATAAATTTAAGCGATATTACCCATTATTAGGGTTACAAAAAACCAAAAAAAAAATATATATATATTAAATCTAGTGTAGGCAAAAGAAGTACACACAAAATAATGATAATAATTACACATTAATTAATAATACACAGAATCGAGTTTAAGGACCTTCAAAAGTTAATGAAAGAAAAAGGAAACAAATGCATCGATTGAATTAACCAAGGAATTATGGTATATGGGTTGGGGTCTATGCATTGTCTCAAAAGAAGAGGTATATTTGGGACTTATCTAAATTTTTTTTTAAAAAATTCATTTGGACCATTTGTGGATTATGGGTGCCTTTAAAGAGAGGAACATAGCAGAAATTATTGGTTTTATGCGCATATATATTGCAAGAACATTTTAGTAACGGCTCTTCTAACAAGTTTCCTTAATTATAATTAATAGCACTAGAAATTTCGTTGGCCCTTCCCATGTGAATATAAACAATTTTGTAAGCCTAGAAGAGAAAGGGTGTATTTTCATGCATTTTCTCTTCATACAAAAACAAATGGAAAACAAACAGACGTGTTATTTAACTTCACAAACTAAAAGTTTCAAAAAACTTGTTTGCATTTATTGAACATAAATCTATAAACAATTTTTTTATGGAGCAAAGGAAAATTGGGTGGTTTCATCTTTGTTCATCAGATTCAGAAATTTTAGTTCTAGGGCATTAATTGATGAACAGAACTCGGATACACTCAGTTTTCAAGCCTGACAATACAAAAACGCCAACTTCAAGGTAATACAAAAACATATTGGCTGAGTTGTTCAATCACATAAACAGAGAGACTGATCTTATTCTCAGTTTGGACCATGTTGATTTATTTTTATTTTTCAAATCCCAAGGCCCCAAATCATGCAAAAGAAAAGGGTGCATCGGCTTTGAATTTTTTTTAATAAAAAAAGGAGAAATGGAATTAAAGTCCAATAAAGGAAAAGGGGAAACCCTAAGGTCCCATATACTCCTCATTTTCAAATCAGTCCAGCTTGTAGTAAAAGTGAAAGATTGAAATCAAGCTGGAAAAGAAGTGTACAAATTAATAAAGGATATATAGGAATGAGATTAAATTTTTCGTTTTTGCAAAAATCGAAAAGGGAGGGGGAAAAAAAAGAAAAAAAGAGAAAGGGATAGATGGAGTATCTAAAGGAACCCTTTATAGATCAAAGGAGGTATTATATCAAGTAATTAATTAAATTACCTGCATGTTGTTGTATCTGTTGAAGGTTTTGAAGCAAAGAGGACATGAAAATTGTGTAGGACCAATCAATATTTGAGCTGGTGTAGGGATCCAATATTGGCCCTTGTTGAGGCTGCAGCCACCACCACAACCAGAAGCAACAGTTACTACTTCTTCTTCTTTATTATAATCTGAGATCAAATCATCAGAACTTGATTTGGGGAGCCCTAAATGAAGAGACACTGTCAGAGAAGCGCTTTCATGATGATCATCACAATAAGCAGCAGAGCTTTCTTCGGTGTCCATGACACTGCATGAGGATTCATCAGCTTTTACTATTCCGTCATGCCTTGCTGGGCTCAAACTGAGGAGGGGAAGTGCTTCTTTGAGAGGGGGAGATGGAGGTGATGAATATTGAGGGTAGTGAGTACAAAAATTGTTATTGTTATTGTTATAACTTGAGTAGATATTGAAGGCAAAAGGTGTATAGTAATTAGAAGAAGGGTTATTAGAAGAAGATGAATGTTGAAGAGCGGCAAAGTTTAACCATCCATTGAAGTAATTTGAGTAGGGATCAGCCATGATTGAAGGAAAGGAAAGAGAGAAGAGAAAGTTTTGGTAGATGGGGTAAGTTATAACATATTTGGGGAGAGAGAAAGAGCGCGTGGAGGGTGAAAGTGAGAAAAGAAAATTTTATACAAGATCAAGGGTTGATAAAGTAGAGATCCAATATTGAGTAAAAAAGGAGGGACAAGATGTATGTATATCACTTATGAAATGTGACTAAACGATAGAGGGAAAAAAATAAAAATATTATGCTAAAGCAAAGGAAGAGAAGATAATAATAATCTTATCGGGACTTGAAAAAACAAGTTATTTATTGAATAGTGTGTGTGAAAAAGATTGATAACATCAATATATGAAAACTAAAGCTTGTAATTAGGGTTTTGGGGATTTGTCTGTTACAAGATGAATCCCATTATTCAGCAGTACAAGACTAGAACAAGTGCAATATTGCATAGAGAGAAGCAAAGGGTATGTGTTGGATTTATTAGAAAGCTCTTGTTCACATATTGATGAGCATAATTTTCTCTTCATTGGGAAATAAATAGATGCAATGACACCCAGCAGTTGCTTTGGTGGGCGCGCCTTGGTCGGCTTGGATCAGTACCGCAGCTCATGAGACTGAGACTGTTGTTGTTGTGTGTGTTGTGTGTTGTATGAACAAGTAACAACAGCAGTGTCTGTCGAGTAGTACTCACTTACTACGCTTATCTTTCTCTTTTTTGTTGCTTTGCTTTGCTTTGCTCACCGTTTCAATCTGTTGAGCCTTCACATGGCTTCCATTCATTGCTTCTGCGAGTGTTGTGAGGATAGTGTCAATATATGGAGGCAGCACACTTGTAAGTTCATATCATTCTTAATTTTATCATTAAATTCTTACGGTACAAACTTGTATCTAGTGTGACCCAAACAAATTGATTGTAAAAGAAAATCGTTTCATAATTCCAACCAGATTTCTGGTTCCCTCATAATTTTTCTTTTTCTTTTTTTTTTTTAATTTTTTGAACATCCGGCTTTGGATGAAATATTAAAAAAATCCAAATGAGTTTGGATCCAATATTGATCTTTTAAAAATATGATCAATGTTTAATTACATATACTTTTGCAGTAAAAGTTTGACTTTGTATAGAAGAATAATTTTCATAAGTCGAAAATAAAGAGTTAATTTCGGATGATGGAGAATCCCAAGAATATAATTAGGATATTCAAAATCAAGATTAACAATTTAACGATTCAACAACATATGACTTTCTTGAAAAGTGATTATGTTAGTTCTAATATAGGGATAGTAAATTATTAGTATTCAGTTGAAGTCTTAACACCTATAGTTTTGATGATTAACCGCTATCATTATTTGAAAAAGGTTATTGTTTTATGATTAATTAATGATTTCTATTAGCTTTTGGTGGGTCATTAATTTGACTAGCAATTTTTAGTAAATTATGATTAAAGTTCTCACAAGTCATTAAAGATACATATTATTGCATTCGGCACATGTTGTGGTTTACCATGAAAAATAACTAATTATTACCATTACATTTTAACTTCTTTCTTTTGCACCTTAATTATAATAGAGAGGGGAGAGGGAGTGGGATGTCTTATTCCTGTTGCATGTGTACAGATCGAAAATAAATTGCAACGGGGTCCTCCAATTTGGAGAAGAAGCTATGAGATTTACGACAATGTGTTAGCTATACTAGTTTTAATTTCAGGAGACAAATTGGAGGGTTGGGAAAATATTTATATGGTGGCCAAAACAACAATGTACCATAAAATTAGGCTTTACTTAGCTTTATTAAGTTGATCACCTGCAATGTGTACAAAACATTCAATAGATGTGCAAATAATCATGTGTTGGGGTCCTCGGGGAGATGGAAGCCAGAAATTTTTGCTGTGGGGCTAATCCGTCTTAAAAATAAAAATAATCATTATAAGAGTATAAAAATGATAGTTTTTCTTCATTAGAATACTTTACTTCTTCCTTGATGTAATTTTTCTTTTTAAGATTTGTGTGATAACTTTATTAGTACTAATACTTTTAGCTCATTGGTAACACATGTGAAAAAGCATCATACATACTTATTTCCTCTCCTAATTTAGGTTCATGAAATTGAGGTTGAAACTCAACAAACTACTTACTTCATAATTTTTGAAAAAAAAAATATTAAGTAAATTTTATAAAAATAACTTATTTCACAATTTTTTTTCTATTTTGATAGTAGCTTTTAAAGGTGGGTGGGGTTGCTTTCTATAGGCAACTTAGTAAATAAGTCACTTTATCTTTTTAAAGTTTCTATTATAAATTTTGTATTTTAACAAATAGACAATTATATCTTACTTTTCTATAAACCCTAATATACATGCACCATTAGATGTTATATTACTACTACAATCAAACTACCACCACAATTATTGCATATTCTTTATAGTATCAACGTAATGAGAATGTAATATATATTACATTTTATTTTATTTGGATTATATTTAAGTATAAATTTTTATCATATTTTATGTAACAAATTATAAAATTCATTAGATTTTATTTAATTGAATTTTTTTCACTTTATGTAATTTTACATATTTAAATAAAAAGGCATGTCTAAACAATTTATTGAACATATTCTAAAGCCAAAAGAAAATTTAAACTTATGTCTATTTTAGTCATTATATAATAAAACAACACTTTCATAACAAAATTTACCAAATATATGTATTCTACTTTTCAAACTCATAGCAATCGCAATAATACAATTTACCCAATACGAAACTGTTTTATTAATCTGCAGCCTATTTAATCAGCCACCACAATCCTAAATTGACCCTTAATTGGGTAGAGATAGATATCTCTTCTACCATTGTGTAAGTTATCCTTCCAGTATTAAGTGAGGATAGAAATCTGAATTATGTCATAATAGACTTGATCTAAGGTAGTTCTAAAATATAAATAGGTATTTTAATCATTCAAACCTCATATATACTAAATTAAGATCGATCATCTAAGCTTAATATTTATTTTTTTTTTGGTTAAGTAGTAATCACCTCCTTATATTTGATCATATGATAGTTCAAATTCTAATCAAAAGAGAATCTTGGACTGAAATACTAGCATGAAGAACGATCTAATGAAATAAATCAATTAATACCAAAGAAAACCCAATTACTTAATCTAATAAAGTGACAATAAAGTGACACTTGCTATTGTGAATTGTGGAATTAGTTATACATACTCAATTAATCTTTCTTCTCATTTCAAGTCAATTCAATAAGACTCTGGAGCCCATAATAGTTAAAAGTGTTGTAAATTTTTCTTTGTACACAATAGGTTGATCAACTTGGTAATTGGTTATGCATTAAGGTTTCCCCTTTGTTTCCTAGGTACTACAAGTAGCTTACTTTAGTAATTGTTCGTAAAAGCAAGAGGGACTGAATGCAATAATTCTTACGTCATTCCTCTGAGCGTATTTGATGTTTCTTGACACTTTTTGAGCTAAAACACAGTCAAATCTCCAAGAATGCTTAATCAGTTGGGTTTATATGATTTTTTGTTTGTCAAAACTCAAAGCAAGTAGAATAATTTATTGCTATTTACAATTTATGTATGTAATAGTAAGTCTTATGTGGATTTCCCAAAAACAATTTATTGTTCTTCATCTAGATTAGGTACATAATTTCTCCAATGATGGATTTTAACATAAAAATAAGAGTTAAAACCTTACACAAGAGCAATCAGATAATTTTGTCCATTCTTCTTCTCCCTTCTTCAATAAGATAGGCATATACTTTATCAGCCAAGTCAAAGAGGGCAAAGCAATTGATTTCATGTTAACAAAACTTTTCTAACTTGATACTCCTCATAAAATGCTTTTATATTTCTGGTCATTATGCGGCAAGATACAATCAATATCATATCCCTTCAAAATATAGGCCATGTCAGAGTCACGCTTTTCCAGTAGCACATCAGCAAACTTAAATGTTTAATTGAGATTTCAATGTATCAGCCCAACACTGATACTTGGATAACATATTTGCATATGAGACTACACCAATAAATGCCCGAAAGCAATTCAACTAATTTTTTTGTCGATGAATAAATCAAGATGCCGCTAGGTGTTCATCACTTCAGTGGTTTTATGAAAATGAAGTAAAAAGATACTATTTCACCAGAAACTGTACACGTCCCCAACAGCACAATAAAGTTGGTTAAACAAGTATAACTAACATCTAGAACTGAAAATAATCATGCAAAAAAGACTTTAGTTCCGATGACCAACCACAAAGTGAAATCTCCTTGCCTGTCATTCATTAAATGCGTACTCATGCCGCAAAGGTCCCCGAGGAGAATCAACACGGATGCCAAACCCATATCCATACCCACTTCCAGGCTTCAACCTTGCTCCAGCAGGATCACCTGATGAAGTTGAAAAAAGAAAGAAAGAAATTTCAAAAAAAAAAAAAAGGAACAAGATAAGGCCAGCCAGATCTAAAAAAAAGAAAAAAAAAGACATTTTAAAAATAAGTCCTTTCACTCATTAAACTTCAAACATAGAAAACGTGGGGCCCAATCATTAAGAAACCTACCAGGCACAGTGAGGCCTGATCCAAGGTCTGTTCCTAGTCAGAAAAGATAACTCCTTCTACTGGCCCCAACTGCAAAACAGTAGGAGACATTAGAGGCGCATTGTGCAAAAAATATATATATTTTTTCCTAGCATAAGCAACATGAGCACATTGACAGGGGAACATGTAGTCTCAAATTCGTAGAGAGATCATCATCAATCCCTTTTCATCACATCTGCCTGACGTTTATTTCGTTTTCCAAGTGCTTCTTCACATTCCTCTTGTAGAAGTCTTCAATTTAGAGTGGCTCCGTAATAGTTGTTGCTACCAATGAGGAAGGTAGAGTGGGCCCAGATAAGGGGGGAGACAATGGCCCCACCCTAGAATAGAAAACTTTTGCTTCTGTATTTGCAGATGGGCTCCTCAAAAGTCTATTGATATGTCAGGTCCTCCAAGAAGTTTTCAAAGTATTTTGAAGACTCTGTCATAAACAAATATATTATATAGTCCTCAAGTTGCCCCATTTATTCAAAACTGTGCCGGTTTCATCAAGTACCTTGCCCTCAAACTATGTTACCTTTAACTTCTAACAAATGTGTACTTTTATTGCCTTATTCTTTCTTCGTCTTACCACTCATTTTTTCCCCCAAAAATTCTCATTTCAGCAAACAGAATACCTTAAAAGAAGTTGTTGGCTGTCCACAGCTCAAACTGAGAGCATCAAGGCCTTAACCAGATCACGTGCGAGTGCCCTTGTGACTTAACTAGATCAACACCAGCCTGAATCATTTTCCCACAACTGTAATCACCACCTCAACTTTTCCAATTAAAAACGAATAATCAAGAAAATTGAAACATTCTTCTTTGTCTACAATTCTCATTTTTGGAGCCGAATACTTGCAGCAAAAGTTGTTTTCCTGAACACTAATATTACTTTTCTTAATATAATCTTCATTCTTTTCTCTAAATATAGAGTCACATATTACGAGTGATCTGCCTGTCTCTGTATTTGCTGGACTCTCTACTCAGCCTTTATCTGGAGTTTATAATATCTGTCTTGCCTTCACATAATTCCCCTTGAAGTCATGAGGCACAGTTGCAAGCAGACTTAAGCATCATGAATATGCAGTGTTAAGCTTCAAAATATTCTCAGCTTTTTATCTAGATAAGACAAAAGGATTGGGTTGTCATCACATACCACGGGAAAAGAGATCGACCAGAGCCCACAGCACCTTCTTCCTAACCTGTCACAATAATTGTTCCGCCAATGGAAAATGCTTCATGAGGAGAGAAATTACCTACTACATGCCTACCGGTCAAACTAGCCATAAGAAACAGTGTGAATTAGCAAACCGATCCAAAAAATAACTTGTTTCATTTATCATAAATGGCAACTTAAGCATGGAAGAAACTTTCAACATGCTAATCATCATCTATATTATGCATTTTGAAAGATGTTTGAATTCCACTTCTGCACAACAAATAAATAAAAGAGAGGAAATGGTAGCTTACCTTAAAAGAAGGCGAGCAGGACCAATATCTACACCCTTTCTGGCACAAGCATTCACTCTACTGAAGAAAAACCACTCTGGAAAAACAGGAAGCCCTTGTTCCATGTTGAATACAAACTGCGGGACAACAAGAATGAGGGTCCAAAAAGACAGTAGATAAAGAAAATACAAAAGGCTAAATGACTAACCATTGAAGAACCGTGATTGCCAGAACCAGTATATACACTTTCAAATTTAGCAATTAACATATCATCATGGGTCTTTCCATTGCCGAACAGAAAAATTGAACAAACACAATATCAAAAGCAAGCACAATGGACATTGAATAATTGAAACCAATTAACAAATAGAAAGCAAAATAATGAAGTTCGTCATCTACTTTCAGGAAAGCATACCTTCCTGCAAGAGGACTGCTATAGAAATCCTTGATAATAGGATTTCCTTTTTCATCACAAGCACCAGCACGCGGGTAAAAAGAAAATAAAATCACAGGAATTCACAGCTTACTATAAGACAAAGCAATAACTCCTCGCAAATAAATTGTCAAAGAAGCTTATTCAAAATACCTACAAAGTTTTGCTTCATTGTTTAATTGACTGACCAAAACATTCATAAGATAACAAACTCCCAGTTACAAATAACAGACCAGCAGTTAAAAAAACAAATAAAAAAAGGCAAAAACAATCTACATTTTGCCAATTCAGCTCTCGATAGGATAAACATTTCATCCAGAAAAGATGTCTCAAGCTCATATTTATTGCCTGACCAATTCTGCTTGGTGCCAAAGGCCAGACAACTGGTAAAGAAAAGGATGGTTCTACTGAAATACCTGAAAAATAAGTCCTGCTGTCCCACTCCGTTTGGCCTGATTGGTCAACTGAATTCTGTACCGGCTGCACATGGCCAATGGTCAGACTACTATTGTCAGGTTGATTCCCATGAACAAGCACTCCTCGGGTTCTTGAATTCTAGTTAAAACAGCATACAAACAGCATCAGTTCAAGCAATTATCAGTTGGCACCACCGAGAAAGTAATTGTTCTTGATAAAGCAAAAACCATAGCACACCTGAACTATTATAGTTCTTGATGTTTGTTTGTCATCTCCTTCAATCCAAGGGTCAATGTAGTTTATGCGAAATATAGAATCAATTTGGCCCCTCTCTAAGGAAATATTGAGTTTTTGGTTTCTTCCAAAAACATTCCTATGAGAATATGCAAAGCTGCAATGGAAAAATGATATAAGATTATGCAAACTGCAAACAGAATGATCACGCCACATCACTAGAATCCAGTACAACAATATATTATAAAGAGTGCAAGTGCATGCCTTGCAAGAAAGATGAGTACAACATCCTAAGCAAAAAGATCCCATTAGCAGTAAGAAATCTGCTGTCATTTAATTGCAAGAGAATCTTTTAATCTTCATATGTGAGAACTTAAAGATCCATTTATACAATAACTTGCTGAAACTATAAGGAATGTAATCTTCTCAAACAAATAATATTCATTAGCATTTAGGAATGAAGAATTTGTTAATTACAAGAGAACATTACATAATAGAAACAGTTCTGTATTACTAGAAAATTATACATTTTTAGAAAGAAGCATTGTAAGGTTTGAACTAACAAAATAATGATCCACGGACAATTTTTTATCAAATACAGCAATGTAATCGATCCAACAATGAAAAAAAAATTGAATGATAGGAAAAAGACCAGATAATTTAAGACTGTAACCACACCTTCCAATGAGTCCGGATAAAGGGCCACTTGTGATCCTGTAAATCAAGAAACATTTACTTTCTATAGTTTCCACAAATGCCTTAATTTTGATGTACAAGTACAGCTCAATTTGGCAACAAAAGAAACCAGTGCATTTAATTTAATGTCACCTACCCACTTGATATACCAACACCAGCAGAAAACCCTCCACTTGGCCGCTCAACAACATTCATAATCAAATCAACCTTGCCAGTGTCTTCAACGTTGCCAAAACAAATGATATTGCAACTCAAACACCATAAAGAAGGACATCCACATGCATGTGTGTTCACGTTGCCAAAACAAATGATATTGCAATTCAAACACCACAAAGAAGGACATCTGCATGCATAAAACTTCCTTAATAGATTATGAACAATACTTCTTCGAAATGTTTCCAAACGGAAGAAACTCGCCAAAGACCAATTCTTTTGGTACATGAGCAACATCTTCTAGAAAAAAGTCTACTTATTTGAAAACTAGCTTAACATGTCTCAGCAAATAACATGTAAAAATAATTCATGTCATAAGATGATTCAAATGTTGCATCTTGCTTTACCTCCTGCAGGTTGAGGAATAATTCTAACATCTTTCATGATTCCCATGGTCAATACAGTCTCCGCATCTCTTTTCCCTAGAAGCATGCTGTAGACCTACAAAAATTATATTAGACATATAAACTTGTGTTAGTTATAGGATATCTATAAGCCGGCCCATCCCACAGAGGAGCGAATAGTGAAGGATCGTGTCACATAAAAAATTTACATAAAACCACAGATTCTTGTCTTATCTTTATGAGCAAAAAAAGAATTTAGAGAACCAAGCAATAGGAAACAGTAATGTTGTGAAACTAAGAAAATTTTGAAACATCTTCTTTCCTAAGAGAAGGTATTATTATTATTATTATTTTGAAAAAAAAGGAGGGAAAAAGGAAGAGAGAAAAATAAGATAAGCAAAACAAAGAAGCCAAAATTGCATATCCTTAAAAGAGTTCATTCACATTTTGCTCTAGCCTCAAAAATTAACATCATAGACCTATTTTAGATACTCGATAAAGTGAGCATACACCCATCCTCAGGATTACAAGTAACTCAAAGTCTTTAAAAGTTTCAAAGACTATACCTGTCTCTTCTTGGTAGTAAGTTGTCTAAGAACTGTTTCAGGCCTCGTCTTCCCTTTAGTTGGCTCACCACTGACAATTGCAAATACAATATATATCATACAAAAATCCTATGATTACTGTTTTTAAAGGCAAAAAAGTTAAACTGAATATAGGCTTATGTCTTCCTGTCGAGGAAACGGATGGAAATATTGTTGACCTCAGCTTCTGCAACTTGTAATCTAATTATGCCTCCAGAAAGAAATTCAACACCAGAAACCTACAGAAGAAATCGGAACACATTACCCAATTAGCAAAAGCAGCTGTGTTGACAAACCAAGGTAAACTCTACAAAACAAAACTCTAAATCTCTACAAAATGGAGGGTGAATGTGAGACATAGACAAAGATAAAAACACTGACCAAGCCAAATAGACCAGGCTCCATGTACCAGCCACCGATTGAAGTTATCACTTCATCCAAACGCCTTATATTGACAATTTTTCCTGCACAGCTTGACACCAAAATTCAAAATCAATGAATGTTCTCCGTGAACCATTCCAAATAAGGCACACTAAAGAAATGTTTTTTAAACATAATAGATACGCAGAATAGGTAAGAAGTCTATCGTAACTATCGCAAAAAGCATCCTCTAGAAACTTTGAAGGAAGAACATTTGCTCCTTCACATACCATCCGGTGAAACTCCTGATTTGGCTCTACCTTGTGCCACAAGAAACCACAAAAAGTAATCATCAAAGAAATTAATTACAACATAATGTCTAAGGCATGGTTTTACAGAAAAAGTTAATTAATTTTTTCTTAAAAAATTAATTTAAATATACCTGAAATGTCAACCTGATGCCATCACGCGTATCAACGGCGACGGGCCTACACGAACACAAGTAACCGCTATCGATGATTCTGTTAACGTCCTCTTTGACCTCGCGAACAGTCAATGCTGAGTTGGCACGGCAAGCTTTTAACGCAGTTAACGCCTCTGTTTCGAGGTCTTTTCTCTCAAGTTCTTCACCGTCTTTACTTCTCACCAAAACTTCACTTATCAACACCCGCTCTTCGTCGCTTCGGCTCACTGAGTGCGGCTGCTGCTGCGCCTTCTGTTGCAGCTGAGACGACACCTCGGGCTGAGCCGACGACACCTCGGGCTGAGCCGCCGACTCGGATGTCGTCGACTGACTTAGCGACATCCACGCCGAGCATGGAAGTGGTAAATTCACTAACGAGTCGCCGGCGCCAGTCGTTGACAGGTACATTGAACAGACGCAAGCCGAGTTTCCGTACGCGAGTTCAGCAAATAATTGGAATTTCCATGTGAGTGACTGCGGCCGAGTTAACTCAGTTGACTAGTTGACTCATCAGAGCGAGTTCTGAGTGAGTGAATTAGATGAGAGAGAGTTTTTGGATTTCGTTAATGTTTGGCGAAGAAAGGGAGAGGAGGCTGAGGTTGAAAGCGAGGGATTTTGAGAGGAGATGATGTGAACCGAACGTCGTCGTTTTTCTGAGCAATTGTCGGAATCGGGCTGCCTCTATTGCAAAATTTAAAGCAAAAAAGGATTGAGATTTCGGTTAATTGAATGATGAACTGAAGCTGAATTTAGTGGATCAAAAGAAGGCTATGTTTGGTATAATTTATTAAATATAATAAATAAAATTTATAGCAGTAGAGTTTATATTAATAGAGCTTATATTAATAGAGTTTTTGGATAAAAAATTATTGGATGTTTGGTTATTAATTAAAAAAATACTTTTAAACTATTAAATTATTTAGTTGTCTAAAACTAAAAGTATTTTTATGTAATTAAATTATAAAAAAGGGTATGTATTCATAATTATATAATATGTAACAAAATGTATCCAAACTATTAATTAATAAGAAAAAATTAATTCAATCACTTCTTTAATTTTCAAAATAAAAAATTACATCATTGATATATTCTCCCAAATAAATAATACTATCCAAATTAAATTACATCATTAATATATATTCTCTCAAATGTTAGGTATATGTAGGGATTACAAAATTAAAGTACTAGTTATTTAAAAAAAAAAAGAGATAAAGTGAAGTAGCGGTGGTAATATGTTTATATAAAGGCAATAATTTTCGTTGGGTAGATTTTATACAAAGGGTATTATGTAATTAATGAAATATATTAAGAATATTTTTGATATTATATATTTAAAAAAAAAATTCTCTAATCTCTACTTTCAAAAGCTTAAATTTTTAGCTTTTGCTAATAGATATAAATTAACTTATTTAAACTAAAAAATCTCTACTCAAAAAATAACTAAACACTATAAAATATTTTAAAAATTATTTATAAAATTAAATAAACACTTATACCCCTTAAAAAAGCCATACCAAACAGGTCGTAGTAGAACCAGCAGCAGATAAACCGTAGGGGAGCGTGACGTTTCGGCTGAGCAATAATAATTTCTGAGTCCCTGAATTCGAACAAAATTATAACCAAGGACATAAATTACCATTATTTTTATTTAAGTGCATATTTTGATTATGATAGGATTTTTAAATAATCACTTTCATTTAAAAATTTATTCTCCAAATACTGTTTAATCATCATATGTCGATTAAGTTTTAAATAACACTTCAAATCAACCAAATTTGATTAAAATAATTTAATAATTTAAATAAGTGAAATATAAACAATTAATTTTTTATGGAATTTACTGTGCTAAAAAATAATGAGTTTTCTTTGTTTTAGGTTAAATGTACTAATTTATTCACAAATTATTTCATTAAACTCTTATTATCCAGGTAATATGGCTAGACAAATTCCAATTTACACCAACTTGATTATAAAAAAATTTTTTTTCCTCCACAACATGCTCTAAATATTACTAATTTTCCAGCACTCTTCTTTAATTTCTTGAGTTAAAATTAATGCTAATATTTTTTAAGGAAATTAAATAGATTTTAATATAAATAAATAAATAAAATATTCTAAATATATTTTGAGAGAATTAAACATACTTTAATATAAATAAATAAAATATTCTAAAACTAATAATCTCCGAATTCATGTCATAAAGGAATTGGTTTAACATGAATTAACATGATTAGAGGGTTGAAATCTGAACACAATCGATTATTGAACTAAGAGTAAAGAAGAATTGGGCCTATGTAAATAAATTAAAAACTATACATAAATTTGTGATTTTTCTAAATTACAAGGACACAGGTGATGATAACCTAAATTCAAATATATTTTTACTGGAAAAGGCAGGCGGCCACTTCGACCATTTCCAATCTAGAATTTTGAGCCGCCAGGAGGCGGAATTCAGACGGATTCACCGTTAACAAATATTTTTCCTTTCCATGGACTCTGAGTCTGTAAGTATCCTCATATGTCGCCGTTTCATTCATCAAATTTATCGATGCTTATTTGTGCTTGTTTAATATCTGATTTGGGGTGAAAGCGAGGGTTAGGGTTTAGGGTTTTTCCAAAAGAAACAATTTGTTTGGGGAAAGAATTTGGAATGTTCGTGATTGGGTTCTGAGATTAGCATGTTTATATAAAGTTACTATCTTTCGGTCGGTTGCTTAGAAACCAGAAAGAAGAGAACAAAATTTTTGTGTGCTGTCCTCTGCTTTTTTTATTTGTTTTTTCAGCTAGTATTTCTCATTAGACACTTTGTATTTGGATCCATCTTTATCTGTTTATAATTTTCTTTCTCCAAATGATCCGTAAGCGCACACATAGAACCATGGCATCATTACTGTTATCCATTGTACATGTTATTGGGTGCATTCTACACTTTCTTTGCGACTCAATTTTTTCGTGCTACCTAACCATGTGCTATCCATTTGTTAGTTTACCTAGTTGAAAGACAAAATGTCAAAATCTTGCAAGGGCCTTGCGATGGAACTGGTGAAGTGTCTCAGCGAATCTGACTGTGTTAAGGTCAATCCTCCTCTTTCCTGATCTTTGGTTTTATCTCAATTAGCCATGGGCCAATATCTATTCAATGAAATGTTTTGCTGCCACTTAGTCAATTGGATGATGACTTTTGTTGACTTTTTTTTACAAATTGTGATTATAGGTGGAGAAACGATCTTTTAGGGAATGTGCTGGAGAGAAGAGCCCATGTATACCAAGTGAATGTGTGGGACTAAGGGAAACTTATTTCAATTGCAAGAGAGGCCAGGCTTGTTCTCTTTTCTCTTATTTTCATATATGATTTCCTTTTCTTTTGACTTCCTCTGGAAAGCTGTGATTTAATTGGAACGAGATAATCAGTGATAGCTGGTGAGGTTAAATCCTTTTACATTATATTGTAGAAATGGAATGATACATCCTGTAGAGACCCATACACTGTAGAAGTACAGGTGCATTTATGGTATTTTTCATATAAATGGTTTCTGGTTTTATGTATAAGCTAGACTAAATAAATAGCATGAAATGGATCTTTGCACTGATTTAAGTCTACCTAGGAACTTGTCTGTTAGTGCATCTAATTTTTGAAGTAGCCTTGTGGACCTGGAGGATAGAGAAGATAATTTGTATTTTGTGACATGGAGCCAAACTCATCTTTTTTCACCTCGATAGTGTGTTGAAACTCAATAGATAGTCCATATCTGTGCGAGCTCACATGACTGATTATAGAATAGAATTATGAAAATCTAAACTCCTTTTTCTTATAAGTTAACTGACACAAGAAACTCAATGCAGAAAATCCTAATCTGTATGAGCACGATTGATTATAGGATAGAATTATGAAAATTTGAACTTTTTTTCTTGTTATAAGTTAACTGAGGCTTTATTACTTCAGTTTATCTCACTTGGTTTATCTAGAAGCCTATAACCCTACAGGGCAGCTTGAGCACTTTAAACTAGGCATATCTCATTTATTGGAAAAACTTAAATTTATGCCTATATATGAGGAGGGATATTATGATTTTACACTTACACTTTATATGCAATTTGTAAATTTATTCTTGAAGACTTCTCAAATGTTGAAGTTTTAGCCATGTTGAACAATGGATACTGGTTATCATATGGTCGATTCTGTAACATAACAATAAGACTTTCAAAAATGTTTGAGTCAACAAGATCCCTTCTTTTAATGTGTCATTCCTTTTCTTCCCCTTTTTGGTTGGTCAGGTTGACATGAGAGCTAGGATACGTGGAAACAAGGGTTACTAAAAGCAACTGCAGGATCAAGCTGTTGGCATCAACATTATACTCTCAGACAATTGATGCTCCAATAATAATCAAAAGGGGATTACAAAGGAAAAAGTATTCAGGCTCAAGAGGCTTGAAGGAATATTTTGATATGTGAGCTTCTGGTTGCAGTTTTCTTAGGCTTTGTGTACAAACAAAACTTTGATTGGATAAAAAATGACATTCTAAGTCATTTGAGATTTTTTTTTTCCCTCCATTTGGACAAGAATTCTTCAAAAAAAAGAAAAAATAATAATAGATTTAGCTAAAATTGGATGCGCATGTATGGTATTGATTGTAGTTGCACATATCGGTGAAAGAGCTATTTCCACATTAACTTGTTATTAGAAGCTTGATGCATTCCACAAATTTTGATTGTGAATTGTTTCTAAATTGTGAACAAAAGAAAGTAACATGATAAAACCTGTAATTGCGCTTCATAATTTTAATCTTATGAAAATTTAGAAAGCATCAAATATTTGTTTGTTCAGCGGCTTATTATTTGGGCAACTTGGTATTATGTCCATTTCATTACTTGCATTATTTGCTGTAGGAACCAGAATTGGATCATCATATTTTTGCTTCTGCTGTCATTTGATGAGCACAGGTGTCAAATTCATATTATTGTTCATGTTATCTGATTATGTCATAGTAGTTCAAGAATGCACAAGTATAAAGAGATAAAACACGAGAATGGTGGAATCCAGATGGAGTCCTTTTTATCTGTTTTGGATCTTATAAAGAATAACACAATGTGTGGCCATGACTCAACATGCTAGCTTGTATTCTTTCGAATTCAAAGGGATTAGCCATAGTGGTAGTGTGATATAGGTAAAAGTATCTCAGTTATGAAATCTGAAACGTAAACTATAGTTGTATTATAACATTTACATTTTAAGTTATAAATTTTATGTTAGGATTACCAAAATTATGCACTTTAATAATGTTTATGCTGTATGATATGTAATACCTCTTTAAAATCCTCGGTGGAGTACGAAAGTGCGTGTGTGCGACTTAGGATATGGTACACCCTTACATGGCGCATGAATTGAGGAACAAAAGTGAGAGCCAAGTAGACATGAAATGGCAAAAAGGATCTGATTGTGGTTGAAATCGTACAACTTGCTTATTTTAGCAAGCCATTTATTTGGGCTTGTTAGAAAATGATGACCATTTTGTTCACTTGTAAATTCTGGGTTAAAGCGAGAAGCAAAACATCATTTTAGTGCTTCGGTTGTCTTGTAGAGTGAGTTTTGCTATAGTTATGTTCATTTAGTATTGCTCGTATTAAAAGATGAAAAAGTGGAATGAAAGCCAAAAATTAAAAAGTTATAAAGATAAAAAATGGTTGATGTAAAGTTTTGCAAAGCTACGGCTCACTTGGAATTTGAAAAAATGATGAGACAATTGAGTATTAGAAAGCGAAAGTCTCAACAAATTTGTAAAATTTGGTAGCTGCTAAAATTTTCCTTATATTTTGGTAAATTTGATTAAAAAGATATGCTAAATACTAAATTGAATATAATTAAGTGAAACATAATTATTCGATTTATGTCATGTTTTTATTTTTCTAGCTTTAATATGTTCACGTAGTGATACCTTGTAAAATTTCTAAACCAATCTACCGCCGATAAATGATGAAGCCATGATTTATGAATGTCTTGGCTAATAGCTATCATCATTACTCATTATGTCAACATTTCATGAAAATACGCAACCAATTACAAGTCTCCACGTATTAACTTGTTATTAACTAAAATGTTTTCAAAGATTAAATAAACTAAACGGCATGCCAAGAATCAGGCAAAATGGTGTATCATACATGAAAATTTGAAATGAGGAATCTATCGCCAATAACAAATTGATTATTTATTTTATTTATGAGCGTTTTTAATCGGCCAAATTGGAAAAGAAACAAAATTGCTTTCTATAATTTTTTAAAGAAAGACATAATCTATCTATTTGTATCAAATCAAGTCCTTTACCATAATACTACAAGATTACCCTTGTAATATAGATTTTTGTAGTCATAAATTACATTCACAATGAAATTTGAAATATAAGAATAAAAGAGAAAATGCTCTAAAACAAAAGGGGAAAAAAGTACATATATTTCACTGTTGTATATAATTATTGATATTCCAAAATATAATTATCCCCAGAATAGTGGAAAGGAAAGAAAAAAATATTTGATTTATATAAGGAAATCAATTTTAGAGTTGTAAAAAACCTACTAGGAGAAAGTCTAAATGCATGAGGACAAACCTAAATGAGGAGCACCCAATTCAGAAGCCTCTTATTCACACAATTTTTTTGCATAGATTGATCTTTAGAATAAATGAATAATGTTTTGGGCACACCTTTATGTCTTTGTTTTTCAATATTCTTTGCCATTATTTTTGTATCTATGCTATTACTATTTGACTATTTGTATATATTCACTGCTTTCCTTGTTTATTTATAATTATTTTACTCATTATTCAAACATATATGTGAATTTTTCATACACACAACCAACAAAGAATTAACACCCTTAAATATGAGTAACATCATAAAAATAGAATGACATGTAGCACTATTTATGGCAGTGTGAGTCCACTCAAATTACAACATTTTACCATTGTTAGAATACATCAATACAGTCTCCTATCTTGGACTTATTTGATGCAACTCAATAAACTATGAACTTACGTGAGAAATTATAAAAAAGGTAGGGGGTATGATGTAATTACAATAAAACAAAACCAAAAAGAAAAGTTGTGGTTCGCGTCACGCCTGTCCTGGTCCTCATTGGAAGAAAGCGGGCCCACGAACGAATAGTCAACGGTTGTCAACACGTAATCACTACGATGTTTAAAATCTAATCAAACGGTGGGGATTAAGATGAAACCAAAGGTGGGAAAGAGATTAAAGACGTTAAGGATTCAAAAATTTAAAAAAAGGTTAAAATAATACAAACAACAAAAAACTCAACCGTATATATAGACCACCAAGGATTCTCGCGCACTCTGGACTCTCTCTCTCATTTCTCCGCCTCTTTCTCTTTGACCAAACGCCGTCGTTCCGCACTCTCTCTCTCGCGCCTTGCAAATTTCACAAACCCTAACCCTAAAGTTTTTTTTCATTTTTGTTTTGTTGCTTTTCTATCTGATCGCTCTCTCTGTCACGTGACGTGATCACTGATCACCAATAGCGACTTCGCAAAAAAAGGTAAGGTACCTGCTTGCCGCTTGCTGATTGCTATCTATATAATATCGAAATATGTGTTGGTGATTATTTGGATTTATTTATTTTGATTTTAATACGTGAAATATTTAATCAAATTTTTTAGTTTTATTTGATTTTATTGTTTATACGGTTGTTTTAGAAGGGATGAATTTGAACTCTGTGAATGGAGAAATGGAAGGGGAAAGGGGGGATGATGGCCTTAAGGAACCTTTATTACTGCAGCATGTAAATGGTGTTGCAATTGATATCCCACCTCAACAACAGTTTAGTTATGATGGGAGTAAGAAATTGACGACGGTGAAGTTCAAAATTAGGGAGATCAAATGTGCTTCTTGTGCAACGTCTATTGAATCTGTGCTGTCGAACCTCAATGGGGTTGAGAGTGCCATGGTGTCACCCTTTGAAGGCCAAGCTGTCGTTAAATTTATTCCCGGGCTTATTACTGTAAGTGCTCTTCAGGAACTTGCTTGATTTTGGATTACTTTGTTTTCCTGTTAGAGTTATTTCAACATATGCACGCACTACACATGGAGAGAGTTCGTAAACTCATGTGCCTTGTAAATGCTTGTGCTTGAGCTCTTTATTTGTTCTGTTTCTCATTATTATTAACATACGTCTTTTACAGAGAATTTAATATTTGCCTAGTCTATCTAGTATCTATACTTAAAAAATGGAATTATTTACAATTAACTACTATTTTAGGCAAAACAAATTAAGGAAACTGTAGAAGAAGCAGGATTTCCAGTTGATGATTTCCCTGAACAAGACATAGCCGTATGCCGCCTCAGGATTAAAGGAATGATGTGCACCAGCTGCTCTGAATCTGTAGAACGTGCCATTGAAATGGTTGATGGAGTTAAAAAGGCTGTGGTTGGTGTAGCTCTTGAAGAAGCAAAGGTCCACTTTGATCCAAATCTCACTGATACAGATCGCATTGTTGAAGCAATAGAAGATGCTGGCTTTGGGGCCGACCTAATAAGCTCAGGGAAGGATGTAAACAAAGTTCATCTAAAACTTGAAGGATTGAACTCATCTGAAGATGCTACTTTTGTTCAAAACTTTCTTGAGTCAACTCAAGGTGTAAGTCAGGTTGAAATAGACCTGGCAGAACATAAGGTGACAGTTAGCTATGACCCAAACCTCACAGGTCCGAGATCCATTATGCAGTACCTTGAAGAAGCCTCTTACGGCCCTAGTATTTACCATGCAAGCTTGTATACCCCTCCAAAACGAAGAGAAACAGAGCGGCTGAAAGAAACTCAGATGTACAGGAATCAATTTTTTATTAGCTGCCTCTTTTCAGTTCCTGTCCTTTTATTTTCCATGGTACTTCCAATGATTCCTACTTATGGTAACTGGTTAGACTACAAGGTTCACAACATGCTCACTATTGGGATGCTTTTAAGATGGATCCTTTGCACGCCAGTTCAGTTCATTGTGGGCCGAAGGTACTGAGTCTAACTTTTATATCATCTTCTCTTCGTGTTTACTGCTGTATGCGGTAACCTAGGCATTTTAATTTTTGAAGAATTTTTATGAGATAATTTATGAGATCGCTTGATTGTATTTTTCAGGTTCTATGTGGGAGCATATCATGCATTGCGACGAAGATCAGCTAATATGGACGTTCTGGTTGCATTAGGCACTAATGCTGCTTATTTTTACTCTCTATACATTGCCATAAAAGCATTGACTTCCAATACATTTGAAGGGCAAGATTTCTTTGAGACTAGTGCCATGTTAATATCCTTTATCCTCTTAGGGAAGTATTTGGAGGTTGTGGCAAAAGGGAAGACTTCGGATGCTTTAGCAAAGCTGACAGACCTTGCTCCTGATACTGCACATCTCTTAACATTAGATGGTGAGGGAAATGTAATTTCAGAAATGGATATTAGCACTCAACTGATGCAGAAGAATGATACAATTAAGATTCTTCCGGGAGAAAAGGTTCCAGTCGATGGGGTTGTTACAGATGGTCAAAGCTATGTGAACGAAAGTATGATCACAGGAGAGGCTAAGCCCATTGCTAAAGGTCCTGGGGACAAGGTGCTAACCATTTTTCTTTTACATTTTAATGTATGTGGCATTTTAATATGTAAAGTGAAGGTTCTTTTAATGTAATCAACAGGTTATTGGTGGGACCATGAATGAGAATGGATGCTTACTGGTTAAGGCCACTCATGTTGGGTCAGAAACTGCACTTTCCCAAATTGTTCAACTCGTGGAAGCTGCTCAGCTTGCCAGAGCACCGGTTCAGAAATTAGCTGATCAGATCTCAAGGTTTTTTGTTCCTATGGTCAGTTCGTCTGTTTCTATAAACATTATACTTTAAACAGTATTTGTCCGGATTTAATGGAGGACAGCATTATTTTGCTGGGATTGCAACTAAATAACATTTCGAGAGAAAGAAGAGCTAACAACAAGTAAATTAATAAATATACTCTTTCATGGGGTAACTTGAAGAGGATTTATTTGAATATATCAAATGATTATCAGAAATAAAATTGTTGTTTTATATGTTTATGGTCTGTTTCAGTATGATCTTATTAGTGTCACATTCCCTAGAACGTAAGTAAAATGCCTTGGTTAGAGGGGAATTATTGCTTTTATGTTTTGTAAAAGGTGACAAATTCCTCATCCACTAGTTCATTAGAGTGCTATAAGTGTGCAGTACATATTTTATTGTTCCAATGACACCTTCTCTCACTGGTATATGATTTCTTTGGTTAGAGAACAAATGACTAGAACCTTAATAAGGGCTGCAAAAAGAATCCATACCGCATGTCAACTGCTCATGTTTCGGTCAAGCTTATTCATGAACTAAATGATCCAAAGTATAACTTGGCATTAGCTTAGTTGGCAACAAAATAAGCTTGAACATACCCATGCATGACTTGATTTGTTTGTGAGGATGGATGTATACTTTGTAACATTAAACTCCAAATAAATATGTTAAGAGAGAAGAGTTTTACTTCATGTTTAGCAAAAATTACTTATCAATGGTATTAAAAAATTTCCTTATAGAAGGCAGGTACTTAAGTGAGAATTATGCATTCTCTACTTCATAGAACTAGTAAGCTTGTCAACAAGATCAAACCTGTTAAAAGTTCTAATGAGTCTTAATGAATAGAAAGTTGACCTTGATTTGGATCTCAGTTAGAAGCAAAGGAATCTACCATTAATTCCTTGTGATCTGATGCATGGATCTTTTACAGCCTGTGCATGGCACTTGGTCAATAAAACAATCATTTTGTTTTTACCTCATCTCAGGTTGTTGCTGCAGCATTCATAACATGGCTGGGATGGTTTATCCCTGGAGTGGCTGGGCTTTACCCCAAACATTGGATACCAAAAGTCATGGATGAGTTTGAGCTTGCACTGCAGTTTGGCATTTCCGTATTGGTTGTTGCTTGTCCATGTGCTCTAGGACTGGCAACCCCTACTGCTGTCATGGTTGCTACAGGGAAGGGTGCTTCTCTAGGTGTGCTCATTAAGGGTGGAAATGCACTTGAAAAGGCACACAAGGTATGGTCTTTATCCCCTTGTAAACAACTAAGGCTGAGTAACTTGAGTTTGGGGTTGATGTACAAAATTTCGCTATCCTCTGGGTGTATTAAGCAAGTTGCCTTTGCTGCACACACACGTACACGTGCGCTCAAGACATGTATGCATGCAAATATTTGCCATCATCTTTTCTGAAATAGATCTGGATTTTCTGGTTTCATTGATCTCATATGATCAAAAATTAAATAAAATAGCCTATGGACATTTTTAATCTGATTAATACCTGCTTTATCTACAGACTATATTAGAGTATATTTTGATATTGTGATTTGTGAGTCTCCATTTGAATGTCACATTTTCCTTGAAACAAATAGAATTTAAGTTTTTATTATATTTCGAATATTTTACTAGAAAATAGCTCTTTCTTCCAGTGTAGTCATGTTACAGTAGCATAAAATAGCCTTACTTGACTATGTCATACTGTCATTATTATCAGGAATAGGTTTCTTTTTCCTTTTTTTTGTTTTGGGGTTTAATAGCTGACAAACTATAATGCTTATAGTCATCTATAAGCATTATTTCTCTTTTTTATGGTTTTTGGACATGATATAAGTTGAACATTTGATCATGGGAGTTTGATTTGATTAATGTCCCCATTACTGCTAAGATGACTATATTGATTGCATTTTCTTTTAATCCTGCAGGTAAAGACAGTTGTCTTTGATAAGACGGGGACTCTGACAGTTGGAAAGCCTGAGGTAGTCAGTGCGGTGCTGTTTTCCCACTTTTCCATGGAGGAGTTCTGTGACATGGCTACTGCAGCAGAGGTAGATATTAATAATTAGTATGATACTCTGATTAATCTGCAGCGTGTCTGGGGTTGAATACTAACAGTTTTCTTCACCTTAGTTCAAATAGTTTTTGAAAACAATCCTGATCCCCTTCTTGCTTGGCAAGAAACTTGCAATACAATGCAAGCAAACATTATATGTGTACTGGCCCTGTTCGTAAAAAGATTGAATTTTGCTTTGGTATATGTGCTGGTACGAATCTGATTACACACCTTTTTTTCCCCCCTTTACAAAATGTTCAGGCAAATAGTGAGCACCCAATAGCAAAAGCTGTGGTGGAGCATGCAAAGAAGCTGCGGCAGAAACTTGGCTCTCCTATCGAACATGCCAGTGAGGCTAAGGACTTTGGGGTGCACACTGGAGCTGGGGTCAGCGGAAAAGTTGGTGACAGAACAGTTTTGGTTGGGAACAAAAGGCTCATGATGGCTTTTCATGTTCCCGTTGGTCCTGAGGTTGATGACTATATGATGAAAAATGAGCAACTGGCCAGGACATGTGTATTAGTTGCTATTGACGGAAGGGTTGCTGGAGCTTTTGCTGTAACTGATCCCATGAAGCCAGAGGCTCAGATTGTTGTATCCTGTCTCCGCTCAATGGAAATCTCAAGCATCATGGTGACTGGTGATAATTGGGCTACAGCGAATGCCATCGCAAAAGAGGTTGGAATAGGAAAGGTTTTTGCTGAAACAGATCCAATGGGAAAAGCTAATAAGATAAAAGAACTGCAGGTAAGCCTATTCTATACATGGACAATGGTGCACTAGAAAATGCTGTATCTGTTTGTGTCATGTTGAGTCAGTGAGGAAGTAATCATAAGGCAACATTTTAGTAACTCGTCTTTTTGAATTTACAATGGATGCAGTTGAAAGGGATGACTGTTGCTATGGTGGGAGATGGAATAAATGACTCGCCAGCATTAGTTGCAGCTGATGTCGGGATGGCAATTGGTGCTGGGACTGACGTAGCTATAGAAGCAGCTGATGTAGTTCTCATTAAAAGCAACTTAGAAGATGTAGTTACTGCCATAGATCTTTCCAGAAAGACCATCTCTCGAATTCGACTCAATTATGTGTGGGCACTTGGCTATAATGTACTCGCCATGCCTATCGCTGCTGGAATTCTATACCCCTTCACAGGAATCCGGTTGCCACCCTGGCTTGCCGGGGCTTGCATGGCTGCTTCGTCACTTAGTGTGCTTTGTTCTTCTCTTTTATTGCAGTCTTATAAGAAGCCTTTGCACATTAAGGACTCAAAAGCCAGCTCACTTGACTAGTTTAAACTTGAATTGTACCTTCCATAGTTCTCATTATTGTGCTGATAAGTATGCGTATATGCTTTTATACCAGGAAAATATAAAACCATTTTGTTTCTTCCCCCTCTCTAGGTGCGTTTTTGTACCTTAATATTTCTCCTTTTGTATACGATTTTGTGACTACTGGTTCAAAATTTGAAACCCTAATTTGGGTTTGAATCGTACCAATGGTAGTATCTAAGTTTGGGTGCTTTTGTTCAAGTGATCCTTTGATTAACTTGAGAAAAACGCATCCAAATAAATTACAGTTTATAAAAAGAACAATAAGTGAAAGCGATAAGCAGTGAAATCCCAACAAGCAAAAGCCGCTTGGGACTTTTTGAAGAAGCTGCAGCATAAATGGATTTCTCTTGTTTTTGAAGGAGTTGCCGGGAACTAGAAAGCTGCTATTTTTGGGGGGATGATTAGTCCATGACTGTCTCCTATCTTATTATATAGTCCCCAAAATAATGCCAAAACGAAAATGCCTCCCACTAATACACACTAAGCCGTCTCAAGAAAATAAGCCCTTACATCAACTCTATTCATAAATATGAGTTGCTTGTTGGCTTGTTGCGGATTAAAATTGGACAGTATCTAAACATGTATGTAAATAATACAAATGATAAGAAGTTAAAGGATCATTATGATATTAGTCAAGAAAATGGAGACAAAACTTCGTAAGAGCTTTGATTGCTATCACATTTTATTTCTCAATTGATTTCTGAATGTATTTGATATGATCACAAATGGTAATTAATGTGCATTTAGCAATACATTCTTTGATTTTTATCATAAGATGTTATGCGTACTGTATTTTATAAATTAATTAGAGTGATACATAATTCATAACTACTTAAAAAGATGTAATACATATATTATAAGGCATGTGGTTACTTTACAATTCACTTCGTAAGGTTATTAGTATAAATCACACATTACTTTTATTAAGGGAGATGAATAGATATATTTCATAACATTACTAAACTTATTATGATTTCAAAATAATTTTTTTTTTAACTAGTAATAAATTTCTCACTATAATATTTGGTTTCCAATATTAAATTAACATGCAAGTTGTGAATATTAAACAAAAAAAATTATAAGCATCATTTCTTACGATCTAAACTCCATCAAATAGTGAAATTTTATTAATTTTTATTATCTTTCTAATCAGCTTACAGCTCATTGGTGCTTTTAGTAATTTCAGAGTATTTTAGTTGATGAACCCTTTCAAATAAAGATTTTTTAAAGTTATATTTATTGTAACTAAAAATTAAAATTTTTAAATATAAAACTAAGCAATAAAATAACAGGAGGACCAGATGGATGAGTGAATAATTATATTAAATTTAAGGAGACCCTACTGTCTCAAAAATAACCTGATTGTAAATAATTATGTGATTGTCTGATATAATATTAATATTAAGGGTCCGCTTATAATACAGTGGCTGTATATCATACAACCACTTTTTTTTTTTTTTTTTAGAACATAACCGCCACCGGTACTATTAGAATATAACCCAAAATTTCGGCATTTAACGAATTTAGTATGAATATCAAACATAAAACCGGTGGAAAATAAGTTGAAACATACGAACCTATTAATGAAAAAGCTTAACCAAACTCAGGAACTAATCTAACAAAAAAAATTAATTTGGGTATTCAACCCAAATAACCAGAATCGTATCAAGTTAATTGGAATATTAAACGCAAAATCAGTGAAATAATAGTTGAAATATATAGACCTATAAAGGAGAAAGTATAACCAAAATTAGGGATTTCCTTAACAAAAAATAAAATGATGAAAAATAAATTTGGTACATAACCGAAATAATTGGAATCTTACCACATTAATGGGAATATCCAACACAAAAGTAGAGTAACAATTAGTTGAAACACATGAACCAATAAGAGAGAAAGTGCAACGAAAATTAGGAACTCATCTAACGGAAAATAAAAGCTACTTGGAATATAACCTAAAATTTCACCATTTCACGAATTTAGTAGGAATATCAAACATAAAACTGGTGGAAAATAAGTTGACACATATGAACCTATAAATGAAAAAGTTTAACCAAAATCAGGAACTAATCTGACAAAAAAAATTAATTTACGTATTCAACCCAAATAATCGGAATCTTACCAAGTTAATTAGAATATTAAACGTAAAATCAGTGAAATAATAGTTGAAATATATAGACCCATAAGGGAGAAAGTATAACTAAAATTAGGGATTTACTTAACCAAAAATAAAATAATGAAAAATAAATTTGGTACATAACCGGAATAATTAGAATCTTACCAAATTAATGGGAATATCCAATACAAAATTAGAATAACAATTAGTTAAAACACATGAATCAATAAAAGAAAAAGTACAATTAAAAAAAAAAGTAGGCTGTATGTCATACAATACTGTACTATGTGAAGACTCTAATATTAATCTGGTTGCATAATTTGTGTAAATAAAAAAAAAAAAAACTACAGTAAAGGCAACGTCCTTTAAAATATAACACAATATAGAAAACAAAAAGGTACAAGTGTCCTTTTCATTAGGCATGAAAAAGCATCTCATGCGCGGAAGCCGATTCCGCCATGACTCATTGAGTCCTGACTTGCTATTCACTTTAACAATTTTCATTTGCACAGCGGCATCGCCAAGGAAATTAAAGTCCCCTGTAGCTTCCGTAAGTATCTCTCAACAACGAACAACATCTCAACACGTCTTATCTCTTTCTTACTTCCATGTCTTTTATCTTGTCCCAACACATAAAGTCTCAACTCTTTTTTTTTTTAATCACTCTCTCTCTTTCTCTGACTAAACAACATCTGAGTTCTTGAATCTTGATCCCCTCCAAAAGGTAAGCTCCGATCAACTCTGCTTTCATTTTGGATCATGTTGTTAGGATAATTCAATTTGATCAAAAGGGTATCTTTTTCTTCATACAAGTATGTGTTTTCGTTGGAGATTTTTGAGTTTTGTGAGTGAATAGGATGGTGGTTAAAAGCTAAGAGAAGACGTTTGAAATGTTGATAAGTTAAATTAAATGTTTATTGGATTTCGATTTCCTAGCTGCCCTTTTGTTTGGCTGCCGAGAAAATGGAATGAAAATTAAGGAAGATTGGATTTTGGGATTTTTTGGTTTCTGGCTTTTTCTGTCTATTTATGGAATGATGAAGAATTCTGGGTTTTTATTCGTTTTGGGGGTTTTGTTTCTAATAATGGAAAGTTCTGTTTTCTTTAAGCTTAGTCAAGTGGTTGTGTTAGGTATTTAGATAGGCTTTGTGAAGTAGAAAAGAATTATTGGTATCTTGATAATTGTAACGATTGAGAGTTGAAATTTTTGGTTCCTGTTGAGAAAAATTGAGAGTTTGTTCTTGTGATTTTGGTCTGTTTTGGAATGGATAATTCTTCGGGTTTGGGAGGCAGGTTTTTGTCGGGTCAAAATGTGAGGTTATTGGACCTTGAATCATCAATTCCCAGAAACCAACAAAACCAGCTGGGCCATCCATCTTTTAGCCGGCTGCATCAAATGAATATGATGCATGGTCCTGAAAATGATCACCACCACATCGGGCTACTGGAAGTGAAAGGGTCAAGCAGGAAAGGATTACCGATGAATTTTGGTAGAGGGAAGATGGTCAGTCCAATCGATGCCTCAAATAATGGCAATACAAGTGAAGAAGATGAACCTAGTTATACGGACGAAGGAAATGGTGAAAACTCCAACGGAGGAAGGGATAAAAAGGGATGTATGTGGCACAGAATGAAATGGACTGATAATGTGGTTAGGCTTCTTATAGCTGCTGTTGCTTGTGTGGGTGATGATGGTACGATTGATGGTGTAGAGGGGCTTAAGAGGAAATCTGGAATTTTACAAAAGAAGGGCAAGTGGAAAACAGTTTCAAAGATAATGATTAGTAAGGGTTGTCAAGTTTCCCCCCAGCAGTGTGAGGATAAGTTTAACGACTTGAATAAGAGGTACAAGAAGTTGAATGATATTCTGGGTAAGGGATTAACTTGTCAAGTGGTGGAGAATCCTGCTCTTATAGACACAATGTCATGCTCACACCTCTCAGCAAAGGCAAAGGATGATGTGAGAAAAATTCTGGGCTCAAAACACTTGTTTTATAAAGAAATGTTTGCTTATCATAATGGGAAAAAGATCCCAAATTGCCATGACATTGATCTACAATGTTGTTCTGTACCTTCGGACATGTCTTCAAAAGGTAACAACGAGTCAGAGGAGGAAGAAGCCGACAGGAACAACGACACTGATGATGATGAGTCAGATAATGAAGATGATCGTAATGGTGATGAGGATGAGGGGAGAATGGCTGAGATTGGTGAGAGAGGGAAGGGGAATGAAGAAGATGGCCATTCATGGCCGCAATCTGCTGGCCGGGGTGTCTTTGAGATGGAAATGGCTAGGATTTTTCAAGACCCCTCAAAGTCAATGTGGGAGAGAAGGGAGTGGATTAAGAAACAGAAGTTGGCGCTTCAGAATCAAAGAGTCAGCATTCAGGCTCAAGCTTTTGAGCTTGAGAAACAACATTTAAAGTGGCTAAGATATTGCAGCAAGAAAGACCGGGAACTGGAGAGGTCAAGGTTGGAGAATGAGAGGATAAGATTAGATAATGAGCAAATGATATTGCACCTGAAACAGAAACAGTTTGAGTTAGATTTAAGGAAGACAGAAGTATCCTTAGAAACCACTTCTCTTGGAAACAGGGATAAGGATAGAGATCAAATTGATTTGGGCAGGCATCAATAGGTCCTCTACTAAAGCCTGGAGATCTGAAGGTTTGTGGCAGGCACCATGGTGTACTTTATCTAATAATTCTGCACAAAAAACTTTTAACTACTTAGTCATACTAACCTTGTTCGTCATTGGTATTTCTTTACATTAACATGCACGATACTTGTAAGACGTTTTTTGAGCTTTTGATGAAGTTTAAGAATTAAGCATTAGCATTTTACCCTGTACCTTTTTGATGTCCAGATTATGCAATAGATAACTCTTATGTCTATCTATGTTTTAATAGGCCTTCAGTTAATCAACCACCGTTCTGGCAATACCTTTTTAGGTTTTTAAAAAAATGGTCTATGCTATGAGATTGTCGCCATTACTTCTGGTAATAGTGGTTTGTGTAGTCGACTTCACAAGCCAACAGTGACGTTGGAGAATTTGGAATCACTACCACACAAAAAAATTTTTCAGAGTTTTGTCTCTATTTGTCAATTTTAGTATTGAAGATTTCAAGATGTTATACATAATTAATTGTATTTGTATGTATATTAGCTAATCCCGGGATTATATACAGTATTAGCTTCTTTGAGCATGCAGCTATGCATGAGAAAATTTGATGGGCATTCTAATGGAGGTGGTATAGTCGTTTTCTTGGAAATATCATTGTAAACATCCATCTTTAGCATTTTTTTTTAACCCTTACATGGATGTCCAGTTGTTCACGCGGATTATATATTTGTATTAAAATCGATGGTAAATCCTTCACTCATGATAAATTAATTGTCAAAGTTGTACTCTCCAAAAATTATGGGCCAATTCAAATTTCAAATGGAGAAATTTCCAAGTGAAAACTAGATGTTTCCATTCTTAATCAAAATGTTGAAGATTTTTCCGTTCTCATTCGACATGTCTAAATAATCAACTTTCTTAATAATTTTGTTCGACCAAATCTCCATCTCTGCATACTTTTCTCTGTCAAAAACTAATACCACAAATGCAATGACATATAATATGATTAACAGAACAAAAGGAAACGAAAACAGCAACGCAATAACTAAAAAGAAAATAAAGTAAAAATTTTAGTATTTTTCACTTTCATGCAACCAATCATATTACTTCAAATCTGTTGTTATGAATATGCAATATTTTTTTTTCACTCTACTAATCATAGAAAAATTTACCGTTAAACATATTCCTGGGAGATCATCAGCAAAATCCTAAAAGACACAGTCATTAAGTGGATGATAAATTTCAATTGACTAATTTACCCTTCACAAACTGATGATACATCATGCATGTACAAGAGACTAGCATTACGATTTTTTTTTTTCCTTCTCATTATCCCATTGCTCAAATTCAAATGAATGTCATGCAGCAAAATATTTGTCGATGAAATAACATTAGTCAATCCTGCCTAAAGTATCTTTCCCAATCACGTCATGCCACCTCATACAAGCCACGTATCTCAGAAACACTTGCTATAAAGAATCCATGCAAAGATCAATGACTCTTAATTTCTCTTCTATCTAGTATTTTTCTTTTGACAAAACCAAAAACTCTGTCAGCCCCTAAGATTATCAAAGAGCCTTTTAGCCAAAAGGGTATTTTATTTTGTTCATTTTCGTTTTTTTTTTCTTCCTATTATTTGACTCTATATTTAGTTCATTGCATTGGCCGAATTGCTTGGTCTATTTGTGATGTGTGTTTCACGTAAAATTGTTCTGGTCTTGCATTTATTTCGGGTTCTTTTTTGTTATTTTTCTTCAACACCTTCTTTGATTTTATTATAAACCCACTTTCAAGCTTCTCTTTCAGATCTCTGTTTGCTCATTAGTTTCCGTAGACCTTTTCTCTTCTTTCTTGTATATTTTTTTTTTCAGGTCAGCATGATTCATTTATGCCTGCAAAGATTTATATTTATGTCAATTTTATAGTCAATTTTTGAAATATGCTAGTTTATATATGTTTCTTGAGATTTTCTACTATTGAAAATTTGTACAAAGCTAAATATTCGATTGCAAAATGTATAACATTTCATGTTTATAGCAAACTGTAAACTGGAAGAACAAATGTCACCTATACAATGATTGGTGCAAATAAATACTTGTAAATTATTTTTGGTGCAAATATGTTTTATGGGTTCGCGCTGGATCAAGATTCTACGGAGGATTTGATTTGATTATTCAGATTTAAATTCTGATCTTAATCTTAACGATTATTAGATTTTCAAATGATACTGTAGCAATTTGAATATCTCTTGATATGTCATCTGCCACATGAATTTTCATGAATTTATAGTAGTGTACTTGAAAGTTCTGCGAAGTGTTTGAGATTCTTGTTTTGTGACATGAAAATATCTCTGTCCTTCAGTTTAAAGCATTCTTGATTATTCTGCTTACAGCTCTCGTAATTTTCAATTTTTTTTTTCCTGCATGTTAACGGTTTTTATTTTGGCAGTAGTAATAATGGCTGAGAGTCACCAGCAACCATCAGTTATGCAAAAGGTAACGGGACAGCTCTATCTCAAATCCACTCTAAGCCAAGACATTGTTCAAAATCGGTTTGCCGGTTTCCAAAAGCCTGCTGCTCTGCCTCAGAGGCATTTTGCCTATGGCAACTACTCCAACGCAGCATTTCAGTACCCGTTAGCACAAACGTGCCGCTCCTCCTCTGATCTGTCACTTATCGCCTCAAGTGCGTCGCCTGTGTTTGTACAAGCCCCGTCAGAGAAAGGCTTTGCTGGCTTTGCTGTTGATTTTCTCATGGGTGGAGTTTCTGCAGCAGTATCCAAAACTGCCGCTGCTCCTATTGAACGCGTTAAGCTCTTGATTCAAAACCAAGATGAAATGATCAAGGCTGGCAGGCTCTCTGAATCCTATAAGGGAATTGGCGATTGCTTTGGCCGTACAATTAAGGATGAAGGGTTTGTTTCATTGTGGAGAGGGAACACAGCCAATGTCATTCGTTATTTCCCCACTCAGGTTTTTGTCTAGTATTTGATATAATTGTATTTGTATCTTCATTTTGCTCCGTTGTGTTTGCTTATTTTGTTAAATTTTTCATTGCTTCTTTAGGCCTTGAACTTTGCATTTAAGGATTACTTCAAGAGATTGTTTAACTTCAAGAAGGATCGCGATGGTTACTGGAAATGGTTTGCAGGCAACTTGGCATCTGGTGGTGCTGCTGGTGCCTCTTCTCTGTTCTTTGTCTACTCCTTGGATTATGCGCGAACGCGCCTTGCTAATGATGCCAAGGCCGCCAAGCACGGAGGGGAGCGACAATTCAATGGCTTGATTGATGTCTACAGAAAGACTTTGAAAACAGATGGTATCGCAGGGCTTTACCGCGGATTCAACATCTCATGCGTTGGCATCATTGTGTATCGTGGTCTGTACTTTGGCATGTATGATTCTTTGAAGCCTGTGATCCTCACCGGGAAGTTACAGGTTAGTGTAAAAATGATTTAGTTGCGTGCCACTTGTTGGACTAATTGAACTATCAAATGTTTGACATAAATTTTGGAAATGTGATTGCAGGATAGCTTCTTTGCTAGCTTTGCTCTCGGTTGGGTTATCACCAATGGTGCTGGCCTTGCCTCGTATCCCATTGACACCGTTCGCAGAAGAATGATGATGACATCTGGTGAAGCCGTGAAGTACAACAGCTCACTTGATGCATTCTCTCAGATTCTCAAGAATGAGGGTGCAAAGTCACTGTTCAAGGGTGCCGGTGCAAACATTCTCCGAGCCGTTGCTGGTGCCGGTGTGCTTGCAGGCTATGACAAGCTTCAGATGATTGTTTTCGGAAAGAAGTATGGTTCCGGGGGAGCCTAATTGATATGATAATGATGTTGATGAAAATCTTGCGATTCATTCATTTTGAGAATTCTTCATTCAAGGGATTCATTTTCCCATACATTGCTGCTTTTACTAATGATTTTTTATTTTTCTCCTTTGCCATAATTGTGGTGGTTGAAACAATTGTAATCTCAATTCATCAATTTTTTCAAATTTTTATTACATGTTTAGATCAAGTATCTTATTGATCCTTCACTTTCCCATTTTTTTTTTATGCCCACATATGGGTGTATGATGATAAATAAGGCTCAAAATTTTTGTAAAATATACTCAATTGCACTAATAATTGATATAATATTTATTTGTAAATAATAAAATAGATAAACAACTCTGAGTTAAACTCACATTTTAAATACGAAAATACGATAAGTTAAGATATTAATTCACACAATTAATTTAACTTTTTAATTTAATCTAAAAATAAAAAAAATCAACAAATGTACAAAATAACAATTGTAATAAACAAATATACAATATTTATTTTAATAAATAAATAAAATGAAATAAAAATAAAAATAAAAAGAGAAAATCCGAAGTCAAGCATTCAAAATCATAATCATCAGCAAGTAACGCTCTTTCCCGCCAAACGACATAAAAACACACACGAAACACAGAAATCTGATGAACATTTTCAATGCCATCAATCTCAAATCAATACATTTGATTAAAAATCCTCTTCGTTACTTGCTATGCTTTCTTCACACTCGCTCTCTTTCTCCTCACAAAGAGGAACCCACAAATTGGAACACGACCCATTTACTTGTTCTTCAAAACCCACTTCTATTTTTACTAGAACAATGCAAATCTTTAACCCAATTGAAGCAAATCCAATCCCAAATGACCATCACTGGCTTGATCTCACATGGGTTTGCTTCAAGTCGCCTTATTGCGTTTTGTGCAATATCTGAGTCAAAGAATCTTGATTATTGTACAAAGATTTTGTTTAATGTACGAAACCCTAATTCGTTTTCTTGGAATATAGCTATTAGAGGGTTTTTAGAGAGTGGAAAGATGAGAGAAGCTGTTGATTTGTATCAGCAAATGTTGAGAAATGGTGGGACTAAGCCTGATAATTTTACTTACCCTTTGTTGTTTAAAGTTTGTGCTAGTTTGGGATTGAGATTTTTAGGTTATCAGATTTTCGGGCATGTTTTGAAGCTGGGTTTTGATGTGGATATGTATGTGCATAATGCTGCGATTCATGTGTTTATTTTGTGTGGAGATTTGGGGTTGGCATGCAATGTGTTTGATGAAAGTTGTGTGAGAAATTTGGTTTCTTGGAATTCTTTGATTAATGGGTTTGGTAGGAGTGGGTTTCCAGGAGAAGCTATTAGGCTGTTTCGAGACATGCAATTGGAGAGAATCGAACCGGATGAGGTGACGATGATTGGGGTGGTTTCGGCATGTGCTCAGCTAGAGGATTTGAATCTTGGGAGAGAGATTCATTGGTATATTTCTGAAAGTGGGTTGACTTTGACTGTTCCACTTGCAAATGCACTCATGGATATGTATGTGAAGTGTGGGAAACTTGAGGCAGCCGAAGAAATATTTGATAGCATGGTGAACAAAACGGTTGTGTCATGTACCACAATGATTGTGGGATATGCCAAATTTGGGTTTTTGGATATAGCTAGGAAGATTTTTTATGACTTGCCAGAGAAGTATGTTGTGCCATGGAATGCCATAATCGGAGGTTATGTCCAAGCCAAGCGTAGCAAGGAGGCTTTGGCTTTGTTTCATGAAATGCAAGCTACTGACATAAAGCCAGATGCAGTGACCATGGTTCATTGCCTATCTGCTTGCTCACAACTTGGAGCAAACGATGTTGGAATATGGATTCACCGTTTTATTGAAACAGAAAATTTTTATTTGAATACTGTGTTAGGAACTGCATTAGTTGACATGTATGCCAAGTGTGGGAACATCGCAAAGGCCCTCCAGGTTTTTCATGAGATGCCCGAAAGAAATTCTTTAACCTATACTGCCATTATTGGGGGCTTAGCTCTTCATGGGAAAGCGCTCGATGCCATATCTTACTTCTCTGAAATGATCGGTGTTGGGTTGATGCCAGATGAGATCACTTTTCTTGGGATTTTATCAGCTTGTTGTCATGGAGGGTTGGTAGGTGAGGGTCGTAAGTATTTTGCCCAAATGAGCTCCATATTCAGATTGTCCCCTAAGCTTAAACACTACTCATGCATGGTGGATCTTCTAGGTAGGTCTGGTCTATTGGAAGAGGCTGAACAGCTTATCAGAAGCATGCCAATGGCAGCAGATGTTGTGGTGTGGGGTGCATTGTTTTTTGCATGTCGACTGCATGGGAATGTTTCAATTGGAGAAAGAGCTGCTATGAAGCTTCTTGAGTTAGATCCTCAAGATAGTGGAATTTATGTATTGCTTGCTAATATGTATAGGGATTCAAATATGTGGGAGGAGGCTGGGAAGGTAAGAAAAATGATGGAGGAGAGAGGTGTGGAGAAGAGTCCTGGTTGTAGCTCGATTGAGGTTAATGGCCTTTTGTATGAATTCATTGTTAGAGACAAATCCCACCCTGAATCGGAACAGATTTATGACTGTTTAGTTCAGCTAACAAGACACTTTGAGTTTTTTGAATATATCTCTGACGTTCCTCCCTATAGAGATGAGTTTCTCTCAAGCTTAGAGCTTGAAAACCAATTGTCTGCCTTACATTGCCTGTGAGAGAGTCGGAATGCTGTAATTGCTTAGCATGATTTACAGTGGAAACTGCCTCTCTCATATGGGAAAATGGTTAGTGCCGATAACGAGGCAGCTTTCATCAAAATCAGGAAAGACCAAGCAAAGCCAGAGAAGAAAGAGGACTATTTATCCTGGTGGGGTCCATACTATTTGGGAGCTCTGTGTTCATCAACTTTTATTAGCTGGTGCAAGTTGCCTTAGGTTTTCTAGTTGTCAACCACAAAACTTTGAAAGGCCTTGCAATGGTAATAATCAAGATGGTTCACATATGAAGCTGCTTTAGTAACAAAGAGCTTGTAGATGTCACTCATGGATTCTAGGAAGAACAAAGAAGGGGCGCCTTTGGCACTGTTTACAAAATGTTCTTGGAAATGGGGTCTGATAATCTTGTTCCAGTAAAGAGGTTATAGCGTATTTCAAGATAATGAGAAGGAATTCAAGTGAACATAACTGGCCAAACACATCACAAGAATGTGGTTCAAGTTCTGGTAGTGTATTTACCCTGCAGATTCGTAGCCGAACTGAATTTGAGATTGAAATTGAGATGCAAATTGCCAGACGTCTTTTGTGCAGAGTGCAGCACCCAAATCATCCATTGTGATACAAAGCTTTAAAACATACTTCTTAATAATCATTACACTGCTTGTATATCTGACTATGGTTTTGCAAAACTTCTGATAATGGATCAGAGCCATACTATTACTGCCATCTGAGAAACAAAAGGATATGTTGCACCCGAATGGTTCAGGAAAATGCCGTTCACATTGAAGGTCGACGTATACGGTCTTGTTGTTTTGCTTATAGAGATCATTTTACTCTGGAGAAGTGCAGATAATCAAATCAGCACAGTGGATAAAGCAATTCTTACTGATTGGGCTTATGATTGCCATCAGGAAAACACTGCAGGTGCTCAGGTTGAAAATGACTCGGAGACCAAGATTGACATGAATATGCTGCAAGGGTTTGTAATGATTGCCTTATGGTGCGTTCAAGAAAGGTTATACAGATGCCCAAAGGAGTTGTTGAAGTACTCATTCCCCCATGCCCGTGGCTATTTGACTTCCCAGCCACTCTAATGTAGTGCCTCCTATGAACTAGATCTTCCTTTTAAAACTATTGGGTTTGTTGTTACTGCTATGTTGCTACTAAAAGACCTCGGCAAATAAATGTAGCGTGCCTAGTTGATCAAATTATATGCCTCATAGTATGTTGATAAATCCAATTCCCAGACGGTCTATGGATCCAAATATATTAGGGCCAGCCCCAGTCCCATACCTTCTTCAAGGGACGGTAAGGTGGCAGTCTTTGGATTCAGTTCACATTTCCCAACCACTAAAGCTGCTGTTGTTGTCTGGATTTGGAATCTCATTGAGTTTTCATGTGTGTGTATATATATTTAACTTAATGGTAATACAATCTCTTCTTCAAACTTCTTATTTCCAACACGAGATTTTATCACATAAAATACCAACATGTTTATGTATAAATTTGAATACAAATGGTCTTTTACTAACTTAGAATTGAAAAAAAAAAAAAAAAAAAAAACACATGGTGTATTAGTAGCTTTTTCTATTCACACGAAAAAGAAAATCAAAATGTGTACTCAAAAAATAAACTTGAAAAATGATTTCAAGACCTCATAACTTTAGAAGCCTCTGAGTGGCACGCGGTTCTTGACTCTTGAGCTTATGATGACAGACAGACACGTAATGTCGCTCTAGTCTTTGAGCTGATGTCAAGCAATCGTACAATAACGAGAGCCCAAAAGTGGCTCCAAAATTTACTGATTCGTTGTCAAGTGATCAAACTGTGACTAGTAATTAGTCCACAGCAGTTAGCAGGTAAGATCTCTCATTGTTCCAGAATTCATGGATCCGATGATCAAATGGGTGAGACTACAGTGCATCAGCTGCATCGCACATTCGCCGGTTAATGACATTTTTGTTATTGATGACAATGTTTTCATTCTATATAATATAAAAAAAAACTAATGATCCGTAGCAAGATCGATGGTGGGTGGTTTTGTGTTATTGTGCACCCAACAATAGATGATCCACGGTGGATGATGATGATGATGATGAGAGTCCTAGTAGTGGAACTTAGCGACAAAAACTAAGTGGTTAACTTTTAAAAGGAGTAAAGACAACAAGGAAGGAATACGAGGGAGGGGTCATGATAGGTGCTTGCTTGCACGCCAGGTTTTTAGTTTCAATGGATTCTCATGAACAGTGATCAATTTTAATTATCCATGTTCATTCATGCTTTGCTTTGCTTTGCTGGTTGCTTGTTTGCTTGTCATTTCATTCTCCTTCTCACATGGCTGACAGCCTTTTGCACTTTATAGACCCAGAAGCACACTGATTGCATCAGCTATGGCATACGCATAGGCTTAGCTTAAAATCATTGGAGCAAACAAAATTATGTGGATGTCCAAACCCACTTTTTGGCCATGTCGGGTCTTGTGGGTCTGCTTTCTTGTTTCTCTTTTTTTTTTTTTCAATAAAATACTCCACTTTTTTAATGGGTTATTTTTGCTCGGTTGTTCTGGAAAATTTTGTCTCTGAAACTATTTTAGGTCGGAATAATAGTTGTTCTAAATATTTAAAAGCATGAAAAATTCATCCCTTTCTTACTTACACATGAAATGAATTGAAGTTCTTTTCGCATGTCTTGAAAGAGAAATGGGTTGTCACTCATATAGAAGATTCTAATAAAAAATTTATTTGTCTTAGTTTCTAAGATAAAAACAAAAATAACCATCACCACATGTGAAATGATTATGTCACACACTAATTAATAGCCCACGTTTGTACATTGTAATAATTTTCTACTAAATTATAGCCCACGAAAATTGATTTTATTTAATAACAGCTTAATTAGCATGATTACAAACTCTTCATCTTATCCTTAAGATGAAGAATTCGAGTCTTCCTATTGCTTCAGATCCCAACAAAACAAAATAGATTGTATTTGATTATTGTTGTATGTATTATGGATAATATCAAAAGCCAGCTAAGCCAATTTTTCTCTTTTAATAAATGTGCTATTGTAGATTGATTCTAATCCGGACCAATCTCAACTGACACCAACCTCTTTTTGATGGGTTCAGGTGGTTTTGGTGATCTTTTTACCAATATCACATGCTTCATTTTCCCATCACAACTCAACCACTAACTCTAACCCTAACCACCATTTCTAATATTTGGTTCTAAATTTATATGCCCATGGCTCAAATCTTTATGAGCCTATATTTCTAATTCTTGTACTTTTTTTTTTCTTCCAGTTTGTTTAATGATTGAATGGTTAGATTTTGATTCTATTATGGCTGAGTAATTATATATCCAACACTACATATTGATTCAAATAGTGGAGATACATTCTCTTCTGGTAATGATATGTTTAAATGTTGAGATAAATTGGGGACAAATTGAAATCGAACATTATAACATAATTAAAAAGAAAAAGTATCAATTCCATTGTTTAGTTGAAATACTAAGACTTCTTAATTTTTAATCGTAAATATTTCAAAGATGGATGTAATAAAAATTAACCCTAACCATCTACAAAAAAAAAAAAAAAAATCTTAAAAAGAAGTTATATTTCGAGTAGTATGATTCTTTTCTTTTCTCATGATATTTAAATTGAAGTTTCATTTTTTTTTCTGGATTTAAAGTCAAAATATAAATTAATAAGAGTTTGGGAAATTGAAAATGCAAAATAATAGGCCTCACAGAAGAATTTATATTTAAGATAGTCCTAAATGTGCATAGTCAACATAAATAAACTATAAAAAATAACTTTAATTCAATAAATTACAGTGTTAATTAATTAAGTCAAGACTCAAGGGCTTGACTGAAATTTTTGGTAAAAATTAAATGAAGAATAAATTTTTTCAGTTAATGATATTTATTATTATACATAAAAACAAAAGGTTCCACATGTGACCAATTATACAATTTACACTTTACAGCTACTAGTATTGGTTTGGTCACCTATAATATACACTCAAGCAGCTCACCCACAGTACACGTTGGGTTAGGTGAATATTCATATAAAATATTTTTCCTTTATTAAATTATAGTCATTTTCCTTGTGCAATTTGGTTTCCAATTCGTTTTCTTTTTAAATGATAGAACCATTTTGATTAAAGGAGGTAAATTAATTCCTTTTTTCAAATAAAATAGTCTTAGTTTTTTTTAATCAAAGGTAGAGAATAGAAAATACTCCAATAAAATTTTCAACCAACACTTGCACAGAATTCGAACATGATTGAACAAAAAAAAAAAAAATTAATTGAAAACTACTTGTTCATATCTCTTGGGGCATAATTTTTTTTAAAAAATAAGTTTCTTATGAAACTAATTTGTAGCCCTTTTAATTCAAAAAAACTTTTGAAGACGAATATTTTCGTAAAATATATCTAATTATTTATGAAAAAAAAAATATTTTTACAGTTTTAAATCTTTTTTTAAAAAAAAAAAGAATACAACAAGATACATAGTAAACAATAGTGATCCGGACTTAATTGAGTGGATTTCAATTTCATATAAATTTCTTTACCAAGCTACCTAAGTTGAAATCCATTAAAAAAAATAGTGGGTTAAAGAATTGTTTTAGATTTTGCAGTTTGCACCACCTCTTATCTTTAAAAAAAAAAAAAAATAGAAACAACAGAATAAAGGTACCTACCCGGTAGGCTAAAGCGTATTTTCATGCAAAATTTAGGGTCGAAATTGATATTATACCACACTGATTTATATTATGCTAGAGCGCGAGACACGCAATCATTTCTCATCCAACGGGGTTTGCGTGTCCTTAAGGCCACTGCACAAAGCGCCACACTTAATAGAACTACGAAAAGAAAAAGAAAATTTTAAAAATAAAAAAAATAACAAAAGCTGAGAGCCATCAGCCATTTGCTTCTAAAGCCATCGGTGAGCTCTTCAGAAGTTACCACTGTCGGTTCTTTCTCTTTATTTTCCAAAGAATCTCTCTTTATTTTAATTTCTTTTCATTTTTTTAATAAGTTTTTAAAGATATTTTACTAAATATATCAAACAGGCCCCTGACCTGAATGACTAAATTACTTTTTTAATATCGTATTTTAATTATATAAATGTAAAGTGTATCGTATTTTGTTGGCTCTGACCTAAAAACTTAGGATTTATTTATGTTATGTGCTAAGAGTAAGAGTATCATTAAAAAAATTTTTCAAATAAGATTTTATTACTTATTTGAAGAGTCACATCAATATTTAAAAATTTTAAAAGACACTACAATTAAAATTCTTCAAATAAGAAATAATTTTCTCTCTTTAAATTTAGAGAATTGATTTTTCTTTTTTTAATTTATATTTTATTACTTTTCATTATTGAAAGAGAGAGGAATACTTTAATTGCTATAGACTTTTCCTTTTAAAAAAATTATTTGATTAAAATAATATTTACTTATTTATATTTGAAGAGTCTTTTGAAGAATATCATATTTTTTCACCCTTCTGTCTGCCACATAAGTAAGTAAATAGATATTTGAAGAGTAAAATTTATAAAAAAATTTTGAGATGCTCTAAGTTTGTTATTGTGCCGGATTTTTTAAATTGTCAAATTCATTTTAATTTTTTATTTATTAAAATTACTGTTTTATCCCTCAATTTCGTTACTCCAAATAATGAGCACATTTATTTGTTTGATCATGCTACCTCGTCTCGTGGCTACCGTCCAAACTCTAAAATACGAGCTTGACTATTGTTTAACACTTATGCTTTCTTACAGAACGGGAATGATCCTGAATTTAATTAGAACGGAATGGGAATAAGGAATGGGAATGAGATTCTAATGTTTACTTGGTAAAAATAAATGGGAATGGGAATGTGCTAGAATGCTATTGATGTGTTTACTTGGTAAAATAAATGGGAATGAGGAATGGTAATGAGAATCAATTTACTAAAATATCCATAGTGTTAAATAATGTGATTTTCACGAACTAGATATGTATAAATATTATTATAAAAATGATATTAATTAAAAAATAAAATTAATCATAATAATTATAAATGTTAATATTGATAATATTAATAAAAATAAAAATAATAATTAATAATAACTAAAATAAAAAAATTAATAAAATTTAATAATAATAAATGTCAATAATGATAATATTAATAAAAATAAAAATAATAATTAATTTTTATTAATATTAATTTTTATTAATTTTATTATTTTAGTTATTATTAATTATTGTTAATATTATTTTTATTAATATTATCATTATTAACATTTATTATTATTATATTTTATTAACTTTATTATTTTAGTTATTATTAATTATTGTTATTATTATTTTTAATAATGATAAATTAATTATTTTATTAATTATTATTTTTATCATTATTTTTATTAGTTAATAATGATAATATTAATAAAATAGTAGTTAATAAAATTTAATAATAATCATTATTATTATTATTATTATTAATTATTATTAACTTTATTATTTTTATTAATATTATCATTATTAACATTTATTATTATTATTATTATTTTTAATTAATATCATTTTTATAATAGTATTTATACATATATCTAGATAATGAAATTACATTATTACTATAATTATTAAATTTATTAACTTTATTATTTTAGTTATTATTAATTATTGTTATTATTATTTTTAATAATGATAAATTAATTATTGCTATTAATTATTATAATTATCATTATTTTTATTGTTAATAATGATAATATTAATAAAAATAAAATTAATAATTAATAATAACTAAAATAATAAAGTTAATAAAATTTAATAAAATTTAATAATAAGTTATTATTATTATTATTATTAATGATATTTAAAATAATAAAATTATTTGTGATTTGAACAAGGGTAATTTAGTAAATATGAAAAAATTAGAAGGATAGAAAAGTAAATTTATGTTTCATTCCCATTCCCATATTTTCATTCCCAAACCCCACGGCTTTAAATTTATTTCTTATTCCCAAATTATGTGGGACCCACACAATTTATTCCCATTCCCAAATACAATTTTGCCAAGTAAACACAGTTTTGATTCCCATTCCTCCATTCCCATTCCCATTCATTCCAAGTAAACACAACATTACTTTTTAGTTATATCAATATCCGATTTGGACCTATTTGATAAAAATGAAAATATTGTGTCCTTATATGCGAAACGGCAGAAGTGTAGGGACTCAATTATATTTCTTCATTAATTAATTGTTTATATATATTGACATTGTTCCATTTATCGCCCCCCCTGATCCACTGGCCCATTGTTTTCTCTCTCTCTTTCCTTCACATTTTCCCGAGAAAATTTCTCACTCACCGAAAGCGAAATTTTCTCGGCGTGAATTTTGTTTCATTTGACTCTTATAACTTCCGGAGTTCGAATTTGTGCAAATGAGGTACTTGAACTGTTCATTTTCTGTTTGTTTCCTGAGAAAAAATTGAGATAATGAGATCTCTTTCATTTCAGATGCTAAGATAAGAGCAAAAACTCAATTAAGTCAACCTAAATTGTGTTTGTTTAGAACTTCTTTTGTTTCTTTTACTTTCCTTGCATTTTCTCGGCGACCAAACTTAAGATTAGTTTTCTGTTATGGATTCTAAAAGTGAAAAAAAAAGTCAGCCTAATTAGTCAAAATTTTAATTTTTTTTCTTTAACTTCTTTAATTTATTTTCTTCATTTTCTCGAGAATCAAACAGGATAAGTCTTTTGATGATCATTATGTGCTAAATTGCTGAGATTGTTAAATCAATGTCTTAAGCAGTGCAAGATGGATAAACTTCTGTGATTTTGTACTGCTGTAGTGTTGAAGTTAAGTCGTATAATAAGCTTCTGGAATTTACATTAATTTTTTTTTTTGACATTTCTTTTGCAGGTCGGAAACTAATTGAAAAACAATTGATTGATGTCCGAATTCGTGTTTTGAGCAAATCTCAACTATTAAATCTGTGAAAGATCAGGTTTTTACATTCAATATTCTGTTTATTTTTTCACCTTTAGTGTAATTATCTTATTTTTGTAACTGTTAATTTGGTGTTTCCTGCAGTTGGTGGTTTAGAAATGAGTTGGAATCCGCATATTGAGGTTCATTACTATAACACCAACTATCCTTATAACAGTGCTGGAAGCTTTATGGAATATTTTGAAGGTCTTACATATGAACATGTTAATTTCATTTTTGATGGTGCTCCACATGTTCAGGTACCATTTTTATGATGATCACTGATTTTTATTTTTGTAAACATGGTTGGAATGATTAATGATACTGTTTTATTTGCTTTGAAACGTAACTGGATCCAACTTTTGCAAATTTTGTGCTGTTAGTTGATAAGGGTTGTTACGTTTTCTTAATGTAGATGTGTAAGAAAGCACTGCTTATTTGAATGAATGTTTTGGACTATTTGTATTGTTACAATATTAAAAATTTAAAATTGTGTTAGTTGAAAAGGTGTTTTTCTTGTCTTGTGCAGGAGAGTGTTTACCCCTCGACAAATACGAGTTTTTACAAGTTCGGATTATCTGATTACGGAAGTAATTCATATTATGACTATGGTCATCCTTATGAGGTCAATTATCATGAGCCAGGGAATGATGAATACAGAAGGCCATCAGAGAACACTTTTAGATCAAACAATGAGCAGACTGCGGCTGTAAATGCAGTACCGGAAAGAAATACGAATATTACCACACGTGAGAGCCCCATAGAATGTAAGTTGTGAGGTTCATTTTGATGTGAAGTTTCAGATGGGATAATCTGTTTTCTCCTGTAGTCCATGGGGCCTGTTAATTGTAGAAGATTTTTCTTTTTGAATGATTATGTTCAGACGTTCATACTAATCACTTGTATATATTAAAAGTGAGAAGATATTAACTGAGTGTATAAAATCACTGCATGGGGTAGTTCTCTCCAAAATAGTAGTATGCTGTCCAGATATTTTAACAAATGATTTGTGTGTGTAAAGAATTAAACCCCTAGATTGGGGTCTGGTCATGAGTCACAATGACACAACCCATGAAGGACTTGTATACAACTGATCCCGAAAGAACAGAAGAAGATGTAACCTTAAGACCTTGATCGAGGACTTAGTAGGCTTTGCTAAGGGAGAAATCCTCAAAGAATGTCTATTGCCCACTAAATCATACTTAATGCTGGTATAGCTTTTTAGTGAGATTGATCACTTTTAAAACCTTCGAACTATTATTGCATTGTTTATTTTTCTAAATCATCATGTTTTTCTTTCGTGTTTTTTCTCCACTAATGGAGTTCTTGAAATCTAGAAGTGCAACTTTGAAAAATATCAAATTTTAAGCTTCCATGCATTACTTTTTATGCATTTAAGAATCAATCTTTGTGCTGCTGATCTTTTGCTGAAACATTCTAGTTTAATTGGAACTAGAAAGAAATGGCAGCAGCTTTAAAGTTGTTTTGCTCTTTCTTTTATCAACAATCTTACTTGCTTTCTGCTACTGAGAAGGAAGCTGGCAGAAAGTAATTTGTTTAGCCAATTTCTTTTGTTCAGGGGTAAAGGACTTGTTGAGTTTGTTTTAACTCAAGCTGTTTTTGCCCACTTGTTTGGTGGTATTTTTTGTATTTTAAAATTACTTATCTCCTATATGGATGACTTTTTCCTCAGCACTTACTTTCTCTTTTCAGGTCCGCGGAGACATCATAATACTCATGAACATCAGGTATGTAGCATGTTAGTGGTCTCAATTGAATACAAGCTGTCAATGCATTATGTGAATTTACAAATTTCCTCAAATTTCTAGCTTGTAGAGTCATTTTCCTTCTTTTACCCCCTCCCTCGGCAGACCTTCATGTTGATATCAAAATGGTTGTTCAATGTCCACGTAGGTGCTTCTTTAATTAGAAGGAGAAGTTAGGAATTATAAGGCAAGCACTTTCCAAGAAGCCTCTTGTTTCTTGCCAGTCCACTTAGTAGAGTAGGCTGTACTTATTCTGATATAACATAATAATCCATTCTTTTTGATTGTTGATTTTGTGTGGCTGTATAATAAAACAAAAATTCAACTAAAATCTAGCATATCTTATCAACCCTTTGGTTGCTAACGGGTAAAATTAATACCTCTTTAAGAATTTAGTATGCAAGTAGGAAGGGGGTTGTTCGAGTTGGTTGATTAGATTGTGAAATAACTTTTGTTTAATACTGTTTTTGGAAACTCTTGCAATGATTAATAAATAACCATGCATGGAATCTGTTAATGAGCCTTTAAAATTTTTCCACTAATTGCAAATATGGTTTGTTTCCCTATCTAAGTGAAATTTTAAGTCATAATAACCTAAACCTGCATATATGCATGTTTGTGTGTCTATATATGCATGTATCTATGATTTGATTTTATTAAAATAATGAATATGTTTTATATACATTTCTAGCAAGTGTGCACCTTATCTTGCATAGGCATACATCTTTGCATTGCACCTAGGCTTGAGGAGAGTTTTGCGTCTTAACATGTTTCTTGACATTATTGCAATTGATGTTGGTAGCAAAATTAATCAATATGCCTTGAATCCTTGGTCTTCTATTGCTTGTAGCATACATTTTTGGAGATATTGTATGTTGAGTCTTTTTATTTTTGATTATAAAGACTGAATGATACTTGGAAATAGATTCTGGAGGTTTGTTAAATCCCTTTTACTCTATCTGAACCATGCAGGTGGTTTGGCAAGACAATATTGATCCTGACCAGATGACTTATGAGGTAAGTGGTTTCTATAATTTTTCCTTGTTTACAGGTGGCTATGTCCTTATAGATTTTGCACCCAGAACTTTGATGATTTTTCAACCATTTTTGGCTTTCCTGTCATTCTACAGTTAATTTATCTGCCTTGGGCAGAGCATCTTTTTATTATTAGAATTAGAAATTTGCTGTAAGCATCCCAATTGCACTATAGCTGATTTATTTTATCATTTTGCCTAGTGCCACTTATTTCTTTCTTGAAGCACTGTTGATCATGCTGACCAGATTGTTATATGCCCTGGATTGTTGGCTAAAATTGTTCCCTAACTCGTTGCTTCCTGAATACAATTAGCTAGATCCGTAGCTTGCACCAATTTATATGCTAACCGGCAAAAGTGCTTAGGAGGACATCAGTACTTGTCTGCAATTAACATGATCAGCTATATTGTATTTTGTTTTTTGATTTCCTTGTGCTCCGACATTTCCTATTTATGGAAGTCTGTAGTTCTCCTGTAGATAATTATATAACATATACAGTTTTCTTTTATAAAATAAATTCACCATGTTGACTGATTCTTCAAGTTTTAAAGTTTTGGTTTCTGAACTGCAATCAGTGGTCTCTAGTTAAACCAATTTTAATTGTCTCTGATTTGAGACATTGGTCCCTCTGAAGTTGATCATTGTGCACATTTGTCCATGAAAATTTAGTTTATTACTTTATTTGTGTTACACCTAGTAATTTTGTTCTGGATAGTTGCTCATGACTAGGTTTACCTTGTGCAGGAATTACTTGAGTTAGGTGAGACAGTTGGGACTCAAAGCCGTGGTCTTTCCCAAGAACTTATAAGTCTGCTTCCCATCTCGAAATTCAAGTGCAGCTTCTTCACAAGAAAAAGATCAAGAAATGAGAGGTATTATTTGGCTTTCTGCTTTACAGCTATCTTGTGATTTGTGTTGCTCTTGTTTTAAAATTTGCTATCCTTTCTATTTAATGGCCTTAGTTGATATCCTTTTTCTTCCCTGCATGATGTAATATATCACTCTTTTGTTTGAATTTGTTGTATTTTTACCTGACTCTTAAACATTAAATCATGCTTTTCTTTTTCCCTCAGTTTGGAGTCATAGGACTCGTTTGGTTCTTTTTCATAATTAAATAGAAAACATGTTTCAAAATTAATCTATTTTCATTAGCATCCTAAGAAGGGTGTTGTATGGAACATTGAGGGAAGCTTGGACATGGTACATGCTATTCTGGATAAATATGTGGAAGGTTAATTCAGTTTTTGTGAGGTTGCAGAGATCCTCTATTCTTATTAAATAATTGGAATCAATCTGAAATCCATTGGACATCACACGTGGGCAGATAATAGATACTAATGAAGATGCAGTATTTTATTGGACATTTCTACTGAGTTGCCGTGAAAATTCTTTAAGAAATTGATGATGGGTTCGATATTTTGCAAAAGCTTATAATAAATTAACTTTGGAATAACTACTGCACTTGTCTCTATTATTATTTTCTTTAGTCAATTATTGACTGCATTCTCATTTTTCCTTTGTGCGTGTGTGAACCCCCCTCTCTTTCCCTTTCTGTTATCACAACCCCAGCCAAAACTAATCCCCTCGGAATTGAACCCTTGACTTCTTGCTTTCATCGCAAGAGGCCAACCAATTATCCTTTGGGCATTTATTATTATTACATGATTTGCTATTGCTTGTCAAAGTATCTAACTATGCGGTGGATTTTTGGTGCTGACAAACTCGTTAGTGCATCATTCTTACTTTTCTTTTAAAAAAAAAATTGACCTAGTTTGCATCTTTCGATTTCTTATCTTTGAGTCTAACTTGCCACCTTGAGCTGGAAATAGATGTGTGATCTGCCAAATGGAATACAAACGAGGTGACAGGCGCATGACACTACCTTGCAAACATGTCTACCACGCTGGTTGTGGAACTAGATGGCTTAGCATCAACAAGGTAAGCAACTTGACAGTTTCAACTTTCAACCCAAACTCAGAAATATTTTTTTATCTTTGATTTCTTACTGGTCCGTAAGGTCACTGAACCGCGTTTTTTATTTTCTCAGGCTTGCCCAATTTGTTACACCGAGGTGTTTGGTGATTTGTCAAAGCACTCAGAAAATAATCACCAGAGAACATAAAGAAGATAACCCAGATAACCCTCACTTTTTCTTTTCTTTGTTTCTCAAGTCTGCATCACATAGAGATGTTTGTTTTTCGGTTTTTTTTTTTTTTTAATTTACTTCTCTCTTTTCACGTAGCAAAATTGCATTAGTTTTTGTAATAAATGAAGAGTATGTGCTTCATCTACGCAAAATGAATTTGTAAGTGAGGCCAGAGATTGTATAGGGGTTTTTCACTCTTTCACATTTTACCGGTACTATATGATCAACTTTTGGTGGTGTTATTTGTTTTGGTTATAGAATTTGAGATTTCGTATAGATCTTAGGATTGACCGGGTATTAAAAATGATGAAACAGTGAATTAGGTCTGATGATTTGATAGATTTGGTGTAGATTTGCTTATTAAATTGTTTGATCAAACTGGTTTTGGTTGACAAATTGAGTTTAATGAGGTCGGATTGTAATCACAATAATTTATTTTCTTCGTCAGTAAGGGAAATAAAAAGTAAAGAAGTTTTCTTTCGCAGTAGTTGAAATTTTTCTTAGGCTTTATGTTTGATGGTATTTTAGACTTTTAGTCACAACACGGGCAACTCAATAAGTTTAAATAGTCAGACGTGTTTTAATACTCCTTTTATAATAAGATTAACAGAATAGACAAAAAATTTTTGTTTTAATGTGACATTAAATTATTAATATAATAGGATCCTTATGAATTTATTTATACTCTTTTTATATTTGTAATCAATTAATCATGGCTTATCACATCAGTTTGTATAAGGGACTGTGATTTTGTAATTATTCTTGAAATAATTTTAATAATTGTGTTTTATTTGAATTTGCACTGAATAATAGTAAAAAAGCTTAATTTTACTTTTAAAATTCAACTTTTATCAATTTGTGAAAGAGCAATTGTTAGAAAATAACAATATTGCAAAACTACGATACAAATGTTTGTAGTTTAACTTCATACACATCAATTTTAAATGTGTTTGATGGGCACAAGTGAAATGTCATAGTAGTAGGGATAAAAAAGTTTGTAATCATTAGCTAATTACTCACTTTATAGTTACTGTTTTATTTTATATTAACTATGGGTTAAAGCTACCGAAGCCATTGTCGAGTGGTGTACTCTTCCCTTCATATCAGACGCTATGAGTTACCCCCATGAATATAAGCTTGCACGATCGACTTTCAGCTTATATTATAATTGTGTGGATATGTATTTCTTATAGTTATGATATGTAATTGTGTGGATATGTATTTTTAAGTTGCGCTTCGAAGACCCCCAAATTATGTTGTAATTATATAGATTTAAACTCTTGATTTATCCCTCACAAGGTTATGTTGGATAGACTCTCCAATTATGATATAATTGTATGAGTTTGAACTTTTTGTATATTCTATCATTATATTGAGAAAATATATTCCAATTTCGATCGAAGCATATGCTATGAAGAACAAAAAAGATTCAAGAGACTCCCAAATTGTGATATAATTTTATGGATTTAAACTTCTAGTGTGCTCTTATCATTGAATTAATAAAACATGTTCCAGTTTCAATCGAAGCATGCTCCACGAAGCACAAATAAGATTTTGTCAAAACCCAGATCAACAAGATTGCTCTCATGAAGTACCTAAAACACTTTAAAAAATTTGGGCTACTTGTATAATGCAGTGACACCCTAACAACCATTTTCTGAAACTTTCAAGTTCCAGCTTAGCAAAAGAAAATGACAATCAATACCTTAAGCAATATGCATAAAAATAAATTACTCCCATTTGTTGGAAAATCTTAGTCTGCATAGAACTCAATGGATGAACAAATTCCAAAATTTGTCTTTTCATTATCTTTTTTGGCTATCACTGGTCTTAATTTACAGCCAATTTACTTGTATCACCGACACGTCAGTTGACTAGTCTTTAAAAACACTTGGCTGTATAATTTTAAAGAAAAATTGCTACCTAACAACATATAATGAAATAGGATATTACGGAATTGCAAAAATGAACATAGTCTTTGTATACATTTCCATACACGTTTATCATCCTCAGAAGGTTCAAAGTTTGACATTAGGGACCTATTCGTTTGGGAAGCGCTTTCATGATAATAAAAAAATTGCTGCTGGATAAGCAATTTTAACAACTCCTTTAGACTTGTTCGTGTGTTTATGTGAACAAAATGTGAGGAACTTCGTGGGGAACCATCTTGCAAATGGTTGAACAAAAATGAAAAAAATAAAGCGTGAGATTTGGAGACTATTATTATAGCTATAATCCAGGCTGTTTTCTTCATTAAAGAAATATATCAAAGTCACCAATGATTAGGAGGATTAGTATATAAAGGGGATGCAAGTATGTTTCATAAACAAGTCACAAAACACAATTGCAAGAAATGGGAGCCTCGGAACAGCCGAGGCAATGGCCTCTATTGATTTCTTCCTTGGCATTTTTGCTCATAGCCACTACTGCCACGGCTGCTTATGAGCCTTCCATTTATGCCTCACCACCTCCACCACCTTACTACTACAAGTCACCACCACCACCAGAGTATTCTCCACCACCACCTTACTACTACAAATCTCCACCACCACCCGAGAAGTCTCCCCCCCCACCTTACTACTATCACTCACCACCTCCACCTAAGAAGTCGCCCCCACCACCTTACTACTATAAGTCTCCGCCTCCACCAAAGGAATATCCCCCGCCACCTTACTACTACAAGTCCCCGCCACCACCGAAGAAGTATCCCCCGCCACCTTACTACTACAAGTCACCACCCCCACCGGAGAAGTATCCCCCGCCACCTTACTACTACAAGTCTCCACCCCCACCGGAGAAGTATCCCCCTCCACCTTACTACTACAAGTCACCACCCCCACCCGAGAAGTATCCACCTCCACCTTACTACTACAAGTCCCCACCTCCACCGGAGAAGTATCCGCCTCCACCTTACTACTACAAGTCACCACCCCCACCCGAGAAGTATCAACCGCCACCTTACTACTACAAGTCCCCACCCCCACCGGAGAAGTATCCCCCTCCACCTTACTACTACAAGTCACCACCCCCACCCGAGAAGTATCCCCCGCCACCTTACTACTACAAGTCCCCACCCCCACCGGAGAAGTATCCCCCTCCACCTTACTACTACAAGTCACCACCCCCACCCGAGAAGTATCCACCGCCACCTTACTACTACAAGTCCCCACCCCCACCGGAGAAGTATCCCCCTCCACCTTACTACTACAAGTCACCACCCCCACCCGAGAAGTATCCCCCTCCACCTTACTACTACAAGTCCCCACCCCCACCGGAGAAGTATCCCCCTCCACCTTACTACTACAAGTCACCACCCCCACCCGAGAAGTATCCCCCGCCACCTTACTACTACAAGTCCCCACCCCCACCGGAGAAGTATCCCCCTCCACCTTACTACTACAAGTCCCCACCCCCACCCGAGAAGTATCCCCCGCCACCTTACTACTACAAGTCCCCACCCCCACCGGAGAAGTATCCCCCTCCACCTTACTACTACAAGTCCCCACCCCCACCCGAGAAGTATCCCCCGCCACCTTACTACTACAAGTCCCCACCCCCACCGGAGAAGTATCCCCCGCCACCTTACTACTACAAGTCCCCACCGCCACCCGAGAAGTATCCCCCTCCACCTTACTACTACAAGTCCCCACCCCCACCGGAGAAGTATCCCCCCCCACCTTACTACTACAAGTCCCCACCCCCACCCGAGAAGTATCCCCCCCCACCTTACTACTACAAGTCCCCACCCCCACCGGAGAAGTATCCTCCACCACCTTACTATTACCACTCTCCACCACCACCAGTGTATTCTCCCCCTCCACCTTACTATTATAAGTCTCCACCACCTCCTGTAAAATCTCCACCTCCGCCATACTATTACAAGTCTCCACCACCTCCTGTAAAATCTCCACCTCCGCCATACTATTACAAGTCTCCTCCACCTCCCTCTCCATCTCCACCACTGCCATACTACTATTTGTCTCCTCCACCTCCTAAAGGCTACTAAATATACAATGTCTCGTTGAAACATGTGTGATCTTAATTATGTAAGAATAAGAGTAAGTTTGTAAGCTTGTTCTATTTCTGATTTTTTGTTCATCAATGTTTTCGTGAATAAAAGGATTTGAGATGGTAAATCCATTTGTAAGAAGTGCTGCTCATTTTCGTTGTAAAATTTATTGTAAGCAATAAGGTTTTCGTTCTAAAATTTATTGTAAGCAATAAGATCTCGTAATTTAAGGTTTCGTAAAAGTTATATGTGCTGCTACTTTCAATTTCAATTGTCATCTTTTTCATAACCACCAAGCGTATTGCTTCTTTATAGGTGGAAAATGCAAAGACTTATTATTCTTTAATATTACCGTTCTTAATGTATTTGTTTATTTTGTTGAAACTATCAATAAAATGTACACGAAGTACCGCACTGCATCCAAATTAAATTTAGGATATAGACTAAGTTCATGTAATCTCAATTCTATCACATAATTATTGGATTTTATATAAATAGCTAATTTCTTTTCCTTCCGAATTTCGACGGGAAGGAGAATTTATTAAGTAATACAAAGAAGTGCACCTAGTAATATTTAAAGAGGATATAATGAGCACTACCTTTCATGATGATAATGCCCATGAACAAGTAAGAGAGGTTTAGAGTTTTATTCCTACTCATATCAGATTCCACGGAGGAGCTATATTCGTACCTTTTTAACGCTTTACATATATGATTAGAGAACTGTGAGGACATAAATTCCGCTATAAATTTGTTGTTTTATTTAGAGGAGTTTACATGACTGGAGAATTATACACACATAAATTCTTTGATGTCAATTATAAATTATATTCCAAAAAGGGAAATGCTTTCCGTTTATGGTTTAAAAATAGAAGTTTCTGTTTTGTGTGTGTGTGTTTTTTTTTTTTTTTTTAAAACATAGATCATTCAGTGAATATGGTTGTTAATTTACTGCTAAAATACTCGAAAGTTTATTTATTTATTCTGTAATGCAACTTTTGGGATGCAGAATAATCATATAAATAAATAAACTATATTGTAATATATTTCAATTAACTCGTTGACTTTTATGAAAAGAGCGTGTCATTACCTTTTCTGCCTAACTAAATTTACAATATTAGTTCCTATGATTTTTTTTTTTCAATCATTAATTCTAACATCAACTCAATCTCCTCCCTTCTCTTATGAGTAGAAACATATGTAGAATTTTAGATTGTATCTTCTCCCCACCTATGTGCCTATGAGCCATTTGATAGTTAAAAGTTGGTATAGTTTCTGTGATATTTTGTAACTGCGGCTCATCATTTCACCACGGTGGGTAACTTCATGGATTTTGTCCTCTAAAAGGTAGCGCTCTAACTTAAGATGCCATGTTCTTCAGAAAGTTATTAAATAGCTAAATAGTTATATTGAATCTATTATTAATAAGAATCTTAATTAACTAGACATAATACTTAATATACACTGTTTTATTCGTGAAAATGTTGAACTATTTTCACCATTTTTCAATGTCATTTTCAGGATGAGGTATCATTTCGAGTTTCATTTCCTATGGACTCTCATTTTTTCCCATAACCTCTTCTTTTATTTATATTTTATCAGATTAATTATTCCTTGTTTGTTTAGAAGGAGCTTTCAGATTGGAGAAACACATTACATGTCTTTCAAATCCATGCATCTTGACCTTTTTTTCACAAAATAATTTAAAAAAACAAAACCTACCAATCAAATGTTCAAAATGAAAAGTTGGAAGAAAAAATGATGTGAACTAAAACAAAATATAATTTTGTCTCAATCCATTTGAAAAAAAAAAACACTCTAATATATAATTACGAGGTAGCCACCTTGTCTAAATCAATTTGTCACAAAACTTTATCAGTGAGATATATGCAAGACTCACCCATTGGTACAAAAGAAAATGATCAAAGTGGAAGCCAAATGGAATCCTCAAATGTAGTAGTAATAATTTAGATGATCTCCACTCTCCATTTGGTTTCATCTAATAAGTTAGTGTTTAATTAAGAGTCTATTACTCATTTTATTATGATATTAATCAGCTGCTGCCCCTTCCACTGGTTCATTATTTTTGATAGAGTACAAAAGACAGACAATAAAATTCTCTAAGATTGTTGTAAGAGTAATATTGTAAAAGTTAAATAAAAGTGAGAAGAATGATATTTTAAGGTATGATTTAAAATATAAAGATTAAATAAATTTTTAACTCAAAATAAAGAGATTTATTCTTTTAAAAGAGATTAACATGTCAAGATAAATAAATGAAGGAGGTGATATTCACGGGCTCTCCCCCGGCTTTTTCTGATAACATCTTAAATGAATAAAAATACTCAAAATTTTATTAAAAAAATAAATTTGTACTTAATATTCTTTGACATAGCGAGGAATATAACCCACTTGGAGTATTCTTTTGCATCACATCAGAAACTTGTTCGTATGCACAGCCCTTTCATGAATTTAAAATTGCTGCCGAATAAGCATCCAATTAGAAGTATTTGTCAATGGTATAAATTAAAAATTAAAATATAAAAAACGAGTAAAAGAATTGTCAATGGGATAAGGGAGGCTATGGCTTAGATTGGTTCGTGCAATGGTCAATGGCATATTTTTGCTCCTCGTCACCACTGCATCCAGTAATCATTTGTGCATGTAAGTTTTTTTTTTTTTTTGAGCATTTATTTTGCCTTTTAGAAACGAAGTCAAGTGCATTTATGAAAGCTTGACTTATTGCTTCCATTCGTTAGAATTGGGCATATAAAATGTCAAGAAAAATTGGCCTAAGTGGCTAGCCAGGGGATATAATGGATGGTTACTACTCAAACCTAGCAATAAATGAATGTCCGACAAGCATTCAAATGAATGTGTAAAACCAATGAGATTAGAATATCAATATCTACTTACAACAGAGTAATGAAAACAGGATTCAAATATATGGTAAATAATCTCACTATTAATTTTTGGTTGTTTCAAGTAGGATTGTCAAGCCTACGTCCGAGCTTCTCTAAGCTCATTTCTAGTCCTCCTATATGATTGGATTAGATCGGGCTTGGCCGGCCAGGCCGGACTAGGCCATGGGCCCTTTTTAATTAAAGAAAAAACGTTGATTTTTTAAGTATATGAAGGTAATACACACTTGTACTTAAATAACTTATAAAGTCTCTAAAAACTTATCTCATTTTGTCCTCTTAGAATATATTTCCACCTTTTTGGTCGTATAGATATTTCCTCATTTCATCTTTGGTAGAGCAGTAGTAAAAAAAACACAGGATTAAAAATAAATGTGATATTTTAACTGACAAATTAAGTATTTGTATATAAGATCTAGCTCTAGTGGTAAAGATTAGTTTTCATAGAATTCAAGTCCTGAGTTTGAATTTCAATGCGTGGTTTGCGAATTAACTAGCTTTAATTTGCAAAGGTCTTAGATAATCAATTCGTTTGTAAAAATATCAAATTGATTTTTAATCAATGAAATTTTCAAGTCACCGGTTTTAGCACTAGGAATGAATTAAATAGAGTAATAATAAATATCTTAAAATTTTATCTCAAATGATATGACATGTAATGTGTTATTTGTTAAGTAGTTGATATTTTTTATAAATTTTAAGTGGATTAATTATATTATTTCACCAACCAGTAAATGTGTATGACATCATTTGAGAAGGAATTTTAAGGTAAAATTTTGAAGTATATATCACTACTCAATTACATATAGTATAAAAAATCTAATAGAGACAAAAAATATAAAAACTCATTAAGAATAAAAAATATAAAAGTCAATCCCTAATTAGGAGAATGAAAGTATCATTCCCCTATAATCGTTCCACCAGATTTTTTGTAAAATTATTAATGCAAAATTTTTATAGAAAATTGGTACCTAAACCTAACGTCTTTGACATTGCTGCCACTATCACACACAACTTACAATAATAAAAAAATTGGTATTAAATTTATTAATGTTCTCAAGGAATTTGTAGTTTGACTTTACATTTCTCAGACCCATTTGTCACATAACACCCTAGTTCGTTAACAAAGCCCTTTCATGAGAATATTAGAACTGCTGTCGAATAAGCATCTTGACAGCCCCTTTTTGACATACATGGATGCCTCCTTATGTGAACGAATTTGAAACATAAAAGAAAATTTCGATTGATGTGAGAGTTGGAGTATTTTATAGCTTTTGTCTTTATTAATTATGAGTAAGAGAATATTTCTACGTCACTAATGATTAACATGATCACTATATAAAGGTTAGCATAGTATGTTTAACATCAAGTCAGAAAACACAATTTTTAGGAAATGGGAACTCGGGGACAGGCGAGGCAATGGCCTCAATTGTTTTGTGCTATAGCATTTTTGTTTATAGCCACCACCACCAAGGCATCGGCTGATGATTAGGCCTCAGCACCACCACCAAAGTATTCTCCTCCACCTCCTTACTACTACAAATCACCACCTCCTCCTTCTCCCTCTTCACCTCCACCATATTATTACAAGTCTCTCCCACCACCATCTCCATCTCCTCCACCGCCTTACTATTATAAATCGCCACCACTACCAAAATATTCTCCTCCACCACCTTACTACTATAAGTCACCACCTCTACCAATAAAATCTCCACCTCCACCATATTACCATAAATCACCACCACCACCAGTGTATTCTCCCCCACCACCTTACTATTACAAATCTCCACCACCACCAAAGCATTCTCCTCCACCACCTTACTATTATAAGTCACCACCTCCACCAGTAAAATCTCCACCTCCACCACCTTATTACAAATCACCACCGCCATCACAACCAAAACATTCTCCCCCACCACCTTACTACTATAAATCTCCACCACCACCAAAGCATTCTCCTCCACCACCTTACTACTTCAAATCTCCACCGCCACCAAAACACTCTCCTCCTCCACCATACTACTATAAGTCACCACCTCCACTTGTAAAGTCTCCATCTCCACCACCACCTTACCACTACAACTCACCGCCTCCACCAATAAAGTCTCCACCACCGCCACCTAAGCATTCTCCCCCGCCACCTTACTATTACAAATCACCACCTCCACCAGTGAAGTCTCCACCACCGCCACCTTACTATAAATCACCACCACCTCTAAAGTATTCTCCCCCTCCACCTTACTATTACAAATCACCACCTCCACCAGTGAAGTCTCCACCTCCGCCATATTACTATAAATCACCACCACCACCAAAGTATTCTCCCCCGCCACCTTACTACTATAGATCTCCACCACCACCAAAGCATTCTCCCCCACCACCTTACTACTATAAGTCACCACCTCCACCAAAGAAATCTCCACCTCTACCATATTACTATAAGTCACCACCACCACCACCACCAAAGCATTCTCCCCCACCTCCTTACTATTTCAAATCTCCACCGCCACCAAAGTATTCTCCACCACCACCTTACTAATACAAATCTCCACCACCGCCATCTCTATCCCCACCTCCATCTTACATTTATAAATTCCCACCTCCACCATCTACATCACCTCCACCACGACCTTCATCACTGTCACTATTGCCTCGCGACTACTCCAAGTCATCACCACCTCCTGAAGACTACTAAGTTCAATGTCTCTTCTTGAAACAAATTTAAAAATTCAATAAGAATAAATTTGTTCCTTTGGTTGCCTTTTTATGATTTTTTATGTTCATGTTTGTATGAATAATTTGTAAGAAGCGTTCGGTGTATCATTTGTCATGTGCAATAAAAATTTTCTAACTTAATGTATCCCAAAAAAAAATAAAATTATTCCATAAGAAATATTCTATTGTTTTATCACAAATGTGTTGTGGCACATGTAATGCGCCTGGATGAAGTAATATTATGTCTTGATGAACAATCATGCACAACAATGATCATGTACATAGTTCTTCCAATGTCATGATAATGTCCATGCACATAATAACAAACTTCTTCCTTATAATATCAAAGAAAATGAAGATACAAGCCTCTTATTCTCTAATCATTCACTCAAACAACATTGTTTTAATTTAGATTTTGATCAATCTTACTGCTAATAAATGCCAACTACAAATCAAATACAAGATCAACAAAAACTATATTTTAAATGAATTAGAAAAACAAACACTAGACTTAAACCAAGCAGTTAACCTTTATTATTCTCCTCAGTAAAGGATACAAAGATGTAGGTAGATTACAAGCTATCACTGAAAAAATAGAAATCATCTAAAATGGTGAACAAATGAGCTCTAAATCTGTTGCATTCATTTGTTCAAGTAAACAATATAATTATCCTTTTCCATTTTAACTTATCTACTTTAGCATGGCAACTTTAAATAACACCCTTTAACTTGACAAAATTTAATAACCAGAGCGATTAATAACTGTAAATCTTGACAAAATTTTTTACTTTAATTAAAGCCATAAACATAGTATTAAATAAAATGAAAAAAAAGGCCATAAACATAGTGTTGAAATACCTTTATACTTGTGAACTAACTTTTGATGTTGGTTAAGCTCATGTACCCTCAACTTTTGTATTATGAATATGCTCATGCCCTATCTTAGGTCTCCTCTATGAACTCCTCCATGAACCACCTTTTTTTTAAAAAAAAAAAAATTATATTCGTTATGATACTAAGGTATAAGCAGAAGTAAAATTCCTTTAATATTATTGTAACCAGGATGTGGCAACCTAGGTGATACATGCATTGGTTATTTGCACATTTTGCTACATTTTTTTGAGTTTGCTTGCTATTTTTCTCTTTGTTCCAACAATTCCCACATAAGGATAATCTCATTTTAACAAAGAAAGATACCACTGAAATACAACAAAGCATGAATTAGAATATACTAGAATTTTTTTTTTGCCTTTTCATATATTAGAGTTATGTTTTTATCATCTTGTAGTCGCATATATGCATTTTAACTAAATGAGAATATTCTTATTTGAGAATTATTAATAAGAGAGTAGTAGACAAATGATATAAAACTATGTTGCTTCACTATTAACAACACATTCAATCAAGAACTAATAGAGACTCAATTCTTACACCACATGAAAGCAAACAAAAGTTGAAATATTTTAGCGAACACCTTTAAAGTTTGAATTAGTAATAAATTACCCCAAAAAACTGCCTTAATGGAATTCATGTGAGATTTAGTGGTAGGGTACATCAATATCATTTTCCAGAAAAAAAGGTCAAAATATGAAAGGTTTGTTCTGCCAGTGGTTGATATTGCTGTACATTAATATTAATGATATGTTAAGTACGTACCAAATTCTATTATAAAATTCCTAAATGTGTAAGTATAATATTTTATAAATTAATTCAAGGTAAAACGTTGGTGATATGAACAGTGGTGAAGCTAAGGTAGCGTTTGTTTTTTTATCTGAAATCTAAATGGGTCTGAATTTTTCTAAAGTCTTAATGGGTCTGATTACGAAAATATGAATAACATGTTTGTTTTTCTTTTTTAAATATCTGAATATAAGTGGCATCTTGTTTGTTTTCACAATAAAAAACGTCTTAAATTTGATTATTTGACATTTATATCCTTGTAAATTAAAATTAAAAAAAGATTAGATTTTATAGTTAAGGAAATAAGTTATTTTATAGAGATATTTTTGGAATATAATATTTACTTGTCATTCAGACTTTTTTCCATTCAGATAAAAGTCATAAAAGTTTACTTTTTGTATTCAGATATAAATGTCTGAAAATCAGACATAAGTTCCAAAAAACAAACAAACAAATTTTAGAAAAGGTCTGAAATTAATAAAATTTTTGACTTCAGACATTTAATAAACAACCCCTAAGAGTTGGTTAACCCGACTGCAGTCTGGGTAAGCTTTTTTTTTTTTTTAAAAATAATTAATTATAATTTATAAATTTATCTTTATTAATATTTATAAAAAAATAAAAGCAAATTTAATAGCCCACCCGGTGCTAGCTTGGCCACTGTTTATATCGAATAAATGGTGAAGAGAAAACTGTAGTAATTATCGTAATTACAGTGAGAAACTGTAATTTTCTTGAACACGCTTTGACGTACGATTAGCACAAAAGTCTGTCTATGAGCAATTGGCCGTACAGCATCGTATTCCGTTGACATTGTAAAGAAAAACTTGCTTGGCAAAATATAGGAAAGAAAAACTTGAAATTTATAAATGTTACATTTTGTTTAGATGAATAATTTTGAGATAATGTTTCAGTTTCAGATTTTGTTACCGATCCCTAATTATAATAATAAAAAACATTTTATTATTATAATTACAGTACATTTTATTTTTATCTTCTCAATATTTAAACTCTGAGTAATCAGATAAAGTTGTTCGAGAATGTTTAAAGGCCATTTAAGTATACCACGTCATTCATGTTTTGCAATCATTCAATTGTAAAGTTTTCCATGTACTGAAAATAAATAAAATTACACATGCATATGTCATATTGTCTCCGAACCGCACAGCAGAATGATTATAGTACTTGCAATGCATGTATTTTAGACTTTGTATTTCTCTTATTTAAATGATCAATAATTTTCCTTTGTCCTTTAATTAGACGTCAACACTCGAAGTTGTGGGCAAGTAGGCTATATATAATAATTTCCTTGAGATCTTCTGTCTTTTAAGACATTATAAATACCAAGCGTGATCACTATTTTCATCATTCAAATACTACATAAAATATATGAAATGTTAGAAAGTCAAAAGAATTGATTCTTCACAATTGTATATACGTATACACACACACACACACACACACATTTTGTCTTTACATTTTCCACAGCGCGTTTAATTTTTACAGTGATTAAAAAAGGCAAAAACATTGATGTATTACCTCTAACTACTATAGAGACTTTGCTCAAATCCCATTGTATCCAGGCTATAATTTTTATATTAAACGAACATATTTTATTTTATGTCAGCAATATTGACGAGAAGATCACTACATAAAGAGTAGCAACTATATTGTTTACGCAAGTCACAGAACATAATTTCACTATGAATTTGAAAAAGAATAATGAAGTTCATACGAATGCAGTTATGACTTTTTTTTGTTTTCTTTTTTTTTTCGACGTTGTTTTGTGAATCATTAGGGTTAATTTAATACGGTGGGTTCGCTTGTATAAAGCGCACTTATTGTACCATTCTGTTGCAAGCAATGAAAAAACGCTATAATTTTTTTAAGTTTCTACAAGTATTATGTTAAGCATACAAACAAGTGGTATTAAAGGTGCATCTCTATTCTTTGCTCTTAGTTCGAGTTCTCTAAAAGTATATTAATAATGAAAAGTATTAAAGGTTCCAAAACTCTATTTTGCGGGGAAAAGGAACCTCCATTTTTGGTTTTTTATCATATGAGGTTTTACTATGCTCGTAATAGCTTAATCGAAATTAAACTTATCACTGGTCTACATTTTTTATAAGATTTTATGACTAACTAAGATGAATAGCACCGGCAAATCAACAAGCTAATTCCTTCGTCCACTCGTTCAGAGGAAAATAGAGTACAAGTCGGGAGAAAGAAGCAAAAGAAAAAAAAAGGCTTAGCAATTTATGCTGTTGGTTGTGAGTTCATGCAACAAATAAATATATGAAATCAAACGTATATCCAAAATTTAAAATTGAAAAAGAAAATCTAAATCTAGAGTAATCTGTTCAACCCACATAGGTGGCGCAATATAGTTCCAAGACTTGGTTTTAAAACATGTCTTTGTGATAAACAACATCGTTATAATTGCGCCAATTCCCATTCCAATAATTGCCAACATTTATCCAGGGTCCATGGCCAGGTTTAGAATGTGCTAGTCTTCTTTCGCTTCCATAAATAACTATTATTATGTAATCAGAGTGACTGTCTAAATTTTTCGGAGATACAACGTCAATGTATGTGCCGGAAGTTGAAGCTGAATGAGCTTAAATATGTTCGAAATTTGAAGTTGAACGCCTGAAAAAGGATGCAGACTGAAGAAAGGCGATTCCTGGAATTTGCTTTTGTAAGAAAACGTGGCTGCTTATGCCCTTTGAAAGACTGAAGAAACCAAATTGATTATTGCTGCAATTTAGTGGCACATGTACAAAGAGAGGCATCCGATTAAACTTGTTCATAAAATTATTGCTGATAGTTGGAGCCGATCTGCATGAAGTACAAACCCAACGCAAAGAAACAAAGTCTTCGTACAATTTTATCCGCCAGCAATTTTGACCAAGAGACCTTGGTGCAGTTCAGACCAATTCACCACTTGAGCATCAAGTCGCCTAGACATTGAGAATTAGGTCAATAAAATATATCCTGTGTTGATGCAAATTTTTGCTCAATGTATAGTGATTGATTTGTGTTTCAGACTTTCTTCTAAATTAAGTTATGTGACTTTATTTTTTTCCTTGAGGCAAGTGTCTTAAATTACGTGTCTCCTTGTATTTAATTGTTATGCAAAAAGAAACAATTATCAAAGGGTTCCAGGGTTACCGGCAATAACCCTCCGACGCTCAAGTTAGCCTTTTAAATTTGATTGTAGAGAGAGAATTTAGAGAGAGAAAGACAACATTTCTTTACTCTTTTTCTCTTACCTTCAAATGAGGAGTTTAGGTCTTTACATAGACAATTTAATCCATCAGGTGGAGGTGCCATCATGACACGTGGCATTGTCTTAGTGACAAGTGTCTGCAAAACTTATGCATAAAGACACCTGTTATTATGCATCAAGCTTATTCATGACAAGTCTTCTTTGAACACTTGTCCTGATTTTGAGCTCTTGGCCTTCATCGGCGTCGAGTAATTCACCTCTTGTGTTGGTTCCCCATAAAGAGGATTAGTTTTATGGTATTTCACATGTATGCAACCTTTGTAGAATATTATTTTCAAGTAATGGTTGAACATCTAGCCCATTATTTGTAAAAAATGGACGTAAGTCATTCCTTATAAAGAATGGACCTAGGTCGCTCTCTGTAGAAACATGATAGGTTATAAATAGTCATATTATATTTTGTTTAATTCCCTCATATTTTGATTGATTTTGTGCTAATTTGTGGAAATTGTGTTTGATTTGATTTAGGAGATGAATCATGGATGTTATGATGAAAATTGGACAAAAAGGGCTTTATTTGGGCTTTGCAAACGCAATGACCCATTGGCTGAGGAGACAGCCTCAGCAATCAGAATTGGAGAAGGATTCGATTTCCTAGCATTAAGAGAAGAAGAAACCAAAAACAAGAAGGAAAGCTAGCATTATAAAAGAAACAAAAGGAGAACCAACGTGAACACAAGTCAAAGCAACACACACAAAAACAAAGGAAAGAAGTCAAACGTGAGAAAGAGAAAAACGGCTGCTGCAATTTATTCTTTGAAAAACAATTTTCTTGAATTGTTTGTCCACCATGAGTGGCTAAGGTTTTAAATTCCAGTCCAAGGGTTAATCAAATTCCGATTGTAGTTTTGTGAGGCTTTGAACTTAACCAGAATTTCTTCAATCCAAGTAATTTTTATTTTCTTGTTCTTATTTTCTATGAATTATTTATATTGATTGAGTTGACGCCTTAATTCAATATTTATTTTTCTATCGCTAGTCAGGAGTTTGTGATCCGTAATTGTCATGAATGACTGAATTGAGTAGCAAAGAGTTGGCTCATGTGTGTGTATATTGATGGCCACAATTACATAGCTTGCATGATAGGCTCTAGGGAAATAAAAATACAACATTGATTAAATTAGAGTAATCTGAATTGATTGATCTTGTTTTAGTCATTCTCACTATTCTTAAAGCTATCACTTAATTTGATATGGAACGATGATGCCCAGTTAAATTAGTGATAAGTTTGGATTTGAGCGATTGTTTGAGTCTATTATATTAGGAGAATAATTGCTTTCTACGGCTTTTCCGATTAAGTAGACTAAGTTCTTGGATTGAGTGATTTATATTTTTGCCCATGATCAAAATTGCAATTAGATGGAATTTACACCCTTGGATTAGAAGTTTGGTAAGATTGATTTCTTTGTTTAATTTTAAAGTCTTGTTATTTTTATTTATTTTTGTCAATTCCTTGTTAAAGAAAACTTGTCCGATTGTTCTGAAGGTTACGAAACGCAACTGGCCTTCTGGTTTCCACAAACGGTTGTCCGAAATCGAGTCAGAACCGGGAGAACTGATAAACGGCTTACCGGTTTCATTAACCGGATTGCCGAATAGCATCCAGAATCGTTACCACCTGCAAACGGCTTACCGGTTTCCTTAACCGGCTAGCCGAAAAGTTCCAGAAGGCTCACAACCCGTAACCGGTCTTCCGAATTTCCTTATCCGGTTAGCCGAATAAGTTCCAGAAACATCACGAATCGCAACCGGTTTGCCGGTTTCCCTATCCGGTTAGCCGATAACTCCCAGAATTCTTCAAACAATAAACGGTTAACCGTTTTCACTAAACGGTGATCCGTTTAGAGGCAGAAGCTTGCAAATCCAGAAATTTTTGGGAAATTAATTTTGTTTTAAACTTTGAGAAATTAAATACATAGTTCTCTTGGGATTCGACCTGGTTCCACTATTTCTACAAATTAGTTTAGGCGAATCAGTATTTATTTTGAAGGGCTTCGACAACTCTGTCAAATTTGGCGCCGTTGCCGGGGAACTAATTTTAGTTTCTCATTGTTTAATTGTTTGTTTGATTTAGTTTATGACTGCTCTTCTCGTGCTACTATTTTGCAAAGATAATCCGTAAATCGAGAGGACAACACAATTGAGAAAAGAGACTAGAGAGAGGAAACGCTGCCTCGAGGAAGAAGCAGAGATAGATTTAACTATTGGTGGTACATCCATTTTACTGTAAGTTGAAGAAAAGATGGCGTATGTAACTCTCAAAGAACTCGCCGCACTGCATTTGAATCAATTTCTATGCAATTACTTTTCCTAATATTGCTAATGATTTTGAATTAAAATCTGGTTTGATTCATTTACTTCCTTCTTTTCGTGGTTGTGCAGGTGAAGATCCTCATAAGCATCTGAAAGAATTTCACATTGTTTGCTCTGGAATGAAACCACATGGTGTATCCGAGGAGCAAATCAACCTCAGAGCTTTTCCTTTCTCTTTGAAGGATCAAGCTAAAGATTGGCTCTATTATTTACCTTCCGGTTCCATCACCACATGGAATGAGATGAAAAGGCTATTTCTGGAAAAATTCTTTCCTGCCTGACGAGCTGCTAGTATTAGGAAGGAGATTTATGGCATCACACAGATCATTGGGGAGACGCTGTATGAATACTGGGAACGATTCAAAAGATTATTTGCTAGCTTTCCCCACCATCAAATTTTTGATCAACTCCTCATCCAATATTTCTATGAGGGATTGTTGCCAATGGATAGGAGTATGATTGATGCAGCAAGTGGTGGAGCTTTAGTGAACAAGACACCTGAAGCAGCCAAACAATTGATTTCAAACATGGCTGAAACTTCTCAGCAATTCGGTACAAGAGTGGGTGGAGGATCTATCAAGCAAGTTAACGAGGTCAGTGATCTTAAAAATCAAATTTCTGATTTAATCGCTGTCTGTCAAATGGCTGTAGGGCAATTGCAAACAGTAAAAGCGTGTGGAATATGCTCACTTCATGGGCATCCTACTGATATGTGCCCCACATTACAACAAGACTTCACACAAGAAGCCAATGCTATAAGTGGGTTTCCTGGTCACGCTCAGAGGAAGTATGATCCCTATTCGAATCACTACAATCATGGATGGAGGGATCATCCTAACTTTAACTATGGAAACCAAGGAGGACAACAAAGGCCACCTCCTCAGAACTTCACTAGACCGCCTCCAATCCCTACACAGACTCAAGCTTCAAACTCAGGTATGTCTTTGGAAGATATTGTTAAGAATCTTGCTAACAGTACTCTTCAACTTCAACAGGAAACAAGGACAAGCATTCAGAATTTAGGCAACCAAATTACTCAATTGGCCACGTCAGTTAGTAAGTTGGAAGCTCAAAATTCTGGAAAGTTACCTTCACAGCCAGAGGTCAACCCAATAGAGAACTGTAGTGCAATTTCACTGCGAAGCGGAAAAGAAATTCCTTCGGGATCAACTCCACCTAAAGACGCTGAAATGGCCAAGGGAGATGAAGATGAAGTAGCTCCTTCTAAAACAAGGCGCGGGGTAAAATTCGATCCTCCTTTATCTCTTTTATCTTACACATCTACACCTACTTTTCCTAGCAGGTTAGCCAAACCAAAAGAAGATGAGCAAGAAAAGGAGATTCTGGACACGTTTAGGAAAGTGCAAATTAACATCCCCTTGTTGGATGCGGTCAAGCAAATTCCCAAATATGCAAAGTTCTTGAAAGAGTTGTGCACCAACAAGAGGAAGATGAAGGAAAAGGGGAAGGTTGAGGTAAGTAAGAATGTGTCGGCAATTTTACAAAAGAATATGCCAGAAAAATGCAAGGATCCAGGTATGTTTTCATTACCTTGTGTGATTGGTGAAAAGAAGGTTGAGCATGCTATGCTAGATTTAGGAGCTTCAATTAATGTCATGCCATTTTCTGTTTACCAAGAATTAAAGTTAAATGACTTGCAAAAGACTAGTGTAGTTATTCAATTGGCTGACCGTTCTTATATTCACCCACTTGGGATAGTAGAAGATGTTTTGGTGCAGGTTAGTGAGCTTATATTTCCTGTAGACTTTTACATCTTAGAGATGGAAGGTAATCCTTCTTCAAAATCAGCTTCAATCTTATTAGGAAGACCTTTCATGAAAACTGCTAAAACAAAAATTGATGTAGATGAGGGTACTCTCTCTGTCTAGTTTGATAGAGAGATTGTTAAGTTTAACATATTTGATGCTGTGAAACACCCTACTGATGTGCATTCTCTTTGTCAGATTGATGCGATTGATTCTATTGTGCAGGATGTTTTTGCCCAAGGAAGTATTGGGAAAGAGTTAGAATTAGATGCACAATCTAATTTAAAAGGCATTGGATGATTTATTCGCTTTGCGACTCTGTCGAGCAAAACGACGTAAAACAATTGCGCTATTGGGAGGCAACCCAAATATTTTCTTGTTTTTGAATTTTTATTTATTATTTCTGGTTTTCTTTACTTTCGTTGATTTTATTTTAAGCTTTTAGATGTTCTTTATGAAGAAGACATATCTTGGACAGGAGATTAACTTCAATAAACCATGCTCACACCATTTTACAGCTTTCCTTGGCACCCTTCTCCCTAACTCATTCGGGTCCACATCGCTCACATTTAGGGGAGTTTCTTCTTCCTTTCTCATTTACTTTTCATCATTATTATTATTTTTTGTGAGCCATTTACTTGTTGATACATTGAGGACAATGTATTATTTAGGTGTGGGGGAGGATTTTGGCATGTTTTTAATTTGTTCTTAATAATAAAACTTTTGTGCTTTAAGTCTTCTCAATATCTTTGAATACCTTGTAAGTTAGGGATACATCTTTGTTTTGAGTTTTAATGCATGAAAGAGGTAAGCATGAATAGTATTTTCTTTAAAATTTTCGATGGTATCACATTAATTTGTTGATTGAAAAGTGCACAAGACTTGATACAAAATAGACACTCTAGTGAGCTTTTGAGCCTAAGAGCAACTCATTACATTTTTGCTCCGTTTATTTTTGTTGAGTGTATCAAACTTAGTGTGTTTATTCTAGAACTTGCTTTTGAATGTATATTGAGACCACATTTTTGAATTGATGCTTAAGTGTGATAAGGGCAATTAGGTTCAACCAATTCTTAGACTCTAAAATACCCACCTTTTATTTTCCCTTAGTTAGCCCCTTTGAGCCTATTTTTCCCTTTTGTTTGTTTCTAACACATTGTTTAACCCCAAGCCTTCTTGTTTGTTATCCTTATTTTCTTTCTACCCTGTCAAGACAAGAGTGAAGTAATTTTTATTAAAAAAAAAAAAAGAAAAAAAAGAAAAAAAAAACAGAAAAAAAAAATTCTGTTGTGAAATTTATTCCCTTAATTGGATGATTGGAGAATTATTTGCAAAAGCAATTGAATTATTAAATTGTTTCTCCAAGTGTTTTAAGTGCTTAAATGTGGGGATAAATTTCATCATTTTAGAAGTATGTTTGTTTATTTTGTTTGTGTGGCATCTAAATCATGCACGTAATTAACTCTTTGTCTTGATCATTAAACCCTTCATTTTTCCTTCTACCATACCTTTACCTAAGCCCCATTTCAACCCTTGTTAAGTCCCTTTGATTTTTGCATCATATTCATATGCAGTGGTGGAGATTTAATTCATTTGCAAGCCTATGGTAATAATATGCTATGTTTTGATTTTGAGAGTAAAACACGCACCCTAAACACTTTGAGAGCATTGAGCGAAACCATGTGAGGGTGTTAAGTCTTGCTGCATTTGATTTTGATGAATCGATGAGATGCTTGTGTTTTTGTTACAAATTCTATCCTATGAATGCTTTTTCTCTTGACTGTCACTATGATTCAACTCATTGATGTGTGTTTAGCTTTATTGGTATTCTTGGATATTGAATGGTTTGAAAGGAGGTAAAAAGGGAGGATTGGTATGTTGATTTGAGATATGCTTGAGGACAAGCATGGTTTAGGTGTGGGGGAATTTGATAGGTTATAAATAGTCATATTATATTTTGTTTAATTCCCTCATATTTTGATTGATTTTGTGCTAATTTGTGGAAATTGTGTTTGATTTGATTTAGGAGATGAATCATGGATGTTATGATGAAAATTGGACAAAAAGGGCTTTATTTGGGCTTTGCAAACGTGGGCCGACCATTGGCTTGAGGGAGACAGTTCCCTAGCAATCAGAATTGGAGAAGGATTCGATTTCCTAGCATTAAGAGAAGAAGAAACCAAAAACAAAAAGGAAAGCTAGCATTATAAAAGAAACAAAAGGAGAACCAACGTGAACACAAGTCAAAGCAACACACACAAAACAAAGGAAAGAAGTCAAACGTGAGAAAGAGAAAAACGGCTGCTGCAATTTATTCTTTGAAAAACAATTTTCTTGAATTGTTTGTCCACCATGAGTGGCTAAGGTTTTAAATTCCAGTCCAAGGGTTAATCAAATTCCGATTGTAGTTTTGTGAGGCTTTGAACTTAACCAGAATTTCTTCAATCCAAGTAATTTTTATTTTCTTGTTCTTATTTTCTATGAATTATTTATATTGATTGAGTTGACGCCTTAATTCAATATTTATTTTTCTATCGCTAGTCAGGAGTTTGTGATCCGTAATTGTCATGAATGACTGAATTGAGTAGCAAAGAGTTGGCTCATGTGTGTGTATATTGATGGCCACAATTACATAGCTTGCATGATAGGCTCTAGGGAAATAAAAATACAACATTGATTAAATTAGAGTAATCTGAATTGATTGATCTTGTTTTAGTCATTCTCACTATTCTTAAAGCTATCACTTAATTTGATATGGAACGATGATGCCCAGTTAAATTAGTGATAAGTTTGGATTTGAGCGATTGTTTGAGTCTATTATATTAGGAGAATAATTGCTTTCTACGGCTTTTCCGATTAAGTAGACTAAGTTCTTGGATTGAGTGATTTATATTTTTGCCCATGATCAAAATTGCAATTAGATGGAATTTACACCCTTGGATTAGAAGTTTGGTAAGATTGATTTCTTTGTTTAATTTTAAAGTCTTGTTATTTTTATTTATTTTTGTCAATTCCTTGTTAAAGAAAACAATTAAATCCCAGAAATTCGGCTTACCGGTTACCCCAACCGGTTGTCCGATTGTTCCCAGCAAGGTTACGAAACGCAACTGGCCTTCTGGTTTCCACAAACGGTTGTCCGAAATCGAGTCAGAACCGGGAGAACTGATAAACGGCTTACCGGTTTCATTAACCGGATTGCCGAATAGCATCCAGAATCGTTACCACCTGCAAACGGCTTACCGGTTTCCTTAACCGGCTAGCCGAAAAGTTCCAGAAGGCTCACAACCCAGAATCGTCTTCTCAATTTCCTTATCCCAAGAATAAGTTCCAGAAACATCACGAATCGCAACCGGTTTGCCGGTTTCCCTATCCGGTTAGCCGATAACTCCCAAAATTCTTCAAACAATAAACGGTTAACCGTTTTCACTAAACGGTGATCCGTTTAGAGGCAGAAGCTTGCAAATCCAGAAATTTTTGGGAAATTAATTTTGTTTTAAACTTTGAGAAATTAAATACATAGTTCTCTTGGGATTCGACCTGGTTCCACTATTTCTACAAATTAGTTTAGGCGAATCAGTATTTATTTTGAAGAGCTTCGACAACTCTGTCAAAACATGCCTTTGGAAATTTGTCGAAAACTCACCCTTTGGGCATTTTACTTAGAATAAACCTAGATCATTCTTTATAAAGAGTCGCCCTAGTCGCTCTCTGTAGAAAAATGCCATTGGTGTTTTGTTGAAAACTCGCCTTTGGGCGTTTTACTAAGAATAGACCTAGGTCCCTCTCTATAAATAGTGGACCTAGGTCTCTCTTTGTAGAAACATTTATTTACGTTTTGTTGAAGAACCACTCTTTGGACATTTACTTAGAATGAACTTATGTCCTTTTTTCTTTATAGACAATGGACCTAGGTAATTCTTCATAAAGAATGGACCTAGGTCTCTCTTCATAGAAATAATCATTTACGTTTTGTCAAAAAACTACCATTTGGACATTTACTTAGAATAGACCTAGGTCCTTTTTGTAAAAAATGGACCTAGGTCATTCATCATAAAGAATAGATCTAGATCTCTCTTTGTAGAAATACTCATTTACGTTTTATCGAAGAACCGCTCTTTAGGTATTTACTTAGAATGGACCTAGGTTTTTTTTTTTTGTAGAAAATAGGCATAGGTCATTCTTCATAAAGAATAAACCTAGTTTGCTTTTTATTGCGCCTATATTTTTCGTAGGGTTTGGACCTTTCATAATTTGGTATAACATCCTGGGTCACTTACAAAAGATGAAATAAGTGAAAAAGAAAAGATGACGTAATAATTTCTTTGTGAGAAAAGTTAGTTAATTTTCAATTGCTTTCATTGTTTAGTTAATTTTCAAAACATTTCATTGCTTTCATTGCATAATTAAGCTTTTTTTGCTTCAAAATATTTCAAATTGTGTTTGTGGGACTACTAAACAATTAGGACACAAAAATGTTTCGTTCTAGTCTTATTTTTTACTTTTTAATTTATTTTAAGAAAATATTTGTCCATCTCTCATCCTACTAAATATCTTCATGCATCAATAAGTACTTTTGACAAATGTTTAATCTTTTCAAAGTCAACGTAATTCAATATAACTAAAATCTTAAATACATACATGTAGAATAATCTAAGCATTAACCTTATTCGAGGAAAATCAAGATTAGAATCAATCAAAGCAATGATACCTTATATCAGTAATTTGTAGATCCAGAAAAGTGATTTATCAGTGGCTAAATAACACAACAAAATATGAAAACTGAAATTTTATGAGTTTATAAAGATTATTTTAATAGTAAAACTAACTCATGTGGTTATAACGAGCTTTTATTTTATTTTTTCCAATTCAAGAGTAGGCTTTTATAATTCTTAAAATTGAGTTTAAATTTTATAGGTTTATGAGTTTACGAAAGTTTTTATAAATCTAACAAGGGCTATTTTTAGAGGGACTAAATAGACATTCAAGTAATTTTCCTTTAATTTTTAGAATTTATTTTCTCCAAACAGGAGCTTGAGCTCCCATTGATCATGTGCCACATCCCTTGGTAATTATCATACCATAAATATACTACATCATTTGATAATTATTTTTATCTGCAAATCTCACCGATGGGGAGATTGCCAACTTCCCCTCTACTGTAATTAATATATATCATTTATCTCCCTACTGTTTTTATAATAACTAATAACTGTATGACAACATAAGTTTACAATATTACCCATATTATTAAATACACTTTTATTAATATTTATTATAAATTAAATAAATAATATGAATAGAAATTAAATAAAAAATTAAGCACTAAAAACAAGAAATATATGTTTTGATGTGAACAAAAAAATTAATAATAATTTTTTTTCTTGTACTTTCTTATTTTGAAAACATTTTTCTTCTAATAAATATTTTACAATATTTTAAAATTAAATGTAAAAATTACAAAAAAATATTTTATTATTTATTTTATAATAATTTTTATTTATCATTCAAGTTTTCTTATAATAATTTTTTTTATCATTTACAATAATTTTCTTATATATTTATTATAAGAAAATTTTTATAAAATAAAAAAGTACAAGAAATATATTTTATTATTAATTTTTTTTCACATCAAAACATATATTTCTTATTTTTAATGCTTAATTTTTTTCTTTAATTTTCATTCATGTGATCTATTTAATCTATAATAAATATAAATAAAAGTGTATTTCAAATAGGAGTAATATTATAAACTGATGCTGTCAGGGGGATTATTAACTATTATAAAAAAGCAGAGAGCAAATGATAAATATTGATTATAGTAGGGGGAAAATTTGGCAATCTCCCATTATAGTTATTTATCTGAATTGAAAATTGTAAGAAGAATAGGTTATTTAAACAAGAGTAGTTTTATAATAGAGGAATTCCTTATTTTAATAAAGTCATGAATAAGTTAAAAGGAAAAAAAGACATAAATTTAAATATGATAAAGAAAAATATACCGCATTGGAGTGTGTGTTTATAATTTTACCACAAGTGAAAATAGAAACAAATAATTTCTTATAAGCAAGTGCAAGTAGTTTACATTAAAAGTAAAATCCATTTGTAAGAAGTGCTCATTTTTGTCAAAAAAAAGTAAAATGGTGGGCATTGTTAGTGCCCCACCGAAAAGAAAATTGAAAGGGAAAAAGAAAAGGAAGAAGAAAAAAAGAAGAAGGAGAAAAAAAAAAGGTAGCGGGCTACATAAGGAAAAGTAATAATAATAAAAAAAATATGCATGTGACTAATTTTTTAACTATAAATAGGAGAGTGCTTCTCCTCATTTCTGCATTCAATTTTCTTAAGCTCTTCTTCTTTATTTAGAGAGAAAAAAATTAAGAGTTGAAAGTATTAGTGAGTGAGAGGTTGAGTATATTAGGGTTCTAGGTAGTAAGCCAAAAAATATTACAATACTTGTGATCTTTATTTTACTAGTAAAATATTTTTCTTCTGTTTTCTCCCTTGGACGTAGGCTAAAATATGAATTACGTAATTTCTGGTATCCATGTGTGATTCTTGTGTCTCATTATTTCTCAATTACACTTTAGTTGCATGCTTGCTTCACCCATTAATTTACCAACAGTGGTATCGGAACTATTGGTTGTATTTTTTAAGTCGGGTATTGTTCGCTATACTGTATTATTTACATAGACGGTACTGTTCACGAGAAACGGTGGAAGCTATCTAAGAATTTTGCGGTGCAAAGTAGAGAATAGTGGTGTGAGTGGAGTGACGGTGTGGTTTCTTACATGTTTAGGAAAGTTCTGTCACAAGGTGATAAGTGATGTTGTAACCATGCCCGGGCTCGAACCCACAGGGCCACAGTGGTGGGGCAGGTAGCAGGGCCCCGGAAAAAAAAATCAAAGCCAATTCCGAATGCATTGTTTGGGTATGGGTGTAAACTAAAAATTTCGAGTTCGGTTTGCAGGGATTTTCTGAATCCACTATTTCATTCCCTGAAAATAAAAACAAAAAAAAAATTATCTAATATTTTAAACTTTCAAATCACAAATTCTAATACCATCAAATCAATTTTTATTCCTCCAAAAGAAACCCTAACAGCTCGTGAGCTGCCGTCATCACTAACAGCCAGTCAGCTGCCACCGTTCGTCATCACCGACCAACACTCAGCCGTACCTGTTGGTTCTCCTGTCGCAAGGTTTTTGCTTTTTCTACTTTTCTTTCTTTGTTTATTTATTTCAAATTGCCTATGGTTTTATTGATTTGAGTCAAATTTACATTTTGAGTCAATTGGAAGATAAATATATGAAGCTTCACTAACCTAATTAAAAGAAATTAAGATTGATAATATTATTTACACTGGGTGTCTCTGTGCGTGTGTTTGTTTGTCAGTAATGAGTCATTAAGTTGGATCTAATTGTCATTTTTAGCACTTCCTTTGGATACTGGCTGCAATATGTTTGTCAATAATATTAGCTTTATTAGTTTGCTTGTGTTATCAACTGAAACTTTAAGGTTTTAATTGGTTTAAGCTTGAGTAGTCATGATTTTTTAATTTGATTCTGTTTTGCATATTGCCTGCTTGCTTTTCTTTGAGCTATGTGTTTAATTTTTTCTTTTTTTGGGCATCAGTAATGCAGAGGTTTCCTAGGTATTCTATCAACTACTCTGCTAGTTATTCGGCATGATTGAACACAGATGTTTAAAGACCTTTAAAAAAAAAATTGAATAATCAGCAACCCCTTATGCTGTACCTTATGCTGATTCAGATAAAATAGAATGTAGATATTTAAAGGGTGGTATTGTAGAACTGAGGTGCCTGAAAAATACATCTGTTGTAATAAGCGGTACCTTATTCTTCTACATTCTTTTGCAAAACTGTTGTAATAAACTGTCTGGGAAATACCATTTAATAATATAATCATGAGCATAGATTATAGAATTAAAACACAAAATTTGCAAGAGTTGCAACTTACTAGATATCTTTTAGATAATCCAAGTACATAAAATCAAGCATTTTGTTAAATATAAGCTCTTCATTTGCAAGCTGAGTGATTAATTAATTAATTAGTTATTATTATTATTTAATTATTAATGTCGATCGATGTCAATATAAGTTTGGCTAACAAAATTAAATGCACTGTGTAGTGAGAGGCCAACTTTTTGTCCCGTAGGGAGTTTTGGGTAAGTAAGAATAGCAAAATCCCTTTCTTCTAATAAAAAAATTAAGGGCTCCACTGAGTTGATGAATATGAATTGTCTCAAATCACCTTGCCCTGATTTCTCCTCTCATTGATGCCGTGAGTATACATGTATTAATGTATATGATGATTTTATAGTCTTACGGAACTTCAACAGCCCAAATCTTTGCAATCACACCTTGCCCTGATTTCTCCTCTCATTGATGCCGTGAGTATACATGTATTAATGTATATGATGATTTTATAGTCTTACGGAACTTCAACAGCGCAAATCTTTGCAATCACACTCATCACTTTTATTTATATTTTCAATTTGAGTTGTGCTTTTAGTAGCTCACTGTTATATTCATCAACATAAGTAAATTAAGTTATAAAAATGAAATCATTAACCATTAAATATAACTAGAAATTATAGATACTTAATTAGTAAATGTTCGTTGCAGCCAAAGAATAAGCGAGTATTTGTATTTTATCTTTTAAATATCTTAGTACTAGTTGATTTTAAATCCAGTACATGGTAAAATCAGATTTAATGTTTTGTATCTGCATAGTTCTTAATTGTTTGCTTCTAGTAAAATGCTAGTTTTATATTCGTTTTTAAATTTTCCTTCTTGGCTTGATTGTAGGTTCGACATTTAATATGTCAAGTTCTTTGCCCACACCACACTTAATGGATGATGAAGGCAATCAAACTCAAGGTGAATAAGTTGCTAATGTTACTCATGGTGGGTTGCAACGTAGAGGAAGGTTGAGGTCAATTGTGTGGGAGCATTTTGAGAAAAAAAAAATTAGCGGGATTGATAAGGTTGTGTGCAATTATTGCAAAAATGCATTTGTAGCAAGGAGTACTGATGGAACAAAGCACTTGCATGATCATTTGAAGACATGTCAAGTGAAAAAGGAAATAGAGGCCACAGAATTCCCGCCGGCAAAGAAAATTGCTGGTGAAAAATGGAAGACTGCAGTAGAAACTCATTTTGATCCTGATGTTACAAGGAGAAAAATGGCACGCGCTATCGTCATGCATGAGTACCCTCTGAGTATTGTAGAGCATCAGGGGCTGAGGGATGTTATGTCTTCTCTAAATCAATTGTGGAAGCCGATGTCTCGAAATACTATCAAGAAGGAGATTTTAGACATGTATGAGTGTGAAAGGACCAAATATATCATTGTATTAGAGCAAACTCAAGGTAGAATTGCCATTACAACTGATATGTGAATTGCAAAAAATCAAACAAAAGCATATATGACAATCGCTGCACATTTTATTGACGATGCTTGGGCATTACGGAGCATACTATATAACCTCTATAAATTAATACTCGATAAATTAATAATCTTTATAATATAATAATTTTTTGTGTTCCCGAGTTGTGCCCTGAAGCTAAATTAATAATTTTGATAAATTAATAAGATAATAATTTTTCTGAGAGCTCCTATATAACTATGTGGTCCCATTTATATCATAAATTAATAATTGTAGAAATTACAAATATTGTGAAATTACAAATATAATTGACTATGTCAATTTATTAAAATATGAGTCTATTGTAACTTATTTTTTTCTTGAAGTTTAAATCTAATTGAATCTCATCTCTAATTTTTCTTATTGCAATTAAAGTGTAATTGACTATGTCAATTTATTATGATACAATTTAATAATTAACATTTAGTTTAGTTCATTGAATACATTTAGATAAATTTATGTAAATACATTAATTTAGTTAATCAAGTAGATAGGTACATTAGATTAGTGCTAATTCAATTTATACAATTTAATAACTAACATTTAGTTTAGTTCATTGAATACATTTAGTAAAATTCATGAATTTATTTAATCAAGTATACATTATTTATTTGATAAATTCATTTAAATTCTATTGATTATATTTGTAAAATACAATGAATTTTCAGTCAATTAAATGCTAGTTCTTTATACTGTGAACACACTCTATAAATTAATAAATTATTAATTTATTGATTAATTAATATCTCTCTAAATTAATAAATTTCTATGGTCCCGACATTATTAATTTATAGAAGTTATACTGTACTTTTGAGGTAAAATTCTTAATGTTATGGATTTTTTAATTATTAATGATCAATATGATTTTTTTAATTATTAATAATCAATCTAATTTTTTAAATTATTAAAGATCAATTTGATTTTTTTAATTATTAATAATCAATCTGATTTTTTTAATTATTAATGATCAATTTGATTTTTTTAAATTATTAAGTTGAATTGTTAAAACATGTTTTTATTAATTTTTTTTTTGTTTAAGTTGTTATAGGTTTATGAAGAATATTAGAACGTGCATCAATGGTGATGGCTACAAGTTTATGTTGAAAACTTAAAATTATTTTGATTTTTCATATAAAATTTAATCATTTGTAATTATATTGAAGGTTTAGAATTATTATGTTTTTATTTATATAGAGGTTGTTAAAATTTGATCACTTGTAGTTTTATTTCTAATATGGAATTTGATCTTTTGTAATTTTATTTCTAAATATGGAGGTTGTTAGAATTATTATTTTCTTTTTTAAAAAAGAGAACTAAAATATTTAGAAATTATTATTAAAAAAAATGTGGATCGGGTCCCCGCTTTAATCCTCACTCAATTCGGGGATTTTCAGGGACACACCCAAACTATCCTCCATTATAATTTTTCGGGTATTGGGCGTGTTCAGGTGATAGCTTCCAAATCGGGTTCGGGCTCAAGGATCATGATCCCCACCTCGAACCCGCCCCATTGACATCACTAGCGATAAGAGCTTAAGGAGTATGGGTTTCAAGTGGGACCGTTGTGACCCCTCCAATCTTTCTTGAGAACTTTTTTAGTATGTGTTTTTACGCATACTCATAACTATTTAAGGTGGTACACTAGCTTGTGTGCAGTATTTATCAACAAAATGACGGCAAATTATGAAATTGAGAAGTTCAACGAGAACAATTTCTCGTTGTGGAAAATAAAGATGAAGGCTATATTGAGGAAAAATAATTGGTTGACAGCAATTGGAGAAAGGCCTACGGAGATAACTGATGATGATAAGTTGAATGAGATAGACAATAATGCCATTACTGATCTACACTTGGCACTTACAGATGAGGTATTATCCAATATGGTGGAGAAAAAGGTAGCAAAGGAAATATGAGATACTCTTACAAGATTGTACGAGGCCAGGTTGCTCCACAATAAGATTTTCTTAAAGAGGAGACTCTATACTCTTCAAATGGCAAAATTTACATCGATGACCAACCATATCAACACTTTGAAGACTCTATTTTCTCAACTTACAACGTTGGATCACAAAATAGAGTAAAATGAACGTGCAAAGCTTCTACTTCAAAATATACCTGATTCGTATGATCAACTTATTATCAATCTAATGAACAACAACAAAGCTGACAGTCTAGTCTTCGATGATGTTACAGCCTCCGTATTAAATGAAGAGAGTAGGCGAAAAAATAAGAAAGATAGGCAAGCAAGTTCGTAGCAAGCAAAGGCGCATTGCTACAAAATTGAACTTTAGGCAGCGACATTAAAAGAGGTAGACTTTTTATGACTGTTTAGAAACCGTCATTAAATGTATACTTATTATGACAGTTATTCTAATAAACAATCATTATATGCTATAGGTATATAAGTTTTAATGACTGTTTTTTGCGAACAATTGTCATTAAATATATATTTTTAATGATGATTTTTTAATAACCATCATTAAATATCAATTTTTAATGATGGTTTTGTATCATAACAGTCATCTTATATGTTGTTTGATGACTGTTCTTATATAAGAACCGTCATCTTTTGCACAAGTAAAAAAAAAAATAATAGCAATTTAAAATTTAGATAGTTGTTTTCACATTCCAAACTGTACAATTGAAGGCACATTGGCAAATTTCAATTTACGTTACACATTGATATAATTGTTATTTACATATAAAGAACTCAAATGCATACAAGCTCAATTATAACAATTTAATACTTAAATAACCTTGATCAAACTAACTCCTAATAGTAAAAGAATGTACTACACGAATTCTTAAATTAAAATACAGTATCATATAACTATACAAACAAATATAATCCAAAAAGGAAATGGAGAGTCTATTTTGTGCTTACATAGGGTGGGATTGGCACTTAGAACATTTATACCCAGCAAACAAGCTTGCCCTTCAGAAACTGAATCCTTAATGTTCAGAATTATACACATAGCATGCTTTGCAAAGTAGTTCTTGTCTTACAACTAGGCTTACCAATGTGGTCCCTATTAAATCAATACTTATTGGAGCCCGAGTATCACAATTTTCATTGGTTGGCTGCAAAGAACAAAAACAAAAAATTCAAATCAAAGGTAAAGCTAAACAAATTAACTTTTAAAGTAAAGAAAAAAACACAAAGCCTCAAAAAATCCCAACTATCACCATTTTCACTCATTAGTTCAATCTCGATTTTATGTTTACATGCACTCTATTTAAGACATAAAACCAGAAAACTTCATTTGTTTGGGGTTTGGCCACACTCACAAGGGTAGGGAGAAAATTGGTTGTCGTTAAGCTAAATAATAATGATAATAAAATAAAAAAATAAAAAAATAAAAAAATAAAATAAAGTGTAGCACTACATACTTCTTTTCCCGTCAAAATACAACCATTGGAATACAACCCAATTCAGCATTTTGAATAAAACCATACAAGTCCTAGGATCAATAGCCTGAAGAAAAACACAATAGAGTTAATAAGAAAATATCATTAGCACTACAAATTATAGTTTACTGCAAGATTTAAATTATAATCTATTAAATTAAAGTATTAATTAGAACTCAAACAAATTAATTTAAGGAAAAAAATTAGAGTTGTTCATACGGCAGCCAAGAAAATTTAGAGAATTTAATTGAAAAACACATTAATGCTTTGTAAGTAAGAAGATTTCGAAATTAATTAAGCCTTGCATGAACAAAAATCTAATCAAATAGTCAAAGAAGAGATTATGTGAAAATTGGCCAACCCGGTGTAACTTTGAAGTTGATTAAATAGTATAAAAATTCACCCAAAATGAATTTAACACATATACGATAATTAGGTAAATATCTTACGCATGTAAATTTATACATGAATTTGAATAGATTATAAGAGAAGAAATCAGCCATTACAGTTTAGAATTTGCAAGGTAGTATCAACTTTAATACCCAAATAGAATATGGAACAAATAGAGATTTTTTAAAAAAAAAAACAAAGAATCTGAACTTGAAACAAGCATGGCAAAAGAGACTAATTTCAATGACAAAATACCTAAATAAACAGAATTCTAATCATGCATGCAAGTTAATTTAGAAATGACTTAACAACATCAACATGCATGCCAATTTAAACAAGAATTTTGAAGAAAAATAAAAGAATAAGGTGAACTGAGAAAGAAGGCTTACAAAATCAAAAAGCTGGATATTTAATATTTGGCTCTGAAATTGAATTCTCTCTCTTTAAAACCAAATCCTTCACCTAGCCTCTCTTGTCTTCTCTCATGTCCTGTTATCCTCTTGTTTCCTTTCTTCCTTATTCTTTTTTGTTCTTTTTAAATCCGATCACTAGTTTTTGTTTCGTAAATAAATAAAGAAATGCTAAAATATAAAGAGGTTCATGGGCTGGGCTTGTAACAAAATTTTACGAACAATATAATAAGCATAAGACAATTGAATCATTAATGATTTAAAATTCATTTTTTTAACAAATAAGTAAAACTACACTTAGTAAAAGTCAAGGTGTTTCAATCCTCTCCTGTCAATGTGATTTCTATCCCTTTACCCATAATTCACTCTTTCTCCAAATTCATTAACCAAGAAAATCAAGAAACGAAAGGCCAAAGTGCACGACATATTTTATAATATTATGAAAGGAAAAGGAGAGACTATAGTACAAGCTACACAACACAAAATCACCAAATCGATTATAAATGAAAAGGAAATAAATCCAATGAGTAAATATTTCAAAGCAAATTAAGAGGAAATAATTACAAAAATAGAAAAAGCAACTCACAGTGGTGAAACAATAACCATGAATTCAAAATTTTAGAATATCATTGGCAACAATCTCACCAACATTTTCAAGATACCACCCGAAAAATTTGAACTGGCTTGACTACAGAGGTAGTGTCACCACAATAACCCTACATCTGACGATGAACGAACGCAGAGGCAATGTCGGCAGAGACAACAACAGTTGTTTTGCAGAAGTGAATCTGCTCAAGAATGGCAGAGATTGACAGCGGCGGCAAAACAAGGAAGTAAATTGGCTTAAGGACGGCTAGACTCAGCGCTGAAGCACTTGAATCGATTTGACAGCGGCGGCGGCATTGGCGTTTGATAGCTTAGGTAGGGTTAGGGCTGGTGTGTGTGACTGTGTGTGGGTTTGTGAGTCGTTGTGATTGTGATTTGTGAAAATTAAAGAAGAAGATAATGAGTGTGAGTGATTAGGGATTGCACATTACCTTTATTCCTTTTATCAGCATTTTTTTAAAAAATTTTTTAGGCAAATAACATATAATAATGGTCATTATAAAATGATCATGAAATGTATTAAAAATGATTATTTATATTCAATGACGGTTATTAAAAACCATAATTAAAAGAAACCGTCATAATGTATGGGTCATTATTTACATTTTTGTAATAGTGGCACTATTAGTGACGAGAGGGAGATCAACGGAACATGACCCCAGTGGGAGTCATAATTATGGTAAATCGAAATTAAAAAGTGATAGGTCATAAATAGTCATGCTATATTTGGTTTAAATCCCTCATATTTTGATTGATCTTGTGCTAATATGTGGAAATTATGTTTGAATTGATTTAGGAGATGAATCCTGGATGATGTGATGAAACGTCTCCAAAAAGGGCTTTATTTGGGCTTTGGAACGTGGGCTGACCGTTGACTTGAAGGAGACGGTTTCCTAGTATTAAGAGGAAAGAGAGCAAGAAGAGGAAACCAAAAAGAAGACAAAAAGCTAGCAATATAAAGCCAAGGCTGGACGTGAGCAAGAGGAGAGCTTGGGCGTGTGAACACAAGAAGCAAGAAACCTGCGGCTGCAACTTTTTCTTCTTTAAACATCTTTTGTTTTGTTTAGCCACCATGAGTGGCTAAGGTTTTAATTCCGATCCAGGGGTAATCAAATTCCGGTTGTAATTTTGTGAGGCTTTGGACCTAACAAGAATTTCTTCTATCCAAGTAATTTTTATTTTCTTATTCTTATTGTCTATGAATTATTTATATTGATTGAGTTGACGCCTTAATTCAATATTTATTTTTCTATCGCTAGTCAGGAGTTTGTGATCCGTAATTGTCATGAATGACTGAATTGAGTAGCAAGGAGTTGGCTCATGTGTGTGTATATTGATGGCCACAATTACATAGCTTGCATGATAGGCTCTAGGGAAATAAAAATACAAATTGATTGAATTGGAGTAATCTGAATTAATTGATCTTGTTTTAGTCATTCTCACTATTCTTAATGCTATCATTTAATTTGATATGGAACGATGATGCCCAGTTGAATTGGTGATAAGATTTGATTTAGGCGATTGTTTGAGTCTATTACATTAGGAGAATAATTACTTTCTGCGGGATTCCGATTAAGTAGACTAAGTTTTTGGATTGAGTAATTTATATTTTTGCCTATGATCAAAATTGCAATTGGATGGAATTGACACCCTTGGATTGGAAGTTTGGTAAGATTGATCTTTTCTTTACTTAATTTTAAAGTCTTGTTTATTTTATTTTGCTTTATAAATTTCGTGTTAAAGAACAAACTCAAAACCCAGAAAAACAGCTAACCGGTTTCATTAACCGGATTGCCGTTTAGTTCCAGAACCGAGAGAAGCGATAACCGGACTTCCGGTTTACCGTATCCGGTTGACCGGATAGAGTCAGCAAGGAGAGAACTAAAATCCGGTTGTCCGTTTTCCTCAACCGGTTGACCGAAATCGCGTCCAGAATCATCACAACCAAAGATTCGCCTTTCCGGCTTTCCTAACGGTTATCCGGTTCGCCTTAAACATCACAAACCGCAAACGGACTTCCGGTTTTCCCTCATCCGGTCATCCGTTTCCTTCCAAAATCAAGCCAATCAGCAAACGGTCTTCCGGATTCCTTTTCCGGTTGTCCGAATCGAGTCAGTAAGTAGACAAACTACAACCGGTCTTCCGGTTTCGCTTATCCGTTAGCCGGATAGCACCTGCAATTTTTTCAACTCGCAAACGCCTAACTGCTTTTCCTTAAACGGCTATCCGCTTTGAGGCAAGCTCGAAAATCAGTTTTTCTTGAAATTAATTTTGTTTTAAACTTTGAGAGATTAAATACATAGTTCTCGATTCGACCGGTTTCACTATTTCTACAAATTTATTTAGTGAATCAAGATTTGTTTTGAGGAGCTCACAACTCCGTAAAATTGGCCACGGGGAACTAATTTTAGTTTCTCATTGTTTAAATTATTTATTTGATTTAGTTTATGACCCGTTCTCTCGTGACTCTAATTTGCAGATAATCCCAAATCGAGAGGACAAATACACAATTGAGAAAAGAGACTAGAGAGGGGAAACGTCGTCTTGAGGAAGAAGCAGAGATAGATTTAACCACTGGTGGTACATCCATCTTTGCTGAAGTTGAAGAAAAGATGGCCGACCAAACTCTCAAACAACTCGCCGCACCAGATTTGAATCAACAGCCCTTATGCATTACTTTTCCTAATATTGCTAATGATTTTGAATTAAAATCTGGTTTAATTCATTTACTACCTTCTTTTCGTGGTTGTGCAGGTGAAGATCCTCATAAGCACCTCAAAGAATTTCACATTGTCTGCTCTGGAATGAAGCCACATGAGGTATCCGAGGAACAAATCAACCTGAGAGCTTTTCCTTTCTCTTTGAAGGATCAAGCTAAAGATTGGCTCTATTATCTACCTTCCGGTTCTATCACCACATGGAATGAGATGAAAAGGCAATTTCTGGAAAAATTCTTTCCGCTCATGGCCGCTAAGAAAAGGAGATTTATGGCATCACACGATCACCTGGGAGACACCGTATTTAACACGGAACGATTCAAAAGATTATGTGCAAGTTTTCCCACCATCAAATTTCTCTCGATCAACCTCATCCAATATTTCTGAGGATTGTTGCCAATGGATAGAGTATGATTGATGCAAGTGGTGGAGCTTTAGTGAACAAGACACTCAAGCACCCAAACAATTGATTTCAAATATGGCTGAAACTTCAAGAATTGACAAGAGCGGAGGATCTATCAAGCAAGTTAACGAGGTAAGTGATCTTAAAAATCAAATTTCCGATTTAATCGCTTTAGTTCGTCAAATGACTGTAGGGCAATTGCAAACAAGAAAGCATGTGTAATATGCTCACATCATGGGCATCCTACCGAAATTTGCCACACATTGCAACAAGAATCCACGCAAGAATCCAAGGCCATAGGTGGGTTTCGCACGCATAAAGGAAGTATGATCCCTATTCGAATCACTACAATCTCGGATGGAGGATCATCCTAACTTTAGCTATGGAAACCAAGGAGGACAACAAAGGCCACCTCCTCGTAACTTCACAAGACCACCTCCAATCCCTACAAACTCAAGCTCCAAATTGTACGTTTTGAAGATATTGTTAAGAATCTTGCTACCAATACTCTTCAATTTCAACAGAAACAAGAACAAGCATCCGTAGTTTAGCAACCAAATCACTCAATTAGCCACGCCGCTAAAGTTGAAGCTCAAAATTCTGGAAAGTTACCTTCACAAACAAGGTCAACCCAAGGAGAATCAGAGTGCATTTCTAAGCGGAAAAGAAATTCCTTCGGATCGACTCCACCCAAAGGCTGAAAAGAAGGGAGATGAAGATGAAGTTCCATCAAAACGGCTGGTAAAATTCGACCCTCCTTTATCTCTTTCATCTTACACACCTACACCTCCTTTTCCTAGGTTAGCCAAACCAAAAGAAGATGAGCAAGAAAAGGAGATTCGGACACGCTAGAGAGAGTGCAAATTAACATCCCCTTATTGGATGCGATCAAGCAAATTCCCAAATATGCAAAGTTCTTGAAAGAGTTGTGCACCAACAAGAGGAAAATGAAGAAAAAGGGGAAGGTTGAGGTATGCGAGAATGTATCGGCAATTTTACAAAAGAAAATGCCAGAAAAATGCAAGGATCCAGGTATGTTTTCATTACCTTGTGTGATTGGTGAAAAGAAGGTTGAGCATGCTATGCTAGATTTAGGAGCTTCAATTAATGTCATGCCATTTTCTGTTTACCAAGAATTGAAGTTAAATGACTTGCAAAAGACTGGTGTAGTTATTCAATTGGCTGAACGTTCTTATATTCACCCACTTGGGATAGTAGAAGATGTTTTGGTAAAAGTTAATGAGCTTATATTTCCTGTAGATTTTTACATCTTAGAGATGGAAGGTCATCCTTCTTCAAAATCCGCTTTAATTTTATTAGGAAGACCTTTCATGAAAATTGCCAAAACGAAAATTGATGTAGATGAGGGTACTCTCTCTGTCGAGTTTGATGGAGAGATTGTTAAGTTTAACATATTTGATGCTGTGAAACACCCTACTGATGAACATTCGGTATTTTCTGTGGATGCTATTAACCCTATTGTGCAGGATGTTTATGCCCAAGGAAGTGTTGGGAATGAGCTAGAATTAGATGCACAATCTAATTTAAAAGGCATTGGATGATTTATTCGCTTTGCGACTGTGTCTAGCCAAAGACATAAAACAAAGGCGCTTTTTGGGAGGCAACCCAAATATTTTCTTTATTCTCGCTTTTGAATTTTCATTTCTTTATTAGTTTTCTTTACTTTTGTTGATTTTATTTTAAGCCTCCAGATGTTCTTGATGAAGAAGACATATTTTGGACAGGAGATTAACCTCAATAAATCGTGCTCACGCCATTCTTCAACTTTCCTTGGAACTCTCTCCCTAGCTCATTCGGGTCCACACTGCTCACATTCAGGGGAGTTTCTTCTTCCCTTCTCATTTACTTTGCATTATTATTATTTTTTTGTGAGCTATTTACTTGTTGATACATTGAGGACAATGTATTATTTAGGTGTGGGGGAGGATTTTGGCATATTCTTAAAAATAATAATATTTTTGTGCTTTAAGTCTTCTCAATATTTTTGAATACCTTGTAAGTTAGGGATACATCTTTGTTTTGAGTTTTAATGCATGAAAGAGGTAAGCATGAATAGTGTTTTCTTTAAAAATTTTCGATGGTGTCACATTCATTTGTTGATTGAAAAGTGCATAAGACTTGATGCAAAATAGACACTCTAGTGAGCTTTTGAGCCTAAGACCAACTCATTACAATTTTGCTCCTTTTATTTTTGTTGAGTGTATCAAACTTAGTGTGTTTATTCTAGAACTTGCTTTTGAATATATGTTGAGACCACATTTTTGAATTGATGCTTAAGTGTGATAAGGGCAATTAGGTTTAACCAATTCTTAGACCCTAAAAGACCCACCTTTTATTTTCCCCTAGTTAGCCCCTTTGAGCCTAATTTTCCCTTTCATTTGTTTCTAACGCATTGTTTAACCCAAAGCCTTTTGTTTGTTACCCTTGTTTCTTTCTACCCTATCAAGACAAGAGTGAAGTAATTGCATGATGAAAGAAAAGCAATTCTATGAAAAAAAAAAAAAACGAAAAAAAAGAGAAAAAAAAAAATTCCGTTGTGAAATCTATTCCCTTAATTGGATGATTGGAGAATTATTTGCAAAAGCAATTGAATTATCAAATTGTTTCTCCAAGTGTTTGAAGTGCTTAAATGTGGGGATAAATTTCATTGTCTTAGAAGTTTGTTTGCTTATTTTATGTAGCATCTAAATCATGCATGTAAATAACTCTTTGTCTTGATTGTTAAACCCTTAAATTTTCCTTCTACCATACCTTTACCTAAGCCCCATTTCAACCCTTGCTAAATCCCTTTGATTTTTGCATCATATTCATATGCAGTGGTGGAGATTTAAATCATTTGCAAGCCTATGGTAATGACATGCTTTGTTTTGATTATTGAGAGTAAAACACACATCCTAAACACTTTGAGAGCATTGAGCGAAACCATGTGAGGGTGTTAAGTCTTGCTGCATTTGATTTTGATGAATCGATAAGATGCTTGTGTTTTTGTTACAAATCCTATCCTATGAATGCTTATTCTCTTGATTGTCACTATGATTTGACTCATTGATGTGTGTTTAGCTTTATTGGTATTCTTGGATATTGAATGTTTTGAAAGGAGATCAAAAGGAGGATTGGTATGATGATTTAAGATATGCTTGAGGACAAGCATGGTTTAGGTGTGGGGGAATTTGATAGGTCATAAATAGTCATATTATATTTGGTTTAAATCCCTCATATTTTGATTGATCTTGTGCTAATATGTGGAAATTATGTTTGAATTGATTTAGGAGACGAATCCTGGATGATGTGATGAAACGTCTCCAAAAAGGGCTTTATTTGGGCTTTGGAACGTGGGCTGACCGTTGACTTGAAGGAGACGGTTTCCTAGTATTAAGAGGAAAGAGAACAAGAAGAGGAAACCAAAAAGAAGACAAAAAGCTAGCAATATAAAGCCAAGGCTGGACGTGAGCAAGAGGAGAGCTTGGGCGTGTGAACACAAGAAGCAAGAAACCTGCGGCTGCAACTTTTTCTTCTTTAAACATCTTTTGTTTTGTTTAGCCACCATGAGTGGCTAAGGTTTTAATTCCGATCCAGGGGTAATCAAATTCCGGTTGTAATTTGTGAGGCTTGACCTAACAAGAATTTCTTCTATCCAAGTAATTTTATTTTCTTATTCTTATTGTCTATGAATTATTTATATTGATCGAGTTGACGCTTAATTCAATATTTATTTTCTATCGCTAGTCGAGTTTGTGATCCGTAATTGTCATGAATGACTGAATTGAGTAGCAAGGAGTTGGCTCATGTGTGTGTATATTGATGGCCACAATTACATAGCTTGCATGATAGGCTCTAGGAAATAAAAATACAAATTGATTGAATTAGAGTAATCAATTAATTGATCTTGTTTTAGTCATTCTCACTATTCTTAATGCTATCATTTAATTTGATATGGAACGATGATGCCCATTGAATTGGTGATAAGATTTGATTTAGGCGATTGTTCGAGTCTATTACATTGGAGAATAATTATCATGGATTATAGACTAAGTTTTGATCGAGTAATTTATTTTTGCCTATGATCAAAATTGCAATTGGATGGAATTGACACCCTTGGATTGGAAGTTTGGTAAGATTGATCTTTTCTTTACTTAATTTTAAAGTCTTGTTTATTTTATTTTGCTTTATAAATTTCGTGTTAAAGAACAAACTCAAAACCCAGAAAAACAGCTAACCGGTTTCATTAACCGGATTGCCGTTTAGTTCCAGAACCGAGAGAAGCGCTAAACGGACTTCCGGTTTCCCGTATCCGGTTGACCGGATAGAGTCAGCAAGGAGAGAACTAAAATCCGGTTGTCCGTTTTCCTCAACCGGTTGACCGAAATCGCGTCCAGAATCATCACAACCAGCATTCAGCTTTCCGGTTTCTCCTAACCGGTTATCCGGTTCAGTTCCAGAAACATCACAAACCGCAAACGGACTTCCGGTTTTCCCTCATCCGGTCATCCGTTTCCTTCCAAAATCAAGCCAATCAGCAAACGGTCTTCCGGATTCCTTTTCCGGTTGTCCGAATCGAGTCAGTAAGTAGACAAACTACAACCGGTCTTCCGGTTTCGCTTTATCCGCCGGATAAGACCTGCAATTCTTCAACTCGCAAACGGCTAACTGCTTTTCCCTTAAACGCTATCCGCTCGAGGCGAAGCTCGAAAATCAGTTTTTCTTGGAAATTAATTTTGTTTTAAACTTTGAGAGATTAAATACATAGTTCTCTTGGGATTCGACCTGGTTTCACTATTTCTACAAATTTATTTAGGTGAATCAGTATTTGTTTTTGAGGAGCTTCGACAACTCCCGTCAAAAAGTAAGAAAAATGTCAAATGTTACAATTGTGGTAAGAAAGGGCACATCAAGAAAGAGTGTTAGAATAACTAGAAGTGAAGAGAGGGTAAAGATCCCGAGTCATCAAATGCTCGGGGATGTGTAGCAAGCACCTCAGATAATGGCGAAATTCTCTATAGTGAGGCAACAACTATTTCAGAAGGTAGAAAATGACTATCTAACGTCTGGCTTGTAGACTCAGGAGCTACCTGACACATGACCTTTCGGAGAGAATGGTTCCATACATATGAACATATCTTAAGAAGATTTGTATACATAAGTGATGATCACGCCTTGGAGATCGCTGGTATTGGTACTATCAAAATAAAAATATTTGATGGTACAGTTCACACAATTGAGGAGGTATGGCATGTCAACAGCCTGATGAAGAATCTATTGTCTTTGGGATAAATAGATAGTCATGGCTGTAAAACTCATACTAAAAATGAGATCATGAAGATTGTTAGAGGCGCGCTTGTATTAATGAATACAAAAAAAAATCGGTGCTAATCTGTTCATACTTAAAGGGAAACATTATAGGAAGCTGATGTGTGTGTCGCGTCAAATGAAGAAGAATCAACAATGATGTAGTACCTCAAATTCGGTCACATATCAGAACAAGGTTTGAAGATTCTCTCTGAGCAAAAATTGCTTCTAAAATCGGTGAACTTACTATTTTATGAGCACTGTGTTATAAGTAAGCAACATAGATTGAAGTTCAGTAGATCCATCGCCAGAAATAAATGCATTCTACACTTGGTTCATTCTGATGTTTGGGAATTATCAAACATAGCCATGAGAGGTGTAAAATATATGGTGACTTTCATTGATGATTTAAGTAGAACTTCAATCCAGAAAGAGGATAAAGTGCTTAAGGACAGATAATAGTGAAAAATATACAGACGGCAGGTTCTTTGCTTTTTTAAGTATGAAAGTATTCAGAGGCAATTCACAGTAACATACACTTCTCAACAAAATGGAGTGAAAAAGTGAATGATCAAAACTCTTACAGAAAGGATAAGAGCTATGTTGAGGACTGCTGGTCTCCCCAACTCATTATGGGCAATATCAGCCAAAATTGCCTGTTATATAGTAAATCAGTCGCCATCAACAACAATTGGGTTGAAGACTCTGATGGAGATGTGGACTGGGAAGCCAACTGATTACTCTCACCTACATGCATTTGGATATCCTGTGTACGTGATGTACAATGCCTAAGAAAGAGTAAAGCTGGATCCAAAATATAGAAGATGTATCTTCTCGGGATATGCTGATGGAGTAAAGAGGTATCATCTATGGGACCTCACTGCCCACAAGATTGTTACCAGCAGAGACGTTATTTTTGTGGAATATTAACTGCAAAGGAAAGATAAAAATGATAGCACTGTAAAAAAAAAAGTCAAAGACTCTATCGGTACATGTGGAAAATAATCCAAAAGATTTAAATTCTTCTGAAGCAGCAACAGAGCACGAGGAATAAGAACCAGGCAAGTCCGAGGCCCCAGAAATTCGACAGTCAACTTGTGAGAGACAACCTCCAACGTGGCACTCAGAGTATGTTACAGAAATCAATGTTGTATACTATCTTCAAACAGAGGATTGAGGGTCATCGACTTTCCATGAAGCTTTAAACAGTTCAGATGTTGATTTGTGGATGACAACAATGCAGGAAGACATTAAGGTTATATATAAGAATAAAACATGAGAACATGTACCATTACCACATGGAAAAAAAGCCATTGGAAACAAATGGGTCTACAAGATCAAACGTGATGACAACGACCAAGTGGAATGGTATCATACAAGATTGGTGGTGAAAGGATATGTTCAGAAAGAATGTATTGACTTTAATGAGATAATTTCCCCAGTGGTTCGACTCACAATAGTCAAAGTAGTCTTGATAATGTATGCTATATTTGACCTACATCTAGAACAGTTAGATGTGAAAACTGTATTTCTTCATGAAAAACTTGAAGAAGAAATTTATATGCTCCAACCAGCAGGTGTTGATGAAAAGGGAAACGAGAACTTAGTTTGTAGATTAAACAAATCTTTTTACGATCTCAAACAACCACTGATGTGTTGGTATTAGGAGTGGGCACTATTCAGTTCGGTTCGGTTCAGGGGCTGAACTGAACCAAACTGAAGCCAAATGGTTCAGAATTTATGAACCAAATGCGAGCCAAATTATAGAACCAAACCGAACTGAACCAAATTAATTTGGTTTGATTCTATAATTTGGTTCGGTTCAGTTCGGTTCGGTTCGATTTTATCCTATATATTCATTATTCAATAAAAAAATATAATATAATAATACACTATTAATACAACAATAATCTTGAGTCTATAAATTAGCAAACAATAAACAACATAATAAAATCTAATAATAGTAAATTTACATAATAAATTCTAAAAATAATCTAGAAATCCATAAATAATAACCAATATAATAAAGTCTAACAATAATAAATTAAAATAATAAATTTCAACAATAAAATAAAGTGTATGCTATAACACATATAATATCATGTATTAACTAACAAAAAAAAAAGATAAATTCTAAACTATTTTTTAATTTTAAGTTTAATTTTTTCTTGAACCATTTGGTTCGGTTTTGAACCGAATCAAATAAAAAATCAAATGGTTTAGAATTTCTAAACCATTTGGTTTTTTGCTCCGAACCAAACCGAACCAAATTGCCATAATACGGTTTGGTTTAGTTCGGATCGGACTGAACCGAACCAAATGCCCACCCCTAGTTGGTATAAGAGATTTGATTCCTTCATCATGAGCCTTGGATATAGTAGGCTCAGCTCAGGCCATTGTGCATATTACAAGAGGTTTAAAGATAATGATTTCATTATTTTGCTGTTGCACATGGATGATATGTTGGTAGCAAGCCCCAACAAGGATCGAGTCCAAGAATTGAAGGTACAGTTAGGTAGAGAGTTTGAAATGAAGGACTTATAACCAGCAATAAGATTCTAGGGATGCAAATGTACCGAGATAGAGATAACAAAAAGATTTGGCATTTTCAAAAGAATTACTTGAAGAAAATCTTGCGGAGCTTCAACATGCAAGATTATAAGCTAATTTCTACCCTATTTTCTATTAATTTCAAATTATCCTCAATTATGTGTCCTCACAATGAAGCAGTTGTTTGTTTTAAAATTAAAAGAAAACTTAAAATATATTAAATATATCAAATCTTGTAACACAATTCACATAATAAACATCCCAAATACATCACTTAAATTAACATAATTCAACTACAATACTGTTTAGAAAAGAAAAAGATAAGTATCAAATTAAGTTTAGGACAAGTTCTAAACAATAAAATACTGAATTAAGTTTCAATAAGCATTAACCAACGGAAAGAAGCACAAGAAGGTCACTCAATATCCATCCACAACTTTATTTACTTCCCACCTACAAGTACATAAAATCAATTAGTACACCAATAAAAATAAGTCTTGGATATTTGGAAACAAGAATACTCATGAAGTTCTTTCATGGTGTAATACATGTACTACTAGTTGCCGTCTCTCGCTCCCACTTCCAATCAGGTATCCCATAGAACTCTGTCCACCACCAAATGTTACTCAACACTTATTCTCTTGTTTTGATTTATAGCTAGCTATATACCATGTAATTAAGTATGTGTGTGAGTGTGTGTGTGTGTGTGTAAATAAATATGCTCTACTCTGCATTATTGCATGAAAATAATGTATGATGAAACAATCAAATGCATGCACATTGATTTTGAAAAATTCAACTAAATAATTGAATGTTAATTGGTTCGTGCTCTGGCATGCATGAATCTGCAGGCATTGCCAATTCTAAATGCGGTTGGGCCACAACAAATCTGCTTCCATGTTTAAACTAAAAGAAGGCTCCACAATTTCATGCCTACCATAGGTATGTAAACTACAAACATATACACTTTGACCATTATAAACAAAATAATTGAACAGAGTCTGTCAAATAAATATTAAAAAATTCCTATAAGGAGAATCAGAACTTAAACTTGATACTAACATACCTTTCAACTCATCTTCAAAAGGTAGCAAAATTTATGATACAAAACCGGGTGGTAGACCCTCCAATCATTGAAATTTTGCTAGTAAATCCATGGTCTACTGTAGAAAGTTAAGTCATCAAGTCATTTGAGAACACAAATAAAACATTTGCTTTTACTCTCCATGAAAATTGGGGTGGTCAAAAGAGTAGCATGTTGGCTATTATTATAATTTTTGCAACTTTCGCTTGCAAAATCATAATAAAATATCAATCTCCGAGTAAATTAGCTTAACCATCACTCTTTTTTCCCTTTATGGAAATGGATTCCTTTATAGTATTCTAAATCTAATTTCCAACACCAGACGAAAATAAAAATATTAAAGAACATAGTTAATAAATATATCAGTAATGATAAAAATGCCACCCTGCCTACAAATTGACAAGCATAAGTACTTATCTTTTTAATCTATTTCATTAACTAAATTTAATTAAAGTGAGCAATACTATACTAGGTGACAAAAGGCATTAAGTTAAGAAGCACTATAGCACTCATGGTGCCCAGATTCAGCAATGATTCATTGCATCGAAAATCATAAAGTTTATTTTTAGCAAGCAGCTCACTTTTCAACATATATATCTGCATCGATTCAAGCAAGCAGGAGAAGCACATAAGTGAAGCTTGCATGTAACCTTAATGAAGCAACTAGCTGGCTGCTTTTAATTTACTAAGCCACTTGTGGCTTAAGCTAGTAGTTTGTCCATCATATTCTAGATTTACAGTTTTTGGTAGGAACTTTACTGAATAGGTCTAATTAACAACATCACGCATTGTGCTATACTTCAATCAAATAAACATAAACACGATACATTAACATTCCCTTGTTTTGCATTGTTGAAAGAAATATATGGAAATTATAAATTCAGCAATAAAAATTAATAGTCATTCACTAAAACATATGAAGTCATAATTACACAGCCTAACAAACTAACTAGAAATCATATTAAGAAAGCACAAGATGGTCTAACAAACTAGAAAATCATATGAAAAACACAAGAGACAACTTTAATTTGGCCAAGGTATATGATTCAGACTCTTAATTTAGAGCTTCATAGTAATTGATTACCTATTGTTCTTTATTTTCTCCAATTGATTTCCGCCTTAGTACAAGATGACTCTAAAAATTTCATTTACTTGAACTCATTCATTCGAATCTCATCCGACATCAACCTATAACTTACAAATTAGATAGGTCTACGCAAATATCCACTTCAATAATTGACAGTAAATTATTTAGTACTTCTAAGAGCAAAAATAGAAACTTTTGTGATCTATAAGCATCTACCTCAAGAGCAAGCAACTTTTCCAAAATTTTTTCAACTAAACAAGCTACAAAATTTATGATCTATAACCTAACAGACAAGCAAGTTTGTCATAAATAAAGGGTAACTATGTATATAAACAAATAATTAATTACTCAAGAGACATCCTGAAATACTGCATAATATCCAAAGTTATTGCATAACCAAGCTTGAGTAAATGTTAGCTTACAGGAAACCAAAGTTAGCATATTATAATAATAATTTAGAGTAGTTCAACAAACTAGTGTAATCAATTCAAGCTAAAAAAAATCATCTTATCAAGGCAGCAATCAAGATGTACTAAAAACACAAAATCAAAACCAAAATTGAACCTATAAATTCGTAGACTATGCCATCTTAATACAAATAAAATAAGCAAATAAGGAAATCAAGCTCTCAATCATAGAACATAAGTAATAACCTCATGGTAGTTGCATTTAACTTCCTCGTAGTTGATTGGAATGGTTGCATTAATACATATTGTTTGATTGTGTTCAAAACAAACTAGAAGCATTACAGAGTAAAAAAAAAATACAATTGCTAACCTTAAAGGATCTTCACTTTGAAACTGAACACATTGAGGTTTTATTAAAAATAAGAAAAAAATTACTAAAAAAAAAAATCAACTAAAGTGGCAAAGAAGTAAATTTCTTGCTTCTAATAAGATGACTAGAACCTTTTAAGTCTGTCAACAAAAACACATGAATGTTAAATTAAGTACGACAATTTAATCCAACATAAATTGACATAAAGCAAGAGAGAGAGAGAGAGAGAGAGAGAGAACAATTATATTGATATACTTACCCTATAGCAAGAATTAGTTACAAAAGAACCTTAACCATGTCCAGTAACTTTAACTTTCTTCAAGCAACTCCTTTTCATATCTTAATCAACTTCTGTGTTTGATTGTCTTCAAAGTTGAGCTTTAATTAAAATTGAAAGTGCGTTAATCAAATATTTGAGAAAACACCCAAGGAAAATGCGCAAATCCAGAGAACATGAAACAAAATTTCATAATAATACACCAAAACCTAAAATTTGGGACTGGCATTAAATTTAACGAGTGAAAATAGAGAAATTATGAGGAAAAGACTTTCATTTGAGAAAGAATTATGAAACTGCAAGGAATTAAAAGTTCAAAGACAAAATGTTATAGATGATTTGCATAAATTAAGAGAAAATTAGGATTTTTTATAAGTCTCGTATTGATTATAGAAGGAAATGAAAGGAAAATTGAGAAAAAAAATGCTGAAGTACTTTTACTTACCTCTTCGAAATCAGATGGTTCCACGATCTTAGTAAAGGTGTGGGGTCAGAGAGATTAATTTGGGATAATTTGTTTATGAAGGACAAAAAAGAAGAACAAAATGAGTCTAGAAGATTGAATTACAAACAACCATTTATGCACCATTCGCATGTACAACCTTTCCTCAGGCGGTGGCGACGATGATAAACCAAGTCGAGCAAACGACAGACCGTATGACAATAATGTGGGAACAAAAGCAAATCGAGACGCTAGTAGGGTACAACATCGGCGCACTTGAACCAAAGGACAGAGGTATCATGCGTGGTAAGCATATAATGTGGGCTGAGCATTAATGGATGTGGTGTGTGACTTTGTGTAAGTGAATGTATCGTTCTCTCTCACCCACGCTAAAGATTAAAGAAGAAGAAGTCAAATAAGAGAAAGGGGAATTAGGGATTGCGTTCTGGTTTTTTGTCTCTGATATTTCTTTTCTTTTATATTTTTGTTCTTTAAACTTCCAAATATATTTATAAGTTAATTTTGCGGGTTTAAGTGGTTTCTGGTCTAAGCGTTAAAATTTTGAGTTTTAGAAGTCCCGGGTTTGAGCTAGAATTAAAACAAATAATAATAACACTTTTGTTTTTAACTCTGATACTTCAGTATCAATGATTTTTGATATTTAATCTATTGATACAGTAGTATCAGTGATTTGTAATACCTATTTGTTAAAAGTGAAAAATGGTGCATATGTACACAATTATTGACACTTTTTATAAAGTATCACTAAATAAGTGTCAGTAAAAATCATTTTTGTAGTAGTGCGGGCACAAACAACAAAAGATTCCTATATTTTGTGACAGTTAGAGTACCTTACACATTGCAAGAAATTGAACCTTTCATTCCAGGACAAAGCACATAGGGGTATAGTATTACTTTGTTCGAGAAATAGTGAAAGATGGAAGTGTGGATTTGTATAAAATATATACCAAGGAGAACCTAGCAGATGTTTTGATCAAGCCAATAAATGCTGACAAGTTTATCTAGAGTATATTCTCTTGTGGCCTAGCAAATACATAGGCAACATGACAAATGGTGAAACAAAAATGATGGTGTGGAGATAAGATTGGTTCGCAATCAGATCTCCAAGTGGGAAAATGTAAAAAAAGTAAAACGGTGGGCACTGTTAGTGCCCTATCAAAAAGGAAATTGAAAGGGAAAAAGGACAGGAAGAAGAAAGAAAAAAGAAGGAGAAAAAAATGGTAGCGGGCTGCATAAGGAAAAGTAATAATAATAAAAAATATGCATAATGACTAAATCTTTAACTATAAATAGGAGGGTGCTCCTCCTCATTTCTGCATTCAATTTTCTTAAGCTCCTCTTCTCTATTTAGAGAGAAAGAAATTAAGAGTTGAGAGTATTAGTGAGTGAGAGGTTGGGTGTATTAGGGTTTTGGGTAGTGAGCCAAAAAATATTACAAAAATATTACAATACTTGTAATCCCTATTTCACTAGTAAAATATTTTTATTCTGTCTTCTCCCGTGGACTTAGGCTAAAAACTGAACCACGTAATTTCTTGTGTCTTTGAGTGATTCTTGTGTCTTATTTTTTTCTCAATTTCACTTTAGCTGTGTGTCTACTTTACCCATCAATTTCCCAACAATTTTCATTGTAAAATTTATTGTAAGCAATAAAATCTTGTAATTTAAGGTTTCATAAAAGTTACATGTGCTGCTACTTTCAATTTCAATTGTCATCTTTTTCACAACCACCAAGCGTATTGCTTCTTTATAGGTGGAAAATGCAAAGGCAAGCTTATCATTCTGTAATATTACCATTCTTGATGCGTTTGTTTATTTACTGAAACTTTAAATAAAATGTACATAAAGTACCACACTGCATCCAAATTAAATTTAGGATATAGACTCAGTTCATGTTATCTCAATTTTATCACATTATTATTGGATTTTATATGAATAGCTAATTTCTTTTCCTTGCGAATTTCGACGGGAAGGAGAATTTATTAAGTGCCTGTTTGGTACGACTTATTTAAGAGGTATAAGTGCTTATTTAATTCTATAAGCACTTTTTAAAATTTTTTATAGTGTTTGGTTATTTTTTTAGTAGAGATTTTTTAGCTTAAATAAGCTAATTTACCTCTACTAGCAAAAGCCCAAAATTTAAGCTTTTGGGAGTAGAGGTTAGAGAGCTTTTTTAAAAAATATATAATATCAAAAATATCCTTGACATATTTCATTAATTACATAATACCTTTTGTATAAAACCTACCCAACGAAAATTGTTGCCGTTATATAAACATATTACCGCCACCACTTCACTTTATCTCTCTCTCTCTCTCTCTCTCTCTTTTTAAATAACCAGCACTTTAATTTTGTAATCCCTACACATACCCAACACTTGAGAGAGTATTTATCAATGATGCAATTTAATTTGGATAGTATTATTTGTTTGGGAGAATATATCAATGATGCAATTTTTTATTTTGAAAATTAAAGAAGTGATTGAATTAATTTTTTCTTATTAATTGATAGCTTGGATGTATTTTGTTACATGTTATATAATTATGAATACATATCCTTTTTGGTAATTTAATTACATAAAAGCACTTTTAGTTTTACACAACCAAATAGATTAATGGTTCAAAAGTACTTTTTTAATTGACAACCAAACATCCAATCGTTTTTTGTCCAAAAGCTCTATTGGTATAAGCTCTATTCATATAAGCTCTACTGCTATAAGCTCTATTTAATAAGCTGTACCAAACGGAGCCTAAGTAAAACAGAGAAGTGTACCTAGTAATATTTAATGAGGATATAATCAGCACTACCTTTCATAACGATAATACCCATGAACAAGTACGAGAGGTTTAGAGTTTTATTCATACTCAAATCAGATTCCACGGAGGAGCTATATTCGTACCTTTTTAACGCTTTACATATATGATTACAGAATTATGAGGACATAAATTCCGCTATAATTTGTTGTTATATTTAGAGGAGTTTACATGACTTGAGAATAATTCACACATAAATTCTTTGATGTCCATTTTAAATTATATTCCAAAAGGGAAAATGTTTTCCGTTTATGATTTAAAAATAGAAGTTTTGTGTTTTTTTTTTTAAATCTAGATCATTCAGTGAATATTGGATGTTAATTTACTGCCAAAATACTCGTAAGTTTATTTATTTATTTTGTAATGCAGCTTTTGGAATACAGAATAATCATATAAATAAATAAAATATATTGTAATATATTTCAATTAACTCGTTGACTTGTATGAAAAGAGCGCGCCATGCCTTTTATGCCTAATTAAATTTACAATTTTAGTCCCTATGATTTTTTTTTTCAATCATTAATTCTAACATCAATTCAATCTCCTCCCTGCTCTTATAAGTAGAAACATATGTAGCATTTTGAGAGTGTACCTTCTCCCCACCTATGTGCCTATGAGCCATTTGATATTTAAGAGTTGGTGGAGTTTCTATGATATTTTGTAACTGCGGCTCATCATTTCACCACGGTGGGTAACTTCATGGATTTTGTCCTCTAAAAGGTAGCACTCTAACTTAAGATGCCATGTTCTTCAGAAAGTTATTAAATAGTTATATAGTTATATTAAATTTATTATTAATAAGAATCGTAATTAACTGGACATAATACTTCATATACAATATTTTCTTCGTGAAATTGTTGAACTATTTTCACCATTTTTCAATGTCATTTTCAGTATGAGGTATCATTTGGATTTTCATTTTCTATGGACTCTCATTTTTTTCCCATAACCTCTTTTTTTATTTATATTTTATCAGATTAATTATTCCTTGTTTGTTTAGAAGGAGCTTTCATTTTGAAGAAATACGTTACATATCTTGCAAATCTATGCATCTTGACCTTTTTTTCACAAAATAATTAAAAAAAAAAAAACTCACCAATCGAATGTTCAAAATGGTACGAAGAAAAAATGGTGTGAACTAAAACAAAATATAAATTTGTAATAATCCATTAAAAAAAATCATTATAATATATAATTAAGAGGTAGCCACCTTGTCTAAATCAATTTGACACAAAACTTTATCAGTGAGAGATATGCAAGACTCACCCATTGGTACAAAAGAAAATGATTAAAGTGGAAGCCAAATGGAATCCTCAAATGTAGTGATAATTTAGATGATCTACTCTCCATTTGGTTTCATCTGATAAGTTAGTGTTTAATTAAGAGTGTATTACTCATTTTATTATGATATTAATCAATTGCCGTCCCATCCATTGGTTCATTATTTTGGATGGAGTGCAAAAGATAGACAATAAAATTTTCCAAAACTGTTGTAAGAGTAATATTGTAAAAGTTAAATAAAAGTGAGGATAAGGATATTTGGAGGCATGTTTTAAAATATAAAGATTAAACAAATTGTTAACTCAAAATGAAGAGATTTAATGTCACATTTCAAATATACTTAATTTGTGTACTTGTAGAGTCTTGTCGTTAGGGCAAGTTCTGTTTGTCTTGTCTTTAGGACAAGTTAATATATAGTTCTTACAATTTGCTTATCACAAATATTGGCTGCAGTTTTGAGCTCTAGCAATGGCCACAAATGGTGACGAACTGGAAACCACTATCAACAGTAACTACGCTAGCATGTCCATCGACGAGGAGGAGGAAGGAGGTCTAATAGTCACAGGGGATGAGGGGGAAGACGGCGGGCAGGGGAAATTTGATCTCCGATTTTGTTTGGTTGGCAGATTTCTTACCGACAAAGTAATAAATTTTGTGGCCATGAAAAATACAATGGCGTCGTTGTGGCGCCCTGGCAAAGGAGTGTGCATCAAAGACTTATCACCAACACTGTTCCTCTTCCAATTTTTCCATGAGATTGATATTAAGAGGGTGTTAGAATCGGGACCATGGACCTTTGATCAACATATCTTGCTTGTCAAGCGGTTGGAGGAAGATGAGCAACCCCAAAATGTGCCCTTATTTACTACTTCCTTCTGGATACAGATCTATAATTTACCAATCGGATTTATGTCCGAGAAAATTTTAAAAGATATTGGGAATTATATCGGTACTTTTTTGGCTTCGGATGACAATAACTTGATGGGGGTCTGGCGTAATTATATGCGCATTCGTGTTTCCATGGATGTTAGGAAGCCTCTTAAGCGCCGGATGAAATTGAAGAAAGCAGGAAGCGATTGGATTTGGATTGATTTTAAGTACGAGAGGCTAAATATTTTTTGCTTCACCTGTGGCTTGCTCGGGCATACTGCACAGCAATGCCCCAAGCTGTATGAGAGTCCGAACGGTGCACTTGTGCCAGTCTATGGCCATTGGCTGAAGGCGCCAACTAGAAAAACTGTGATGAATTCCGGAGAACGATGGTTGCGCCAGGGACCACTGGAGACGATGGAGGCAACTAAAGGAAAGAGCATGAATCAAGCAGTTGCCATGTCCGTTGATTCGGTTAATGCCACAGTATCTGGAGTTGCTTTTTCAAAACCTTCAATTGATGGGGAACACGTGGACAATTTGGATCTCTATATGGTAGTTAGTAAACAATTGCCAACTGGGAACCAATTCACAAGAAAGTCAATGAGTGGAACAGTTGGCGTTGTGGATGGCATTATGGAAGGTGCTGAAGACTTGGAAAATGGCCTTATTGTCAATGATTTAAAAAGGAGAAGATCTGCACATGGGCTTCACATAACCATGGGCCTAGGTGAGGAGTGCCCAACAACAAATGAAACATTTGAGAAGACAAAAAATGGACAAGCGGTGGGACCTGTATTCCAAGCCCACCGAGCCCAATGAGTGTTTTGAGTTGGAACTGTCGTGGGTTGGGCCACCCACGGACAGTTCAGGTATTGCTGGATTTGGTCCGAAGTAAGCAGCCTTGCTTTCTTTTCTTAATTGAAACATTATGTAGTAGTAATAAATTAGAGCATCTTAAAGTGAAGCTAGGTTTTGATGGGCTTTTGGTTGTGGATAGAGTGGGCCGCAGTGGAGGGCTTGCATTCTTATGGAAATCAGCTTGTGTTGTAAACTTACTCAGCTATGCTCCGAACTATATTGACACAGAAGTTGAAGTGGCTGATTTAGGAAGATGGAGGATTACGGGATTTTACGGCTACCCTGAATCTAGTCGTCGTCGGGCATCCTGGAATCTTCTTCGTTCGTTATCTACTTTTTCCTCTTTGCCGTGGGTGTGTATTGGCGATTTCAATGATTTGATGGCGGCTAATGAAAAGCGTGGGAGGCACGAGCACCCGAGCTGGAAGTTGATGGGGTTTAACAGTGCCATTCAAGACTGTGGTTTAATTGACTTGGGCATGGAAGGTTACAAGTTCACTTGGGAAAGATCTCGGGGTACTGATAATTGGGTGGAGGAAAGACTTGATCGAGCTTTTGCTACTGATAGTTGGATTCGACAGTTTTATCGCGCAAAAGTGTATAACTTGGAATCCTCTGGCTCCGACCATCTGCCAATCTTATTGGACCCCAACCCGACCGTACATGTGTATAGACATAATCGGTTTCGTTTTGAGAATTTGTGGCTTCGTGAATCTGGGTGTGTTGATGTGATTCGGTCTAGCTGGGTTTCCTCTTCCGAGAATTCTATTCAGCAAAAAATTAAGGATTGTGGTACTACTTTGCTGGCTTGGGGTGGGCATTTAGCTCGGGATTTCTGGAAACGAAAATTGGAATGCAAGCAGCAAATGGGTTTCTTTAGAGGGAGACGAGATGTGGATGGTGTGGCTGCGTTCACTGAGGCCCGAAATCGAAATAACGAGCTTCTCCATAGCCATGAGGTTTTTTGGAAACAGAGATCAAAAGCCCTCTGGCTGAGGGAAGGGGATCGAAATACTCGTTTTTTTCATGCCTCGGCTTCAGCAAGAAAACAGAGGAATTCGTTTGGCGCTATTCGCAATAGTCAAGGTCAGTGGATTTCTGATTCGAATGCAATTGATACTGAGATTGTAGAATATTTTGGCACTTTATTTAAGTCTAATGACTATAATAATGTTGCTGTATTACGGTGTGTGGAGACTCGGATTACAACTGAGCAAAATTCTTTACTCTTGGCTCCATTTTCTACTACTGAAGTTAATGATGCTCTCTTTCAAATGCACCCGGATAAATCCCCAGGTCCAGATGGTATGAATCCTGCATTCTACCAAAAATTCTGGCACATTGTTGGTAATGATGTGATCTCGGCTTGTTTGTCTTTTATTAATGATTGTTCTTTCCCTGTGGGCTTGAATGATACATCAATTGTCCTTATTCTGAAGAAACAAAAGCCTGAGGTGTTGTCAGATATGAGGCCGATTGCACTTTGTAATGTGCTTTATAAGATAGTCTCCAAGATGCTCGCTAATCGGATGAAACCAGTTCTTGACTCGGTAGTTTCAGAATCTCAGAGTGCTTTTATTCCGGGTCGTGCAATCACCGATAATATCATTGTCTCAGCAGAGATTATGCACTTCTTGAAGAGGAAGAGGCAAGGAAAGCACGGCGTTGCTGCTCTCAAGATAGATATGTCCAAAGCATATGATAGAATTGAGTGGGCTTTCCTCCAGGATATGATGCTCAAGCTGGGTTTTGATGCTAACTGGGTGAAATTAATCATGCTTTGTGTGACAACCGTTCGATACAGTGTGTGTCGTGAGAATAGGGAGGTGGGCCCGATCATACCAAGTAGGGGTCTACGCCAAGGTGATCCACTGTCTCCGTATTTGTTCATTTTATGCGTGGAGGGGTTCAGTTCCTTGATCAAGAGACATGAGAGGCTTGGTTTGCTTCATGGGGTGAGAGTAGCTCGCAGCGCTCCAGTGGTGTCACATTTGTTCTTCGCTGATGATAGCTTCCTGTTTTTTAGAGCAAATCAAGCTGAAGCTTCTACTGTTAAACAGATTTTGGCTACCTATGGATGTGCTTCTGGTCAGCTGGTAAAATTTTCAAAATCTTCCCTCTCTTTTAGTGCTAATGTGCATGACAATATTGTTAGCCAGATTTGTGGAATCCTGGATGTCAATGCTACAAGAGATCATGGAGCTTATCTTGGTCTTCCATCGCATATTGGTCGAAAGAAGAAGGCTGTCTTTACTTACATTCGGGACAAAGTTCGCCAGAGGCTGCAAGGTTGGCACTCCAACATGTTATCTTGAGCTGGGAAGAAGATCCTGCTGAAAACGATGGCCCAAGCAATGCCTAATTACTCCATGAATGTCTATTTATTACCTCTTGACTTATGCAAAGAGCTGGAAATTATGATGAATTCCTTATGGTGGGGCAACAAAAGGGGTGGTGGTAGAAGCATTCATTGGATGAAGTGGGAGCGCTTATGTAAACCGAAGGACTTTGGAGGGATTGGCTTCAAGCAACTGCATTTGTTCAATCTCGCTATGCTTGGCAAACAGGTCTGGAAACTTATTACAAGACCCGACTCTTTTGTTGCTAAAGTTTTAAAGGCTCGATATTATCCGAGAACTTCTGTAAATGAAGCCAAGTTGGGGCATAATCCAAGTTTTGTATTGCGTTCTATCTTAGCTGAAAAGGAGGTTGTTGCTCGCGGGTGCCGCATCCAAATTGGAAATGGGCAAAATGTGCTAATTGGCCAAGATCCTTGGTTGCCAAATAGCACTTCTGGCTTTATCTCTTCTAATCTAAATGCGGAGCTGGCTGTCGCGACGGTGAGTAGTTTAATGGTGCCAAACCAAAGGCAATGGGATTTAGATATTATTGCTGACAGCTTTAATGCACGAGATAGGGAATTGATCTTGCAAATTCCTCTTAGCTTCCGGCGAGAGTCTGATGTATGGTATTGGCTGCACGACCCTTGTGGCATTTACTCAGTGCGTAGCTGCTATAAACTGTTAACTCATCATGATAGCGACATTTCTACTCGTGTTTGGCGATCATTGTGGAAACTGGAAGTGCCAGGCAAGGTTAGGAATTTTCTTTGGAGGGCTGCGACAAATGTTTTACCTACAGCAAGCAATCTTGTTTGTCGTAGAGTGGCTATTATGCCTACTTGTTCTTTGTGCAATGCATATGATGAGACAGTTACACATGTTCTCCTGGAGTGTGGTTTTGCGAGGTCTTGTTGGATTTCCTCTGCTGTTGGTGTTCTTGGTCACTTTAGTTCTTTCTTGGCTTGGCTGGAATTTATTTTCTCTCGGTACAATAAGGAAAATTGTTAGCTGGCTGCTATGATTTGCCGGAGGATCTGGATTCATAGGAATGATTGTTTATAGAACCACAATAGTGGTAGTGTTCTACAAGTCCTAAACTCTGCTGGCAGGATTTTGTACCTGTGGCAAACTGTAAGGAAACAACAATTCTTTGCTGATGTTGATGCACATAAAGGTAGTCATGGGGCTGTTTGTTGGGAGAAGCCTTGCTTTGGTTGGTTGAAATGCAATGTTGATGCTACCATATTTAATGCTCAGGAAAGTTCAGTGTTGGGTGGGTAATTCGTAACTCTGGGGGTGATTTTGTGACCGCACGGTGTGAGTGTTTTCCGGGTATTTTTGGTTCACGTGAGGCTGAAGCTCTTGTCATTAGAGAGGCTCTTAGTTGGATCAAGAGGATGCAGACATCTAGCGTCATTATCGAAATGGATAACCTTCAAGTTTTTCGAGCCTTAACTGAGAACTTTTCCAGCCCCAATGGTTTCGGACTTATCATTGAGGAATATCGATCCCTAGCTATGTCTTGGTGAGGCGCAATTTCAGGCCAACTGGAACTCCAACGCTTATTCTGCTAGAGCCGGAGGTTCTATGTCAGGTCCTGGAGAGTAGAGTCATGTTCCACCTCCGTATTTATTAAACAATTTGTAACATTTTCCTTTTAAATGAAATTCCTTTCAAAAAAAAAAATGAAGAGATTTATTCTTTTAAAAGAAATTAAAATGTCCAGATAAATAAATGGCGGAGGTGATATTCACGGGCTCTCCCCGGCTTTTTGTGATAACATCTTAAATGAATATAAATAGTCAAAATTTTACTTAAAAAAAATTTTGTACCAAATATTCTTTGACATAGCTAGGAACATAGCCCACTTGCAAGAGACTTACATTCAATCATTCTCTAATTCCCCAAGTAACATCTTATCTTGCATCACATCAGAGACTTGTTCGTTTGCACAGCCCTTTTGAATATAAAATTGCAGCCGAATAAGCATCTAATTAAAGAATTAAGATTTTGTCAACGGTATAAATTAAAATATAAAAAACGAGTAAAAGAATTTGTCAATGGGATATGCGAGGCTATGGCTTCGATCGCTTTCTGCAATGGTCAATGGCATATTTTTGCTCATCGTCACCACTCCATTCACTAATCATTTGTGCATGTGAGTTGTTTTTGAGCATTTATTTTGCCTTTTAGAGGCATGAGGTTATTATTACTATTATTATTATTATTTTGTTAGGTGGGGGGGGGGGGGGGATGAAGTCAAATAGCATTTATGAAAGCTTGACTAATTGCTTCCATTCGTTAAAATTGGCATGTAAAATGTCAAGAAAAATGGCCTAAGTGGCTTACTAGGTGATATAATGGATGGTTACTACTCAAACCTAGCAATAAATGAATGTCCGACAAGCATTCAAATGAATGTAAAATACCAATGAGATTAGAATATCTATTTAAGATAGACTAATGAAAATAAGATTCAAATATGAAGTAAATAACCTTTCTATTAACTTTTTATTGTTTTAAGTTGGGATGCCAAGCCTTTGTCCGGGCTTCTTTAAGCCCATTTCCAGCCCTCCTATATAATTGGATTAGATCGGGCTTGCCCCGCGCGGGGATAAGCCCTGGCCCTTTTTAATATAAAAAATGTTGAATTTTAAGTTTTTGAAATTAATATATATAGACACACACTTTTACTTAAATAACTTATAAAGTTTCTAAAAGCCAAATAATAAAAATATTAATGTGTAAAAGTACAATTTTTTTTAAGTGGAATAATTATCTCATTTCTACCTTTTTCGTCCTATAGATATTTCCTCATTTCATCTTTGGTACTAGAGCAGTAGTAAAAAAACACTCGATTAAAGATAAATGTGACATTTATGATAAATTCACTACTTGGATCTAAGATCTAGCTCTAGTGATAAAGATTAGTTTTTATAGAATTCGGGTCCTGGGTTTGAATTCCAATGCATGCGTAAGCTACTAATAATAATAATAATATCAAATTTATTTTTAATCAATGAAATTTTCAAGTAACGGGTTTTATCACTAGGAATGAATTAAATAGAGTAATGATAAACATCTTAAAATTTTATCCCAAATAATATGACATGTAATGTGTCATATATTAAGTGGTTGATGATTTTTCATAAATTTTAAGTGGATTAATTATATTATTTCACCAACCAATAAATGAACATCACATCATTTGAGAATGAATTTCAAGGTAAAATTTTGGATATATATCAATACTCAATTATTTTTTATAATAAAAAAATCTCATAGGAACCAAAAATATAAAAACCCATTAAGAATAAAAAATTTAAAAGTCAATTCCTAATTAGAAGAATGAAAGTGTGATGCTCCTGTAATCATTTCTCAAGATTTTATATACATTTATTAATGCAAAATTTTAATAGAAAATTGGTACCTAAACCTAACGCCTTTGACAATGCTGCCAATATCACTCACAACTTACAAGAATAAAGAATTGGTATTAAGTTTATTAATGTTCTCAAGGAATCTTAGTTTTGACTTTACATTCTCAGACCCTTTGTCACATAACACCTTAGCTGATTAACAAAGCCCTTTCATGAGTATATTACAACAGCTGTCGAATAAGTATATTAACAAACCCTTTTTGACATACATGCATGCCTCCTTATGTGAATAAATTTGAAACATAAAAGAAAATTTCAATCGATGTGAGAGTTGGAGTATTTTATACCTTTTGACCTCATTAATTATGAGTAAGAGAATATTTCCACGTCACTAATGATTAAAATGATCACTATATAAAGGGTTGCAAAGTATGTTTAACATCAAGTCAGAAAACACAACTTTTAGGAAATGGGAAATCGGGGACAGGCGAGGCAATGGCCTCAATTGTTTTGTGCTATAGCATTTTTGCTTATAGCCACCACCACCAAGGCATCGGCTGATGATTATGCCTCATCACCACCACCAAAGTATTCTCCTCCACCTCCTTACTACTACAAATCACCACCTCCTCCTTCTCCCTCTCCACCTCCACCATATTATTATAAGTCTCCCCCACCACCATCTCCATCTCCCCCACTGCCTTACTACTATAAATCACCACCACCACCAAAAAATTCTCCTCCACCACCTTACTACTATAGGTCACCACCTCCACTAGCAAAATCTCCACCTCTGCCAAAACATTCTCCCTCGCCACCTTACTACTACAAATCACCACCACCACCAATGCATTCTCCCCCACCACCTTACTATTACAAATCTCCGCCACCACCAAAACATTCTCCTCCACCACCATACTATTATAAGTCACCACCTCCACCAATAAAATCCCCACTTCCAGCACCTTATTACAAATCACCACTGCCACCACCACCGAAATATTTTCCCCCACGACCTTACTACTATAAATCTCCACCGCCACCAAAACATTCTCCTCCTCCACCATACTACTATAAGTCACCACCTCCACCAGTAAAATCTCCACCTCCACCACCTCACTACAAATCAACACCACCACCTTACTACTACAAGTCACCGCCTCCACTAGAAAAGTCTCCACCACCGCCACCTTACTATAAATCACCACCGCCACCAAAGTATTCTCCCCCGCCACCTTATTATTACAAATCATCACCTCCACTTGTGAAGTCTCCGCCACCGCCACCTTACTATAAATCACAACCACCACCAAAGCATTCTCCCCCGCCACCTTACTATAAATCAGCACCACCACCAAAGCATTCTCACTCTCCACCTTACTATTACAAATCACCACCTCCACCAGTGATGTCTCCACCACCGCCACCTTACTATAAATCACCACCACCACTAAAGCATTCTCCCCCTCCACCTTACTACAATAAGTCACCACCTCAACCAAAGAAGTCTCCACCACCACAGCAGCATTCTCCCCCACCTCCTTACTATTACAAATCTCCACCACCACCTTACTAATACAAATCTCCACCATCGCCATCTCTATCCTCGACTCTATCTTACATTTATAAATTCCCACAACCACCATCTACATCACCTCCACCACGACCTCTATCACTATCGTTCTTGCTTCCTTACTACTCTAAGACACCACCAACTCCTTTATCTCCACCTTCACCGTATTACTACAAATCACCCCCGCCTCCCAAAGACTACTAAGTTCAATGTCCCGTCTTGAAACAAGTTTAAAATTCAATAAGAATAAAATTGTTCCTTTGGTTGCCTTTTTATGATTTTTTACTAAGTTCAATGTCCGTTCTTGAAACAAGTTTAAAATTCAATAAGAATAAATTTGTTCCTTTGGTTGCCTTTTTATGATTTTTTGTGTCAATGTTATTACAAATAATTTGTAAGAAGCATTCCCTGTATCATTTGTCATGTGCAATAAAAATCTTCTAACTTAATGTATCCCCAATTATTCTATTGTTTTATCACAAATGTGTTGTGGCACATATAATGCTCCTCGATGAAGTAATATTATGTCTTGATGAACACTCATGCACAACAATGATCGTGTACATAGTTCTTCCAACATTATGATAATGTCCATGCGTATAATAACAAGCTTCTTCCTTATAATATCGAAGAAAATGAAGATACAAGCCTCTTATTCTCTAATTATTCACTCAAACAACATTGTTTTAATTTAGGTTTTGATCAATCTTAATGCTAATAAATGCTAACTACATATCAAATACAAGATCAACAGAAACCAGATTTTAAATGAATCAGAAAAACAAACACTAGACTTAACCAAGCAGTTAACCTTTATTATTCTCCCTCAGTAAAGGATACAAAGATATAGCTAGATTACTGTTGGAGAAAATTCAGTTTTAAAAAAAAACTTTTAGGACCGATCTCATAAAATATATATGAATTCGTAATCTAGAAATCGTACCTTGAAAATCTGATCTGGCTTTTTCCGCTGATGTGATTTAGGCTCTCAGATCACGATCCGTCACCAAACGATCTTCCAAGTTATGACTCAGGATTGATCTGCACTTGACGTGTGGGCGCCTTTATCACCACTATAAGCAAACTAGCAGGAGAAAATTTTTCTCTAAAAATTATTTTAGAAAAAAAATATTTTTCTCTGATATATTTATATAGTGACTTTCCTTTCTTTTTTAGGAGAGAATAAGCCCTTTTATATCTCTATCATAGTGAATCCAAGGCCTAGACGAAACTCACGTTACTTTTTCATTCTCTTAGGCCTTAAAATATCATAGGGGCCCATCTTGTAAAATAACATAAGGCCCCTTGTACATAAGCATATTAATGGAGCCTCCCACTAAAAGATATAATTATGTTTTTGACCAAAATAGCTAGTTATCTTGCTTATTAATCCAGTAGTGGTGCAGTCAAATAAATGAGCTAACCCGGGGATCATTTGGGAACATACAATAATGGCTACAACAATTAAGTCTGTAATTAAACAAGCTTAATCATTTAATTCCAACTCTGCTCCACTATAAGATTGGAACTGACCTCCATAATTGTATGTTCGAATAATAATTCGTCCCAAGCCACATTGATTTCTTTACTGTTCAATCCTTTGTACCACATCGTAAATTAAATCGATATCTCAACTGTCCAATCGATTTAATTACATCTTGTTCCTTGATACTTACTGGTTTTCTCTAATGATCATTTTCAACATACTAAATATGTTGACATACTCTGGCCAGAGAATTTTATGATCAAGTACCGAAAACCCATCAAGAGATGTGCTGTACAAATTCTATATTGTTAATCTATAACTCCAATACTCATAACTGCTTCCACCAAGATACCGGGTAATCTCGACCACAAGGGTGTGTCGTGCCCATTGGTAAGTCAAATGGAATAACAATTACAATCATGAAATCATAATTAACTCAAGATTAAGATTACAGTAAAATCAATGCCTATGAGATTTAATAATTCTGACAGTTATTTCAAGGTTAATTAAATCTCATATGTGATCCTGCTCAATGTAGTCAAACTACATTAGCAAATTCATATATGATTAAGATAAATCATTCAATAAATTTACTACAGTCTAAACCTAAATAAAGTGCCCAACTTTATTTATCAACTGCGAACTTAATTTATTTAATCATAAGATAACTTGTATTTATGTCTTCTGTGAATTCACATGGTGATCACATAAATACATATAATATGATTAAATGAACTTTACTCAAAAAATTATGCAATTAAGATATTTGAATAAAATACCTCATTTATTTTATTAATCAGAAAAATTATTTATTACAATTAAATAAAACACATATGTTTTTAAAGAGCATATTTTCCCAACAATTACAAGCTATCACTGAAAAAATAGAAATCATGTAAAATGGTGAACAAATGAGCTCTAAATCTGTTGCACTCATTTGTTAGCTAAGCAATAAAATTACCCTTTTCTATTTTAACTGCTTTCAACCTTAGCATGGCAACTTTAAATAACAACCTTCAAGTTGACAAATTTGAATAACTAGAGCCATCAATAACTGTAAATCTTGACAAAAATTTTAGTTTAATCAAGGCCATGAACATAATGTCAAATAAAAAGAAAAAAAAAAGGCCATAGTGTTGAAATACCATTATACATGTGAACTAACTTTTGATGTTTATTAAGCTCATGAACCCTCAATCTTTGTATTATGAATATGCTCATGGCCTATCTTAGGTCTCCTCTATGAACTACTTTTTTTTAAAAAAAATTATATTCATTATGATACTAAGGTATAAGTGGAAGTATGAGTTCTTTTAATATTTTTGTAATCAGGATGTGGCAACCTAGGTGATACGTGAATTGGTTATTTGCACATTTTGCTACATTTTTTTTTATTATGCTTGTTGTTTTTCTCTTTGTTCAAACAATTCCCACATGAGGATAATCTCATTTTAACAAAGAAAGATACCACTAAATTACAACAAAACATGAATTCTAATATACTAGAAACTAATTTTTTTTTTTTGTCTTTTCATATGTTAGAGTTATGTTTTTATCATCTTATAGTGGCATATATGCATTTTAACTAAATGAGAATATTCTCATTTGAGAATTATTAATAAGAGAGTAGTAGACAAATGATACCCAACTATACTGCTTCACTATTAGCAACACATTCAATCGAGTAATGATAGAGAGGCAATCCTAACACCACATGAAAGCAAAGAAAATTTGAAATATTTTAGTGAATACATTTAAAGTTTGAATTAATAATAAAATTATCCCAGAAAACTGCCTTAATGGAATTAATATGAGATTTATTGGTAGGGCGCATAAATATCATTTTCCAAAAAAAAAAAAAATACAGTCAAAATATGAAGCTTTGTTCTGCAAGCGGTTAATATTGTAGTACATTAATGTCAAAGATACGTTAAGTGCGTACCAAATTGTATTATAAAATTTATAAATGTATAAGTAGAAGATTTTATAAATTAATTGCAGTAAAACGTCGGTGAGATGAATAAATGGTGAAGGGAAAGCTGTAATAATTATCATAATTACCGTAATCATCAAGTTGTAAGATATATTTTTCAATTTTCTTGAACACGCTTTGACGTACGACTAGCAAAAATGCTGTGTCTATGACCAACCGGCCGTACATCATCTTAACCACTTGATTTTGTTTTTTTTGTGATTTCAATCATTGTCCGTCGGATTCAACGAAAAGATAGTTTAAATGGTAGAGATTTATCTATTTGAATATTAACATTATACTCCCTAATATTTATCAAAAACTCAAACAAATTAAAGAGTTAAAACTTTTATCATAAAAGTCCGAATTGTTTCAAATTTATGTTGTTTAATTACTACTGAGTCTCAAAAAATAATTTTATTTTAATATTATATATTTTATTTAAAATAATTAATTTTTTATATCATTTATTTTATTAAAAATAAATATTATTTAATATTATTTATTCTCATTTTATTTAATATTATTTAGTTATAGGCTTATTATTATATTTAATCTTTCAAAAAATTAAAAATTTTTAAATAAAATAAAATAATCAGTAATGAGCATTAAAAAATAAATATAATTTTTAATATAATTTTTTATTTTATTTAATATTATTTAGTTATAGATTTATTATTATATTTATTCTTTAAAAAAACTAAATAATATTAAATACAATAAAATAATCAATAGTGAGTCTTAAAAAATAAATATTATTTTTAATTATATTATTTATTTTATTCAAAAGGATAAATTTTTAATATTTTTTATTTTATTAAAAATAAATATTGTTTACTATTATTTATTTTATTAAAAATAAATATTGTTTACTATTATTTATTTTATTAAAAATAAATATTGTTTAATATTATTTATTTAATTTTATTTAACATTATATAGTCATAGGCATATTATTATATTTATTCTTTCATAAACTAAATAATGTTAAATAAAATAAGATAATTAGTAATGAGTCTTAAAAAATTAATATTATTTTAAATATTTTATTTAATATTATTTAGTCATAGCTTATGATTATATTTACTTTTTTCAAAAATTAAATAATATTAAATAAAATAGAATAAAATGTGAGTCCTTAAAAATAAAAATTATTTTTAAAATATTTATTTTATTTAAAAGAATAAATTTTTAATATTTGTATTTTATTAAAAAATATTATTTAATATTGTCTAGTCACATGCTTATTATTATATTTATTCTTTTAGAAAATTAAATAATATTAAATGAAATTACAATTTAAAAGGTTACTAGCCAAAGCACATAAACTTATAAACAAATGTAAATAAAAAAAGGTAAATAATATTAAATAAAATAAAATTACATTTTAAAAGGTCACCAGTCAAAGCACATAACATTATAAAAAAACTATAAATAAAAATGAAAGTAAGGGGTTCAATAAAATTTAACATCACAAAAGACAAAAATTGAGGATAGCTTGCAACTGTTCTAAGGTGGCTGGATCCATAATTTTGAGATAATGTTTCAATTTCAGATATTGTTATCGATACCTAATTATAAGTAATAAAAAAATATTGTATAATTTTTTTACCAACATTTACATTTTATTTTTATTTCTAAAACAATTAGACAAAGGATAAATTAATTATTTTAACCCTCTATTCTTTCAATATTCAAACTCGAATAATCAGTTAAAGTTGTTCGAGAATGTTTAAAAGCCATTTAAATATACCACGTCATTCATATTTTGCAATCATCCAATTGTAGAGATTCCCATGTACTGAAAATAAATAAAAATACACATGCATATGGCATATTGTCTCCGAACTGCAGAATGATTGTAGTACTTGCAATGCATGTATTTTAGACTTTGTATTTCTCTTATTTAAATGATCAATAATTTTCCTTTGTCCTTTAATTAGACGTCAACAGTCGAAGTTGTGGGCAAGTAGGCTATATATAATAATTTCCTGGAGATCTTCTGTCTTTTAAGACATTGTAAATACCAAACGTGATCACTATTTTCATCATTCAAATGCTAAATAAAATATATGAAATGTTAGACAAGTCAAAAGAATTGATTCTTCACAATTGTATATAGTATTATTTGATTCTGCTTCCCAATTATATATATACTAGGAAATAGAACTGCGTTTTGTTCAATTTTGAAAAAAAAAATTATTATTATCTTTTTTTCTTACTTTGCACTTAATAAAATTGATAAAAAAATATGAATTATTTTTTTTAAGATGAGGAAGCCTTATAAAACTAATGTTATTTATGAAAATTAATTATTTTTTTGTTAACTTTAAAAATATATATTAATGTGTATAGTGTAAGTGTAAAAACCTTATATCTTTTGTAGTTGTTGATAAGTATCAAATTATATTCAAGTTACTAATCTGTTAGAACTTTTATAACTCTTTTTTTTCAACCAGTTCCAATGATCTCAATATCACCCACAGCACATAAACTTCTATCAGTAATATTATGGAAAAATAACATAACCATGTTAAAACATAAGGATCAATAATTTCAATATACACTTAAATATTAACAAACATTAATAATTAAAAAAATACTTGAGACGATTGTATTATCATTCACACGTATATCAATCAAATTCTGAGATATGAATTGGAATCCATTGATCGGAATCTTAATAGTTCCTTCTTTTAACCTCTTAAGCGAAGTTATAACCAAGAAAATAATCTTATACTGATTTGAAAGTGGTCTATACTCGCCTGTAATTGAAACAACTTTCAAATTCTTGACACTTTACAAAGAATTCTCACTCAACATGTGCCTAAACCTTGTCACTAAATTTTTCCTGATTGTTGCATGTATTAAATTTTCCTACAAAAAAAAATGCTATATTAAGTGTAAAACAATTGGGGAAAAAACTTAGAGAAAACAATGGGAGAATGAATTTTTTATACAACTTTTTCATCAATAAAAATCATGTCTACACTAATCAATTCTCCATTTTTCTTGGTATTAACAAACTACCATATCTTACAAAGCATAATCCTTATCATCTAGTTATCTTTATCATTGTTTAACTCATGAAGAAAATAGTACTCTATGAAGCACACAAAACTAAAACCTCAAATAAGTCAAAACAAAAACACAAGAATATTTCTAAAGAGAATGTTAGTTAAATAATAAAAAAAACCACCCAAACATAACAAATCTTAAATACTTAATGTTTATAGAGTTTGAAGAAGCCAAAAGACACTAAACAAAAGATTGCATAATTAAACATGGGATTATGGTATTAAAATTAGGCCCTAGTGGCATTGGTGAGGGAAGATGAAGAAATCTTTCTTCCTATATTAATTAGTTGATGTATTTTAAACCACTAAAGTTTATTTGTTGGCTTAATAAAATAAATAAATGTTTCAAAACTTATAATTAATTATTATTAATAGTTATATATTGTTGAATTTAAATAGAAAGTGGAAGAGACATGTAATCTTTTGTAATCTAATAATTATTTTTTACTTATTTTTTATTTTTAATATTTTGTAATGTAATTATTTTTTAATCTCAACCAATATATTAGATAATAGAGAATATAAAAAGATGAGAATAATGATGCCACAAATCTTAAATACTTAATCTTTATAGAGTTTGAAGAAGCAAAATGCACTAAACAAAAGGTTGCATAATTAAAACATGGATTATCGCATTAAAATTAGGCCCTAGTGGCATTGTTGAGGGAAGATGAAGGAACCTTCCTTCCTATATTAATTAATTGATGTATTTTAAGCCACTAAAGTTTAATTGTTATCATAATAAAATAAATGAATGTTTCAAGACTTACAATTAATTATTATTAATGGTTATATATTGTTGAATTTAAATAGAAAGAGGAAGAACATGTAATTTTTTGTAATCTAATAATTATGATCTATTTATTTTCTATTTTTAATATTTTGTAATGTAATTATTTTTTAATCTCAATCAATATATTAGATAATAGAGAATATAAGAAGATGAGAAATAGTGATGTCACATCACCTCTTGTAGTCCCAACTTTATATATATATATATATATATGCCCTGAGTAGGATTTACATTTTGTCTTTACATTTTCCACAATGCGTAGATATGGATGGATTTGCTCTGCTTCAGATTCATATTCATAATAAAATTCAGATCTGTAGTTGCTCCAGATCCGTCATGGATCCATGTTTTTCACTCCACATCCAGATCCGAAACAAAAAATAAAGATCTATATCTGCTTCAAATCCAAAAAGAAAAATTAAAATCTAAATCTGATCTATATCTGTCATGGATTTTAAATCTCAATGACAAGAGAGTAATAATTTTTTAGAAAGAAAATTAAAGACTAAAATGCATTGGTAGCAATTAAATTATATAATTTGTACAAAAAATCCAATAAGTATTGTAGCTTCTACTTTTACAGCAAAACAAATAAATAAGAAAGATAATAAAATATCCATCAAAAGTAATTGTAGTAATAAGAATTCTAATGTCTTCTTTACCATCCTAATATCCATGGAGCACCATTATCATTCCTATATCATTAAATAATAACATATAAATTAAATATGATTTATTATATTCAGTACTTTATTATTTTTATTATGACCATATTTAACTAAATATATTATTAACATAATTATTTTATAGTTGATAGCAACCACTGATTAGTGATTATACAACATAAATAAGATTATAAAAAAATTATAGGGAAAAAAAAACTCAGGTCTAGAGATTTTTCTAGCAATTAAAGGATTGATCCAAGTATTCAAATGAAGTGGAGAAGTGAGAGTAGACTAAAGAGAAAGAAAGAGAGACTAAATTGTAGAGTGAAAAACTTAAAAGAATTAGGGTTGGTTGTCCTAATTTTATTTTGCACTTAATTAATTTTTGTCTTATTATCATTTAAATACCTTTAAGTTTTAAGATTTTTAAATACATGCTAAATGCCACTAATATGCTATGAATAAATTTTATTATCATGTATAATTGCATAATTGTTGGGAAATTTTTAAAATTAAATTAAATTAAATTAAATGATAAGTGGATATGGATCTGAATCTAAATATTAAGATAAATTCAGGTTTACTCCAGTCCAGATCTGCCTTAGATTTACGCATCAATATCCAAATCTAATCCAGATCCATTTTAATGCGATTCAAACCCGATTAGATTTAGATCACATGGATCTTGGGTCATATCCAATCCGTTGCCATTTCTAGGCAAAAATATAGATGTATTACCTCTAATTACTATCTAGACTTTGTTCAAATCCCATTGTATCCAGGCTATAGTTTTTATATTAAACGAACATATTTTATTTTATTTCAGCAATATTGATAGGAAGATCACTATATAAAGAGTAGCAACTATATTGTTTATGCAAGTCGCAAATCATAATTTCACTTTGAATTTAAAAAAGAATAATGAGGTTCATACGAATGCTATTTGACTTCACTTTTTTCTTTCGACGTTGTTTTGTGAGTCATAAGGACTAATTTAATACGGTGGGTTCGCTTTTATAAATCGCACTCATTGTACCATCCTGTTGCAAGCAATGAAAAAACGCTATAATTTTTTTATGTTATCCTATATCTAAATGTGCATCTCTATTCTTTGCTCTCAGTTCAGGTTCTCTAAAAGTATATCAATTACGAAAAGCATTGAAGGTTCCGAAACTCTATTTTGCGCGGAAAAAGAACCTCCATTTTTGTTTTTTTATTATATGACTATGCTCGTAATAACTCAATCGAAATTAAACTTATCATTGGTCTACATTTTTTATAAGATTTTGTGACTTACTGAGATGAGTATCATCAGCAAATCAACAAGCTTATACCGTCAAAGGAAAATAGAGTATAAGTCGGGAGAAAGAAGAAGAGAGAAAAAAAAAAAAAAAGGCTTCGCAATTTATGCTGTTGATTGTGAGTTCATGCAACAAATAAGTATATGAAATCAAACATTTATCCAAAATTTAAAATTAAAAATAAAAAATCTAAATCTACAGTAATCTGTTCAACCCACATAGGTGGAGCAATATAGTTCCAAGACGTGGTTTTAAAACATGTCAGCGTGATACTTGCACCAATTCCCATGCCAATAATTGCCTACTTTATCCAAGATCCATGGCCAGGTTTTGAATGTGCTAGTCTTCTTTCATTACTATAAATATTACCACTACTATGTAATCAGAGTGTCGGTCTAAATTTTTCGGAGATACAACGTCAATGTATGTGCCCGAAGTTGATGCTGAACGCGCTTAAATATGTTCGGAATTTGAAGTTGAACGCCTGGAAAAGGATGCAGACTGAAGAAAGGCAATTCCTGGAATTTGTCTTTAGGAAGAAATTGAGTGAAGAAACCAAATTGATTATTGTTGCGATTGAGTGGCACATGTACAAGGAGAGGCATCGGATTAAACTTGTTCATAAAAGTATTGCTGATAGTTGCAGCCGATCTCCATGAAGTACAAACCCAACGCAAAGAGACAAAATCTTGGTACGATTTTATCCGCCAGCAATTTCGACCAAGAGACCTTGACGCAGTTCAGACCAATTCGCCACTTGAACATCAAGTTGCCTAGGCATTGAGAATTAGCTCAATAAAATATATCCTGGATCACATACAAAAGATAAAATAAGTGAAAAAGGAAAGATGACACAATAATTTCTTTGTGAGAAAACTTAGTTAATTTGCAAAGGTCTTAGATAATCAATTTATTTGTAAAAATATCAAATTTATTTTTAATCAGTGAAATATTCAAGTCATTGGTTTTACCACTACGAATGAATTAAATAGAGTAATGATAGACATTTTAAAATTTTATCCCAAATGATATGATATGTTATGTGTCATTCATTAAGTAGTTGATGATTTTTCATAAATTTTAAGTGGATTAATTATATTATTTCACCAACGAGTAAATAAATGCACATCATTTGAGAAGGAATTTTAAGGTAAAATTTTTTAAATATATATCACTTCTCCATTAAAATATAGAATAAAAAATCTAATAGGGACCAAAAATATAAAAACCCATTAAGAATAAAAATTATAAAAGTCAATTCCTAATTAGAAGAATCAAAGTTTCTTTCTCCTACAACCATTTCACTAGATTTTATATAAATTAATTAATGAAAAATTTTAATAAAAAATCGGTGCCTAAACCTAACGTCTTTGACAATGCTGCCAATATCACTTACAACTTACAAGAAAAATTTGGTATTAAATTTATTAATGTTCTCAAGGAATTTTTAGTTTGACTTTGCATTCTCAGACCCATTTGTCACATAACACCTTAGTTCGTTAGCAAAGCCCTTTCATGAGAATAATAAAACTGCTGTCAAATAAGCATCTTAACGACCCCTTTTTGACATACATGCATGCCTCCTTATGTGAACAAATTTGAAACATAAAAGAAAATTTTGACCCATGTGAGAGTTGGAGTATTTTATATCTTTTGTCATAATTAATTATGAGTAAGAGAATATTTCTACCTCACTAACGATTAACACGATCACTATATAAAGGGTAGCAAAGTATGTTTAACATCAAGTCAGAAAACACATTTTTATGAAATGGGATCTTCAGGACAGGCGAGGCAATGGCCTCAATTGGTTTGTGCTATGGCATTTTTGCTCATAGTCACCACCACCACCAAGGCATCAGCTGATGATTATGGCTCAGCACCATCACCAAAGCATGCAAAGCACCCTCCAGGGCACTACAAGCCACCGAAACCACCAAAGCACCACGAGTCACCACCACCATACTACTATAACTCACCACCACCACCAATACATTCTCCTCCACCGCCTCCTTACTATTATAAATCAACACCACCACCACCGAAACATTCTCCTCCACCTCCTTACTACTACAAATCACCACCTCCTCCTTCTCCCTCTCCACCTCCACCATATTATTACAAGTCTCCCTCACTACCATCTCCATCTCCCCCACCGCCTTACTACTATAAATCATCACCACCACCAAAATATTCTCCTCCACCACCTTACTACTATAAGTCACCACCTCCACCAGTAAAATCTCCACCTCCGCCATATTACTATAAATCACCACCACCGCCAAAACATTCTCCCCCGCCACCTTACTACTACAAATCACCACAACCATCAGTGTATTCTCCCCCACCACCGTACTATTACAAATCTCCACCAGCACCAAAGCATTCTCCTCTACCACCATACCATTATAAGTCTCCACCTCCACCAGTAAAATCTCCTCCACCACCACCTTATTACAAATCACCACTGCCACCGCCACCAAAATATTCTCCCCAACCACCTTACTACTATAAATCTCCACCACCACCAAAGCATTTCTCCCCACCACCTAACTACTACAAGTCTCCACCGCCACCAAAACATTCTCCTCCTCCACCATACTACTATAAGTCACCACCTCCACCTGTAAAATATCCACCTCCACCACCTTACTACAAATCACCACCACCACCAAAACAATCTCCTCCACCGCCTTACTACTACAAGTCACCACCCCTTCCAGTAAAGTCTCCACCACAGCCACCAAATCATTCTCCCCCGCCACCTTACTATTACAAATCACCACCTTCACCAATGAAGTCTCCACCACCGCCACCCTACTATAAATCACCACCACCACCAAAGCATTCTCCCCCTCCACCTTACTATTACAAATCACCACCTCCACTAGTGAAGTCTCCACCTCCGCCATATTACTATAAATCACCACCACCACCAAAGCATTCTCCCCCGCCTCCTTACTATTACAAATCTCCACCGCCACCAAAGTATTTTCCACCACCACCTTACTAATACAAATCTCCACCACAGCCATCTCTATCCCCACCTCCATCTTACATTTATAAATTCCACCGGCGCCATCTACATCACCTCCACCACTATTTCCATCACTGTCACTATTGCTTTCCTGCTACTCCATGTGATCACCACCTCTCGAAGACTACTAAGTTCAATGTCCCTTCTTGAAACAAGTTTTAAATTTAATAAGAAAAAGTTTGTTCCTTTGGTCGCCCTTTTTATGATGTTTTATGTTAATGTTTTTATGAATAATTTGTAAGAAGCGTTCAGTATATCATTTGTCATGTGCAATAAAAATTTTCTAACTTAATGTCATGGAAAAAAGAAAAAGTACTATTCCAGAAGAATTATTCTATTGTTTTATCACAAATGTGTTGTGGCACATCTAATGCGCCTGGATGAAGTAATATTATGTCTTAATGAACATTCGTGCACAACAATGATCATGTACATAGTTCTTCCAATTTCATGATAATGTCCAAGCACGTAATAAATAACTTCTTCCTTATAATATCAAAGAAAAGGAAGATACAAACCTCTTATTCTCCAATCATTCAGTCAAACAACATTGTTTTAATTTAGGTGGTGATCAATCTTAATGCTAATAAATTCTAACTACAAATCAAATACAATATCAGCAAAAACCATTTTTAAATGAATCAGAAAAACAATCACTAGATTTAACCAAACAGTTAACCTTTATTATTCTCCTCAGCAAAGGATACAAAGATGTAGGTAGATTACAAGTTATCACTGAAAAACTAGAAATCATCTAAAATGGTGAACAAATGAGCTCTAAATTTGCTACACTCATTTGTTCAGCTAAGCAATAGAATTACCCTTTTCCATTTTAACTGCTTGTTTGCTTTAGCATGGCGGAAACTTTAAATAACACCCTTCAACTTGACAAATTTGAATAACTAGAGCAATCAATAATTGTAAATCTTGAAAAAAAAATTTAGTTTAATTAAAGCCATAAACATAATATTAAATAAAATGAAAAAAAGGCCATAAACATAGTGTTGAACTACTTTATACTTGTGAACTAACTTTTGATGTTGATTAAGCTCATGAACCCTCAACTTTTTTTTTTTAAATTATATTGATTATGATACTAAGGTACAAGCACTACTAGAAAAATGGGTTTTACTGATACTAATTTAGTGTTAGTAATTACTTTTCCTGACACTTGTTAATTGTGTCAGTAATGCTCAAGCCAGAACACACTGACACTAATTTTTAGTGTCAGTGATTATTGTGTCAGTAATTAGTGTTGTTATAGTATCACCTAAATAATGACACGATGCTGTTAGTATTTGATGATATTATTTATACGTCAGTGATTTATGTAACTATAGTATCAAGAGCACACTGATTCAATAACATCAAAAGTTATTATTATCATTTTAAATATTTAGTGTTACTATTTAATGGTATTATGCTGCTTTTGTTTAATAGTATATTTTTATTTTTTTTCCTGCTTGTTTTACAATCAAAATAAAACTCAAAATATATTAAATATACCAAATCTCACAACAAAATTCATATAATAAACATCCCAAATACATCACTTACATTAATATAATTCAACTACATCATTGTCTGGAGAAGAAAAATACAAGTACCAAATTGAGTTTCGACCAGTTCTAAACAACAAAATGCAAAATTAAGTTTCATCAAACATTAACCTACAAAAATAAGCAGAAGAATGTCACTGAGTATCCACGCATGGCTTCATTTTTTTCCCACCTATAAGTACATAAAATCAATTAGTACACCTCAAAAAATAAGTCTTGGATATTTGGAAACAATATATAAAGTACAATAATTTTTTTCCAGTACACTAATATTAATTTCAAAGAATTTTTGTTTTTGAAAATTACATGGCATGCTTATCTAATGAAAACCTTATAAATTAACAATGAACATATGTATTAGTTTGAAAGCATTCAACTTACAAGTAACCGTGATCAGTCTTAAATTGTTGGAATGTCTTTTAGTTGACCAGCAACTGATGCTCCGCTTATAAATTAGAGAGACATTTATAAGCAATTGAGGCAATCTTAAACAAAAAAAATGTAAATTTCAAAACTGTGTATAAAGAAAATCACATAAATCTAGTAGTGCATTCTGCATATTACATGATCATCAGGAAGCTGGTTCTGCCCATTTAAATGTTCATCACTTAATTAATCTAGAGAAACCAAAATTAAAAAATAATATTAACCTCTCTTAAAACGTAAGTAAGTGAAAAACAAGCAGTAGAAGATGGACGAGTAAAAGTAGATATTTAGAAGGTTTATAATTAAGCACTTACAATAATAAAAAATCCCAAAATTGAAACAAAAGAAGCTTTGAAATTAAAACAGGAGATGAACAAGTTAGATGAGTCATAATGGCTTTTTAATTAGCCAAGCTAATTCATAAGTTAAGTAACTAATAAAAATTAAGACTTAAATTAAAAATGTCTTCATTTTGTTTAATCATTGTATAAGTATTTTTTTTCTCATGTCTAAAGCATATTTAGAGGGAGAGCTCAATTTTACAACCTACTTATGAATTAAATTTTACCCAAACAAAAGGGGGGAAAAAACACCAAGCTAAAGTTTTAATGAAAAGAATAGTGAAATTAGGAAGCAACGTGATTAATTAAGAATTTCATTTAATTTTATTCACAAATTGATATGTTATATATCTCTATGTGTGTGTGAGTGTGCGCACGTGCATACATAAAAGACCCTACATTACAAAGTTAAAAATATTCCTATTAGTTTTGTTTACTAGTAATGTTGACTAGGGAACAAATCTTTTTTATCACTGATAATATGTAGAGAGATGAAAGAGTAGTGTTGTGTTATAAATATTAATTGTCAAACAAAATATTATTTCTTAAGAGATCTGACTTTCTCGACAGAGTGCTCAAAAAACAATAATTGTCAAGAAACACGTTGACTGTTGATAAAGCTTTTAACTAACTACTTTAAGCAAGAAATTTAATAAATATTACTTTTTCAGATTTCAATAAGTTCTAATTGGCAAAACAAAATATAACATTTAATCATTAAATATTATCCAAGTCCAACCCAACAAAATAAAATCAACGAGCATTAATAGAGGCCAACTAGCTCCCACCCCCCGGGCATATTTTTTTACAGTTTCTTATGATTATACTTGTGACAAATACCATCTCATAGTTATTGAAGAGGTCACTCTAGACTCGGAATGAGAGGGGAAAAAAAGTCAAAATTAGACGACAAAGAAGATAGTTTCCAGAGGAAATTAAAAAGGAATTATAAGACTCATATTATGTAAATGAGCGGCCTATAACATATCAGAGCTGCAAAATACTAAAAAGCTGGCAATAGGGACCCAAAAGAGAGAGAGAAAGCAATAAAATTAGCATATCTTAATAAAATGTTGAATAACAGTTTGAGAAATATTTCTTTCTCCTACTTTTCCATAGTGATGGGACTGGGAATTAAGATCAAGTAAAGAAAATTAGGCATAATTATTGTAAAAAAGTAAAAGACCATCAAAACATAGCATACATATAGAGATCACCAACAGCAAGCATGGATATGAAATTAAAACAACTCAACAAAAAATTAACAATTTTAGTAAGTAGACTGAACTAACCATATGCTTCCTGCCAGTATAATAACCATAAGAACCTGACAGTCATGAACACCAAAGCTTGTGATTTTCTCTAGCTAGGAGCCCACCTGCACTAAAGTCTATAGGTACAACAATACCCAAAATAATAATAAAAACCATGAATGGAGTTTTTAAAAGTTCATAATTCAGTTTTAGAACAATTAATGGATAAACCTATAAATTTGAAATAGACCAGTCAGTTTGAAATACTACATACAACTTTCATATATAAAATATAAATGTGAAACAACATGTTCACACTGGAGACCAATCAACTGCTGGAGAAACTATTGCCTTGCTTTACATATACAGAGCATCTCGTGCTTATTATCATGGAATGGGGTCCTACTTCCTACACCTCAAATTATGGACTATTATACAAATATCGATCAAAGCTTTTCTTCTCAATCTTAAAATAGATCACATAAAGTTCATTAAAAAAGGGGCCAACTTTGAACACAATCCACCAATAAACTCCCTTTTAAACCTCCATCGTACTATGAAATGGCAAATTGCTGCAAACTCCAAAATAAAGAGGCTCAACAAAGAACAAAAACAAGAACATATTAATCCGGTAGCTAAGCTAAAACACATCTAATTTCTATAAGCCCACATAGGATCCTCATTTATAAAATACCCCATTTCGCTTAAAGCCTTAAAGCCACAAGACTTAAACAAGAAACTAAATCAATACGTAAAGAAAAGAGCAACCTTCCAAATAAACATGAATTTCTCAACAGAGGCAACAACCCAGAAAATTAAAATTAAAAAAATAATCATAAGCTAAAATAAAACAAACCCATTAGTTAAACAAACAAATTAATTAACTTCTCAACAATTATCTCAAATTCAAGTGCATGGGTTTTGAGTAGTGAACCAAAAAAGTGAAATTTGAACAAGAAAAAAGAAACTCCGACGAAAGAAGCCTCAATTAAGGTTTCGCTTTGTTTTCGATTTGGGGAAAAAACAAAAAAAGAAAGAGAAGCCTCGATTATGGTTTAGCTTTTCATTATCTATCTGAGTTAATTGAATTGAGTTTGTAAATGGACAGCTAGAAACAGAAGAGATTGAAAAGAGAAAAAGGAAAAAGAGAAAGAGAAAGCAAGATAGTGATAGGGTTTGGTTTAGAGATTTGCGTGCATAAACAAAAAAAAGTTTCCAAGTCTGGGTCATATTTTGCTTTTGTTTTTTTAATTTTGTTTTTTAATTTACTAGCGTGGTTATATCTTAATTCTACAAGGTCCAACGGTGTATTGTCCATATGTTAAAAGCTTTGAATTTTAAAAGTCCTAGGTTCGAGTTGGAGCTAAAGCAAATTTTAAAGATTTTTTTTAATACTTCATACTTGATGAACTTTAATTTTGACACGTTGATATCAATAATTTATGATACCTATTTGTATTATGACTATGCTCATGCCCTATCTTAAGTCTCCTCTATGAACCACTTTTTTTTTTTTTAATTATATTGATTATGATACTAAGGTACAAGCAGAAGTAAAATTCCTTTAATATTTTTGTAACTAGGATGTGGAAACCTAGGTGATACGTGAAATGGTTATTTGCACATTTTGCTACATTTTTTTTTAGTATGCTTGCTGTTTTTCTCTTTGCTCCAACAATTCCCACATGAGGATAATCTCATTTTACCAAAAAAGATACGACTAAATTACAACAAAACATGAATTCTAATATACTATAAACTAATTTTTTTTTTTTGTCTTTTCATATATTAGAGTTATGTTTTTATCATCTTATAGTGGCATATATGCATTTTAACTAAATGAGAATATTCTCATTTGAGAATTATTAATAAAAGAGTAGTAGACAAATGATACAAAACTATGCTGCTTAACTATTAACAACAAATTCAATCGAGTAATGATAGAGAGTCCATTCTAACACCACATGAAAGCAAACAAAAGTGGAAATATTTTAGCTAATACCTTTAAAGTTTGAATTAGTAATAAAATTATCCCAGAAAACTGCCTTAATGGAATTAATGTGAGATTTATTGGTCGGGTGCATCAATATCATTTTCCAAAAAAAACAAATTTAGTCAAAATATGAATGGTTTGTTCTGCAAGTGGTTGATATTGCTGTACATTAATATCAAAGATACGTTAAGTACGTACCAAATTCTATTATAAAATTTATAAATGTATAAGTAGAAGATTTTATAAGTTAATTCCAGGTAAAACGTCGGTGGTATGAATAAATGGTGAAGAGAAGGCTCTAATAATTATCGTAATTACAGTGAGAAGCTAGCTCATCATCGAGTTGTAAGATATATTTTTGAATTTTCTTGAACACGCTTTGACGTACGATTAGCAAAAAAGTGTGTCTATGAGCAATCGGCCGTACACATCTTAACTACTCCATTGCCATTGTAATTAATTGATGAGCTTTTTCTAATTTCTATGAACCAAATGCAGATATTTAGTGGGCAACCGCCAACCCTTGCTTGGCAAAATATAGGAAAGAAAAGCGTGAAATTTATAAATGTTACATTTTGTTTAGATGAATAACTTTGAGATAATGTTTCAATTTCCGATATTGTTATCGATACCTAATTATAGGTAATAAAGAAATATTGTATAACTTTTTTACCAACATTTACAATACATTTTATTTTTATTTTTAAAAAAATAGATAAAGCACAAATTAATCATTTTAACCCTCTATCTTCTCAATATTTAAACTCGAATAATCAGTTGAAGTTGTTCGAGAATGTTTACTAGCCATTTAAGTATACCACGTCATTCATATTTTGCAATCATCCAATTGTGAAGATTCCCATGTACTGAAAATAAATAGAAATACACATGCATATGTCATATTGTCTCCGAACCGCAGAATGATTGTAGCACTTGCAATACATGTATTTTAGACTTTGTCTTTCTCTTATTTAAATGATCAATAATTTTCCTTTGTCCTTTAATTAGACGTCAGCAGTCGAAGTTGTGGGCAACTAGGATATATATAGTAATTTCCTGGAGATCTTCTGTCTTCTAAGACATTGTAAATGCCAAACGTGATCACTATTTTGATCATTGAAATGCTACATAAAATATATGAAATGTGAGACAAGTCAAAAGAATTCATTCTTCACAATTGTATATAGTATTATTTGATTCTGCCTCCCAACTATATATATATACACCCTGAGCAGGATTTACATTTTGTCTTTACATTTTCCACAACGCGTTTAATTTTTGCAGTGATTAAAAAGGGCAAAAATATTGATGTATTACCTGATTTACCTCTAACTACTATCTAGACTTTGTTCAAATCCCATTGTATCCAGGCTGTAATTTTTATATTAAACAAACATATTTTATATTATGTCAGCAATATTGACTAGAAGATCATTATATAAAGAGTGGCAACTATGTTGTTTATACAAGTCACAAAACGTAATTTCACTTTGAATTTGGAAAAGAATAATGAAGTTCATACGAATGCTACTATGACTTTCTTTTTTTCTTTGGACGTTGTTTTGTGAATCATAAGGGTTAATTTAATACGGTGGGTTCGCTTGTATAAAGCTCACTCATTGTACCATTTGCAAGCAATGAAAAAACGCTATAATTTTTTTAGGTTTCTACAAGTATTATGTGATCATATATCCAAATGTGCATCTCTATTCTTTGCTCTCAGTTCAGGTTCTCTAAAAGTATATTAATTATGACAAGCATTAAAGGTTCCAAAACTCGATTTTGCGGGGAAAAAGAACCTCCATTTTTGGTTTTCTGTTATATGAGGTTTTACCGCGCTCGTAATAACTTTATCGAAATTAAACTTATCACTGGTCTACATTTTTTATAAGATTTTTTGACTAACTAAGATGAGTATCACCAGCAAATCAACAACCTAATACCTTCGTCAGCTCGTTCAAAGGAAAATAGAGTACAAGTCGGGAGAGGGGGAAAAAATGCTTAGCAATTTATACTGTTGGTTGCGAGATCATGCAACAAATAAATATATGAAATCAAACATACATCCAAAATTTAAAGTGAAAAAAATCTAAATCTTGAGTAATCTAGCTGAAATTCTGTTCAACCCACATAGGTGGAGCAATATAGTTCCAAGACTTGGTTTTAAAACATGTCTTTGTGATAAACAACATCATGATACTTGCACCAATTCCCATTCCGATAATTGCCTATATTGATCCAAGATCCATGGCCAGGTTTAGAACGTGCTGGTCTCCTTTCACTTCCATAATAATCATTACTATGTAATCAGAGTGCGGTCTAAATTTTTCGGGGATAAAACGCCAATGTATGTGCCGGAAGTTGAAGCTGAATGCGCTTAAACATGTTCGGAATTTGAAGTTGAACGCCTGAAAAAGGGTGCAGACTGAAGAAAGGCAAGTCCTGGAATTGTTTTTGGTAAGAAAACATGGCTGCTTTTGCCCTTTGAAAGACTGAAGAAACCAAATTGATTATTGCTGCAATTTAGTGGCACATGTACAAGGAGAGGCATCCGATTAAACTTGTTCATAAAATTATTGCTGATAGTTGCAGCCGATCTCCATGAAGTACACACCCAACGCAAAGAAACAAAGTCTTCATATAATTTTATCCGCCAGCAATTTCGACCAAGAGATCTTGATGCAGTTCAGACCAACTCCCCACTTGAGCATCAAGTCGCCTAGACATTGAGAATTAGGTCAATAAAATATATCCTGGGTCACTTACAAAATATGAAAATAAATGAAAAAGGAAAGATGACGTAATAATTTCTTTGTGATAAAACTTAGTTAATTTTCAATTGCTTTCATTGTTTAGTTAATTTTCAAAACATTTCCTTGCTTTCATTGCGTAATTGAGTTTTTTTTGCTTCAAAATATTTCAAATTGTGTTTGTGGGACTACTAGACAATTAGGACACAAAAATGTTTCGTTCTGGTCTTATTTTTTCACTTTTTATTTTAAGAAAAATATTTGTCCATCTCTCATCCTACTAAATATCCTTCATGTATCAATGAGTACTTTTGACAAATTTTTAATCTTTTCAAAGTCGACGTAATTCAATATAACTAAAATCTTAAATATATACAAATAGAATAATCTAAGCATTAACCTTATTTGAGGAAAATCAAGATTAGAATCAATCGAAGCAACGATACCTTATATCAGTAATTCGCAAATCCAAAAAAGTGATTTATCAGGGGCTAAATAACATAACAAAAAATATGAAAACTGAAATTTTATGTGAAATTTTATGAGTTTGTGATGATTATTTAAATAGTAAAACTAACTCATATCGGTTATTATGAGCTTTTATTTTATTTTTTCCAATTAAAATGTAGGCTTTTATAATTCTGAAAACTAAGTTTAAATTTATGGGTTTATGAGTTAACGAAAGTTTTTATGAATCTAGCAAGGACTATTTTTAGAGGGGCTAAATAGAAATTCAAGTAATTTTCTCTATAATTTTTAGAATTTATTTTCTCCAAATGGGGGCTTGAGCTCCCATTGATCATGTGCTAGATCCCCCTAGTAATTATCATATTGTAAATATACTATATAATTTCATAATTATTTTCATATGCAAATCTCACAGATCTCCCATTATAGTTAGGGATATTGCCAATTTCTCCCCTACTATAATCAATATATATCATTTATCTCCATATTATTTTTATTATAGCTAGTATTTATTATAAATTAAATAATTCATATGAATAGAAACTAAATAAAAAAATTAAGCTCTAAAAACAAGAAATATATGTTTTGATGTGAACAAAAAAATTAATAATAATTGTTTTTCTAGTACTTTTTTATTTTGTAAACATTTTCTTCTAATAAATATTTTATAATATTTTAAAATTAAATGTAAAAAGTAGAAGAAAAATATTTAATTACTTATTTTGTAATAATTATTTATTTATCATTCAAGTTTTCTTATAATAATTTTTCATTTTATAATATTTTCTTATATATTTATTATAAGAAAATGTTTATAAAATAAAAAAGTAAAAGAATAATATTTTATTATTAATTTTTTCACATCAAAACATATTTTTCTTATTTTTCTTATTTTTAATACTTAATTTTTTATTTTAATTTCTATTCATGTGTTTTATTTAATCTATAATAAATATAAATAAAAGTGTATTTCAAAATAAGTGTAATATTGTAAACTTATATTTTCAAGGAGATTATAAAAACGACAGGGAGCAAATACTAAATATTGATTATAGTAAGGGGAAAATTAATAATCTCCCATTATAGTTATTTAACTCAATTGAAAATTATAAGAAGAATAGTTTATTCAATCAAGAGTAATTTTACAATAGAGGAATTTCTTGTCTAATAAAGTTAGGAATAAATTAAAAGAAAAAAAACATATATTTAAATATGATAAAGAAAAATATGCCGCATTGGAGTATGTGTTTTTAATTTTACCCACAAGTGAAAATAGTTTCTTATAAGGAAATGCAAGTAGTTTAGATTAAAAATAATATAGAAAATAGTGATGGAAAACTAATGGGCTGGGCTTGGGCTTTCGCATATTTTTTATTTTTTAAAATATTGTTGTAAACTTGTAACCGATTAATAGTCAACAAGTTATTATAATAAAGTAAAATGACAGCTTTAAAAATAAAATAATTAATAAAGAAAATGAAGTAAATAAAAGCTTATCGATTTATTTTTTAGTGCTCGATTCTCTTTAGTACTAGATTCTCTAATTCAAACACTTTCCTAAATAATTATGACTACTAAAGTGTAAAAGTCTTAATTAATTGACCTTTGAATGAATAGACTAGATGAAAAATCTAAAATGAGTGGACATTGATGAACAAGAGGTAATTAAACGGAAACTTGCAGGGACACAGTAAGCTTATATAACAATATTACATAACAAAGAAACTCTAAGTATCTCTAAGTTGGTGCGACTTGGAATTGAATGTAAACAATGGCATAAGCATCTTTAAGAGGTAGAAGGCTGGTGAGGTGGACCAAACTGGTGCCAGTGATGATTTGGTTCAATAGGTAGATCAAAAATCTGTGCGAGTATACCGGTGTGTGTGAGTTTAGTATTATAATTTTAGATGTTTTTTGAATTATCATTGATTTACGAATTAGAGATTTAAGTTTTTTTTTGCGTATTTTTTAAAAATTTTTAAATAATTTATAAATTTAAATTTAATTATTTTAAAAATATATATAGAGGGCAGGGCCTAGTTCGAAGTTTGTCTTAAGCCCTGCCCTCTTACAACAAGCTTGAGATTTTTAAATATAATGTCCAAGTCCTCATGTGGAGACCAGCCTTTGAAAGACCGTTCGAGTGCCAAGCCGGCCTAGGCTTTTTGGCCAAGCCAAATGATATGTTATAAATAGTCATATTATATTTTATTTAATTCCCTCATATTTTGATTGATTTTGTGCTAATTTGTGGAAATTATATTTGATTTGATTTAGGAGGTGAAACATGGAGGTTACGATAAAATTTGGATAAAAAGGGCTTTATTTGGGTTTGCAAACGTGGGCTGATCATTGACTGGAAGGATTCGGTCCTAGCAATCAGAATTGGAGAAGGATTTGGTCTCCTAGCACAAAGAAGAAGAAACCAAGAGGGAAAAGGAAAGCTAGCAAAAGAGGAAAAGAAACGTGAAAAAGGAGGGAAAGAAAACAAAAAGCAAGCATTATAAAAGGAAAGCAAACGTGAAAATAGGGAGCTTGGACGTGAGGAAGGGAAGCAAAAACGGCTGCTGCAATTAATTTGTCTTCTTCAACAACTTTTGTTTTGTTTGGCCACCATGAGTGGCTAAGGTTTTAATTCCGGTCCAAGGGTTAATCAAATTCCGATTGTAGTTTTGTGATGCTTTGAACTTAACAAGAATTTCTTCAATCCAAGTAATTTTTATTTTCTTGTTCTCATTGTCTATGAATTATTTATATTGATTGAGTTGACGCCTTAATTCAATATTTATTTTTCTATCGCTAGTCAGGAGTTTGTGATCCGTAATTGTCATGAATGACTGAATTGAGTAGCAAAGAGTTGGCTCATGTGTGTGTATATTGATGGCCACAATTACATAGCTTGCATGATAGGCTCTAGGGAAATAAAAATACATATTGATTAAATTGGAGAAATCTGAAATAATTGATTTTGTTTTAGTCATTCTCACTATTCTTAATGCTATCATTTAATTTGATATGGAACGATGATGCCCAGTTGAATTAATGGTAAGAATTGATTTGAGCGATTGTTTGAGTCTATTACAATAGGAGAGTAATTGCTTTCATGGATTCATTAAGTAGACTAAGTTCTTGGATTGAGTAATTTATATTTTTGCCTATGATCAAAATTGCAATTGGATGGAATTAAAACCCTTGGATTGGAAGTTTGGTAAAATTGATTTTCTTTGCTTAATTTTAAAGTCTTGTTATTTTTATTTTATTTTATTTCATCTAAATCCTTGTTAAAGAAGAAATTAAAACCCAGAAAAACGGTTAACCATTAATCACTAACGGCTCATTTATCGGATAATCATTAATCCCAAACGCTAAACCGTTAGTGGACAGAACCGATAGTTTAGAAATCCACCGGATTCCTTAGCGCTGTAAAGGTTACGAACGAGATTCGGTCTTCCGCTTTCCTTACCGTTGTCCCAATAAAAAAAGGAAAGAGCTGAAAACGGTTTGCCGATTTATACCGTTAGCCGATTAAAGTCGTAGTAGACAACCAGAAACGGTCATCCGGTTTCCTATCCGTTAGCCGATAACTCCCGTAATTCTTTGAACAATAAACGGCTAATCGATTTCGCTAAACGGTGAACCGTTAGAGCGTAAGCAAATCCAAAATTTTGGGAAATTAATTTTTTTTAAACTTTGAGAAATTAAATACATAGTTCTCTTGGATTTGACCCGGTTCCACTATTTCTACAAATTAATTTAGTGAATCAAGATTTATTTTGAAGGGCTTCACAACTCACAAATTTGGCGCTGTCGGGAACTAATTTTAGTTTCTCATTGTTTAATTTGTTTGTTTGATTTGGTTTATGACTCGTTCTTCTCAGGCTACTAATTTGCAGTATAATCCCGAAATCGAGAGGACAGCGCATCAATTGAGAAAAGAGACTAGAGAGGGAAAACGTCGTCTTGAGGAAGAAGCGGAGATAGATTTAACTACTGGTGGAATATCCATCTTTGCTGAAATTGAAGAAAAGATGGCAGACCGAACTCTCAAAGAACTCGCCGCACCAGATTTGAATCAACAGCCCTTATGCATTACTTTTCCTAATATTGCTAATGATTTTGAATTAAAATCTGGTTTGATTCATTTACTTCCTTCTTTTCGTGGTTGTGCAGGTGAAGATCCTCATAAGCACCTCAAAGAATTTCACATTGTTTGCTCTGGAATGAAGCCACATGGTGTATCCGAGGAGCAAATCAACCTTAGAGCTTTTCCTTTCTCTTTGAAGGATCAAGCTAAAGATTGGCTCTATTATCTACCTTCCGGTTCTATCACCACATGGAATGAGATGAAAAGGCTATTTCTGGAAAAATTCTTTCCTGCTTCACGAGCTGCTAGTATTAGGAAGGAGATTTATGGCATCACACAGATCACTGGGGAGACACTGTACGAATACTGGGAACGATTCAAAAGATTATGTGCTAGTTTTCCCCACCATCAAATTTCTGATCAACTCCTTATCCAATATTTCTATGAGGGATTGTTGCCAATGGATAGGAGTATGATTGATGCAGCAAGTGGTGGAGCTTTAGTGAACAAAACACCTGAAGCAGCCAAACAATTGATTTCAAACATGGCTGAAACTTCTCAGCAATTTGGTACAAGAGCGGGTGGAGGATCTATCAAGCAAGTTAACGAGGTAAGTGATCTTAAAAATCAAATTTCTGATTTAACTGCTTTGGTCCGTCAAATGGCTGTAGGGCAATTACAAACAGTGAAAGCGTGAGGAATATGCTCACTTCATGGGCATCCCACTGATATGTGCCCCACGTTGCAACAAGACTCCACACAAGAAGCCAATGCCATAGGTGGGTTTCCTGGTCACGCGCAACGGAAGTATGATCCCTATTCGAATCACTACAATCCTGGATGGAGGGATCATCCTAACTTTAGCTATGGAAACCAAGGAGGACAACAAAGGCCACCTCCTCAGAACTTCACTAGACCGCCTCCAATACCTACACAAACTCAAGCTCCGAACTCGTATGTCTTGGAAGATATTGTTAAGAATCTTGCTAATAGTACTCCACTTCAACAGAAACAAGGACAAGTATATAGAATTTAGGCAACCAATTTACTCAATTGGACACGTCAGTTAGTAAGTTGGAAGATCAAAATTCTGGAAAGTTACCTTCACAACCAGAAGTCAACCCAAGGGAAAATCAGAGTGCAATTTCATCAAGCGAAAAGAAATTCCTCGGATCAACTCCACCTAAAGACTGAAATGGCGGGAGATGAAGATGAAGAAGCTCCATCTAAAACAAGGCGTGGGTAAAATTCGATCCTCCTTATCTCTTTCATCTTACACACTACACCTCCTTTTCCTAGCGTGTTAAAACCAAAAGAAGATGAGCAAGAAAAGGAGATTCTGGACACGTTTAGGAGAGTGCAAATTAACATCCCCTTGTTGGATGCGGTCAAGCAAATCCCCAAATATGCAAAGTTCTTGAAAGAGTTGTGCACCAACAAGAGGAAGATGAAAGAAAAGGGGAAGGTTGAGGTAAGTAAGAATGTGTCGGCAATTTTACAAAAGCATATGCTAGAAAAATGCAAGGATCCAGGTATGTTCTCATTACCTTGTGTGATTGGTGAAAAGAAAGTTGAGCATGCTATGCTAGATTTAGGAGCTTCGATTAATGTCATGCCATATTCTGTTTACCAAGAATTAAAATTAAATGACTTACAAAAGACTGGTGTAGTTATTCAATTGGTTGACCGTTCTTATATTCACCCACTTGAGATAGTAGAAGATGTTTTGGTACAAGTTAATGAGCTTATATTTCCTGTAGACTTTTACATCTTAGAGATGGAAGGTAATTCTTCTTCAAAATCCGCTTCAATTTTATTAGGAAGACCTTTCATGAAAACTGCCAAAACAAAAATTGACGTAGATGAGGGTACTCTCTCTGTCGAGTTTGATGGAGAGATTGTTAAATTTAATATATTTGATGCTGTAAAACACCCTACTGATGTGCATTCTCTTTGTCAAATTGATGTGATTGATTCTGTTGTGCAGGATGTTTTTGCCCAAGAAAGTGCTGGGAATGAGCTAGAATTAGATGCACAATCCAATTTAGAAGGAATTTTGGAGCCAATGAACTCTAATGCTGAAATTTCCTCTACTACTGACAAGATGTTACCTTCTATTGTGCAGGCACCAAACCTGGAATTGAAAGCTTTGCCAAGTCACCTTAAATACATGTATTTGGGTGAAAGAGATACATTGCCCGTGATTATATCAAAAGGACTCACCAAGGAGCAAGAAGAAAGTTTGGTTAAAACCTTGAAGGAGTACAAGGTTGCAATTGGATGGACTTTAGCCGATATAAAAGGCATTAGTCCATCAATTTGCATGCACAGGATCCTACTTGAAGAAGATACTAAACCATCACGAGAGCCACAAAGGAGGTTGAATCCAGCCATGAAGGAAGTGGTGATGAAAGAAATCCTCAAGTTGCTCGATGCAGGTATAATCTACCAAATCTCTGACAGTGAATGGGTAAGTCCGATTCATGTGGTTCCAAAGAAAACTGGCATAACTGTAGTTAAAAATCGGAATAATGAACTTGTACCCATGCGTGTGCAAAATGGTTGGAGAATGTGCATTGATTTTAGGAAGCTTAACCAAGTCACTAGAAAAGATCACTTTCCTTTACCTTTTATTGACCAAATGCTAGAAAGATTAGCAGGAAAGTCTTTCTTTTGTTTTCTTGATGGATTTTCAGGTTTCTATCAAATTGCTATCGCACATGAAGATCAAGAAAAGACAACATTTACTTGTCCTTTTGGAACTTATGCCTATAGGCGAATGCCTTTCGGTCTCTGCAATGCTCCAGGTACATTTCAAAGATGCATGATGAGTATTTTTTCTGAATTTATTGAGAGTTGCATTGAAGTGTTTATGGATGACTTCACTGTATATGGGGATTCATTTGATGAGTGCTTAGATAATTTAACCAAGATTTTGAAAAGATGCATATATACTAACTTGGTTCTAAATTATGAAAAGTGTCATTTTATGGCCACCCAAGGCATTGTTCTAGGACATGTAATTTCTTCTAAGGGTATAGAAGTTGATAAGGCAAAAGTGGATATAATTGCAAACTTACCATACCCTACCAATGTTAGGGAAGTGCGTTCTTTTCTTGGACATGAAGGATTTTATCGCAGGTTTATCAAGGACTTTTCCAAAATCGCCTTGCCTTTAACAAATTTGCTACAAAAGGAAGTTCAATTCGAGTTTGGGAAGGAATGCAAAGAAAGGTTTGATAAGCTCAAAGAATTGTTGACTAGTGCACCAATCATTCAACCACCGCGATGGGACTTGCCTTTTGAAATCATGTGCGACGCAAGAAATTATGCAGTGGGAGCGGTTTTAGGCCAACGGATTGACAAGAAAAGCCATGCGATCTATTATGCTTCCAGGACTTTAAATCCTGCTCAGTGCAATTATTCCACTACAGAAAAAGAGCTTTTGTCAATTGTTTTTGCTTTGGATAAATTTCGTTCTTATGTGCTTGGTTCTAAAGTTATTGTGTATTCTGACCATGCAGCTTTGAAGTATCTTTTGGCCAAGAAAGAATCGAAGCCAAGGTTAATTCGGTGGATTTTACTTCTCCAAGAGTTTGACCTGAAGATAAAGGATCGCAAAGGAGTGGAGAATTCTGTTGCTGATCACTTGAGTCGATTGATAAGGGAGGAAGATGAGACACCTCTCAATGACGACTTTCCGAATGAGTATTTGTTCCAACTAAAAGGTATGATTCCTTGGTATGCTGATATGGTAAATTATTTGGTTACGGGAAGTCTACCTAATAGTCTTAGTGCGTCTAGGAAAGCTAAGCTTAAGAGTGAGTCTAAGTACTATGTTTGGGACAAACCTTTTCTATGGAAATATTGTTCCGATCAAATGATTAGGAGATGTGTGCCTGAAAATAAATTCCAATCTATCTTAGCCTTTTGCCATGATTATGCATGTGGAGGACACTTTGGACCTAGACGGACTGCTAGGAAAATTCTAGATAGTGGTTTATATTGGGAATCTTTATTTAAAGATGCATATCAATTTTGCAAAAGTTGTGAGAGATGCCAAAAAGTAGGAGCATTAACACGCAAGAATGAAATGCCTCAAGTTCCAATTCTTATTTGTGAAATATTTGATGTATGGGGCATTGATTTTATGGGTCCTTTGCCATCATCTTGTGGTTTTTCTTATATTCTTTTGGCTGTGGATTATGTTTCGAAATGGGTGGAAGCAAAAGCCACCAAAACTGATGACTCTCAAGCTGTTGTAGGTTTTGTCAAGACTAACATTTTTGCTAGGTTTGGAATTCCAAGAGCAATTATTAGTGATCAAGGAACGCATTTCTGCAATAGATCAGTTGAAGCTTTGATGAAGAAATATGGAGTGAATCACCGAGTTGCCACCGCATATCATCCTCAAACCAATGGCTGTCAAGTCTCCAATAGAGAGGTTAAATCTATTTTGGAAAAGACGGTGAATCCAGGAAGAAAGGATTGGAGCCTTCGTTTAGATGATGCTCTTTGGGCTTACCGCACAGCGTACAAAACTCCTATAGGTATGTCTCCTTACCGAATTGTGTTTGGTAAAGCATGTCACTTACCGGTGGAAATCGAGCACAAAGCCTATTGGGCGGTGCGGCGATGTAATATGGACTTAGACAAAGCCGGTATGTCGAGATTGTTGCAATTGCAAGAGCTAGAGGAATTGAGATTAGATGCCTATGAGAACTCAAGAATTTATAAGGAGAAATCCAAGATGCTTCACGATAACATGCTTGTTCGGAAGCAATTCGAGATTGGCCAGAAAGTTTTGCTATATAATTCTCGATTGAAGCTCATGCCTGGTAAGTTTCGTTCTCGATGGGTTGGCCCTTTTGTTATTATTAATGTGTTTCCTTATGGTGCAGTAGAGATTAAGAGCTTGGACTCGGACAAGATCTTTAAAGTGAACGGCCATAGGTTGAAAATCTATCATGAAGGTGAAATTGCTCCATGCCTCACCGGAGTCAATTTCAGTCATCCTCATTATTTGGATACTTGATTCGCTTTGCGACTCTGTCTAGCCAAAGACATAAAACAAAGGCGCTATTGGGAGGCAACCCAAATATTTTCTTGCTTTTGAGTTTTCATTTATTTATTATATTTGGTTCTCTTTACTTTCGTTGATTTTATTTTAAGCTTTTAGATGCTCTTTATGAAGAAGACATATCTTGGACTGGAGAGTAACCTCAATAAATCGTGCTCACGCCATCCTTCAGCTTTCCTTGGAACCCTCTCCCTAGCTCAATTGAGTCCACACTGCTCACATTCAGGGGAGTTTCTTCTTCCCTTCTTATTTACTTTTCGTTCCATTATTATTTTTTGTGAGCCATTTACTTGTTGATACATTGAGGACAATGTATTATTTAGGTGTGGGGGAGGATTTTAGCATGTTTTTAATTTGAGCTTTTTTGTGCCTTAAGTCTTCTCAATACCTTTGAATACCTTGTAAGCTAGGGATACATCTTTGTTTTGAGTTTTAATGCATGAAAGAGGTAAGCATGAATAGTATTTTTCTTTAAAATTTTCGATGGTGTCACAATAATTTATTGATTGAAAAGTGCACAAAACTTGACGCAAAATAGACACTCTAGTGAGCTTTTGAGCCTAAGAGCAACTCATTACATTTTTGCTCCTTTTTTTTGTTGAGTGTATCAAACTTAGTGTGTTTATTCTAGAACTTGCTTTTGAATGTATGTTGAGACCACATTTTTGAATTGATGCTTAAGTGTGATAAGGGCAATTAGGTTTAACCAATTCTTAGACTCTAAAAGACCCACCTTTTATTTTCCCCTAGTTAGCCCCTTTGAGCCTATTCTTCCTTTTCTTTGTTTCTAACACATTGTTTAACCCCAAGCCTTTTTGGTTTGTTATCCTTGTTTTCATTCTACCCTATCAAGACAAGAGTGAAGTAATTGCATGATTATTTCCTTGCTCCTAAAAAAAAAAAAAAAAAAGAGAAGAGAAAAAAAGTAATAAAGAAAAAAAAAGAAGAAAAAAAAAAATTTTGTTGAGAAATTTATTCCCTTAATTAGATGATTGGAGAATTATTTGCAAAAGCAATTGAATTATCAAATTGTTTCTCCAAGTGTTTTAAGTGCTTAAATGTGGGGATAAATTTCATTATCTTAGAAATTTGTTTGTTTATTTTATGTGGCATCTAAATCATGCATGTAACTAACTCTTTGTCTTGATCATTAAAACCTTCATTTTTCCTTCTACCATACCCTTACCTAAGCCCCATTTCAACCCTTGTAAAGTCCCTTTGAATTTTTGCATCATATTCATATGCAGTGGTGGAGATTTAATTCATTTGCAAGCCTATGGTAATAATATGCTATGTTTTGATTTTCAGAGTAAAACACGCACCCTAAACACTTTGAGAGTATTGAGCGAAACCATGTGAGGGTGTTAAGTCTTGCTGCGTTTGATTTTGATGAATTGATGTGATGCTTGTGTTTTTGTTACAAATTCTATCCTATGAATGCTTATTCTCTAGATTGTCACTATGATTCAACTCATTGATGTGTGTTTAGCTTTATTGGTATTCTTGGATATTGAATGTTTTGAAAGGAGGTAAAAAGGGAGGATTGGTATGATGATTTGAGATATGCTTGAGGACAAGCATGGTTTAGGTGTGGGGGAATTTGATAAGTTATAAATAGTCATATTATATTTTATTTAATTCCCTCATATTTTGATTGATTTTGTGCTAATTTGTGGAAATTATATTTGATTTGATTTAGGAGGTGAAACATGGAGGTTACGATAAAATTTGGATAAAAAGGGCTTTATTTGGGCTTTGCAAACGTGGGCTGATCATTGACTGGAAGGATTCGGTCCTAGCAATCAGAATTGGAGAAGGATTTGGTCTCCTAGCACAAAGAAGAAGAAACCAAGAGGGAAAAGGAAAGCTAGCAAAAGAGGAAAAGAAACGTGAAAAAGGAGGGAAAGAAAACAAAAAGCAAGCATTATAAAATGAAAGCAAAGAAACGTGAAAAATAGGGAGCTTGGACGTGAGGAAGGGAAGCAAAAACGGCTGCTGCAATTAATTTGTCTTCTTCAACAACTTTTGTTTTGTTTGGCCACCATGAGTGGCTAAGGTTTTAATTCCGGTCCAAGGGTTAATCAAATTCCGATTGTAGTTTTGTGAGGCTTTGAACTTAACAAGAATTTCTTCAATCCAAGTAATTTTTATTTTCTTGTTCTCATTGTCTATGAATTATTTATATTGATTGAGTTGACGCCTTAATTCAATATTTATTTTTCTATCGCTAGTCAGGAGTTTGTGATCCGTAATTGTCATGAATGACTGAATTGAGTAGCAAAGAGTTGGCTCATGTGTGTGTATATTGATGGCCACAATTACATAGCTTGCATGATAGGCTCTAGGGAAATAAAAATACATATTGATTAAATTGGAGAAATCTGAAATAATTGATTTTGTTTTAGTCATTCTCACTATTCTTAATGCTATCATTTAATTTGATATGGAACGATGATGCCCAGTTGAATTAATGGTAAGAATTGATTTGAGCGATTGTTTGAGTCTATTACAATAGGAGAGTAATTGCTTTCTGCGGGATTTCCGATTAAGTAGACTAAGTTCTTGGATTGAGTAATTTATATTTTTGCCTATGATCAAAATTGCAATTGGATGGAATTAAAACCCTTGGATTGGAAGTTTGGTAAAATTGATTTTCTTTGCTTAATTTTAAAGTCTTGTTATTTTTATTTTATTTTATTTCATCTAAATCCTTGTTAAAGAAGAAATTAAAACCCAGAAAAACGGTTAACCATTAATCACTAACGGCTCACCGTTAACAGCTATCGGATAACCGTTAATCCCAAACGGCTAAACCGTTAGTGGACAGAACCGATAGTTTAGAAATTCGGCTTACCGGATTCCTTACCGGTTAGCCGGTTGTGCCCAGAAAGGTTACGAACGAGATTCGGTCTTCCGTTTTCCCTTACCGGTTGTCCGAATAAAAACAGAAAGGAAAGAGCTGAAAAACGGTTTGCCGATTTCTGTTACCGGTTAGCCGATTAAAGTCAGTAAGTAGACAACCCGTAAACGGTCAGCCGGTTTCCCTATCCGGTTAGCCGATAACTCCCAGAATTCTTTGAACAATAAACGGCTAACCGATTTCGCTAAACGGTGAACCGTTTAGAGGCAGAAGCTTGCAAATCCAGAAATTTTTGGGAAATTAATTTTTTTAAACTTTGAGAAATTAAATACATAGTTCTCTTGGGATTTGACCTGGTTCCACTATTTCTACAAATTAATTTAGGTGAATCAGTATTTATTTTGAAGGGTTTCGACAACTCTGTCACCAAATAAAAAATGAATGTAACCTATTCAACCAAAATTTCTGTACAAAAAAAAGAAAAAAATTCTAAATCAGGAGTAAACTAATTGGGAAAACTCTGTTCAACAAGACTTACCCATAAAATGTGGGACAATGCTACCATCTCTAATATCATAGATTCCCATGTTCATACATTTATCCGTAATCCTATTTAACTTACAATCATCAATGAAGTATAAATAATTTCGTTTGCAAATTGATGAGTGCTTTATCTCCCAAATCCTCGACCTCCGTCCATGTATTAGTGTTCAAGTCCACCTCAAAAACCTGAAACTCGTACACTCTATTTCTCTTGACAACCAGCAACGCCCCTTCTGAAACTACCAAGTATAACATCTGCCCTACCGAAGACAAAATCTTTGACATTCATGCCAAAACAATCAAATTAGAATTATCATCACTAAAATTATAATTAACTATCCGCCAACATCAAGTTATGGCATAAAACTTGTCATTGTATGAAAACAACATCACGATACCGCAGGAACCCCGTCTTATTCCAGTCGTCTACAATGATCCAAGTTTTTTGGCCTAGTTTAATATAACTAATATTCTTTCGCTTCCGCGAATAACCATTACTATGTAATCAGAATTATGTTCCAAATTACTCGAAGATAGAACAAATCTCTTGAAGAAAATGGATCGGAAATCATCACGTGTAGGAAAATTTCTCTAAAATTCACCATATCTTGTTTTAAATGTGCTCGGAAGATGAATTTGAACCCATGAAAATGGATGCAATGACTTGCATAGCCATTTCGATCATCCGCTATTAGAAGCCAACCATTTCGATCACCATATCTTTTGAAGAAAAGCAATTCCTGGAAATCGCTTCTGGCTAGAAAACGCGGCGGCCCACGCCCTTTGACAGACAGAAGAAACCGCATTGATTATCGCTCCGACGTTTTGGGGGGTGGATGAGGAGAGGCATCTGATTAGACTGTTCAAAAAATTGTTGATACTTGCAGCACCTCTCCGTGAAGTACACACCCAACGAACAGAAACAAAGTCTTCTTACAAATTTATCCGCCTAAAAATATCGGCCAAGAGATCATGATGAAGTTCCAACCACTTGGTGGCCATTTGAGAAGCAAGTCGGCTAGAGATTGAAAAGCCCTAAACCCTGAAGACACAGTCTCTGTTAGGAGTGGCAAAAAAGTCTAGGCCTGCCTAAGCCTGTCCAAACTCAGCCCAGACATAAATTCAAAAATTGTAAAGATTATATAGTTTGGGTTTTGATAAAGGCTTAATAAAAAAGCCTGGACTTGATTCAGATTTTGTTAATTTATAAATAAAAAATATATTTAATTTAAATTAAAAAAAACTTAAAATATTAAATTAGTTTAATTTTTATATTATTATTTGTTATTTATTAGGTTATATTATTAATATTTTATGTATTGGATTATTATTCTATTATGTATTAGATAATTATTTTTAATTTAAATATTTTTTCTTAATTAAAAAAATATTTTATAATTGATTTAAAAATTTGAAGGGCCTGGACTTTAATTGAGTGATGTGGGCTTGGACCTGGGCTTCGAAAAGCCTGGCCCAAGCCTACAAATTATCATCCCTAGTCTATGCAATACAACGATTTCGCTAGAGTTTTGTATATATTCTTTGTTCAACATGAAAACCTTTTAAAATCAGAAACATAAAAAAAAAAATTTTATAAATAAATTATTTCTTTTATTGTGAGGCAACTTAATTTATTCCGATTAGGATCCTTTTAAGAACTCCAGTCAAATCAAAATAGAATAAACTATCCAAATAAGAAAATTAATATGGACTTGTACGCCACCTTATTTTTAAGCATGTTACTTTATTTTTAAAACATGAATTCGAATCTTAAGGTAGATATGTAATTGAAAAAATTGGTTGAATATTATTTTTAGGTGTCACCGACCCACGACCACAATATTCTTAATGCATTTCCAATCCTTCTAAATCTTTGTAAACAGTCATAAAAAGTAGATAGATGATTGTTTAATGATTCAGACCAAGGTTCAATTTCTCCTCTAATTAACCAAAACTTTCTCGAACCTCACTTATATATCTTTGAGTTAGACCGCAAAATCGGCCAAATGCGTAGAAGTTATAGTAATTGTAATATTCATGTAGACATTTTAAAATTCTGATCACGCCTTCCTTCTCGAATACACATTGTTCGCAACGGTTTTAACTTCTGGTTATTAAAATAGGCCAATAATTTGTGACATACTGCCTTTTAACAACTATCTAGACTTGTTCAAGTCCCATTCTTAAGAAAATAATAGACTTGTATGTATCCGTAATTTAGATTCGGCCAATAGGCGGTGCATGACCCACTAAAACTAGTGGGCAATGATTTCCTTAGCCATTATAGTTCTGTTAATTATACATTATGTGTTAAATCGGAGACGTAGAAAAAGTTACTAAATGGCGGGAAAAAAAAAAAGGAAGATGACGTAATAATTTCTTTGTGAGAAATTTTTAATTATTAATTTATTCAAATGCTGCTAAGGTAAGATAAATCCAATCAAATAGGAACAGAATTCGGGTGCATGTGGTTAAGCTTGCTTTTGTTAAAGGGACACGCAAAAATATTTCGTTCCCCGCTAAATATCCCCTCTCCTCATGTTTGCTCGTGGTGAATTTTTACAAATTTTTAAAAGTCATCATATCTCAATCTAATTAAAATCTTGAATAATGTTAGCATCTGCCTTACTTAACTATATATATATTTATGGGGGGATCCTTTTCAAACCAGAGACGTGAAATAGATTAAAAAAAAAATCACAATTTCATTATAGTATTGCACATTATATTTAGTTTTACGAGAATAAGGTCAATCAAGTCAAATCAAATTAGAATCCTCAGCACTAAGGGTGTGTTTACTTCTTAGAATAAGGAATGAGAATGGTCAATGGAGGAATGTGAATCAAAATTATGTTTACTTGATAAAATTGAATTTGGGAATGGAAATAAATTATGTGGGTTCTACATAATTTGAGAATAAAGAATGAGAATCTCATTTCCATGAGGGGGTAGGAAATGAAAATATGAAAATGAGAATGAAAGATGAATATACTTTTGTACTCTTTTAATTATTAATTTATTATTATTATCATTAATAATAATAATAATAATAAAAATAATTATTATTATTTTAGTTATAATAATTAAAATAATAAAGTTAATAAAATCACGAACAGCTATCCGCCCACACTTAGCTTCAGCTAGCGTAAAACTTATCTTTGTGATAAATAACAAGAAGCCGCTCCCATCCTAAGCGTGAACACTGATTCAAGGTTTTTGGCCTGGTAGGAGAAACGCTAGTCTTCTTTTGCTTCCGTAATTAACCATTACTATTTAATCAGAGATTTCCAAGTTAATGACGCAACAAATCTTGTGAAGAAAATGGCTTGGTGACCTCGTGCCGCCAAAGCTATTAAGCCATATAGAGGTGGGCATCAGTTCAGTTCGGAACCGAACTGAAGTTTTTGGTTTGGCTCAGCTCGATTTGGAAATTTAAAAAAATTGTTTGAGAATTTCCATTTGGTTCAATTTTATGGCCTGTTTACGAATCCGGAATGGAAATTGGAATAAAAAACTTGTTTACTTGCTAAATTAAGGATTAGAATCGGAATCGAAATAGTGTTGGGCCTACAAATTCGGAAATTATTATTAGAGTTCCCATTCTCATGGGAGGAGGTGCGAATGGGATTCTCATTCCTAGGATTGACCATTTTTCCCTCCTCCAAATTTTAAAATGTCCATATAGTCCCCATTTGTAATTAATTAATATATTATTATAATTAATTTATTAATATATTAATATATTATTAACAGTAATTATTAATAATTATAGTTTTTGAATAAATAATCACAATAATTAACGTATTATTATTAATTAATTAATATACCATTATAATAATTATTAATATAATTATTTTAATTAATTCATATATTATTAATTAATTAATTAATCTAATTGTTACTATTAATAAATATACTAATATATTATTGACAATAATTAATAATAATAATAATTTTTGAATAAATAATCACAATAATTAATATATTATTATTATTATGATAATAATTAATTAGTTAATATACTACTACAATTATTATTAATATAATTATTATAATTAATTAGTATATTATTATAATTAATTTATTAAAAATTTTACAAGTAATTAATATATTAATACATTATTGACAATAATTAATAATAATAATAATTTTTGAATAAATAATCACTATAATTAAAATATAACAATAATTCAGTAAGTACTTTTTAGTAATTTGTTATAATCTAACTCATTCCAATTCCGATTCCACGATAAAATAAACACATCAATGGGATTCCAGCCCATTCCGATTTTGATTCCTACAGGCCAAGTAAACAACTTATTCTGATTCTCATTCCAGCTCATTCCGACTTTAATCCATTCCGATTCCAACTCATTCCGATTACTAATAAAAAAACGCACCATTAGTGTTAATCTAAAAGTTAAAAAAATCGAACCAAACTGGTTCGATTATGCCCTCCTCATATTACACATGACATTTCTTTAATTTAATTTTTTTTTCGATTTTTGGGTTTTGTTCCCATATTTGAAATTTTGAACCAAAAACCAAACCGAAGTTATTCAGTTTTATATTGAATTAAAATATTCGACTTTTTTCTACAAAAATTATCGAACCAAACCCCAAAAAATGAACCGAACTGATAATATTTTGGATTCTATTCAGTTTTGCCCACCCCTAAAGCCATCTGATTTATACTAAAATGTCATTACACTATTAAACAATATAACTTAACAGTTTTCCTAGATATAAATAAAGTTAAAATCCTAAAATAGAAATTTCTAATAATAATAATTCTCTAATGAGGGCATCCTCATTTTATTAACCACTAACAGAGTTAAAAAATTACAAATTTCAATACACCGCTAAGTAAATATATATATATAATATGTATTTTTTTTATATTTTTCTGACATCCTCACTTTAACAAAATAAGGATGTCCTCACCAGAGAAAGAATTAGTGTGTATACACACACACACTAATCAATTAACATATGTACTTTTTTAATTATACCACCAGTGAAAATAAAACAAAATAAATTTATCAAAGATAAAATGGAGTCAAATGTAAAAAAAAAAAAAAAAAATTGAAAAAAGCAATAAATTATTGAAGTCGTTTGTGAGTTTATCCGTCAGATAATGGATGCGTATGCCTTACCTGCTATTAAGATTAATTAGCTTCTTCACTAATCGAATACGAAATATTGAGGGGGAAAAAAACACATAATTGAATCTTGATTAAGCTAAATGAAATAACTCTGTTCAACCCACATAGGGGAAGCAATACGGCTACTGGTCTTACCCATAAAATGGGGAACAATACTATCATCTCGAATAACATAGATTCCCATGCTCTTACCGTTTACTTTCCATTTATCAGTGAATTGTATTTCTACTTGAGAATAATCAGTAAAGTATATGCAATTTCGTTTGCAGATCGAGGAGTCCAATGTTTCAACAGAAAAAGAAGAATTAAGACCCAAGAAGAGTGCTCTATTTCCCAAATCCTTGACCTTCGTCCATGTATTAGTAGTTAAATCCACCTCAAAAACCTGAAACTTATTCGCTCTACTTCAAATGACAACCACCAATGCCACTCCAGATTCTACCAAATATAGCATTGAAGAGGACATAAGTAACGAGACTGACATCCGTGCCACAACAATCAAGTTATTAGGAACGTGACCAGTAAAATCACAAACAAATATATAACCGAGCCAATGTATAGCATAAAACCTGCCTTTGTGATAAATAACATCATGAAACCTGTACCATTTCCCAGTGTCTACAGTGATCCAAGATTCTTGGCCTGGTTTAAAATATGCTAGTCTTCTTTCACTTCCACAAATAACCATTACCGTATAATCAGAGTGTCGCTCCAAATTACTCGAAGAAACAACAAATTTTTTCAAGAAGAAGGGATGGTCAACGAATTATTTGATGGAGGAGAATCAGTTTTTTTTAAAAAAATTTAGGATCGATCTTATACAATATATAAGAATTCGTAATGTAAAAATCGTACCTTAATAATCCGAGAAGATGAACAATAAAATTATTCTGGGTCTCAGATCACAATCGGTCACCACCACGCTCGTTAGATCACGATCCGTCACCACCGCGCTGGTTAGATTACGATCCGTCACCACCGCACTGGTTAGATCACGATCCGTCACCAAACTATCTTCCGAGTTATGACTCAGGATTGATCTGCACTTGACGTGTGGACGCCTTTATCACCACTATAAGCAACTAGCAGGAGAAAATTTTTCTCTCAAAATTAGAGAGAAAAATCTTTTTTCTCTGATCTGTATAAAGTGGCTTCTCTGCCTGTTTGGGAGAAAATAAGCCTTTTTATATCTCCCTTTAGTAAAACCTTAGGCTCCAAAATAAAAGTCACATTATTTACTTTTTTCCATAGGGACCCACCTTGTAAAATAATATAAGGCCCCTTATACAAAAACATATTAAATGGAGCCTCTCACTAAATGATATATTTAGGTTTTTGACCTAAATAGCTAGTTATCATGCTTATTAATCCAGTAGTGGTGCAGTCAATTAAATGAGCTGACTCGGGGATCATTTAGGAACATACAATAGTGGCTATAACAATTAAACCTGTAATTAAATAAGCCTAATCATTTAATTCCAACTCTACTCCACTATAAGATTGGAACTGACCTCCATAATTGTATATTAAAATAATAATTCGTCCCAAGCCACATTAATTTCTTTACTACTCAATCCTTTATACCACATCGTTAATTAAATCGATATCTCAACTGTCCAATCGATTTAATCACATCTTGTTCCTTGATACTTACTGGTTTTCCCTAATGATCATTTTGAACATACTAAATATGTTGACACACTCTGGCCAGAGAATTTTATGATCAAGTGCCGAAAACCCATCAAGAGATATGTCGTACAAATTTTTTATTGTTAATCTATAACTCCAATACTCATAATTGCTTCCACCAAAATACTGGGTAATATTGACCACAAGTGTGTGTCGTGCTCATTGGTAACTTAAATGGAATAACAATTATAATCATGAAATCATAATTAACTCAAGATTAAGATTACAATAAAATCAATACCTGTGAGATTTAATAAGTCTGACAGTCATTTTATAAATCTCATATGTGATCCAGCTCAATGTAGTCAAACTACATCAGTAAAATCATACATGATTAAGACAAATCATTCAATGAATTTACTACGGTCTAAACATAAATAGAGCACTCAACTCTATTTATTAACTGCGAACTTAATTTATTTAATCATAAGATAACTTGTATTTATGTGTTCTGTGAATCCACATAATGATCACATAAATACATATAATAGGATTAAACAGACATTTTTCAATATATTTATGCAATTGAAAATATCTCGAATGTTATATTAATCAGAAAATAAATTAATATGCTTTAAAAGAGCACATAATCCCAACATTATTCCCAGGGCATAAACGTACGTATGTTCGGAAGTTCAAGTTGAACACGTGAAAAAGGATTCAAAAGACTTACATTTAGATTTTGAACATGGAGTCTCAAGAGCCAACCCTTGGAAGAAAGGCAGTTCCTGTGGGAATTTGCTTCTGGTAATAAAACATGACAGCTCACGCCCCTTGACAGACTGAAGAAACCACGTTGATTAATATTGCCGCAATTTAGTGGCATATGCATAAGGAGAGGCATCTGATTAAACTTGTATATAAAATTTTCTATAGCTGCAGCCCATCTCCATGAAGTACAAACCCAACGAAAAGAAACAAAATCTTCGCATAATATTATCTGCCGAGCAATTTCAACCAACAGATCATAATGAAGTTCTGACCAATTCACCATTTCAGAGGCCAGTCGACTAAAGATTAATTGAAATACGCTAACCCCTTAAGACTAATCTCGCTCTATATATATATATTTTTGGTAACATATTGTGTGTTAAATAGAAAACCTTTTTCAAATCGGAGGCGTACAAAAAATTATCATAGTAATTTTGTATATTGCAACAAAAATCTAGTTATGAATTCTACTAAAATCAGAAAAGCAAGTCAATTCAAAGTGGTAAAATTGAAATAATAATAAGTAGTATTCAAATAAGAAAACTAGTACGGGCTTGTACGTATCTGTAATTTGGATTCGACCAATAAGCAGGGTACGACCCACCAAAACTAGTGGGCAATGATCTCGTTAGCCATTATGGTTCTGTTAATTGTACATTATGCGTTAAATTTAAGACGTAGAAAAGGTGAACTAAATAAGAAAGAATTAAAAAAATAAATAAAGATGATGTAATAATTTCTTTGTGACTCTAATGAGCTTAAAATTACCTTTTCTCATTGTGCGAGGAATACGGAATCAAGCGCACCAAATAATTACAGAAAAATAAATGACACAAAATTTAACGTGATTCGGCAATATGCCCACGTCCACGGGAGCAAAAGAAAAAAATTATATTATTAACAATTATTGGAGTACAATATTTGGGTAATGAAAATTCACTTCCCAAAACCAAATATACCTAATACTCTCACGCTCTACAGGAAAGATAAATTCCCTAGATACACTTCTCTCACTTCTCTCAAAAGCTTAGAAACTTATAAGCTTAACAAATTTTGAGATGATTTCCAAGTGAAGAATGCATCTCTATTTATAGCAAAAAACGTTGCACTATTGCACCAAACTCTGGGTCAAATTGTCAATTAAATCTACAACTAAATTCTTCAAAATTGACAAACATATGCATGCGGTGCTAACTTCCTCTAAATCATCAATTATGCATGTGGCTTACCTTTTCTTTTTCAACCAATTTGAATAAACACCTCACCAAAAGTCTTTGACTTTTCAAGAATTCTCTACCTCGGTGAAGATTGCTCCAAATTTGAGCTAACTGTTAACATTATGTGTCCATAATGTTGATTTTGATGATAACGAACAAGATTAAAAATGATTAAAGTTTTAAAAGCTTAAATTATTTTAAATAAATCATTATTTTCATAATATAAAGGTTTTATACTTAATGAAAAAAGATTTGGGTCATAATATAATTATAGAAAGTTTTAGAGTAAAACTATAATTTTAAATCTCGCATTTCGAAAACGGATAATCGATAATTTTCAGAAAGCATGTTCTATAAAGGATTGTTAAAATGATGATTCTGGAAAATAACGGTGAACCGTTTACTGAAAACGATGAACCGATAATTTTTAGATTGCTAACCTTCAACCGTTTACCAACAACGGTTAAACCAAATTTGTTTTGCAGGTATCTGGAAATTAACGGTGATTAGATAGTGACAAATGGTCAACTATTTATTTGAAATTCAGCTCAACGGTAACTTTGACCAAGCCAAACAGTTAACCGTTAACGGCTAACGGCGATATGTTTTCTGGCAGAAAGTCAATCGCGGCTAGTTTTCAATTCCAACTATAAATAAGCTCAATCAAATTCAAATAAGGAGAGATCCAAGAGTTATCATTGAGCTTACTACTGAGCATATAACCATTATTGAGCTTTAAACTTGTTTTTGTTTCTTTGGTTCACACATTGAGCATTCATTTGTAATCAAATATATTGTATGAGAGAAAATTCATTTGTAATCTTTATCCATGAGAGGTTGTAAGTGTTGAGATACACTTGGGTTAAGAGATTGGGGATAATTGTTGAGTGTTAGAAAGTGTATATTTATAAAGGAGAAAATCGTCATTTTACACTTCAAGTCTCACTAACATTGTTACTTTTATTTATTTAAGTATTTTGTTATTTAATTATGTGTGTTTCATTATAATTAGGTATTTTATGTATTTTAGGGGCATCACGATCGTTTCACAATGAACGACTGATCAGACAGCAAAACGGACATCACATTTGAACTCAGGACGGTCGAAAACCTTAGGAGGAGCATAAAAGGAAAAATATCACTGTTCACATATACGGCACTATTCATAATGCAGATTATTTACGGTAGTCTTGCATAAATAATATCTTGTGCAAAACCGTGGTCAAACCGTGTGTACTGTGTAAATAGTAGTCAAACCGTGTATACTGTGCAAATAGTATTACTGTTTAAATAGTGGCTGTTGACTGTTGACTGATGACGTGGCGCAATCCTGAGCGTCCGAACTGTTTTTAATCCGATGGTCATGATTCACTCAATGTATCTATAAAAAGGGGGCTTCCCCCCCTAATTTGATATCCCTGAATTCATTTCTAAGCTTAGATTTCTGTAATTCCTTCTCCTTCTTGTATTTTCTACGTATTTTAATAAATTTCCATTTTACCCCTAGTTCAAAAATGAGTAGCTAATTTTCTTTTAAGCTTGGGTTGAAGGTGAAGTCTCAACATGTTCCATGGGCTTAATTTGGTAAATTTACTTTCTCTTCCCCTCTAATATTTGTGGTTGTTTTGACTTTTCGTCGACAAATAATAATAGTCTTGTCTAGATACCGCCCTGGTTAAACCGGCACACTAGTACAAGGTTATTATTATTTAGCACCATATTTATTTGAGCGTGGTTCATGAGGTGTAGAATCCCCCATCATGATTTAATTGGTATTAATATGGAATATTTAGCCCATGGAGCATGTTGATGCAGATCCGGATACCCAAGTGCTTTATCTTAATTGTTTCCAGTTTCAATTTATTCCTGCCAATTTAATTTAAATTCTAGCATATTTTAAATTCCTTTCACCATAAATTCATCCACCCAATTAAGAAAATTAATTCTACACATAATTAAAATCCACCACTAGGCCTTTATTTTTTAATGGTAATGACTATCCTTATTGGAAAACTAAGATGAGAATATTTTTACAAGCCTTAGATTATGAAATATAGGAAATAGTTTACAATGGTTCATTCATTCCTAGAAAGAGTGCTTCAAGTGAATCGGATAGGAAAAAGATGTCTTTAAATTCCAAGGCTATGAATGCTTTAGTTTGTGCCTTAGATAAAAAAGAATTTCATAGAGTTTCAAATTGTCCTTATACTTATGAAATTTGGAGAAAACTTGAAGTGGTGTATGAGAAGAATACAAATGAGGAGGAATCTCATGAAGTGCCAAATTTGGTGTTAGCCTAAAGGGCTATACATATTATAATTTTGATGATAACAAACATATGTATTAAGTGTTTTAATAAATTTTGTATTTCACAAGTTCACTAGTTTTTTAAGGATAATTTTTATGCAAGTGAATCAAGTCAAATCAAGTTCAAGACACTTAACGGACAACGACGAAATCAAGAATAGAGTTTAGAGCTCAACGGACAATTTATTGCGACAATTTCTTGTAAAGCCAGTATGATTTAATTTACACTTAGTTTAGCATTTGAGAAGCTCAATATATTGTTTAGTAAATAATTATTTTGTGGATTTGAGAAATTTGGTTTAAAATGAAAAAGTTTTAAATTTCGAAGTTGGACTTATTTGTCAAGTTTGAAACCTTTTGGGCTATATTGTAACTTATAAACGATTGAGGATCTAAGTGAAAGTTTTTGACATTTTTAAAATTTTATGATAATTTTGTTAAAACTTAAAAGGACTTATTTGAAAAGGTTTATTCTAGTTTGGGCCATATTATAATTTAAGAAAGTTTTGGGAATTACATATTATTTATAAATTCTGGAATTGGACTTGTTTAAAAAGTTTTATGACTTTTTAGGCCATAGTATAATTACAGAAAGTTTGGGGCAAAACTCTAACCATTTCATCGAATAGCTTGAGCCGAACTATACCTATTCTCATCGTGTGACAGTGTGACAAGGTCAATCATTCCCCATCACAACTGCACCAAATTCCAATTCGCTGAAATCCGTAAACCATTCCCTAATGGGACACAAATGGTAGGTTGCTCTGATATCAAGTATTCATTTGCTTGAACTTGCAACATACGCCATAGATGTAATAGACAGTAAGTAGTCTGAGTCTCCATCCTCATTGCCATGTTTGCTACTACTAGTTTCTCCACATCTCTCTTCTGAGCGTTCAGACAATCTTTTCTCTAATGACCCTTTTCATGACAAAAGGCATACTCATCTCGAGCTATATTCTACTTCTCGATTTAGACCGAGAATTCTTTCCACCATGCTTCTTCTTTTTCTCCATCGCCCTTTCTCTGGTTAACAAAGCTTCAGATGATGCTCTTTCGGAATGTTTATGATTATTTTGAATTTCTAAATTAGTCAATGCTATGCAGACATATTTGAAAATGATCACGCTTTTTCCATATATCAAGGTAGTCACAAAATATCTATATTCTTCTGGCAATGAGTGTAACAAAATAATAGCCTTAACTTCATCCTTAATATCTTCATTAAGATTTTTCAAATCAGCAAGTAACTTTTCAAATCTTAAGATATGATTGTGCATTGACACCCTAAGCTTTATTCGAAAACCATATATTTGACTCATTGCATGAAGACGATTTTCAGGACTTTTTAACAGGTACTTTTCCTCTAATGTATGTCACAAAGTTATCGTACACTCCTCATCTTTCACCAAGCATTTCACCTCCTTGGTCAAACATGATCTAATCTGACCACAGGCCTTCTTGTTCATATGATCCCAAGTTTATTCATCATACAAGTGCTTTTTATTTTTCAAAACAATATCAAGATTGATTTAAATAAAAGCATCCATAACTTTGTGCCTCCACGTGCCGAAGTTAGTTTTCCTATCAAACTTTTCAACATCGATCTTCTGAGCTCCTATAACAGGTGCCGAAAGGCGATGCAACAAGTCTCGCCTCTCACCTGAAGTATCTCCAAGAATAGTCTGGATGGATCTCTCCCCACTTCTGAAAGTTTCACCTTCTACTATTTTCTTAATAAACTATTCCCACATGAGAGATTAGTGTCTGTGTGTATGTACGCGTGAAAAATACACCAGAAAAGTTCTTAGGAAAGACTAGAGGAGTCACAACGGTCCCACTTAAAACCCAGACTCTTTAGACTCTTTATCGCCTAGTTAACAGAACTTTCCTAGACATATAAAAATACACACTACTTACAATAGACTGTCTCCCAAGTACAAATGACCGTCTCCACTGTATTTATAAATAGTACAGTACGTAAATAGTGCCATATACGAGAATAGTACTGTATACATAAACAGTATCGTATGTGAATAGTACAGTATCCCTACAAGTACGAACCGTTGGTTTTGATACCACTTGTTGTGCGCGGAATGCGGAATCAAGCGCACCAAATAATCACAGAAAAATAAAGGACACAGAATTTAACGTGGTTCGGCAATATTCCTAAGTCCACGGGAGTAAGAGAAAAAATTGTATTATTACCAATTATTAGAATACAATATTTGCGTAATGAAAACTCACTTCCCAAAATCCAAATATACTTAATACTCTCACACTTTGCAGGAATGATAAATTCCCAGACACACTTCTCTCAAAAGCTTAAAAACTTATAAGGTTAACAAATTTTGGGATGATTTTCAAGTGAAGCATACATCTCTATTTATAAAAAAAACATTGCAATGTTGCACCAAACACTTGGTCAAATTGTCAATTAAATCAGCAACTAAATTCTTCAAAATTGACAAACACATGCATGCGGTACCAACTTCTTGCAAATCGTCAATTATGCATGTGGCTTACCTTTTCTTTTTCAACCAATTTGAATAAAAACTCACCAAAAGTTTTTGACTTTTCAACAATTCTGCAATACCTTTGTGATTTATCCAATTTTAAGATATTTGGCTATAAAAGGGAGCTCCCCATTTCGTTTCATTTATCCAATTTTGGTGAAAGAGAAAGCAGAGAGCTTGAGTGATTTTAAGAGTTTAGTGAGTGAGAGATTGGGTGTATTCAATCTCTAAATCTTATCATACAAACCTTGTTGAAAAGTCAAAGACTTTTTGGTGAGTTGTGTATTCAAATTGGTTGAAAAAGAAAAGGTAAACCACATGCGTAATTGACTATTTGGAGGAACTTGGCACCGCATGCATGTGTTTGTCAATTTTAAAGAATTTAGTTGCAGATTTAATTGACAATTTGACCAAGGGTTTGGTGCAATAGTGCAACATTTTTTGCTATAAATAGAGATGCATTCTTCACTTGCAAAATCATCCCAAAATTTGAGAGCTTAAGAGAAATTACAAATAAAGCAATTCTAGAGTTTTGAGAGTGTGAGCAATTGGAGAGTGTGTGTGAGAGTACTAGATGTATTTCGGTTCTGGGAAAGTGAGGTTTCTTTATTCAAATTTGTACTCTAATAATTGTTAGTAATACAATTATTTTTCTCTTACTGTCGTAGACGTAGGAATATTGCTGAACCACGTAAAATTATGTGTCTTTTATTTTTCTGTAATTATTTGGTGTGCTTGATTCTGCATTTCGCGCACAACATGTTGAATAAACTATTCGCACCTGAGAGATCAATGTCTATGTGTATGTAAGCGTGAAAAATGCACCGGGAAAGACTGGAGGGGTAACAACGGTCCCACTTAAAACCCAAACTCCTTAGGCTCTTATCGCCTTATTGACATAACTTTCCTAGACATGCAAAAATACACACTACTTACAATAGACTGTCTCCCAAGTACAAATGGCCGTCTCTACCATATTAGTAAACAGTATCGTACGTGCACTGTTGCACCAAACCCTTGGTCAAATTGTCAATTAAATCTGCAACTAAATTCTTCAAAATTGACAAACACATGCATGCGGTGCCAACTTCCTCCAAATCGTCAATTATGCATGTGGCTTACCTTTTCTTTTTCAACCAATTTGAATAAACTACTCACCAAAAGTCTTTGACTTTCCAACAAACTAAATAAGAAAGAATTTAAAAAAATAAATAAAGATGACGTAACAATTTCTCTCTGAGATTTTTTTTTAATTCATTGAAATGCTGCTAAGCTAAGATAAATCCAATCAAATAGAAATAGAACTGGGGTACCTGTGGTTAAGCTTGCTTTTGTTAAATGGACATCTCGTTCCCCTCTCGTCATGTTTGCTCGCCGTGAATTTTGACAAATTTTTAAAAGTCGTCATAATATTTCAATCTAATTAAAATCTTGAATAATCTAAGCATCTGCCTTACTTCACTGTATATGTATATTTATACGTAGTTCTTTTCGAACCGGAGACATGAAAAAGGATTAAATAAATAAAAAATAATCATAATTTCATTCTAGTATTCCACATTATATTTAGTTTTACTAGCATAAGGTCAATCAAGTTAAATCAATCATGAGTTTCACTTGACTGGATACTTGAGTTCTAACCCCCTCAAAAAATAAAAATCTCAAAATATGAATAGTTTCTATGTATTGCTCAAGGAAAATCAAGAGAAAAATTAGAATCAATCAAGCACGGAGAATTGCAAGAAGGATAATGGATATATAAATAGTATAATATTTTTAATTACAATATTATCTCCAATGATCTTAGAAACAAATAATTACTTATGAGGCATTACAAGTAGTGGTTATAAGGAATGGAGCTGCGTTAAATACTTGTTGGGAGAACTTTGTAGTCCTGGTGGTCCTACCCGGCTTGAATTTAAATTAGTCGGAACCCAATGTGGTTTTCGGATGCCAGATGGTTTAATACACCAGAAAAAAAAAATGGAAACGTAACAAAGAATGACAAATACGTCAACATTGTCGCTGCTTCTGATTTTATGCAGCAAAATAAATTTGAAATCAAATATACAACCAAACTTTTTTAAAAATAAAATCTAATCTTAAGTAAGCTAACGAAAATAGGAAAAAGATCCTCTCATGATCTGATCTCATCAGAGCTTTTCAAGATCTCTTGCCATGTGTATTTTAGTGGTAGTGTATGGGTGAGATTCAACTTCTTTTATTTTTTTATTTATTAACTAGCAATCAATAAATGAGTTATATTGCTCAGAACATGATCAGATCAGGAGAGGATCCTGATCCACGAAAATAACTATGTTCAAGCCACATGGAGAGGGCAATACGGCTACTAGACTTACCAATAAAATGCGGGACAATGCTACCACGTCCAATGTCGTAGATTCCCGTGTCCTTGCCATTATTACTACTTATTAGAGTCCCTTTCTACTTGACAATCATCAGTGAATTACATACGATTTGGTTTGTAGATGGATGAGTCGAATACTTCAAAAGACAAGGAAGAATTAAGAGGAGAGCTTTATTACCAACCATGTACAAGTAATTAAGTCAACCCCAAAAACCTGAAACTCATGTACTCTGCTTCGCCAACGGCCAATAATGATGCCCCTTCTGATTCTACCAAATATTTCCGCTGTCCCAACGAAGACCAAGACATTTAACACTTGTGCCATAACAATCAAATTAAATTAGAATCCTCAGAACTAAAATCACAAACAACTATCTGCCCACACTTACCTACAGCTAGCATAAAACTTAGCTTTGTGACGAATAACAACAGGCTTCTCCCATTCCAAGCGTGTACATTGGTTCAAGATTTTCGGCCTTGTTTGAAATACGCGAGTCTTCTTTTGCTTTCGTAAATAACCATTACTATGTAATCAGAGTTTTCCAAGTTACTCAATGACACAATAAATCGTTCGAAGAAAATGGATTGGTGATCTCGTTGAGGAAATTCCCTAAATTATAACCATAACGTGTTCTGAATGTGCTCGGAAGTTAAGTTTGAACACGTTATAAAGGATGCAAAAGAGACTTACATTGCAATTTTGAGCATCAAAAATTAGAAGCTAACCCTTTGAAGAAAGGCAGTTCCCGCAGGAATTTGCTTCTCATAACAAAACACGGTGGCTTATGCCTTTGAAAGACTGAAGAAACCACATTGGCTATTGCTGCAATTTGTGGCAGATGCATAAGGAGACGCTTCTGATTAAACTTGTTCTTTTAAATGTCATTATATCAAGTTGTTATTTTGTTTTGTTGACAATAATTTGTTTAGGTGTCAGTTATTTAGGACCTAGTCAAGTAAGTGGTGGACTTAGTCTAAGACTTGGAGTTATTTTCATGCTTAGAGTTGCCTGTCATTAGGAATAACCGTTATCTTTTTTTTTATAAAGGTTCAGTAAATAAAGATGCATAGGTAACTCTGAATTTGAACAACACCGGTGTGTTTCACAAGGAGGTGCGGGGTCTCTCGAAGGATTCTGATTTATTTACTTGCTTTTTCTTCTTAGATATTTCATCTTGCATCCAAAATGTTGATTCTAGCTCGACTGTACTATGTTCGTAAAGCTGTTGATAGTGCCAGCCAATCTCCGTGAAGTACAAACCCAACAAAAAGAAACAAAGTCTTCGTACAATTAACTATTTGAAGAATAAACGTGACATTTTAATTAGAAAATTAACTAATTGAAGCCAAGATCTAGATCCAGTGGTAAAGAGCAATTTTCGTAGAATTCAAGTTGTGTTCGAATTTGAATGGTAAGTTAATAATAATAATTAAAAAAAATTAACTAGCGTTAATCTATAGAGGTCTTAGATTATCAAACAATGATAGAGCCTCCATTTTTATAAATTTCAAGTGGAATAATTACATTATTTCACCAACCAGTAAATGAATATCACATCATTTGAGAAGGAATTTTAAGGTAAAATTTTGAGATGTATATCACTACTCAATTATATATATATAGTATAAAAAATCTAATAAGGACCAAAAATATAAAAGTCTATTAAGAATAAAAAAATATAAAAGTCATTCCTAATTAGAAGAATGAAAGTGTCATTCTCCTGTAATCATATCTCTAGATTTTATATAAATTTATTAATGCAAAATTTTAATAGAAAAATGGTACCTAAACCTAACGCCTTTGACATTGCTGCCAATAACACTCACAATCACTTACAACTTACAAGAATAAAGAATTGGTAATAAATTTATTAATGTTCTCAAGGAATTTTTAGTTTGACTTTACATTCTCAGACCCATTTGTCACATAACACCTTAGTCCGTTAACAAAGCCCTTTCATGAGAATATTAAAACTGCTGTCGAATAAGCATCTTAACAACCCCTTTCTGACATGCATGCATGCCTGCTTATGGGAACAAATTTGAAACATAAAAGAAATTTTCAATCGATGTGAGAGTTGGAGTATTTTATAGCTTTTGTCCTCATTAATTATGAGTAAGAGAATATTTCTACGTCACTAATGATTAAAACGATCACTATATAAGGGGTAGCAAAGTATGTTTAACAATATCAAGTCCGAAAACACAACTTTTGGGAAATGGGAACTCGGGGACAGGCGAGGCAATGGCCTCAATTGTTTTGTGCTATGGCATTTTTGCTCATAGCCACCACCACCAAGGCATCGGCTGATGATTATGCTTCAGCACCACCACCAAAGGATGCAAAGCACCCCCCAGGCCACTACAAGCCACCGAAACCACCAAAGCACCACGAGTCACCACCACCATACTACTACAACTCACCGCCGCCACTGGTACATTCTCCTCCACCACCTTATTACCATAAGTCCCCACCACCACCATCTCCATCTCCACCACCTCCTTACTATTATAAATCACCACCAACACCAAAGCATTCTCTTCCACCTCCTTACTACTACAAATCACCACCCCCTCCTTCTCGCTCCCCGCCTCCACCATATTATTACAAGCCTCCCCAACCACCATCTCCATCTCCCCCACCGCCTTATTACTATAAATCACCACCACCACCAAAATATTCTCCTCCGCCACCTTACTACTATAAGTCACCACCTCCACCAATAAAGTCTCCACCTCCGCCATATTACTATAAATCACCACCACCACCAAAACATTCTCCCCCGCCACCTTACTACTACAAGTCACCATCACCACCAGTGCATTCTCCCCCACCACCTTACCATTACAAATCTCCGCCACCACCAAAGCGTTCTCCGCCACCACCTTATTATTACAAGTCGCCACCTCTACTAGTGAAATCTCCACCTCCATCACCTTATTACAAATCGCCACCGCCACCTTACTACTACAAATCTCCACCACCACCAAAGCATTCTCCTCCACCACCTTATTACTCCAAATCTCCACCCCCACCAAAACATTCACCTCCTCCACCATACTACTATATGTCACCACCTCCACCTGTAAAGTCTCCACCTCCACCACCTTACTACAAATCGCCACCACTACCACCAAAGCATTCTCCCCCACCACCTTACTACTACAAATCTCCACCACCACCAAAGCATTCCCCACCACCACCTTACTACTATAAGTCACCACCTCCACCAGTAAAGTCTCCACCATCGCCACCTTACTATGAATCACCACCATCACCAAAGCATTCTCCCCCGCCACCTTACTACTACATATCTCCTCCACCACCAAAGCATTCTCCCCCGCCACCAAAATATTCTCCCCCACCACCTTACTAATACAAATATCCATCACCACTATCTCCATTCCCATCTCCATCTTACTTTTATAACTTCTTACTGCCACCATCTACATCACCTCCACCACCACCTCCGTCACTATCACTACTGCCTCCCTACTATTACAAGTTGCCACCACCTTCTTCATCTCTACTTTCTTCCTATTGCTACAAATCACCCTCACCTCCTGAAGGTTATTAAGTTTAATGTCCCTTCTTGAAACAAGTTTAAAATTCAATAAGAATAAATATGTTCTGATAGGTCATAAATAGTCATGCTATATTTAGTTTAATTCCCTCATAGAAATATTTATTTTGTGCTAATATGTGGAAATTATGTTTGAATTTATTTAGGAGATGAATCCTGGATGATGTGATGAAACGTCTCCAAAAAGGGCTTTATTTGGGCTTTGCAAACGTGGGCTGACCTTTTCCTAGAAGGAGTCGGTTTCTAGCAATCAGAATTGGAGAAGGATTTGGTCTCCTAGCACAAAGAGGAAGAAGAAACCAAGAGAAAAAGGAAAGCTAGCAAAAGAGGAAAAGCTAACGTGAGAGAGGACTCCTACTTTGAAAGGAAAAAGGAGAGCTTGCCGTTTCTTATAAAAGGCAAAGTGAAGAAACAAAAAGAGGGGGGCGTGAGCAAGGAGAAGTGAAGATCTGCTGCAATTTCTTCTTTAAACAATTTCTTTTTGAATTGTTTAGCCACCATGAGTGGCTTAGGTTTTAATTCCGATCCAGGGGTAATCAAATTCCAATTGTAGTTTTGTGAGGCTTTGAACTTAACAAGAATTTCTTCAGTCCAAGTAATTTTTATTTCTTGTTCTTATTGTCTATGAATTATTGATATTGATTGAGTTGACACCTTAATTCAATATTTATTTTTCTATCGCTAGTCAGGAATTTGTGATCCGCAATTGTCATGAATGAATGAATTGAGTAGTAAGGAGTTGGCTCATGTGTGTGTATATTGATGGCCACAATTACATAGCTTGCATGATAGGCTCTAGGGAAATAAAAATACAAATTGATTAAATTGGAGAAATCTGAAATAATTGATTTTGTTTTAGTCATTCTCACTATTCTTAATACTATCATTTAATTTGATATGGAACGATGATGCCCAGTTAAATTAGTGATAAGTTTGGATTTGAGCGATTGTTTGAGTCTATTACATTAGGAGAATAATTGCTTTCTGCGGGATTCCGATTAAGTAGACTAAGTTCTTGGATTGAGTAATTTATATTTTTGCCTATGATCAAAATTGCAATTGGATGGAATTAACACCCTTGGATTGGAAGTTTGGTAAGATTGATCTTTTCTTTGTTTAATTTTAAATCTTGTTTTATTTTATTTTATTTTGTTTTATCAATTTCTTGTTACAAAGAACAAACCCAAAACCCAGAAAAACGGCTTGCCGGTTTCTCTAAACGGCTGACCGTTAGTGAGCAGAAAGGAGAAATCGCGAATTCGGTTTGCCGGTTTCATTAACCGGATTGCCGTTTAGCTTCAGAACCGAGAGGGCCTGAAATTCAGACTTCCGGTTGTCCATCATCCGGTCATCCGTTTCCCTTCCAGAACCGATACAAATCGCAACCGGCTTGCCGGTTTTCCCTCATCCGGTCATCCGTTTCCTTCCAGAATCAAGCCAATCAGCAAACGGTCTTCCGGATTCCTTTTTCCGGTTGTCCGAATCGAGTCAGTAAGTAGACAAACTACAACCGGTCTTCCGGTTTCGCTTATCCGGTTAGCCGGATAGCACCCAGAATTCTTCAACTCGCAAACGGCTAACCGTTTTCCATAAACGGTGATCTGTTTAGAGGCAGCAAGCTCGAAAACCTTGAATTCTTGGGAAATTAATTTTGTTTTAAACTTTGAGAGATTAAATACATAGTTCTCTTGGGATTCGACCTGGTTTCACTACTTCTACAAATTTATTTAGGTGAATCAGTATTTGTTTTGAGGAGCTTCGAAAACTTCCGTCATGTTCCTTTGGTTGCCTTTTTTATGAATTTTTTATGTCAATGGTTTTATGAATAATTTGTAAGAAGCATTCAATGTGCCATTTGTCATGTGCAATAAAAATCTTCTAACTTAATGTATCAAAAAAAGAAGTATTGTTCCATAAGAATTATGTTGTTGTTTTATCACAAATGTGTTGTAGCACATGAAATTCGCCCGGATGAAGTAATATTATGTCTTGATGACCAATCATGTGCAACACTGATCATGTACATAGTTTTTGCAATGTCATGATAATGTCCATGCATATAATAATAAATTTCTTCCTTATAAAATCAAAGAAAATGAAGATACAAGCCTTTTATTCTCTAATCATTCACTCAGGCAACATTATTTTAATTGAGGTTTTGATCAATCCTAATGCTAACAAATACAAATCAAATACAAGATCAATAAAATCCAGATTTTAAATGAATCAGAAAAACAAACACTAGACTTAACCAAGCGGTTAACCTTTATTATTCTCCCTCAATAAAAAATACAAAGATGTAGGTAGATTACAAACTATCACTCAGAAAATAGAAATCATCTAAATTGGTCAACAAATGATCTCAAAACCTGCTGCAATCACTTGTTCAGCTAAGTAAGAAAATTACCCTTTTCCAATTTAACTACTTGTCTACTTTAGCATGGCAACTTTCAATAACACCCTTCAACCTGACAGATTTGAATAACTAATGCCATCAATAACTATAAATCTTGACAAAATTTTTTAGTTTAATTAAAGAAATAAGCATAATATTAAATAAAATGAAAAAAAAAAGCCATAAACATAGTGTTGAAGTACCATTGTACTTGTGAACTAACTTTTGATATTGATTAAGCTCATGAACTCTTCGAACTTTTGTATTTTGAATATGCTCATGCCCTATCTTATGTCTCCTCTATGAACCACTTTTTTTAAAATTATTTTCAATATGATACTAAGGTACACACATAAGTAAATTTCTTTAATAATTTTGCGACCAGGATGTGGCAACCTAGGTGATACTTGAATTGGTTATTTGCACATTTTGCTACATTGTGCTACATTTTTCTGAGTTTGCTTGTTGTTTTTCTCTTTGTTCCATCAATTCCCATATGAGGACAATATCATTTTAAAAAAGAAAGGTACCACTGAAGTACAACAAAATATTAAATTTAATATACTATAGAAATTTTCTTTTTTAGGCCTTTTCATATATTAGAGTTATGTTTTTGTTGTCTTATAGAGGAATATTTGCATTTTAACTAAATGAGAATATTCTCATTAGAGAATTATTAATAAGAGAGTAGTAACAAATAATACTTGACTATGTTGTTTCATTTTTAACGACACATTCAACCGAGTAATGATAGAGAACCAACTCTAACCCAACATGAAAGAAAACAGAAGTTGAAATATTTAAGTGAATACTTTTAAAGTTTGAATTAATAATAAAATTGTCCCAAAAAACTAAGTTAATGGACTTAATGTGAGATTTATTGATAGGGTGCATAAATATCATTTTTCAGAATGAAAGCTTTGTTCTGCAAGTGGTTGATATTGTTGTGCATTAACATCAAAGATACGTTAAGTACGTACCAAATTCTATTGTAAAATTTATAAATTTATAAATAGAAGATTTTATAAATTAATTCTAGGTAAATCCTCGATGATATGAATAAATGGAGAAGAGAAAGTTGTAATAATTATCGTAATTACAGTAAGAAGCTAGCTCATCATTGAGTTGTAAGATTTTCAATTTTCTTGAACACGCTTTGACGTACAATAGCAAAAAATTCTGTCTATGAGCAATCGACCGTACAACATCTTAACCACTCTATTGACATTTTAATTAATTGATGAGCTTTTTTTAATTTCTATGAACCAAATGGAGACATTTAGTGAAAGTTGTCGGGCTGTGGAATAAAAATTCTCCCTTCGCGTTTTTCTCTGAAAAACAGAATGGGAGCTTATGAGTGGGTCGCAATGACTCTTCAAGCTCACCCACCAAGGGTTGGGTGCTTTTAAGGGATCTTAAGGCTAAGCTTTCTTAACTTCAGATCTTTCATCCAGTTTATTTCTTCTAAGTGATTGTCAGTGAAATTTTAAGTTCGGCTAGAGAGGTGAAGTGGTCAAGAATTCAGATTGTGGAAGCTACAAATGGACACAGAAGAGCTGATAAAGAAGTGTAAAGCAATATCACTTGATAGAGACAAAAGGGGGAAGGTAACCCTAAAAAGTAAAATGAAGGAAAAAGGGGAGAAGATTCTTGCGGGATGCATGATTGGGAAAGTGTTACTAAATAGAGAAGTGAAAAAAGAAAGCTTTAAAGTGGCTCTGCTTCCTGTATGGAAAACAATGAAGGAAGTCAAAATCGAAGAGCTAGGGGGAAATGTCTTTATCTTTCAGTTTGGAAGTGAAGCTGATAAGCGGAAAGTTTTTACAAGGGGTCCGTGGCATTTTGATAAAGCGTTAATTGTATTAACAGAGCCAACATGTATAGGGGAGCTAACAAAACAGGCCTTTACGCATGTTTCATTTTAGGTCCAAATACTCAATATACCCATCATGTGCATGAACACGAAGACAATACAAGAATTGGAGGAAGCTATTAGCAGAGTGGAAGAGATTGCCACAGACATTACAGAAGCATGTTTTGGCAAATATATCAGGCTTTGCATTTTAGTGGACATCACAAAACCATTGATAAAAGCTCTATATCTGAAGCAGGAAGAGGATGAAGATAGAATGGATAAAGGAGAGCAAGAAGGAGGGGAGGATACAACAATGAAGGAGACGAAGAAAAGAAAATCCCAATACCAGTAAGATACGAAATATTGCTAGATTTTGCTATGTTTACGGGCATGTGGGGTGTTGTGCAAATTTTATTGAACTTGCAAGCGTACGAATCTATTGTAGAATAGATTAATGGTGACGAGTGTCGATCCCACGAGAAGGTTGATTTTAATTATGTGCAGAATTAATTTTCTTAAATGGATGGTTGGATTTATGGCGGAAGGAATTTAGATTGTCCTAAAATTTGAATTGAAATGGCGAGAGTAAATTGAAATGAAACTATTATACTTGAAGCACTTGTGTATCTGGATCTGCATCAACATGCTCCATAGGATAAATATTTCTTATTAATGCCAATTAAATCATGAGGGGGGATTCCACACCTCATGAACCACGCTCAAATAAATATGGTGCTAAGAGCTTATCGTGCCAAATAATAATAACCTTGTACTAGGGTGCCAGTTTAACCAGGGCAGTATCTAGACAAGATTATTAATATTTGTCGAAGAAAAGTCAAAACATCCACAAATATTAGAGGGGAAAAGAAAATAAATTTACCAAATTAAGTCCATGGAACATGTTGAGACTTCACCTTCAACCCAAGCTTAAAAGAAAATTAGCTACTCATTTTTAAACTAAGGGTAAAATGAAAATTTATTAAAATATGTAGAAAATACAAGATGGAGAATGAATTACAGAAAACTAAGCTTAAAAATGGATCAGGGGTCTCAAATTAGAAGGGGTGGGGGGAGAGCCCATTTTTTATAAATACATTGAGTGAATTGTGACCATCAGATTAAAAACAGTTCGGACGCTCAAAATTGTTCCACGTCATCAGTCAACAGTAAACAGTATGCGGTTTGCACAGTAACACGGTTTGACCACGGTTTGCACAGTAACGCGGTTTGTACAGTAATACTATTTACACAGTAACGCTGTTTGAATAGTCAATAATCCCATGTATATGCATGTACTGTACACACGATTTTTAGTCTACTGAAATGCTGCCACGTCACCGATCAACAGTACATAAGATTTTTAGCCCAATAAGATTGTGACACATCATCGGTCAACGCCACATAAGCAGTCAATGCCACATAATTCGTCCAATCAAATACTACCACATCACATATTGATGCCACATCATCGGTCAATGCCACGTCATTGGTCAACACCATGTTATCGGATCGTATATATAAACAAAGGTCGAATAAGACTATAAACAACAGACGATTTGAACGACTATATGTGAATAGTGACATTTTTCTTTTATGCTCCTCCTAAGATTTTCGACCGTCCTGAGTTCAAATATGATGTCCGTTTTGCTGTCTGATCACTCGTTCATTATGAAACGATCATGACGCTCCTAAAATACATAAAATACATAATTATAACAAAACACACATAATTAAATAACAAAAGACTTAAATAAATAAAAGTAGCAATGATAGTAAGACTTGAAGTGTAAAATGATGATTTTCTTCTTTATAAATATGCACTTTCTAACACTCAACATGGGGCATCAATTCAGAGAATGCACCAACTACAAAAATCAGTTGAGAGAGGAGATAACATATGGGCCATGGATGAAAGCCCTAATAATAATGGAACAAATAAAGCAAAATAGGAGGAAAAAAAATAGTAGAATAGATCAAGGGAAGACAAATCAAGGATTCACAACAACGGTAGTTCAAGGGAAACAAGGGTACTCGGAGATAAATGATGGAGTAATCTGAAAGTTAGAAAAAAATGGGTACGGGTCAAGAATCATCACAATGGGGGGTTTCCCAAAAATGTCAAATCAAAACAGCAAAATGCAATCATAGACAGCAGAAGAAAGTCAGTCAGTGGGAGAAAGTCAACTTGAGGCGGGAAAGAAAAAGCAGTTTGAGAGGGAAATGAGAGATGAAAAATAAAAAAAGAACCAATAGGAAGAGGAAAATAGACTGAGCATCTTTAGCCCAAAAAAGGTGCCCCAACAGAAACAAACCCATTATCAGATCAATAAAAAACATATACGAAGGAAGGAGATAGGCCTGGAGCAAATAAAGCAAAGCCAAAGAGATATAAATGGAAACTGCAAGCCAGACACGCAAAAAAAGTCACTAGCCACAATAATGGACCGAAAACAATGAAAAGGTCTAGTGAGGAAATACTTTGGGATAGTTTAGAAATAAAAAGAAAAAAGATAAGGAGCCCAATTAAGGTAATGATATTAGCATCTCCAAAGGCTAAATGCAGATTGATGCTGGAGGTACAAAGCAGTGGAAGAAATGGAGCTGATGAAGTGCTTATGGAAGAACCAACGCCAGAGTTTAGCTACCAGCCCTGCCGACAACAATAAAGATAATCATCTCGAATGTCCGGGGACTGGGGAATGATTGGGGGTTCCAAGAAGCTTAAAAAAATCTCCGATTACATAGACCGCATGTGATGTTTCTATGTGAGACAAAGCTGAAGTCTAAGCAAATGATGGACAAAGGTAAGAAACTTAATTTTTCCAATTGTTTTACTGTTGATATAAGTGGCCTAGGAGGTGGTTTGGCTTTGCTATAGAATGACAAAATTATTGTGGAGATAAAATCATATAGCAAACACCATATTGATGCTGTTGTTCATGCTGAAAATAGATGTTATTGGAGGTGCACGAGCATATATGGCCACCCTGAAATAGCCCAAAAGAATCATACATAGATGTTGATGCAAAGATTAACAAGATTATCCTCATTGCCCTGACTTTGTTTTGGGGATTTTAATGAAATCTTGCATCTAAATGAAAAAACAGGGAATGATAGGAGTGTCTTAGCAGTAAATGAATTCAGGAAAGCTCTTAATTTTTATGGTTTGAGGGATTTAGGCTACAAAGAATATCCTTACACATGGTCAAATAGGCGGTTTGGGGCTCAGTTGGTAAAGAAAAAACTTGATGGATTTTTAGGCTATAAAAATTGAGGGAAGGTGTTTCAAGAAAATGCAACTATTCACCTAACAACATGGACATCAGATCACAACCCAGTGATGATGGAAGTGGTGGAAAAAACAGAGGAAGTATGTAATGATCCGCCCCAAGTTCTACAAGGCAAATCTTACTGCTGCTCAAATATCCACTAAAAAAATAAGAAAAATAATCATTTACAGCCTGTAAAAATTCAAGCCTCGAATACAAATATATTACGTAAACTGCAGTGGAAGAATTTAAAATTTATGTCAAACCATCTATTGCCTTAATTCAAGTCCTCCTCGTCGCTCATCAGGAACCAATTCTGATTCATGGGAACTGAATCACAATAAACTATAATGAGTATGAAACTCAGTAAGTAAACCAGTTTTCAAATACCAAAATACATACATACATTTATATAATGCAAATGGATGACGTGCTATGGTATTCGAAAACATTGTAAAACAAATCATCGAAATCTCATTCTGTTATTCTCAAACTTTCACATTCTCTTTCAAATAACTTACTTGAGCTACCTTCATTCAATTACCGTTTAGTAGGACACTCCATTAACTTTCATAACTTTCATACACTTTGGGCTTCACGTCAATGCGTCCTTCGCCCACTTATCTCATAACCATAATATAACATCCGGAGTATCCTCCATTAAGCAAGTAACGAATTCAAGCATCCAAGCCAAAACTGTAAAACAATCTTTCTTTCTTTTCAAATTCTCTTTGCTAAAATCCACTTTCTCATTTTATACAAAACATAATGCATTTTTGTGCTCATGCCAATGAAATTGCACACATACGTATGCTTATGTCTATAAATACATACAACACATAATATCAACACATCACATAAACACATGGGCAGAACATGTAAATCCATATCTGTATATATCAAAATACGCTCTTCACACATGTCAAACATATATATTATTTATTATGATTCGTTTAGAAATCTAGTTTACTTACCTCCTTATATCCTCGAGTAACAAACGTGTATCGATATCATCGACCTAAAAATAAATAAAAATACTCTCATAAGAATAAAATTAAATCATTACCATAAACTCCAATATTCTCAAATTCCTCAATATAATGGCATTCCATTCTTAACCTCAAATAATATCAATTTAAAAATATCCATAAATTCCCAAGTTATAAAATTACCCTCAAATACTTCAAAATTACCAAAATGCCCTTGAATCCAAAATTACCAAAATACCCTTTAAAATCATAATTTACCAAATTAACCTCCAACTCATAAATTACCAACTTATCCTCAATTTTTAAAAAATTACTAAAATACCCATAAAATCTGAAATTACAAAATTACCCCAAAAGTGTGAAATTACTGAAATACCCTTTTCGGTCAACAGTTACCGGAATTCAACTAACGGTGATGGAAAACTCAAATCTGAAACTTTTGGCCACGCTGAGTCCAACGGTGGTGGCTGTGAGTTTCCACGCGCGGCAACCACTCTAGATCGGGCTGCCAGAGCTGTGAGTCCCTCAACGGCCGATCAACGGCAAAACGACGTCCCCAGCGGCAGTGGATGGTCGAAAAAGGTAAAAGGAGTGGTGGGGAACAAAATCCAAGCGATAGTGCGTTCTTTCCAACTAAATTGACAGCGTTCCGGTTGGATTTCGGCGGCGAGGATGGTAAGGAAACCACGGTCGGCTTCCAAGCTTCAAATCGGTACCTTGCTCGATTAGAGTGATGGCTGGAATCGCGAGTTAGAGCGGGGTCAATTTCGTAGGTACAGGTCGACCCGATTTTCTTTTCCTTCTCTCTCTTTTCATGATCTCTCATTATTTTTTCCTTTTTTTTTAAAATTTATAAGGGTGCTCAACAGTGGGTCGAAACTAGGTGTAGGGTATTACAAAGTAAGTATAGCAAGAGGGTTTTTACGCGAATCCATTACGAAGACATGTGAAGTCCATATGAGAGGTGTAAAGAAATTGTGAAGAATGAGTCGATGGATAGTCGTAGATGGGATTGTGAAAACCCCGTAATACAGTTCAAGCAGAAGGCGAAAAGTTCAATGGCAGAATTAAAGCTCTGGAGTAAAGTTGAATTTGAAGGAAGAAAAAAGAAACTAGATAAACTGCTCCAGCAGTTGCAGAGTAAGAGAGAATGTGGGGAACAATACGTATGTGGGGAAGAAATAAATAATATTGAAAAGCAAATTGATGGAATTTTGTTAGAGGAAGAGATTTATTGGAGACAAAGATCCAGAGCAATGTGGCTTAAAGAGGATGATAAAAACACAAAATTCTTCTATTCCAAAGCTTCAGCTAGAAAGAGGAAGAATACAATTGAAGGGATGAAAATGGCAAATAGAAAGAAGAAGTAGAATGAATCGAAAGGGTTTCCTGTGAGTATTTTGCAAGCCTCTTCACCTCAACATATCCCACGGATAGTCAACTGGAGAAAGCGTTCAAAAATGCCTCAGAGAGTGACAGAAGAGATTGTTGCAGCTTTGCGACATATGCACCAACAAAAGCCCCTGGCCTTGATGGTCTACCGGCTGTCTTTTTTCAGAAACATTAGAATGCAGTTAGCGAAGGAGTCATTTCTACATGTCTGCACATCCTCAAAGAATGAGGTAGCATTGCACCCTTAAATCACACTTATATTGCATTGATTCCTAAGTGTGAAAAGCCTAAGAGAGTGGGTGATTTCAGACCTATTAGTTTATACAATGTCATTTGCAGGATAGTAGCAAAGACTATAGCTAATAGGTTAAAAGAAATATTACATCTTGTAATATCACATACTCAAAGTGCATTCATCCCAAGTAAACTCATTACAGACAATATAATCATCGGGTACGAGTGCTTGTATAAAATTAGGCTTAGTAAAAGCAAAAATGGTGGTTTGGTAGCTCTAGAATTATATGTCAGAAAGGCTTATGATCGGGTAGAGTGGAGATTTGTAAAGCACACAATGGAGGTGCTAGGGTTTTCATCAAATTAGGTAGATCTAATTATAAGATGTATTACTACTCCTTCCTTTTCAGTTTTGATAAACGAGATACCTAAAGGGCTAATTCAACCTCAACGAGGGCTCAGACAAAGCTGCCCTCTATCTCCGTATTTATTTATCTTGCGTGCAGGGGTTTTCTCAAATTTGATGACTTAAACTGAGAAGAAAAAGCTTATCAAGGGGTTGAGTTTCAGTAAAGAGCTATCAATTAGTCATCTCCTTTTCACAGATGACAGTTTAATTTTCACAAGAGCTACTGTTGAAGATTGCTCCAATTTAAAGGAAAATTTTATTGTTACACTGAGGCATTAGGACAAATCTTCAATTATGAAAAATCCTCCATGTTTTTCAGCAGGACTCAACCGGCACAAATAGCGGCAATCAAGAATTTGTTCCAACTGCAAGTAGTGTCACAACGTGAAAAATTTTTGGGGTTGCGCTTTATGGTGGGGAGAAAGAAGCTGAACTTTTTCAATAGCATCAAACTCAGAGTGCTGAGTAAAGTATCCAATTGGCTGTCAAAGATGTTCTCCAGAGGAGGAAAAGAGGTGTTGATAAAAGCTGTTGCGCAGGGCAGTTCCCGCTTATGCCATGAGCGGTTTTAAGCTACCAGTAGGGTTATGTAAGGATATTCAAAAAGCCATTACAATCATGAAAAATCCCAATTCAATGGCGGCAAAGGTGTTAAAGGCCAGGTACTTCAAGGATACTGATTTCTTAAGGGCTAATTTGGGATCAAATCTATCCTTCATATAGAGAAGTGTTCTGTGGGGGAGGCAAATAATAAATGAGGGACTGAGATAGAGGATTGGAGATGGGAGGAGTGCTCAGATATATCACAACCCCTGGATCCCAAGACCTAAGACTTTTAAACCTTTCTCTCCTCCAAAGCTATCGCTGGAGTCGACAGTATCTGAGCTTGTAGATGGGGAAAATAAATGAAAGGAGTCGCTAGTTCAGCAAAGCTTCATTAAGGAAGATGCACAACAGATTCTTAGAATTCCTCTTCCCAGAAATCCCAGCCCGGATCAACCACTATGGCATTTTGACAAAAGGGGGGAATACACAGTGAAGAGTGGATATCAAGTGGCCTTAAACCATAAGTTTCCTGATCAGCCAAGTAGTTCATAAAGAAACCAAACTACATGGAGCATAATTGGAATACAGAGCTACCAGCAAAAATCAAAATTTTTATATGGAGAATGGTTAAAAATCTTCTGCCAACAGCAACCAATTTATGGAGAAAAAAGGTAATTCAAAGCCCCTGGTGCCAGAGATGTCAAAGAGCAGAGGAGACGATGGCTCATGCTATTTTCAATTGTAAAGTTGTCCAGAAGATATGGAGCCTTACAGATTATGGGAATGAGATAAGGGAGGCTAGATGCGAAGATGTGGGCAACTTGTTCGCAGAGATGGCTAGCAAGAAACACAAAACGGAGATGGAACTGATATTTGCTTTATGTTGGGTAGTTTGGCACTCAAGGAATCTTCACATTCTCAGGAACAAAATGAAAGACTCCCAGATATCAGTAAATGAAGTCAGGTGAATTCATACAAAAAATCAGATCGAGTTGCAATCGAAGTTGGGAAAGAAAGCCATTAACAGTCAACAGTGGAAACCACCACCAGCGGGGTGCTTTAAAGTGAATGTGGATGCTGCAGTGCGAGAAGAGCAAGATAAAGAAGGCATAGGAGTGGGCATAAGAAACTCGGAAGGAAAGTATGTGGCAGCAGCCATGAAGCCATCAATCTTCCATAGGAGTGTGGCATATGCTGAAGCTGAAGCTACAAAGCTGGGACTGGAAGTTGCAGAAAGTGCAGGTTGAATGCCTTTGATTGTAGAGACAGATTCACATGAGGTGGTTGATTTAGTTCTCAACAGAAAAAGCACAAGGACTGAAATATTTTGGATCGTTTCTGAAATCCAAGAAAGGATGAAGAGACTGCAACAGGCCAGAATTCAATATGAATCAAGGAATTGTAATGGAGTAGCTCACTCATTAGCAAAAGCAGCTTTAGAACGAGGAAGTGTTGTCTTATGGCTAGATAATATTCCAGAAAACTTTTTGTATTTAGTTTCTGACTTTGAGAAATGAAAGAGACGGTTTCATATAAAAAAAAATGGAGATATTTAGAGGGCGACCACCAACCCTTGCTTGGCAAAATAAAGGAAAGAAGAACGTGAAATTTATAAATGTTACATTTTGTTTAGTTGAGATAATATTTCAGTTTCAGATATTTTTACCGATATCTAATCATAAGTAATAAAAAAAAATTGTATAGTTTTTTTTACCAACATGTACAATACATTTTATTTTTATTTTTAAAAAAATATCGGATAAAGCACAAATTAATTATCTTAAACTTTTATCTTCTCAATATTTAAACTTGTGTAACCAGCTAAAGTTGTTCGTAAAGTTTATACTATGTCATTCATATTTACAATCATCCAATCGTAAAGTTTCCCATGTAATAACAATAAATAAAAATACACATGCATATGTCATATTGTCATTGAACCACAGAATGATTGTTGTCTTGCAATGCATGCATTTTAGACTTTGTCTTTCTCTTATTTAAATGATCAATAATTTTCTGTTAGAGTGCAATTTATGCACTAATTTTGTATTGTTTACTCCCTTTAATATCAATGTTTTGCACTTAATAATAGTGATTTATTTGTGTTTTATTTTGTAGGTGCAATTCTATTGATTGGTGCTAAAATTAAGATAGAAGATGATGTTTGAGGATGATTATTTTCATGGAGGAATTATGAATTTCAGAAGAACTTTGTTGATAAGGCGTGAGCGCGTGCTGTCAACGAAGAACTTACAGTTTTTATTTTAACGTGTTTCATCTTTTTGCGTTATTTTTGTAATTTCGAATTTAGAGAATATTTTAGATTTTAGTATTCTATTTTTAGAAGAACTCTACAATACATGCAAAAGGGATTGAAACACAAAGAGAAGAGGGGAAGATCAAGAAGGAAAGGAAAAAAAACCCTAAATCTAAATTTTTCTCTTCTCTCTATGAGGAACTAAATTTACTTTTCAAAAAAAAAATTTTATTTTTCTGGTTGAAGGTTAATGAAGCTTTAATTCATCATTACTGTGAGATCTTTCTTATGCTTTAATTGTTTTATTGCTTATTGGGTATTTGTTTATTCTCTGAATTATTGTCATAATTATGTTTGTTAATTAGATAATTGGCCACTATTTAATTACCAACTTAATCTATTGTCAATTAAAGGATTCATCGTATGAAGATTTTAATGTTTGTGACAAATAGCACAGCAGTGAGTTGTGTTATGAGAATAAACAATCTAATTTAAATGAACCATCGTATGCGTTTGTTGATTAGGATTTGGGTCTCTCTGGTTTTTCAGGCTGTCAATTGATTAAATCATATGATCGTATCTAGGGTTGTCTATTGATTAGGGAAATAACTAATGGTCGTACCTTGGTTATCGACTAGTTAAGGAGAGGTTGACTATTAGAGCGTCTCAGTAGCTATAACCAGTCTATTCATAAGCAATAATGATTTATATTTAGACCAATGATCAGTAGTCGAATCAAGCTGAGTTAATTCCTTCAACCAGAGCTTTTTCCAATTTAAATTACAATTTTAATTTGCATTCTTATTATTTTTAATTTGATTTTAAATTTTGTCAACAATCTCCCCTACTTTGCATTTTATATTTTGAAAGGATTTAAATAATTACCAATCTCTGTGGACACAACCCTGCTCAATCACTATACACAATTTATTTAGAGTGGGTATTTATTTTTGCTGGCTTCGACAACCATCATTTTCCTTTGTCCTTTAATTAGACATCAACAGCTGAAGTTGTGGGCAAGTAGTTAGGCTATGTATAGTAACTTTATGGGGATATTCTGTCTTTTAAGATATTGTAAATACCAAGTGAGATCACTATCTTGATCATTCAAATAGTACATAAAATATTGAAATGTTAGACAAGTCAAAAGAATTTCCATTTCGTCTTTACATTTTCCACAACGCGCTTAGTTTATATACCAAATGCATGTATCTTACGCAGGGGCTTAGTAATAAGAGCGCCCTGGACTTGTTTGATTAATAAAATTTAAAAAAAAAAAAAAAAGGCCACAATTGGTTTTTGCAATTACCAGATGTGCTCTAAAAGAATAAAATAATATTATGTAACTATTATATATATAAAGAATCAAATCTAAAAAATGATGACTAAATAATCAAATAAAAAGTATATGTGAATGAGCATTGGTTTTATGTATGACGACAGTTGTTTCGGATTTAATGATCATAGTTTTATTAATGGTAATCTATTTCGAGTTAATGGTTAAATATTTCATAATTTATGTTATCATTAATATCATGTTTGATGGTAAATTTATGGGATTCAATTGTTGTAGTTTGATCTCATTTGTACTAGGTTATAGGTTTGCATTGCATAGCTTTAGGCATAATGCCTGAACGTTTGGTAAAGCTTCATGTTACTGATTAGATATTTTATGTGAGCATAAGTTTCATCTTTAATGGTACAAGTTATAGGATTAATGCTCTGTGTTTGAAGTTAACGACATTTATTTCAGGTTAATGGTTCACAATTTCATACTAGAATTAGTTTCATATTTAATTGTGATGGTTTCACTATTGCTACAAAATATGTTTAGCGGAATTAAATTACAGTCATCATTTCATTAAGATACAAAATATTAGGAAACTATTCTCTTTGTACTGACAAAATATATAACATAAATTCGGAATGACAACATTAATCATGGATATAGACTTAATAAAATGAGAGGTTTAACTACAGTTGAAATCAAGTACAGAGGGAGGCTGTGGTGGCATGAGGAGGATTAATTGGCCTTGCTTATTGTTCTCATTGATTTTGATTTTGTGAATGAATTTTGGATAATAGTGGTGATGATTGAAGAATATTGACTTAGGGATGGCAATGGGGGTGGGAGGCCTACCACATTCCCTACCCCATTAAAAATTTTACCTTCATTCCCCGCCGCATCCCCTAGTAAATTTAGTAGGGTGAGGATGGGGAATTCTGATATGGAAAGTGATTTCTCCATCCTTACCCTATTCTCCATTTATTTATTTTATAGTTGGTATGGATAAATAATTTCAGCAAACTAAAATTAGAAACTTAAATAAAATCATTACTATATTATAAAATATTTAAATTATTTAAAAAAAAACTCCAAAAGGTTGAAGCAATATCTTGAAATAATATCAAAACAAAAAAATATATTTGAAGAGAACAGTACCTTGAGAGAAAAAAAATAATATTTTAGGGTTGAGTAAGAATTATAATGTAGAATTTACTTTTAGTTATAATATATTTATATTAGATAAAAATAAGAAGAAAATTTATTAACTAACAAACAATGTAATTGATAAAACAAAAATTATTGAATAAAAATTAAAAAATTCATATATAATGGGATTAGGGTGGGAGTAAGGTGGGGAATACAAAATCAAATTCCATTCTGTTAAGAATTTGAGAATTATTATTCCTCTATTCTCTACCTCATTCTCCAAAAATTATTTAAAATTTACCCGATTTAGGATGGGGCTCCATAGGGCTTCAAACCCATGGAGGATTTTGACATCCTTTGGGTTAGCTTGTTAGATGTTTGATGGTGATTCTTCAAAAAGTCCAATGTCGAAAATGAAGTAGTGTTTTATTACAATAAAGGAGCTTGTTATCTTACATGATAGTTCCACAGCTATTTGATAAAAATCCAACGGTTGTGGGAATATAAAGTAGTAAAAATTTCTTTATATTCCTACAACCGTTGGATTTTTATCAAACAGCTGTGGAAGAGTTATGTTTCTTACATCATCATATAAGATAACTAGAGCCTACAGTAAATTGTGTCATGCAATTTATTAGTAGAAAAATAAGTGAGAAAAAGTAGATTTAAGCAGATCTTTAAACCAAAAAAAAAAAAGTGAACCCGTGCAATAAATCAATAACTTGGTAAATTAAACAATACCAACTCCAATAATTGATTTAGGTCGCGGCCTGCAGCACATTAGTGGGGAAAAATAGATTTAAGTGGATCTACGAATGAATAACTTCAACTTATGTGATAAACAAATGAAAATATATATATATATATATATATACATATATATATATTGGTTAAAATAATTCAATGATAGAGTTTACGTGGATGTAAGAATCAATAACTTGAACTTATGTAATAAATAAAATAAACATCTTTTTGTGAAACTAATTCAGTAATAGCGATCTTTTAGATAAGTTGTGGCTTGCACCATATCAGTGTGAAAATTTGATTTAAGCGGATTTTTGTTACTGGTAAAATGGAATTGTGCCATACAACTAGTTTCTCTGATAAAAAAGCATGAACTTGGAGTTGGACATCATTTAACTGATACTTTACAAAATTAATGGATTATGCACAGTTACCTAATTGTACCCTTTAGTGAAAAAACTTGAGAAATACCCAAGTAAATATTCTCTTCTCTGTTGTTTACCGGACAGTTGGTTCCTCAATTAATGGCTTGAGGACACACGGCGCGATTACCATGTCTACATTTCACATTAAGCGCGAATGCATACACCAGATGCTAGGAGCCAGACACTTGTTTTCAGCCTTCAATGAGACCCGCGTCAGCAATATTCATGTGGTTCTTGATTTATCAGAACCCATCATTGTCCAAGCAAGTAGCAACACTACACACTAGCACTCCAACCCAACCTTTGTCGCTTAGTATCTTTTTATTTATTTATTTATTTTTTTCTTCAGATTAACAGAACCGGTCATTAAGCAAACACAGTAACTACCAACCCAACCCTTTGAAAAAACTTTAGATGGACAATAGAGAAAATGTGAATTCAGTGTTGTTTTATTCATGTGGCTCAAATGCCAATTTACATGAGAAGAGTATTGATAACATAAAAGGCACGCATCAATCACCGCAATTTGGGGCCGGATTTCTTCCATATTTGCAATATTATAATGGCCATGATGTTTGCTATATTTACTTGAAGTAATGACAAAGATTTTTCTCATAATTGACCTAATTGAGAAGCTTCAAGATCATATGTATCTGAAGGATCCTATTGTGATCCTTATCATCCTCCTCCGAGTGGTGAGTGAATAAGATGATATAAATTCTTGGTAGGAAATAGTATACCTAGCATTTTTTTCTTTTTTATTAAGGGAATTTTTCAATTTTCAAAGAATATCGTTGCTAGAAGATTGTAAAGAATATTATTTTAAATTGATTGAGAATAATTATTATTTTAATAATATAAACTTGAGACAAATCTCAATTGTTGAATTAATTTTTTGATTGAGTTAGGCTAACTAATTGATAATACTCTTTTGGCCATTGAATTGGAATATGTGAGCATTATTTAGATCTTTTTCCCCAAATAAACAAACCCGTCACTAACCAAACAAAGCACCACCAACCCAACCTTTGTCGCTTAGTTCTGCTGTACACTTGCATACTCTATAAATAGTCAGGCGTGTCCCTGCCCGTCTCCCAACATGGGTCTGATCCACCGATTCCCTGAGCGACTCTCTCTTACCGCTGGTGTTAAAACCTTATCGTATCAAACTTCCGATCCATCACCCTTGTTTTCTATTGTTTTTAACGCAAAGCGAAAGATATTTAACTCTTTCATTGCCTTGATTCCTTAATACTCGTTATTCTATATCGGGCCTTTCTTTCAAAAACTTGCATTTGGGAGCTGCGGATTGCTTCGCCCGCGAGAAACAAAGGTTTGGCTTTCGGGAACGGGGTACCCTTATTTTGTCGTCTTGTTTTATTTCCAGTAGTCTCGTCTTAAAACTCTTGCCTCGCTTATAATACCTAATACGTAGGTTCGTCTACAGATATCATGGAAGACATTGCTGTCGAAGCAAAATCTAAGCCAATAAAACACGACGTTGAAGTTGTGATTTCTCCACTGTTGACATCGGACGAAAGATCTCAAAGTAAGTTTTGCTTCAACGCTATAAGGGCCGAAGTTCTTAACAATTATCACCACATGGCACATAGCATGTATTACAATTATTTAAATAATTGTTTTAATTTAGATGTCCAGCATCATTGATAGAGTAAATTGAAGATGAAGAAAAGAGGCTCTCAAAGAAAATTGAATGATTGCCATAAATTATTAAGATAGGTCTTTATGGTAAAATTTGTGTTGTAAAAATGTTTTTATCTTGCTATAACTCGACAGGTGAGAAGAGAAAGACACACGTCAAATCGTGTCTGCTAGCAGCTAAGGAAGATAATTGGCACAAGGCTAAATGTATTTATGACAAACATCCAGATGATATTTCAGCTGTGTTCTCAGAGCAAAAGAACAGAGCTCTCGACGTTACAGCTGCTGCAAATTGCACTAATTTTGTGAAGAATCTGGTAAATTAATTATCTGAGCGGAGAGGATTTATTAGCTTTGAAGAATGATTACGGATGTCCAGCTTTTTATTACGCTGCAGCATCTGGAAAATTGGACCTTGTCAAGATGATGATGGAGAAGGAGAATCGGGAGCAATTAACAAATATCCGAGGATTTGACAATATTTCCCCCCGTCCACTCCTCAAGGTTCGCCAAAGAAAAAGGGAAGAAAAGAAAAAGACAATATTCGGCCACCTCGCAATATTTGGCCACATCGCCGTATTTTGCCACTTCAGGCAGCAGCTATGTCAGGTCATAAGGAGATGGTACGGCACCTTTATGATAAGACTCGCGTAGACAACGTCGAGGATGGCATTGAATTGCTCGTCACTCTTATAAAAATTGATTTATACGGTAAGCACTCTTCTTAATACATGCTAATTATTGGACAACTTCATTCTTGATATATATAGTTTGACGTAGGCAACAATTAGAAACTTTTATACTCTTGACTAGAAGATAGTCGGATACTTTTGAGTGGCAGCGCGGGGAGTATATGCTCTACACCGCTAGCTTCTAGTTATGTCAATTAATTTCCTAAATCTACAATATTGAAAAACTTAGGACTAAACTGCTCAAAAAGGAAACCATTTAGACAACAGAAAAATTTTACTAAATTAAAAGACTTTATTAATATTTTGCAAGAAACAACTCACGGCCGCCACTTCTTATCTCTCTCTTAGTCTCCACTCTTCACTTAATACATAACCAAATGATATAAGGAGTATTTGAAGTAAGAACAAATTTAAACCATTCAAATAAAAATTACAAAAAATTAATAATCATTTATTTTCACCTATTACACTTATCACCAATAATTTAAATCTTACCAACTATAGGCACTCATGAATTATTAACTTGTGCTTAATAAAAGGTGGTGTTGGACTTATTTTTAACATAGAACAGCTAATAACTTTCTTTAAAAGTAAAAAGGGACGGTATCTTTATCCAGTACAACCATGATTCTCCTCTTTATAATAGGATTCTTTCTTCATCTAGGTTAATTATTAAGCTTTGAAGAATCTTTTATTATTTCCCAGGTTAATTATTAAGCTTTGAAGAATCTTTTATTATTTCCCATGGGAAGGTGAAGACTCGATATCCATGGATATTTAACATAGGTTTATATCATCCAGCGACTAAAGCTTACGCTTAATTTTAACTGACTAAAAAATGTTTTGGACTCTAATAGAAAATTCACGAAATTAGTCCATGTATGTTTTTGATGAAAATTAAAAAAAAAATTGTAACAGCCCAAATTGTTGTAGCCACTTAAGAGTAGGAATTTGGATCCAGTTTGAATTGATTTGTGCCATTTCTTCATAGTCTTCTGTCACATATAACTTTGTGATATGTAGCAGTTCGCTGAAATTAATCAAATATAAAAAAATTAATTATTGGGTAGTTTGTTTATGTTTTTAAGGGTTTTGTCTTTCTTTTTTTAAAAACGAAAATCTAAGTAGATTCAAAAGTTATAAATTTAAATGACACGATGTTTGCATTTATTCTTTGATATAAAATCACTAAAATGAATATTTTGAAACGTATGCCCATTTAAGATAACGCCGTAATCAGGGGTGGCCCCAGACGTAGAAATATGTGGCCAAACGTTACAAGGGTGAAGACGTGAAGTAAGGTATCAAAAATTTGTTATTGCTAGGAGAAACCATATAGAAGCTCAAGAAAATAGGAAAAAGAAAAGAAAATCTATATGCCAAGTTGAAGTTATTAATGTAGTTCTTCTCCTAACAATCCGTTCCGCAATTTTCCGAGCACCAAAGATGGATTAATGCAATAATTATGTCTTAACCGTGAATACGGTGATTGCTGTGCTTAGGTGTTGCGCTGCTATTGATTGATACTTACCCAGATTTAGCCACTGCTTGGGATAGAAACGGCGAGACAGCACTCAATGCCTTGGCTGGAAAGTCAATATCGTCTTCCAATCAGCAAGGAATTCTCCAGAGATTCTACAGTTCATGTAAGTGTTCTAATCTCTGAAACCTTAAGCAAGCATTGCTCAGTTTATATATGCTCCTTGCACATTATGAATTGTACATTATTTTCATTTGACAATTAGGAAAATGCAAATAGATCTGAAGTGCTCCCCTGTCCAAGGTTGACTGAAAAGAATGCTTCAAGCATAGAGTTACAGGATTCCTATTAATTGGACTTCTCACTAACATGCAAAGTGCTAGTATAACATATATGTGTGTGTGTGTTACCAAATTAACTGTAAAAAGTAAAATCATAACAAAAGAATTACATTTATTTTTATTTCAATTTTTAGGGCTAATCTGTTAATTAATTTTTTATAGATAAATTAATTAATGTCTACAAGAATGTTATTGCAAGAATATTATTGTAGAAATTAAGCAAAAGTAAGAGAAAGAATATAATTTTCAAAACATAAAACTAAGCAAGTATTTAACCCAAATTAAAGGGGATAAACGAGAATCTATCCTTTGCTAAAGATATAAATAATGCTATATCCTGATTTATTTCCGTTGGCTGAAAAGCTAGGCTGGTAAAAAAAAAAAAAAAAGGGTGGTTTGTGAACGCTTTTCAGGTAACTTTACAAGCTGTTTTCCGCGAAAGAAGAAAGAACTGCGAGTAAAATTCATCTATGTGCTTTGCACCTATTCTTGAGTGATTTATGAGCCTTACATGCACAGTTGTCTTTTCCCATGGATTTAGGCTCCCTTATTTGCTTTTTGTTGCTTTATTGTATATTTGGCATTTTAAGTGATTACTTGAGTGTATGTTTGGCATTGTAAGTGATTACTTGAGAATTTAAACACTTCATATTATTTGGGTTGTCAAAGTATTTTTTATCAAAAATGGTTATTCAAGTTGCTCTTTTAGATACAATACGGTAGCAATCATCAAATAAATAATTATCAAGTATTTGGAATCGGAATTGATTATCAAATGATTAATTTTTAGGATTTATTTACTGTTTCAGAATCTAGATCTACATCAAATATCTAATGAAATTATTTTTAAAATTGATAATTTCAAAATCAAGTGTATTATTCAGGAATCCACCATAATTCCCTTGTCCAACATACTCTAATCGACCCACCAACTCTTCTCGGGTGTAAGTAACTATTTGCGGGAAAATATTGAAAAATTTAAAAGTTATAGGAACTAAGGAAGTATTTAATTAAAATATGAGGATCAAATGAATATTTACTTAAATTTTGAATATAAATAATGTAAATGCATCAATCATTATACTACACCAAATTAATAACTCAAATTTTGTGTCAAAATTTAGGTAAATAGCCCCATCTCATTAGCAAACTTTTTGTAGCTAATGCTAACTGAATAAACCTGCAGTTCCAAGTACCAAATGTGGTTCCACTAAAACGCAGGCCCAGCAAGAGCTTGAAGACCTAGTACAACGTATTTGGAGTCACGTTGTCGTTAAGGATGAGGAGGAGATTTCGAAATTAATTTCATTTCCTTCTCCACTAATATTTCATGCTGCTCGCAAAGAGAACATCGAGTTTCTAAGAATACTTGCTGATAAACGTCCTGAAATATTATGGGCAGTTGACAAAAGAAAACAAACCATATTTCATGTAGGTGTTTACAATGGTCAAGAGAAAATCGTTGAACTCTTATCCGAGATGTGTTCCCAAAATGATCCAAGAGTATTCCTAACAGATAATAACGGTAACACTATATTGCATTTGGCTGCAATGGTACAAGGAAATGATGTTGATGGGTCCAAGTCCAACAATGATAATTCCATCAATGATGGGTCCAACGTCATTTTCGGAGCAGCTTTCCAACTGCAACAACGGTTAAGCTGGTTTAAGGTGAGTATTTGCACTTCTCTTCTGTGTAAGAGCCTAGATTTTCTTTGCCTCATTCCCGAACTGTTTCATGATATTGAAAGCAGAAAGTGAGAGACATTGTGCCATCGGTAATTGCTGAAGCTAAAAACAACTACTCACAAACGCCTAGAGAATTATTTGAAAAGGCTCATGGAAGTTTAATGAAAGATGGCCAAAAACGGATGAAGGATACCGCAAATTCATGTATGGTTGTCGCAACAGTGGCTTTTGCAGCAGCTTTCACCGTTCCAGGTGGCAACAAAGGAGATACGGGGGTTCCTGTTTTCGTTGAAGAGGTTTCCTTTAAAGTCTTTGCCATATCAGATGCAGCAGCGCTGGTATTCTCAACAATATCAGTACTGACATTCTTATTTATATACAGCTCCAGTTATTCAGCCGAGTACTTCCTTTGGCAGTTGCCCAAGAGTTTAATGGTTGGACTTGGATCACTTCTCTTGTCAATAGCGGCAATGATGGTAGTCTTCGGTGCAACTTTTTTCATTATTTTTCACGGACGGATGCCATGGGTGCCTATTCTTGTTGCCGTGATTTCTTCTATGCCAGTCATCCTGTTCATTCGGCAACATTACCGTTTCTTTGTGAACGGCTTCTCTTTTCTTAGGGAAAAGGAACTGAAATAGAATGATATCTAAATGTCTGTATACTTACATATATATTTGCTGTACTCTTTCAATTTTATCTGCATATCATGTAATAAAATTTTTGTTATTTTGTTTCCAAAAATGCAAAAGACGTATTTTTATATAGTTCGGAGCCCACTTGTGAATGAAGGACGACAGCTCACACTATCACTTCACATGACAAAAAGTCTATAACTCATGGGCGAGCGGTGTCAAGAAGATAATCATAATCTACTAATAATAGTCATAGGCTATATAGCATACTCCGAAGTTATAAACTAACTCTGAATTTATAAACTAATTTTTAATTATGAGTTAGATTTGTAGGTTTCTATATCGAAAATTTACAATAAGTTGCAAGTTTAGATTAGAGCGGAGGTTATAGAGGTTATTATTCGCACCTTATATTATATTAAATTTTATTAGAGGAAAGCCACTTCATGCCCTCAGGTTTGTTTATTGGTCATATACTATTATACAATTGAATTAGAACAACTAAAAGTTCACTTTAAACTTTTATAATAAACGCAAATATAATATTAAAACTTTCGTCTTTAATTTTTTTAGTAAAATTTTTAAAAATTAAATAAATTATTTTATTTTATTTCTGTTAATAAAAATTTAAATTTAAAGTTTTTAAAAATAAAAATAAAATTTTTTTATAATATTAAAATATTTAAAATAATTTTTATTTACTTAATAATTTTATTTCATTCTTTTCATTTTTTAAAACATAATTTTAAAAAATTTATTTATTAAAATAATTTTATAATTTTTAATAAAAATTTTTATAAACAACTAAATAACTAAAATATTTTATGTAAAAAAATTTTACTTACAAAAACTATATCTAATTATAATTTTTAATACTTTATTAACAGTACATCTATTAACAAAAGCTCTAGCTAATTGTACTTTATTTGCAAAACTATATCAAACATAGTCTTTTCGTCTGCTAGCAGTAGTTCAGAATGAAAAACGTTTCAGAGCCAGGCGACTTACACAGCACAGAATGAACAGAGCAACATAAATTGCCTAAAATACAATTAAAGTAAGTCTTCACAATTTGCTTCTCTTTTAACTTCCGCATAAGCTAGATTTGAGTTCTTGAATTTTCCGAAGACAGGATTGAGCCTTCTCAAGAACCAAATCAATCCTATTCCTTCCCTTGCAGTTCCCTTCAACCTTCTGACACTTACTTCTTTCCTCAATGATCACTCCATGGGTTAAAGAACCACCTTTCTTCCTCTTCTTACTCGTTGATGCTATTACATAAACAACAACCAGCTGAAATATTAATAAACAAAGCTGTGTTATTAATAAAAGGAAAGAAAGAGAGACAGAATATTAAGCTGACCTTGTGTGGTGGCAGTGGAACAAGAGGGAGTGTTATTACTATTTTGTTGGGATTCAAGTAATAATATGAAAGATTTGAGCTCCATTTTGAGATGGCCAAAGCGATTTGGGTACTGGGTTTCGAGCATTTGCAACTCTTCCTTTGCCTGCTTCAGCATTTTGTATGATGGCCATTCACTTTGCACCTCTTTATTTAATTTCTTTGCCCCTTTTCACTCTCTCTCTCTCTCTTTTTTCTTTTTCCTTTGTGATAGACCCTTTTCATTCTCTTTCATTTCAAACTGAAGTGACAGAAAGGCACGAGACATAGTCACATAGGGAAGGTTTTCGGTTTTGGTAATAAGAAGGGAGGTGGAAAGTTGTGCATATTTTTTAAAGCAAATATATGGAAAGTTCGGGTAGGCAGAAAAGGCGTAATTGGAATGTGTCTTATCTGTTAGCTTTTTATTATTATTGACGATTAAGACAGGGCAACATGTTTGCCACATGGAAGAAATAGTACTTCAAATTAATGACAAGTGCAATTGGAATATATTATATATATATGGTGAGTACATTTGCAGGTCCGAACTAGTATAATTTATATAAGAAAGTTCTTAAGTTACGTTTATGTAGCATATTTAGTGTGGGATTTATGTACGGTTCATGTAAGTCGTTTAAGTTATATTAAATATAATTTAATATTTATTTTTATATAATATAAGTTCAATAATATCATAGTAACCAATTCTTTGTAATAATTATCGGCACTAATGTACATGTTAATTCTACAATTAAGGGTGTTTAGACGACAGGTCGAGAACAATATATCTAAAAATGGAAGACCTCTTAAAAAGTTCTTGCATTATATTAACTTATATTATTGTAATTTTTAAGAGTTTCGTGCCTGGTGTTGAATCTATAAATGAGCAATGATAAATTAATCTGATCATATTAATTTATTAAAGAAAAAGAAATCAGATATCTATATAAAAATTGTATCTGTCGGATAAGAGATTTCGACAAACACGAGGGACGACCAGTCGATCTCTGTTCAGCACTGGCTTTTGAGTTTCTCGAGAGAGAATAAGAAATGACGCCGGAGAATTAATTGTCTTGCGCAATCATCTAACTTTATGCCGCATAGAGAGGAGGGAAAAGTTAATTATTCGTCAAACATTCTTTTATGAACAATAATTTTTTAAAAAACAAAAAAAAAACATAATCTGCACAATGATGTCTGATTTCCGGTGCTCACAGTGATCAAATGACTTTGTTTTGAAGAATATATATTAATAGAATTTATTGAAAATTTTAACCAAAGTATTAAAAGTCTAATTCAAAAATTAAATTGTTTACTGAGAGATATACTCTTAATTTAAATTAAAAGAAAATTTAATAGCACAACTCAAAATTTGAAAATTTAATCTCAAAGATGATAAGGTGTGAACCACTAAATTAATAAATGGTTGATCACAATGATATGAAGCTGGTTGTTCGGCTTTTAAGTCATGCCAATTTTCTCTATCTTGAGTGCTCCCAAAACTTGGATTAACTTTTTTTTTTTGGTAAATATTCATTTTTAAAGATTTACTTATTGAGAAAACAATAAGGATGTAGATTGTTTAGTTAATTTGGAGCTCCACTAAGATGATTTTTCTTTGTGGCGGCATAGCAAGATCCTCCCTCGGATGTTTGTAAATTTGTTTCTTAAGATGCTAACAATTTCAATCAATTAGCTACCTGGTTTTTTTGGCAGTATTTTTGTTGTTGTCTTTTCTTAAGCCTCGCATATGCTAGAGTTCTTGGGTAAGACTTATTAATTATGAATGGAGAAAAAATTACCATAAAATTTTAAAGAAATTGGCTACATTTCTATTTTTGGATAATCTTCACTAGTGATCCGAAGTCAGTCGCTTACCCACATGAAACAATTACTAACTATTGATCCGGTGCTCAGGATCAGCTCAGATCAGCACTGGATCCGTTCCCTATAAACTGTCCTCTTGTTTGTTGTTGCTGCTTCTTTTTATTTTTTACGTACTCGAGCTTTTTTTTTTCCAAAAAAAATTAAGGAGATACATGGATTTGGAAATCTGATTGGGTAGTTGTTTGAATGATGTGGAAACCAAAATGTGCTCAAGAATTTCTGGAAAAGAGTTTTTTTTTTTTTTTCAATTGAAAGAGTTTTGTATTTCGAAAAGCGATAAGGATTTTTTTTCAAAAGAATTTTGTTTTTTAAATGTAAATGGGTCATTTGGTGTAGCCCAATACCATCATACTTACGTGCGTTAAAAAACCCGAAGTCGCAAAACCTTGAGTAAAAAAAGCACTTGGTGCCGTTATAGCGCTTAAATGATTTTGATTATTTTTAAAATAAAAAATCTTATGAATAATAGATAAACTCCATGAAAGATAAATGCAACTTGCAGTTTCCACACCATTCTTTTTTTTTTTACAATCAAGAAATCAATTAATATTTACAATTTCGGATTTTTTACAATCTATTGGGACTATCATTATAATTCTACTTTGACACAATTCGAAATTTTATACGGGATTATCTTTATAATTCTACTTTGACACAACTCACATTTCTACCCTCACATAATACTGGATGAATATCTATTATACCCTAACTTATGAAAAGGCGATTCTACTTCTACCCAATTTTCTTGGGAGCCCAAGCACTCAAGGTGACCTCAAGCCTTGTGTGTATGGGCTGTGCCAATCGGCTACAAGCGCATTGGCGTTTCAACACCAATCTTATCTTCACTTGGAAGAGGTTCGTTTCGATGTTGGATTAGGTCTTACGTCTCGACTTAAGAATTTTCTTTTAATTATTTATTTCAGGTATGGATCGATACATATATATGCTCCATGTTACTTATGACCATTGTTGTCGATCAAGTAATCAATTAGGGTTGGCAGTAACACCCGCGGGCCTCCAAACCCGCGGGTCTCCAATTAAATAGGGTCGGGTATGGGCCCCCAAAAAATTTAAAAAGTTAATTTGGGTCCATTTTGGGGATGACATCTGCTTGCAGGGATTTTTATAGGGCCCCAAACCTGATAGGTCATAAATAGTCATATTATATTTAATTTAATTCCCTTATATTTTGATTGATTTTGTGCTAATTTGTGGAAATTGTATTTGATTTAATTTAAGAGGTGAAACATGGAGGTTACGATAAAATTTGGATAAAAGGGCTTTATTTGGGCTTTGCAAACATGGACCGACCATGGGCGAAAATGAGTAGGTTTCCTAATTGGAGAAGGATTCAGCTTCCTAGCATTAAGAGAAGAAGAAACCAAGAGGAAAAAGGAAAGCTAGCAAAAGAGGAAAAGAAACGTGAGAGAGAGCAATATAAAAGGAAGCTAGCGTGAGAAAAAGAGAGCACAGGCGTGTGAGGAAAAAGCTAAAACCAACCACAACTTCTTCTTCAACAACTTTTGTTTTGTTTGGCCACCATGAGTGGCTAAGGTTTTAATTCTGATCCAAGGGTAATCAAATTCCAGTTGTAATTTTGTGAGGTTTTGAACTTAATTAGAATTTCTTCAATCCAAGTAATTTTTATTTTCTTGTTCTTATTGTCTATGAATTATTTATATTGATTGAGTTGACGCCTTAATTCAATATTTATTTTTCTATCGCTAGTCATGAATTTGTGATCCGTAATTGTCATGAATGATTGAATTGAGTAGCAAGGAGTTGGCTCATGTGTGTGTATATTGATGGCCACAATTACATAGCTTGCATGATAGGCTCTAGGGAAATAAAAATACAAATTGATTAAATTGGAGTAATCTGAATTAATTGATCTTGTTTTAGTCATTCTCACTATTCTTAATGCTATCACTTAATTTGATATGGAACGATGATGCCCAGTTAAATTAGTGATAAGTTTGGATTTGAGCGATTGTTTGAGTCTATTATATTAGGAGAATAATTACTTTCTGCGGGATTCCGATTAAGTAGACTAAGTTCTTGGATTGAGTAATTTATATTTTTGCCTATGATCAAAATTGCAATTGGATGGAATTGACACCCTTGGATTGGAAGTTTGGTAAGATTGATTTTCTTTGCTTAATTTTAAAGTCTTGTTATTTTTATTTTATTTTATTTCATCTAAATCCTTGTTAAAGAAGAAATTAAAACCCAGAAAAACGGTTAACCGTTAATCACTAACGGCTCACCGTTAACAGCTATCGGATAACCGTTAATCCCAAACGGCTAAACCGTTAGTGGACAGAACCGATAGTTTAGAAATTTGGCTTACCGGTTACGCTAACCGGTTAGCCGATTGTGTCCAGAAACGAGAGAATTGAAATTCGGATTTCCGGTTTTCCTTAACCGGTTAGCCGATTAGTTCCAGAACCAAGCCAACCCGCAAACGGTATGCCGATTTCCATTACCGGTTAGCCGATTAGAGTCAGTAAGTGGACAACCCGTAAACGGTCAGCCGGTTTCCCTATCCGGTTAGCCGGATAACTCCCAGAATATTTCAAAGAATAAACGGCTTGCCGTTTACAATAAACGGTTAACCGTTTACGGGCAGAAACTTTGCAAAACCTTGAAATCTTGGGAAATTAATTTTTGTTTTAAACTTTGAGAAATTAAATACATAGTTCTCGAGGGATTCGACCTGGTTCCACTATTTCTACAAATTTATTTAGTCGAATCAGTATTTATTTTGAAGAGCTTCGACAAACTCCGTCCAAAATTGGCGCCGTTGCCGGGGATCTAATTTTAGTTTCTCATTGTTTAATTGTTTATTTGATTTAGTTTATGACTCGTTCTTCTCAGGCTACTAATTTGCAATATAATACAGAAATCGAGAGGACAGCGCGTCAATTGAGAAAAGAGACTAGAGAGGGGAAACGTCGTCTTGAGGAAGAAGCAGAGATAGATTTAACCACTGGTGGTACATCCATTTTTGCAGAAATTGAAGAAAAGATGGCATGTAACTCTCGAAAGAACTCGCACCGATTTGAATCAATGTATGCATTACTTTTCCTAATATTGCTAATGATTTTGAATTAAAATCTGGTTTGATTCATTTACTTCCTTCTTTTCGTGGTTGTGCAGGTGAAGATCCTCATAAGCATCTGAAAGAGTTTCACATTGTTTGCTCTGGAATGAAGCCACATGGTGTATCCGAGGAGCAAATCAACCTTAGAGCCTTTCCCTTCTCTTTGAAAGATCAAGCTAAAGATTGGCTCTATTATCTACCATCCGGTTCTATCACCACATGGAACGAGATGAAAAGGCTATTCCTGGAGAAATTCTTTCCTGCCTCACGAGCTGCTAGTATTAGGAAGGAGATCTATGGCATCACACAGATCACTGGGGAGACGCTGTATGAGTACTGGGAACGATTCAAAAGATTATGTGCAAGTTTTCCCCACCATCAAATTTCTGATCAACTCCTCATCCAATATTTCTACGAGGGATTGTTACCAATGGATAGGAGTATGATTGATGCAGCAAGTGGTGGAGCTTTAGTGAACAAAACACCTGAAGCAGCCAAACAATTGATTTCAAACATGGCTGAAACTTCTCAACAATTTGGTACAAGAGCGGGTGGAGGATCGATCAAGCAAGTTAACGAGGTAAGTGATCTTAAAAATCAAATTTCTGATTTAACTGCTTTGGTCCGTCAAATGGCTGTAGGGCAATTGCAAACAGTAAAGGCTTGTGGAATATGCTCACTTCATGGGCATCCTACCGATATGTGCCCCACATTGTAACAAGACTCCACACAAGAAGCCAATGCTATAGGTGGATTTCCTGGCCACGCTCAAAGGAAGTATGATCCCTATTCGAATCACTACAATCCTGGATGGAGGGATCATCCTAATTTTAGCTATGGAAACCAAGGAAGACAACAAAGGCCACCACCTCAGAACTTCACTAGACCACCTCCAATCCCTACACAGACTCAAGCTCCCAACTCAGGTATGTCTTTGGAAGATATTGTTAAGAATCTTGCTAATAGTACTCTTGACTTCAGAAACAAGGACAAGCATCCAGAATTTAGGCAACCAAATTATTCAATTGGCCACGTCGGTTAGTAAGTTGAAGCTCAAAATTCGAAAGTTACCTTCATGTAAGTCAACCCAAGGGAGAATCAGAGTGCAATTTCATCGCGGAAAAGAAATTCCTTCGGGATCAACTCTACCTAAAGAAGCTGAAATGGCCAAGGGAGATGAAGATGAAGAAGCTCCCTCTAAAACAAGGCGTGGGGTAAAATTCGATCCTCCTTTATCTCTTTCATCTTACACACCTACACCTCCTTTTCCTAGCAGGTTAGCCAAACCAAAAGAAGATGAGCAAGAAAATGAGATTCTGGACACGTTAGGAAGGTGCAAATTAACATCCCCCTATTGGATGCAGTCAAGCAAATTCCCAAATACGCAAAGTTCTTGAAAGAGTTGTGCACCAACAAGAGGAAGATGAAAGCAAAGGGGAAGGTTAAGGTAAGTAAGAATGTGTCGGCAATTTTACAAAAGCATATGCCAGAAAAATGCAAGGATCCAGGTATGTTTTCATTACCTTGTGTGATTGGTGAAAAGAAGGTTGAGCATGCTATGCTAGATTTAGGAGCCTCAATTAATGTCATGCCATTTTCTGTTTACCAAGAACTAAAATTAAATGACTTGCAAAAGACTGGTGTAGTTATTCAATTGGCTGACCGTTCTTACATTCACCCACTTGGGATAGTAGAAGATGTTTTGGTACAAGTTAATGAGCTTATATTTCCTGTAGATTTTTACATGTTAGAGATGGAAGGTAATCCTTCTTCAAAATCAGCTTCAATCTTATTAGGAAGACCTTTCATGAAAACTGCCAAAACGAAAATTGATGTAGATGAGGGTACTCTTTCTGTCGAGTTTGATGGAGAGATTGTTAAGTTTAACATTTTTGATGCTGTGAAACACCCTACTGATGAACATTCGGTATTTTCTGTGGATGCTATTAACCCTATTGTGCAGGATGTTTTTGCCCAAGGAAGTGTTGGGAATGAATTAGATGCACAATCTAATTTAAAAGGCATTGGATAATTTATTCGCTTTGCGACTGTGTCTAGCCAAAGACATAAAACAAAGGCGCTTTTTGGGAGGCAACCCAAAATATTTTCTCGCTTTTGAATTTTCATTTCTTTATTATATTTAGTTTTCTTTACTTTCGTTGATTTTATTTTAAGCCTCCAGATGTTCTTGATGAAGAAGATTAACCTCAATAAAACGTGCTCACGCCAATTTTCAGCTTTCTTTGGCACCCACTCCCTAGCTCATTCGAGTCCACACCGCTCACATTCAGGGGAGTTTCTTTCTCCTTTCTCATTTACTTTTTCATTATCATTATGATTTTTTGTGAGCCATTTTCTTGTTGATACATTGAGGACAATGTATTATTTAGGTGTGGGGGAGGATTTTGGCATGTTCTTAAAAAAAAAAATAAAAAAAAAAAAATTTTTGTGTTTTAAAGTCTACTCAATATCTTTGAATACCTTGTAAGCTAGGGATACATCTTTGTTTTAAGTTTTAATGCATGAAAGAGGTAAGCATGAATAGTATTTTTCTTTAAAATTTTCGATGGTGTCGAATTAATTTGTTGATTGAAAAGTGCACAAGACTTGATGCAAAATAGACACTCTAGTGAGCTTTTGGGCCTAAGAGCAACTCATTACAATTTTGCTCCTTTTATTTTTGTTGAGTGTATCAAACTTAGTGTGTTTATTCTAGAACTTGCTTATGAATATATGTTGAGACCACATTTTTGAATTGATGCTTAAGTGTGATAAGGGCAATTAGGTTTAACCAATTCTTAGACTCTAAAAGACCCACCTTTTATTTTCCCTTAGTTAGCCCCTTTGAGCCTATTCTTCCTTTTCATTTGTTTCTAACGCATTGTTTAACCCAAAGCCTTTTGTTTGTTATCCTTGTTTCTTTCTACCCTATCAAGACAAGAGTGAAGTAATTGCATGATGAAAGAAAAGCAATTCTATAAAAAAAAAAAAACGAAAAAGAAAAAAAAAATCTGTTGTGAAATTTATTCCCTTAATTGGATGATTGGAGAATTATTTGCAAAAGCAATTGAATTATCAAATTGTTTCTCCAAGTGTTTTAAGTGCTTAAATGTGGGGATAAATTTCATTGTCTTAGAAGTTTGTTTGCTTATTTTATGTGGCATCTAAATCATGCATGTAACTAACTCTTTGTCTTGATTGTTAAACCCTTAAATTTTCCTTCTACCATACCTTTACCTAAGCCCCATTTCAACCCTTGCTAAGTCCCTTTGATTTTTGCATCATATTCATATGCAGTGGTGGAGATTTAAATCATTTGCAAGCCTATGGTGATGACATGCTATGCTTTGATTTTGAGAGTAAAACACGCACCCTAAACACTTTGAGAGCATTGAGCGAAACCATGCGAGGGTGTTAAGTCTTGCTGCATTTGATTTTGATGATTTGATGAGATGCTTATGTTTTTGTTACAAATTCTATCCTATGAATGCTTATTCTTTTGATTGTCACTATGATTCGACTTATTGATGTGTGTTTAGCTTTATTGGTATTCTTGGATATTGAAGGAGGTAAAAGGGAGTATTGGTATGTTGATCTGAGATATGCTTGAGGACAAGCATGGTTTAGGTGTGGGGGAATTTGATAGGTCATAAATAGTCATATTATATTTAGTTTAATTCCCTTATATTTTGATTGATTTTGTGCTAATTTGTGGAAATTGTATTTGATTTAATTTAGGAGGTGAAACATGGAGGTTACGATAAAATTTGGATAAAAAGGGCTTTATTTGGGCTTTGCAAACATGGACCGACCATGGGTGAAAAGGAGTAGGTTTCCTAATTGGAGAAGGATTCAGCTTCCTAGCATTAAGAGAAGAAGAAACCAAGAGGAAAAAGGAAAGCTAGCAAAAGAGGAAAAGAAACGTGAGAGAGAGCAATATAAAAGGAAGCTAGCGTGAGAAAAAGAGAGAGAGCCTGGGGCGTGTGAGGAAAAAGAAGCTAAAAACCAACGGCTGCAACTTCTTCTTCAACAACTTTTGTTTTGTTTGGCCACCATGAGTGGCTAAGGTTTTAATTCTGATCCAAGGGTAATCAAATTCCAGTTGTAATTTTGTGAGGCTTTGAACTTAATTAGAATTTCTTCAATCCAAGTAATTTTTATTTTCTTGTTCTTATTGTCTATGAATTATTTATATTGATTGAGTTGACGCCTTAATTCAATATTTATTTTTCTATCGCTAGTCATGAATTTGTGGTCCGTAATTGTCATGAATGGTTGAATTGAGTAGCAAGGAGTTGGCTCTAGGGAAATAAAAATACAAATTGATTAAATTGGAGTAATCTGAATTAATTGATCTTGTTTTAGTCATTCTCACTATTCTTAATGCTATCACTTAATTTGATATGGAACGATGATGCCCAGTTAAATTAGTGATAAGTTTGGATTTGAGCGATTGTTTGAGTCTATTATATTAGGAGAATAATTATCGGATTAGATTAAGTAGACTAAGTTCTTGGATTGAGTAATTTATATTTTTGCCTATGATCAAAATTGCAATTGGATGGAATTGACACTCTTGGATTGGAAGTTTGGTAAGATTGATTTTCTTTGCTTAATTTTAAAGTCTTGTTATTTTTATTTTATTTTATTTCATCTAAATCCTTGTTAAAGAAGAAATTAAAACCCAGAAAAACGGTTAACCGTTAATCACTAACGGCTCACCGTTAACAGCTATCGGATAACCGTTAATCCCAAACGGCTAAACCGTTAGTGGACAGAACCGATAGTTTAGAAATTCGGCTTACCGGTTACGCTAACCGGTTAGCCGATTGTGTCCAGAAACGAGAGAATTGAAATTCGGATTTCCGGTTTTCCTTAACCGGTTAGCCGATTAGTTCCAGAACCAAGCCAACCCGCAAACGGTTTGCCGATTTCCATTACCGGTTAGCCGATTAGAGTCAGTAAGTGGACAACCCGTAAACGGTCAGCCGGTTTCCCTATCCGGTTAGCCGGATAACTCCCAGAATATTTCAAAGAATAAACGGCTTGCCGTTTACAATAAACGGTTAACCGTTTACGGGCAGAAACTTTGCAAAACCTTGAAATCTTGGGAAATTAATTTTTTTTTTAAACTTTGAGAAATTAAATACATAGTTCTCGAGGGATTCGACCTGGTTCCACTATTTCTACAAATTTATTTAGTCGAATCAGTATTTATTTTGAAGAGCTTCGACAAACTCCGTCAAAACCCGACCCGAAATAAATATTAAAAAAAAAACTTATCCTAAATCCCTAAAAATAATTCTATTGATGTTCATCTCCTGAAATCTAGAAACCCTAGCCCCGTCACACAGCACTATTCCTCCTCATAATGTACCGTCCCATAATTCATCTCTCACCAACACTCAGTCCCGCAATCGATCAACACGACAGAGCTCTCTAAGCTTGTGCGTTGGAAACTAACTCGTGGCAAATGGATGCCGCGTTTGTTGGACTTTGTTTTGAAAGGGAGATTTTGGAAACGTTAAGCTCGAGACGGCCACGGTGTGTGAACCCAAACTCGTCGAACGGGATTATTGGGCGGTTATCGTGTCGAATCTCGATGTATCGGATCTCGGCCGATGAAAGGGAAAGCAATTGGAAGACCAACACACAGAAGACCAAGGATTTTGAGACACCCATTGATTTGGCTTCTGATTGCAAACCCCGCTCAGCTTTTCGGATCGGATCTATCAACCGATATCGGCGATGTCGATGAGATTAGTGTTGTGCGCCTCGGCCTCTCTCTCTTCCCCGCCCTCTTTGCTCAGTGTTTTACTTTTGTGGCCTTTTTTCTATTACCAATTACCATCAAAGCAAGCAACCGAAAATCGGAAATTAAAAAAATGATGACAAATGTTAACACTTCAACGAATGAATTTCGTATTTGTATTTGTGTTGGTTTGATTTTTATTTTTATTAACAAGGAAATTAATTTATTCAAGGTCAAGGTAGAATTCAAATTTATTATTTATAATCTTATTATGTTTTCATTTATTTGGAAGTTGTTAAATTTTTAATTATTTATAATCTTATCTTTAAATATGTATAATTATGTTTTTTTAAAAAAATAAAAATATTAAAGAATTATTAATTTAAAAAATGAAAATGGGGATCAGGCCCCCATTTAATCCCCACTCAATTTGGGGATTTTTGAGGACGTACCCGAACTATCCCCAATTAAAAAAATTTCGGGTTCGGGGATTGGTTCTAAATTGGGTTCGGGTATGGGGATCATGATCCCCGCCCGAACCCGCCCCATTGACATCACTATAATCAATGATCCTATCAAAAAAAAAATTAATTAATTAATGATACTTCACGCAGATGCATGCGGCATAATAATAGACAGTTTTTCAGAGCACGAAATTTCTTTTAGTCATACAAAATGTTTGACATCTTAAACGATAACAGATAAACAAATGCAATTGAATATAGAAAAGTACAAATGGTATGTGAAAATAAGGAAAGGAAAGTGAAAGGAAAAAAAACAAAAAACACGCAAAAGACTGCGAAGCATCCACGTTTGCATGCCCTCAGTCTACAATATAAAGCCTTGTTCGGGCTAGACAGCCACCATATCTGATGCATTGGCGGCCTTCATGTGAATAGTGACTTTTTTAGTAAATCTTAGGAGGTGGTGGAGAGTTGTAGTAATAAACATGAGTAGGCGAAGGTGTAAGTGGTGGTGGTGATTTGTAGTAGTAAGCAGGAGGAGATGACGGTGAAGGTGGTGGCGGAGATTTATAGATGTAAGGTGGAGGTGACGATGGTGAAGGTGGTGGAGGGGGCTTGTAAATGTAAGGGGGAGGGGGAGGGGGAGGGGGAGATGGCGGTGGTGTTGGTGGTGAGTTGTAGATATATGGCGGAGGAGGAGATGGAGAGGAAAGGGGTGGAGATTTGTAAACATAAGGAGGCGGAGGTGATGGGGAAGGTGGAGGTGGAGAGTTGTATACATATGGAGGAGGTGGTGACGGAAAGGGAGGTGGAGGGGACTGGTAGAAGTATGGAGGAGGAGGCGATGGTGACGGAGGTGGCGGGGAATGATAAATGTATGGAGGAGGTGGCGATGGTGATGGAGGTGGCGGGGACTGGTAGACATATGGAGGAGGTGGCGATGGCGATGGAGGTGGGGGAGATTGGTAGATATATGGAGGAGGTGGCGATGGGGATGGTTGTGGCGGTGGCGGTGATTTGTAAATGTACGGTGGAGGTGGTGACGGAGATGGTGGTGGTGGAGATATGTAGACATAAGGTGGTGGAGGTGATGGTGAGGGTGGTGGTGGGGATTTATATACATAAGGTGGGGGTGGTGGAGGAGACTTGTAGATGTATGGAGAAGGTGGTGGTGGGGACTTGAAGACATAAGGCGGAGGAGGAGATGGTGAAGGTGGTGGTGGCGACTTGTAGATATAAGGCGGAGGATGTGATGGTGAAGGTGGTGGTGGAGACTTGTAATCAAAAGGTAGAGTAGGTGATGCATGGGACGGAGGTGGCGGTGATTTATAGATATATGATGGAGGTGGAGGTGACTTGAGTGGTGGTGATTTGTAGTAGTACGTAGATGGAGGGGAAGACTTGTAATGGTATGGATTTGGTGACCTGTAAATGTAGGGTGGCGGAGGTGGTGAAGCATAAGCGTATGGCTTGTAGTCAGCTGCTACATGAGTTGCCAACAAACATAATGCCAAAGCAAAAACTAGATGGGGCCAAAAATTGGCCATTTTTGGCAGAATTTGATCACCCGAAAATCCCAACGAAAGAGTTGGGGTCTTTATGGCTTCGAGATTAGAGGACGATCAGTTTTGATTTGGATGAGTACAATAGAGAAGCGTGCTGTTTATATAGTGATAGTTTCGAGCTTTAAAGCCATTTTTTAATGAAGCATGGAGCTTCCCCCATACACGTCTAATATTTTTGTAGCTTTCTCTTTCTTTCTTTTTTAATTTTATATATCAAGTGTATTGACATAATGGGATCCCACCAAGCCTTTGCATTCCTCTTTTGTGCAAACAACTTGAAGTAGTCAAGTTTATATTCTAGAAGTCATAACGAATCAATTAAAAAGTAGGTAAAAATTTCATCCAATTGTTCAGCAAATTGCAAGAACAAGGGGTTCTTGAGAAACTTTCCACCTTGAGTTGGTAGCTTATAAACTTGGCTGGTCATTTTAAAACCAATCGAGCTGTTAAAACCCGCTCTGGATTTCAATTTCAACTCTCAGCCATCTGATCATTTCTTATTACCTTGCTAAATTATGCAGAACAATTATCATTTCACCGTCCCCAAATACTAGGGAATGACTGCAAGAGAAAGGCACTTGTCCACACTTCTGCCATTTGTATAATTTTTGTTTCTTCGACTTTCTCGTTTCTCTTGTTTGTTTTTGTTAGTTCTGCTTTGTTGGATTTTATTTTTTCATGGCTTGGACGCTTTGGTTTATATCTCCCATATTTTTTTCTTTGCATTGATTTATTTTTCAGGTAGAGGTCCCATATAATTCCTCACTTTATCAGTAGTTTTAATTAAAAAAAAGAAAAGCCTTTCGTTTAATTTAGCTTAAAGCTAAACTCTTATATATGTTTACATAGAATGTTTGTTTACATTATAACTGAAAAAAATAAAAAAGAAAAAAAATCTGAGCTAGGTTAAAACTATAGTACATACAGACTAAGGATGGCAATGGGGTGGGGTGGGAGTGGGGATGCCTACCCCATTAAAAATTTTGCTTCAATTCCCCCACCCCATTCCCCTATAAATTTAGTGAGGTGGGGATGGGGAATTCCTATGTGGGGAATAATTTCCCCATCCCCATCACATTCCCTATTTATTTATTTTATAATAGATATAGATATATGATTTTAATAAATTAGAAATTAAAAACTTCAATTAAATCATTATCATATTATTAGGTATTTAAATTATGTAAAAAAAATCTCCAAATGTTTGTAGTAATATCTTGAAATGATATTAAAATTAAAAAATATTTGAAGAGAGTAGTTCTTAAGAGAGAAAAGAAAACACAATAATATTTTAAGGTTGAATAAAAATTATATTCTAAAGTTTTCTTTTAGTTATAATCTATTTATATAAAATAAAAATAAAAAAATTATTAACTAACATTGTAATTGATAAAATAAAAATTATTAAATAAAAATTAAAAATATATATATATATATATATATAACGGGATTGGGGTGGGGGCAGGGTGGGAAGTACAAAACTAAACCTCACCCCATTAAGAATTTAGGGATTGTTTTTTTCATTCCCTACCCCAATCCCTAAAAATTATTTAAAATTTACCCCATTTGAGGTGGAGCCCTATGGAACCCCTAACCCTTGAAAGATTTTATCATCTCTATTACAGATCCACATGGAGAGAAGATTTAGTTACCAATTAGGCGAAACAACATTTAAGAGTAAATAAAAAATCGTACATCAAAACGCGTATCAATAATATAACCTTATGGTTAACAGCCCAGTTCCTCTTTGTTATATGTGTTTTAATTTTTTACTAAAAGCTTCTTTAGATACTTTTACTCGTAGATCAAGACATCGCACGTACATTTGGTGAAAGTTATATAGCCCAGCAGGAATGCAGGATAGATAATTTTATTATACATATGCCTAAAGTTATTTAATAAGTGATCTGAAGTGAAACAGTCAAAAGCATCTTCTAATGTGTGTGTGTGTATATATATATTGATTTATTGATATATTAATATTTATTAAATTAATAAATATTTCATGGTCCCAAGATTATTAATTTATTAAAATATTACTTTATCCTAAGCTAATGTCAATGTTTTTGTTCTCTTTCTAGTTGTTTTTTCTTTTTTAGATGATAAGATGACTGCTGATTAAGATGAGAAGTTCAATTTCATTAACTACAGGAGAATTCCTATAAAAAAAATCGTTGAAAAGTAATTAATTCACTTACATATTCAAGTAAAATCTTTCGATTCTAATTTGGGGTAGTGTATTCTTTAGGCCCAACGAATATATAAATTAATTGTTAACTAAATACATTAAACAAACATATATAGTGTAAAAGATCCTCAGCACATGATATAAATTTCATTATTGACGCAAAGGGTTTTATAAACCTTGCTTTTGACGGTAACAATAACAAACAATATGATAACGGTAATAACGAAAAAAAAAAACACTTTTAGATCTCATTAGTTCTTAAAGGTCAAAATTCATTTATGTGAAATCAAGTTAAAGGAACTCAAGGACATGCTCATCAAGAAAAGACTTGAATGTGAAGAAAACTAGTCCAGCTGATATTTCATTTACATAATTATTGCAAAGCTAGCTAGTTTGTTGGATTTATGCATTATTAAGTATTTAAAGCTCAAAACTTATAATGATCATCACATTCAAATCCATCTTTATTTTTTATAAGTTAGTTTTATATACTTAAAGAAATTGAAAGAAAATCAAAAGCTAAATGTTTTATCAACACGAATTTCTTCGAGGTATAAGGATATATTTGAAAAATTCTTGAAACTCTTTTATATATCGGCAAAGCTAGAGAGCTTTGCGGTCTTAATGCTATTTCTTAAAATCTCAACAAGGACCTATTTGATAATACTTCTAAACCTTTTAGGAACCATTGTAATTATAGAAAACGTTTGGGAACAACAGGGACCAAAATGATAAACTTTTAAAATTGGGAAAATCCCAAAGCTAGCCGGTTATATAGCAGCTAACCGGTTTATTTTACAGAGATAAACCAGAAATTTGTTAGACCTAGTTTGTTTAAAAGCCCCCAACGGTGACTTATTATATCAGCAAAGTGGTTAGCCGGTTGTACATAGAATTTTTGTTTTATATTTCTAACAGTTAGTGTTCTGAAATTACTCTATAAATCAAACTCCAAATCATTTTCCAAGACTGGTATGAGTTATTACACCTTAAATAGGAAGCCAACAAGCATAGTGCCGATGCATAGACAAGATGAGGCCAAATGTTGGCCATTTTGGAGTCTTTATGGTCGCATATTAGAGGACTAGTTTTTTATGAGTGCAGCACAAAACCTTGGTGCTTATATATTGATATATTCGAATCAGGAATCTTTCATGAGTTGGAATTAATTTGGTAATGTTTTAATTTTTAAGACAATTATTGTTAGTTGTGAGATAAAAATAATAAATTGTGAACAAAATTAGTTAAAATTTTAGTAAAATTTATTTTTTAGAAGTGTTGTAAGTTTTAAAAGTAATAGTATGTATTTGGTAAATCTTACTGTTGAATTACTGTAAGAATGTAAATGAATAAAATATATATATATATATATATATATATATATATATATATATATATAATTTTTTCTTGTATATATACAATAATTGATAACTAAAATAATTTTTTGTTAATTTATTTTTTTTTATATCAATATAATTGGTGATAATATTCTCTTTAAAATTAATAATTTTATTTCTTAATTGAATAAGGATATTTTGGATTTTATAATATGTAATTGATAACTAAAATAATTTTTTGTTAATTTATTTTTTTTTATATCAATATAATTGGTGATAATATTCTCTTTAAAATTAATAATTTTATTTCTTAATTGAATAAGGATATTTTGGATTTTATAATATATGTAAGGATATATATGAAATTGTATTAATCATAAAATTGATTCTCAAAATTATATTTTGAAAAGCTACCATTTTCTTGCTTTTCAAAATATGCTATAGGATGGATGATTTTGCCAAAAATAATTTTTAAAAAATTACCTAACACCAAAATTAGCTTTTAAATTTTTAAAATTACTTTTAAATCTCTCACAAAAAAATCCCAAATGAGCCCCTAATCTTTGTCTCTGAATAAATACTTATTGTACCCACTATTAAAATTTAAAAATTAAATTTATACTCTACACACCCAACTAAATACTGAAACTAAACTTTTAAACCAATTCCCTTTGTTAATAAAAATTTTCCTTTGTTAATAAAAATTTTTAAACAAACTCATTTAGCTATTTACAACCATATAATAAATAAGTAAATCATAACTATACATGGTTCAAAATGCATATATGTCAAAAGATCCTTCAAACGTCAGATTAGCTATCATGAGAAGATTGTTATTGAATGTTAGCTATCATGCGAAGATTGTTATTGAATGTTTTCGAACTTTATACTCATTTTTATAATTACTAATTTGTACAATTAATTAATTTTAGCATTCTCTAATTTTTTTTATAAATTCATATCTCTTTGCCATGTTTATTCTAAGATTGCATGAATAATATATAACTAAGCTATTTTTATTTTAACATTTTAAGGCAAAAGTATAGAAGTACCCAATAAAAAAAAATTTAATCCAATACTTTTTTATTTTAATTTAATATAAAATTATTTCTAAATGATTTAGTGGTAATTAATAAGTTATTAGTATGAATACTAATTTTTAATTAATCTAAAAAAATATTATTGGGATATTATGTCGATCTCATGAAATTTATTATACTGTGAAGCTTCTATCATTTACCCAAGGGTATAGGTCATAGACTAAGAGACAACCTTTAGTACAATACTATCGAACCATTCTCTGTCTGTTATGTATGAGTGAATATTAACATGATTGGATGAAGTATAAAAGTGGCGTGAGTGAATGGAAAAGGAGCAACAATCTTGGAATACCCAAGACTTTTTCCATAAATATACCTAAATTAATTATTTTGACATAGTAACGATTTTTTTTTTAATTTGATCATTTTATGTTATAAGGGTTAATAGTCAAATTGAATCTACATTAATACAAATTTAGTGATAGGATATGGTCCATATTTTATGTACCATGTATGCTCCCTATTTTATGTAACTTTGTTGTTAGAATTAGTTCCCTCCGGATAGACAATTAGGCGCCAGCAATATATTTTCTTTTAAGTACTTAATAATCCATGCATGCATGAATTCTTTTATTTACTTCTAAATATTTGATATCTCGAACAAACGTGGGAGGAACGAATAATAGATAAACACAGAGACATAGTAATATAGTTGATTGGATTATGACAGTAAAAGAAAATTAAAACAAAATAACAAAACAAAAGGCAAATAATCACTAAGAACTGTAAAGCATCATATTGCATGCCTTCGTTCCTGATAAATAAGCCTTATTTGAGAAACGAAACTGTTGTGGCTTTATACTTTCATAACCTGCAAGCCAAGGGGTAAAAAATAAAAATAAAAATAGCATAAGTGGATAAGAAAAATAAGTAGAAATAAATTAGACAAGAAAAATTATAAAACTAAAGGTTTCCGCGAAGCATACATTTATTTGCTCCAAGTATAAACAGTGACTTGTTTAGTAAGGAGAAGGCGGTGGAGGTGACTTATAGACGTACGGAGGGGGTGGGGAATTGTAAACATAAGGAGGTGGAGGTGGAGATTTGTACATATACGGAGGAGGTGGTGGGGACTCGTACACATATGGAGGAGGTGGGGACTTGTAGAGATATGGTGAAGGTGGTGGTGGGGACGAATAGACATAAGGTGGAGGAGGTGACTTGTATATGTATGGTGGTGAAGGTGAAGGGGGTGACTTGTAGAAGTAAGGAGGAGAAGGTGATGGTGATGGCGATGGTGATGGTGATGGTGATGGTGATGGTGATGGCGATGGTGATGGTGATGGTGATGGTGATGGCGATGGTGATGGTGGAAGAGATTTATGATGGTGTTGATGTGGGGGCATGTAAGAATAAGGCGGCGGGGACATGTAAATATACGGTGGTGGCGACTTGTACATGTAGGGTGGTGGAGGTGGTGGCGAAGCATAAGTGTATGGTGGTGGAGTATAAGTGTATGGCATGCCGTTGTCTGCAGCTACATGAGTTGCAACAAAGCATAATGCCAATGCACAGACTAGATGTGGCCAAATATTGATCATTTTGGCGATGACCTTGAAAATCCCAGGGAGAGTGCTAAGAGCTTTATTTCTTCGATGCTAGAGGGTCAGTTTTGAATGAACATGACATAGAAACATGCAGTTTATATAGTGATATCTTCTATCAGTTAACCAATTTTTTTAATAGAGCATGAAGTTTCCTCTCCAACAATTCTAATTATTTTACCCTCACACTCTTCTTTTTAATATGTTACTGTCTTACTGACACAATCGGATCCCACCCAAGTCATTGCACGTCTCATTTCTGAAACGCTCAAATTTTTGGGTTAAACTGGGATTACTCCATTATCAATGGATTATTTTTAAATTATTTCTTATTTTTTTAAAACCTCAATTTACTCTTTTTTTTGTTGGCATGACCAAAAAAAAATTTATTAACCGATTCTTTTTTTAAAAAAAAAACAAAAATAAAATCACTTGAAGCCTTCAAAAGCAAAGTCAGTGATTTGAAAATACTGAATTCATGAGAGAGTACTTCAAAATTTATCCTAAATTATATTGTCGGAATTATAATCAATAATCAATTAAAAATTAGAGCAGGTAAAACTTTACCCAAATAGATCAAATTGCAAGAAAAAGCAGTTATGATCTGGGAGTCCTGAGAAAATTTCCAAGGTGACTTTGTAGCTCATGACAACTAATTGGCCGGTGCTTATTGTAAAGGGAAAATTAATTCATTGAGTTGATCTGTTAAGAACCTACCCTCAACAGCTATTTCAAAACTCGGTCATATTATTTCTTATTACGGCTATTAAATTATAAAGAACAGTGAGCATTTGGAGTAACAACACAGATAGCATTCATTAAATTTTATTAAAGGTGAGCATCAAAGCTGCATATCGATTGAAACTAGCTAACTAAATCACAACGCCAAATATCAATATTTTTTTTTTCTAATATGATTTGATCGAAGAGAAAGACTTCAACGCAGATTCCTCTATTTTTTAAAATGTAGAATTTGCAGTTATACAACGTTATTTATAGTTTTTCTATTGAATAAAATTTATATTTTTACAAAATGTAGATGTGATCACTGATCCGCACAAAAATGAGATGCTACAACTATCTCATTACAGATATTCGTACATATACTTATTTAATCTTTTAAACTGGAACGACGTCTGATTAGCTGTAGAATTAATATAAATTTAAATTATAGGAAAAATGATCAAAAAGCCTGTTGAATATACAATTAAAAAAAGGGGAAAAAATGATATGGTGGCTTTATCATGGATCAAGTCATAACGTGTATGTGTGGTGTAAGCACCAATGTTTAGGTACTGAAAAAATTAATTAAGCATGTAAGCACCAATCAATTAGAAAATTGACTCAGAATATAAAGTAAAAAGTGACTTGTGAATAAACAAACAGTACTGATTGGTCTGAAGCAGTCAAAATCACAGATTCTCGCTAATTTGTTGCTTCTGCATTTATGAAATATAAAAGAAATTTAACATCGTAGAAATTCATTTGCCAACTTTTTGATAATCTGACGATGCACAGATTATTGGATATGTTACTCTCGAAGTACCGTAATTAGATCCGGACTCGTCATTTTCTAGCCACATATGCCAAATTGTCGTGCTCTTGGCTGTAGAATTAGCATTTCACAACTCATCAGCAATGTTACATCATTTATGAATATTCAACTTCAGATATTAGTAGAGCGGAAAGGCTTATTTGTAGATATTCGTCTCTTAGTACAAATAGTTGGATTTTCACACTTGAAATATTTTTTGTCGTCTATGTATAGGTATGCTTTTACAAATTTTCATGAGCCATTTTTTTTTTTTTTTTGGTAATAGCAATTCTTGCAAAAATAATAATAATCTAACTACAGTTATACCCCAACTTGCGCACCGTCACATGTTTAGATTTTGTTGACTTTCTGAACATTTGATGATACTCGGATTATAAGGTATGGTATTCCTAAGATATAGATACAATCGTATAGTTTCCTGAGGATACTAAATTTACAGCAAAAAATAAAACAACAATAATAATACAGTGATTTGGAGCATCTATAAGCTTATTCTAGATGTGTTATTGTTTTTAACCGCTACCAGGAAGGTGTGTAAAGGTCTTGGTTTTCCTGGAAGTAAATGATCTTTCACGTCATTGACAAAACTTGAAAACAAGAAGGGACAAGTTTAGAGAACAAATCAATCGGCTTATGATATTTTTTTTTTTTCATTGATTAAAAACTTTTTTATTGCACCATTTTCTCCATCTGACAATGAATTTGTCAACTCTGAGTATTTAATAAGGGAAATTATTATTTTCTCCTTTACTAAAATCAATACATATTACTCATTGATTATTTTCATAATAAGTAGTGATTTCCTTGCCAACATAATTCTATAGTATTATCTTTATTTTCAAATTCACTTTTATTCATATTTACTATAAATTAAATAAGTCGTATAATTGAAAATTAAAATAAAAAAATTTAAGTACTAAAAATAAGAAACATATATTCATTGTGAGTAAAAAATTAATAATAAGATATTTTCTTGTAATTTTTATTATTTTTTAAACACTTTTCTTATAATAAATTGATATTTTGTTTTCCAACATAGATTACCAAACAAATTACACATTTGCCCCTCTTTTCCTTTAAAATATTTATGTTAGGAAATTTTTGGATATTATAAAAACAGTAAAGGAACAAGTGATATATATTAATTTCATTATAGGGAAAACTAGCAATTTCCCTATTTAATAATACCTAATACGTGAAAATCCTCTAGAGTCCACAAGTTTTAATTGACTAATTGACACTAGAATGAGTTCAATTGCAACATCCACAAGTTTTAAACTGCCAATTTGAGACAATAATACAACGTTAAATTTTAGGAAAATGCTTGGTGTAGAGAAGTACGAGAGAAAGACGAGAGAAACAATGAAGAAAATAGTAGAGAGAGAGTGAGTGGGTAGAGAGAGAGAGTAAAATTCTCTCGTCTTTCTCTCGTATTTCTCTCTCTCTAGCACTACTCTAAATTTTAACTAACATCAAACCTGCATTCGTCCGCAATGGGGAACTGTTACACTTACTGTTGAGCACCTGAATTCAAAGTTTCAAACACTTACGGAAAGAAAACGGCAGCGTTTTCTTAATGTTTGAGTTGCTATGAAGTCACGTGAAGGACGCATGACCACTTATACTTGAAACGGCAACCGAAGCAGTCGTTTTGGCTATAACAGGCTATAACAGTTTTTTCTCTTTCGCACGTGACTTGGCCCTCGAATGCTTCAGTGATTCCAAAGGTCGTTATAACGACTTGGACACGTGGCAAAGTCTGTTCATTTCTGGGTTTACAGAGCGTTAAGCTGCTGCTGTATAAAGCAGTGTTATCAGGCTGATTCGGAGATAATTCTAGAGGATTCTAGTGAGAGATTTGAGAGAGAGAAAGCTTGTTCTTGAGCTCTGTAAGACCGTAATCTTCTCCTGTGAATCAGTCAAGATGGCCAGCTCTGATGTTTTACCGTGGATGTAGGTCTTAACAGGGCCGAACCACGTAATCCTGTGTTCTTGTTGAGTTCTTTTATTTGTGCTCTGTTTTTTCCTTTTGATTCTAGTTGCGTTCTTGATTGTTCTGATCAGGTTAGACTGGTTTTGATCTAATTTGATTGAACTTCGAGTTTTTGACTGCAACTTGTGCTGATCTTGGATAAGACCTTGGGCAGAGCTTTGCTTTCTGTTGAGAGTAATAGAGAGCTAGCTCTACAACTACGATACCTTTCAAGCCTCTAGGAGAATCATGAATGGGATGAGCGTACATTATCTTTTATTTCAAACATCATACATTTTGCACAATAAAATGCAGTTAAATCTCACTGCAACATGTAAAATCTTTGGCTCTTGGCAAGATGAAGTTATTCCATGAACAATGATGTAAACATGGAACCAGTTCCACTTCAACAAAGCCATTTCGATTGGATGGGACCCGATTGGATTCCTAGGAACAATTTTAAGAAAGATTGAAGTTGTTCGAACAAAGAGCAATGAGACATCCATAAAACTTTAATATGCTCATCCTCCTTCTAATTAATTCCTAATCGTCACCATTCTCCTTCTCCTGCACAAAAGCGGGAAAAAAAATGCAAATTGAATAAACAATTTCAACATATATAGCATAATTATCAGCAGAAGAATCACGGCATTTCATATAAAACCTCTTCACTATTTCCTTCATCTTCCTCCTCATTAATCTCCTCAGATATTGATGTTTCAGACTCCTCTTCATCCTCTGATGTCGCGGGGAATTCAATCTAATTTTACCATAACAAAAAACAAAGACAACAAATAGTTTAAACAACCAATAAAAACACTTTCTACATAAATAGCACAACTAGTTGCAAAAACAGAACGATCTTATACAAACCTCTTTGCTGCCTTCTTCATCTTCCTCGTCGTCAGTCTCCTCCGAAGTTGATGTCTCAGACTCCCCTGAGTCCTCTATCACAGGACGATTGGCCTAATATTACCGATAGCTCAGATTAGTGACAGAGTAGGACAGCTTAGTGAAGACAAAAGGAAGATAGCTTAATGAATTGATGCATATATACCATTTTTTTCGTGTAACTGCTGTATGGTTGTATTCACGTCACCTGCCCAACACGCTTCATTCAGTTCCAAGTATTGTACATCCCATAATCTCGGTGTCTTTAAAACTCCTGCAGAGAAAGTCTTCATGTTGGGGCATTTGATCACGATTAGATCCTCCCAGAATGGGAAATTGAAGGCATAATTGGCGGCGGAGCAGAAACTTCTCAGGCTCTCTAAACTTTCAAGAAACAACTCCTTCAATTTGTTGAAAGCAATTTCAACTTTTACCACGTCTCCCTGATCACTTGCTATTATTTCAGTAACCATTTTGCACTTAGATATTCTCATTTTTCTTAGTTGCAGCAGACTCTTCGCAGTTGGGGGTGTTACTACGCTTACTAGTCTTTCGCAGTCGCACACTTCCAAAGCTGTTAGATTTCGGAAAGATGCTCCGGATGGAACCAAATTCATCATATTGTCACAATACTTAAAATCTCTAGAATTTCAATATTTTGAAGCATTAAGTCCAGCTTGGAATATTGTTTCCACATATGAGTCAGATCCGGGAGTTTATTTAGCTTTAAGGTTTTTATATGTGCGAGCGTCCCTGCATGTTCCTCAACCTCTTCAGAGGAACAAACTTCTTTGTATGAACTATAACTCACTACAAGCTTTTCAAGATTGTGAACTCTCTGAAGCAAACCAAGTGGAAAAACAGCTGATTCATCATCATACGTGACATTAAGGACTTTGAGCTTGTGAAAGAGATGTTCTGGAAAATGGTCCTGCCATATCATGGTGATATCCTTTTTGCTTAATGACAATTCCTCCAAGTTTCGGAAGACCTAGTGACCAAGCAGAAAAAAGCCAGCAGGAGTTTGTCTTCCACCAGACAATTGCACAGAACAGATAAAATCTTATAAAACAAATGAAAAATGAGCATCATACCTGATCATCAAAGAAGTGGGGTTGTTCTGCTGGGATCCCTTTTATTTCCTCAAAGCTAATACGTTCTGGCACGAACATTCACAACCATATGCTTTCAACTTTTTTAACACTCGGCCATTCTAAAGTATACATTCCATGGTAGAAAGTTCTAAGATGTGGGAGTTCCCAGAGTCTGAGCGAGATTAAACTGGGAAAGAGAAACCTACCAGTTGCTTCGGCTCTTCCTTCCTTGGCAACATCTCCTCCACTCCACAGTTCATAATGTACAACTTCTCAAGTAGCAAAAGGATCCTGGCAATGGAGGCGGGAAAGAGACTTTTCAAACTCTGACATGCAAATATCCTCAGTTTCAGTAGGTTCAGAGATGAGGAAAACATTTTGTGGGGATCCTTATTCCATATGCTCTTCAATTTCGGTAGACGAGAAAGATATAATCTCTCAACTGAGTTACTGCTCCAGAACCTGTTTCTTCAAAATCCATCCCTTCAAGATCAAATATCTCTTCTAGAGAACCACAATTTGTCACCATTAGAGATTCCAGTTTCAAGAATCTTCCACATATTTGGGGAGAAAAAATGGTCAGCAGTCTTTTGCAGGACTCAACTTTCATTAACTTGAGTTTGCAAAACGAATCATCAGCAAATTGGTTGAGCCATATCATCTTCAAGTTATCCATATTGGAAGTACCATTTCCTCTACGCTAGGTAATGCAACCTGTAGTGATTATGCCATTGAGTAGAGAAAATTGAAAATTAAAAAGAAAAGGGTGAAGTTGGGCAGATAAATTAATTTCTACCTTTTCATTGAAGAAAGGTTGGATCTCCACTGAGGTCATTGTCTCAACTTCTTTGCCTCCTTTCAAGTCCGTGGTTATATTTTTGAAGATGAATGCCTTTAACATAGGCATCGCTGTATTTGCAGTTCTTTCAAGGATGGAAACACAATATAATTTCCTGAGCAGGAACTTGTGACATTAGCAAGATCTTTTATCTTCAGGAAGTTTAATTGAGGGAAAATGATGTCCTTTTCTTCTTCCATTGACTCTTCCAGGAACACTATCTCTTCTAAGTCCATGCAGTTGCTTATCTCAAGATGCCGGAGTTGCACAAAGCTTCTGACTGAAGAAGATTGAAATAGAGACTTTGAAGTACCACAATCGCGCACAATCAAGTGGGTTAAGTTTTGAATGCAAGAAGACATCGCTGGAAGTTGATTGTGCCAAATCTTTTCAACATTAATGGCAGAAAGTTTCAAGGACTCCAAGTTGGGGAAGGCAACCTTCAGACACAGTTCAGGTTTCAATTTACTTTCATATAAATGTAAGAAATGATATTTTACGGTATTATAAACATGCCATGAGGATGAAGAATCTCTCTTTCTGAGAAAAGTTAACATCCAATAGTACAAAGTTTAGTCTACTGCTTCTAATTAGAAACTATTACTTGCTAAATTCTTTCCACTTCCTCAAATGAATAAGAATTTCTATAAAGGCAAAGGGAAATTTACATAAATAACCACAAAAATTTAGCCATTTTTTATTTTAACCCTACAATCTTATTTCTATCAACATTAGCCAAAAGAAAAATTTTGAGACGAAAATACCCCTCTCACTTCTCTCCCCCAACTCCATCTCTCTCTCGTAATCCCTCCTGAATCAAAAACACCCATCGTCGGTGGCGGCTTCCCCATCATCGGTGGCTGATCTACTTTCAATGGTGAAGGAAATACATTATTCAACAACAAAACCTAGGTTAGCCATTTTATTTATATTTCATTAATTAAAAATGCAATTTGAGAATAATAGTGGTGGTAGTTTGAGAATAATGGTGGTGGTGGTGGTGCTTGTAGTGGTGGTTGTTGTTTTGGGAGTGTGTTATTTTGTTTTGTGATGGGCGCGATTTGTGCACAAATCTGCAAGGGCACGATTTGTGCGCTTGTCTCGCTATGCAGCGAGCGCACGCGACAAGGGCGTGTCGCTCACGCAGTTGCTACCCAGCAGTGACAGGCGCTAGCGACATGGGCACGCACTCGCCCCTGTCATCGCTCGCACGCGTCGCCGAGCAACGGTGACGCTACCTTTGCGCGTGCGCGTCAGCGGCGACAGCATGACGCGCGCGCGCGTCAGCGCGCAACAAACGCATTGAGCATTGGTGCGACGGGCAGTGAATTATTTTGTTATAAATGTAATCTAATAATGTTAAAAATATTATAGATATATGGCGAAATCAAGAAACGAATCGGAGAGGATGAAGTTAGCTTATGCCGATCACTTTCCGGGACGAATTTCAAGTATATGTAATTTTTCAACAGTTATAAAAGCCATCGAGCGAAAGTTAACAAAACAACAGTTGCGTTTATTCAAGAGCAGCATATTTGGGCATTTCTTGGATTGTCGAAGCTTTTCGTTCAGTGGTGTAATTTTGCACAATATTTTGCTTAGGCAAGTGATCAATGAAGAATCCGAAGAGGAGGATCAGTTGTGGTTTCAAATTGGTGAGCATTTGATACGCTTGTCTATTAGAGAATGGTGTCTGGTTACTGGACTTTCCTATTGTGAAGATACCTCACAACCAAATAACGGAACGGTGCATAGGCTATTGAATACGTATTTTAATGGTTTGTTTCGCAACATCAATCTTAAGCAATTCGATGCATTATTTGAAGAGTTGAACTTCGAGGCTATGGACAACCTTGACGCATTAAAGATTGTGCTTTTTTATTTTGCGGATAGAGTTCTAAATGGAAGAAAAGGCTATTGTCAAATCAATTTCTCATGACTTAACAAAGTAGATGATATATATTACTTCCAAAATCGACCATGGGGTCGTTTGTCATGGGAAACGATATACGAGAGCCTTGACTATGCACTGAACGAGAAAGATAAGAAATTTAAGACGACTTGGTTAGAAAAGGCAAATCATAAAATTGAAAAATACAATGTTTATGGTTTTACGTTCGGGATTCAGGTACGTTGTTTTTTTTTTATTAATAAATTTTGTAACATTAAATATTTAGTGGCATATCTAATAGCTTTTTTACTTTGGTTGTAAAAGGTTTGGATTTACGAAGCGATCAGAGGTCTACCGTTAGTGTGGGTCGTGAAAACAAAGAAGAAGATTCCCCACATCGTGTAATGGAAGCCCATGGCTTCTTCTAAAATAAACTTTGCTGAGGTTTATTCGTTTTTAAATGACGAATCTCGTGTTGTAAGTAATATGTATTAGTAGACGTATAGTTCTATTTTTTTTCATTACTAAATTCGAATTCTATACACTGAGTTAAAATTTTAGGTTGAATTCATTGAAGGAGGGCGCTTTACAAACGCTTGAGCTAAATGCAAAGGAGAGTCAGAAAAAATATTGGCTCACTGTGAAGGATTACATGCCACCTATTCCAGACTGAGTTCATAAGGTCGGTATCCTATAAATACTATTATTAATTTAATTGAAAATTTTGACTTTTCATTTACTTATTTTGAATGTTATTTTCTACGGCACCAACCTTCAATCAATGCGTCGCTGCTTGTTACAAGGCAATCAGATGATCATGACGACATACCAAGCCCAACACCAGAGCAGTATCACGAGACATCTGAGGAGAAGGTGCCTGTAGACGACCATCAGGAGCAGACATACAAGTCTGATGACGCACACGATTCCGAGGTTATAATTAATTTCTTTTCCTCATATATAATTTACTATAACAATCTATTATTCAATCAGTTATTATTAAAAAAAATTTGTTATAGTCAAGGACAAAGAAGTTTAATGATTATATGAGACGATGGATGGATAAGATTGATAGTAACATTGATGAACTTAAGCCAGAATTTATAGATTTTAAAGAAACTGTGATGGGATTTATCAATTCTGTGTCTAACCGTCCAAACAAGGCTTCTCCGACTGGACACACGTCTGCGGTAAGAAAATTTAAATTTCACTATTGTATTCGTTTAGTTTTTAATTTGAATGTTGTTTAATATGTTGATCTTGCTGAATGGATAGGCCCAGATGACTATGGAGTGTTTACTGATGTGGGCAATCAAAATTTTTCTACTCCCACGTTGTTGTATAGTTTCTATGGGGATGTTAGTGGGGAGAGCGTGCAGGTCTTCACTGAGGTGCCTCTAGGCATTAGTAAGTTCGGCCGAGCTTATAGGCCGTCGTATATTTTTAATAGTCCTTACATGATTTCTCTATTCAAGCGAGGAAAGAACATTCGACCTCTACCTTCACCTAAAATCATGAACCATGCGATTGACATGAGTACAAGTGTAGATATAAATCCACTTAGAGGATTGGAGGATCCAAGTCTGTATGATGAGTTTGTCCGATGGTTCTCTGGCAATATGACAGTGGATCGGAGAGTCCAACACCCGCGGTCGTTCTTTGAAGTTATTTTAGGTTATTCTTCGATAGGGTGGTTAGGTGATGAGGTAATTTTTTTTCTTATTTCTTTAAGTGTTGTAGATTTGTGTAATATTTTTTTCCTTTTAAATTGATATGTTTCTATTTCTCTGCAGCATATTCATGAGTATTATCGCTTGATTAGCGAAAAACAACAGCAGTATCCTACTGCCTTAGTTCAACGTGTCACACATACAGACACATTTTTTTGGGTAACGTACAAACATAATTTCTAATAACTCTTTTTATTCATTTATTATCTCTTAACAGCTTAAACCGTTGTTCATTTATATATTGTTTGGATAGCTATGTACTAGGTGTTCTTGAATCAATTATGGAACAACGGGGATTGTGCGGTCGATTCATTAGTATTTAGCGACAGCTTAAATAGCTGTATTCATGGGCAGCAGCACATAATGTCCAAATCAATGACTGATGTCGATATGGTGTGTACTTTATTAAATTTTACTTTGCAATGAAATATGTATTTTTGTTGTATGTTTTCCTATTTTATACGATACATTATATATTTATAAGAATTTTTTATATATAGATATTCATCCATGTTAACCTGGATTTTGAGCATTGGGTACTAGCCCGAGTAGACTTTCGTAAGAATAAAGTCTGGATTTATGACTCATTATTGACATTTCGAGACGATAAAAAATACCAGTTCAAGTTCAGGCCGTTTGAAGTCATCTTTCCTCGATGGTTGGAACATGTTGGATTGTACAACATCCGACCTAAGTTGCGAAGTGCTAACCCCTGAAAAGTTGTCAAGTGCTAACCCCTGAAAAGTTGTCGCAGTTAAAGGTGTGCCATAACAAGAGCCCGGTACTGGTGATTGCAGTGTTTTTTTATTGATGTTTACGATGTATTTAATGTTCGGGCTTAAATTAGATTTTAATGGTAGTCATGGGGAGTACTTTAGAAAAAAGATTACAGTTGACATATTTAATGACGATATTGTATTGTAAACCGTTGTAGTAATTCGAATGTTGAAACATGTTTTTTTTTTTTATATTGCGTGCTTAAGTTTATATAATTTTCATGCTCACATCTTAATATGATATAAAAAACTTATGAATAAAATTTCATGATATATTAGTGTACAATACATAAATAAATAAAAATTGTTTTAACATAATCACGTCAAACAATACAACTAACTTCGACTCGGTGCAATGGGATTCTTGCATCGTTTACGGTTATGTCTTGGTTCATTACATCGCCCGCATCTAACAGTCCTCCGGTTGTCGTTCTCACCAGTCGAGGGTATTCGGAGCTCTCTGCGACGACGAGATGGTGGTGCCTCAATTGATGGATAAACGTGTATCTTTTGAATATCATCTGGAATTTCCCAATCAGCCACGTCGCCAACTGGCTCCACTGGTTGTGCATAAGCTATCGCCAATGATTCCTTAGTGTAAAAGTTCGAACAAAGGTTTATGTAATTCACTCGGACAATTAGACAAGCCGCAATTGCATGAGCACAGACAAGCTGATTAAGCTGAAAGACTCTACAAGAGCAAGATTTTTTTTGTAAATCAACTAAGCCTTCCTTAATCCCACCACCTACAACTTGAAATCGATGCGGAGATACTGGGCGAACAATCATTCTTTCAACCATAGTTCTCCTTTCAGTGACTATTTCATCCGCACATGTTGTTAGTCGAGCACTCATTGATTCAGCTATAATCTTTCTATCATAGAACCATTGCTGCAATGTTTTCCTAAAGTAATCGACAAGATGAGTAACAGGAAATTTTCGTGGTTACCTCATGAAAGAATTAACACTCTCCGCGATGTTGGTAGTAAGTATATTGTACCTCCTACCTTCAAACTGAGACCTTGCCCAATTACATGTACCCACATTATTTTCTAAATAATCAGCCGCACCCGAGTGAAGCATCCATAACCCTTCGAGTTATCTCTTAAATTCCTCATGTCCATATGTTTTTGCTGCATTGATAAAAGAAGACTCAAATTCATCCTAAAGAGCTTTGGACATCTTGAACTTTGACTTAATGTTACCTTTGACATGGTAAAAATAAATACCATGAGCTGCATTGTGAAATACTTTCATAACGGCTCTCCTTATGACAGTGCATCGATCAGAGATAATGACCAACTCTGGCCTATCGCCAATCACTCCGTATAACTTTATCATAAATCATTCCCAAGCATCATTATTTTCTGAATCTATGACCCCAATGGCTAACGGATACAACTGATTGTTACCATCTAGACATGTTGCCACGAACATACTTTCACGATATAACCCCTTCAGATGAGTACCATCTACAACAATGACAGGCCAAATGTACTGCATAAAATCCTTGATAGAAGATCCAAGTGCTACAAAGTAATAGAAGAAATTACCATTTCCATTCCGCTCGAGATGAGTAATTGTGCCCTCATTCGCTTTAGTCAATACGTGAGAGTATTTAGGGAGCAAGTTGTATGACTCTGTAGGGTTCCCTCGAACTATTTCAAGACCGACTTCTCTGGCCCGGTATGCCTGTTGGTATGTTAACTGCACACCGTATTGCTGTTGCATATCTGCCCTGATGTCATTCGGAGTGTATATCCTTTTTTCTTGAATATATTTATCTGTAATAATATGACCGACAACTCGAATCCTGACTTGATGACGACCATGCTGCAGTACCTCATTATGACAACTGTGAACATTGTCAATTCTCCTCACCACCCATGGACCATTATACTCGTTCGAACTTCTAACTGCTCGAATACGCCAATTATATGATTCCGAACTACAATGAGTCTCGAAACGTGTCGTTGTTGACAGTGCAATCTTGAAATCAAATTTATCCCTAAAGGCAATCTTGTGCAGTTGTAATATTAACTCATTCTTCTCAGCAAATAACTTACCCACGTTGATATTATCTGATTCACAACTGCTAAGAAAGCTTGGAGCAACTATGTTCGAAGGTAAAATTAGAGCAAGACTTGTGAGGGGGTCAATCCTCCTTCTCGAACAGACCATGGGAGGAATAGATTGATTGCCTTTGTTATTCACATGAATATCGTCTTCATGTGAATAACAAAGGCATGAAAACCTATTCGAGAAGGACCGAATAACAAAGACTTGTGAGGGGGTCAATCCTCCTTCTCGTCCTCATGCTGAAACGATGGAATATTGGAAGGACCGACACCTCCATCACTATCTGCATTATTGAAATGAGTGCCCCGCATACTATTAGAAGGTTTTGCACAAATGTTATTCGATTCTGTGTTGCAAGTGTCATCAACATGATTGTCATTGTCGCGTAAATCATTGTTGTGGTACGGAGGATATCGTTACTCCAACGATGTCGTTAGTGGTAATACCTCTTCTCCTACATCCACTAACGTAATGCCGTTATCATCAATGTTGTCATTATTGTCATGGATTGGAGAGTAATATTGCTGCAACGATATTATCCTTGGCAGTACCTTTTCTTTAATATCAGGACTAGACATATTTGCTCTAAAGGACTTTTTACTCGGAACTCGAGGAGATATGGTAACGAATATAAGAATGCAACCATTATCGATACTAACGTACAAGCGCATATCTTGGGTGTCACGATTGCGGCCCGTGACAAAAAGCTTCTAAGATGTGGTAGTGATTTTAGAGTCAGCTTATCAATCACTCCATTGTTTTTTATATCATCTTCTCTAATAACGGCAAAAATCTCTTTCATATTCTTGCATGCAATCACTTTAATTATTTGAAGTTGCGGAAGGCTTTGGCAATGGAAAATGAGATGATAAAGCTCAATTTATCACAACTTTTCACCTTTAAGGTCGTTAATTAACTTGCAGAAATACTCTGCCTTGATTTTCCCATGACAGATATTCTCTAAATTAATTAAACTACTTAGAGACAATGACTCCAAGGCGCAGAGGCATCACGAGGCACATGCTTCACTGAGTCAATAACATACAGGAAGTAAGGATCGTTTTGGATTTGGAGATGCTTCAATTTCGGAAAACCCTCTCTGTCTAAATCATAAACAATATTCTTCACACCCTGCATTTCATCTAAGTAGAGTTCTTCAATTCCCTTCAACTGCATGAAAACCTCATCCTTTAGCCAAGTGCTGTTATTGAGTTTGAGCTTCAATATTCTGCTATTTTCAAGCTGATCAGGCCAATTCCACTCATCTCCTATGAATATTTTGTACCTTTTCAACTTTTTGGAGAGCAAACCCTTTGGCAGGACGTTTGCATCTTGAATTTGAATTTCTAGATTGGTTGAACGAGACAACTGCTTCAACTCATGAAGACTAGCCTTGCTTCTCACACTGTTGGAGTCCTTCAATCTCCCATTCAACGAAGGTATAACCCATGTATAACTCTTCCAATCGGGATAAGCTGGATAGGACATTTGATGGAATCACTTTTAGTAGGTTACAATAGGCTAAATTTAACAACCTTAGCCTAGTCAATTGACTGACTTCTCTCGGCAACTCCTCAATATTTGAACCTTGAAATCTAAGAATTTCCAGTGTCTACAGCTCTCTAATAATAGATACATCTCCAAAAACACCATAATCCAGCACAAGGTCTGAAGGTTCGATAGGAGACAAAGTAACGATGGCAGTGAAGGTAAATGCATTGCAACGAAAACTAGAATTCTGAGTTCAGTCATCCCAATAAAAAAGTTATCAGGGATTTGTTGGACAGACAGATCCTCAGTAGCCATACGGAGAAGCTCAAGTTGCGGGCATTCCAAACCTTCAAGAAGTTCATCAATTTTACAATTGTGTAAGGAGATTGCAGGGCAACGCTTTAGTGTTTCCTTATCTGAAAATCCCTTCGGGAAAACCCCATCATTCATTGAAAAAACACCTTGGTCTCTAAATGCAATCGATATGGGAACATCCCGAACAACATCACGCATAGAAAATTCCTCACTAGTATGACCATCAAGCAACAAACAAGAAGTTTTGAGTTTATTGACCAACATATATACTCTACTCCCTGCTTCTTCAATTGTATCCATTCCCCTAAATAGACCCAAACCCATCCCATAACTGAACAAATATTGAATGGTGGCACTTTGAATGTGTACCATTAGACTACAAAGCAAAAAAGTTGGGGACATTTACAAAATTAGCCAAAATAATTTGGCCTTTTTCACTTTTAACCCTTCAACTTTTTTTCAATCAACATTAGCTACAAATTAAGTTTGAGGACCAAAATACCCTCATCACTTTCACGCTTCTCTCCCTCACCCCCCACCCTCTCCCTCCACCGAAATCTCTCACCGGAATCCCCTATACATCGTCGGCATAGTAGATCGGCACGGGAATCCATCGTTGCCGGCTGAAACAAGGTGTATTACGTTGCAAAACTTCCGAAATCTCCAAAAGCAAAGAGTAAAATTGAAACCCTAGGTGAGTTATAACTTCATTTTTTATTTTGAGTTGTTGATAGTGTTGTTGTTGTTGTTGAAGTAGTTGTTGTTGTTGTGGTTGTTGTAGTTGTTGTTGTGGTTGAAGTAGTTATTGTTGCTGTGGTTGTTGTAGTTGTTGTTGTTGTTGTTGTGGTGGTGGTGGTGGTGATGATGATGGATTGAACATTTGTGGTTGTTAATGGTGGTGGGGGGGGAGAGGGGGGGATTGTTAATGGTGGTGGGAAAAAAGGCGCCATTTGGAGCAAATCATCGCGTGACGTCACGATGGGTCGCGCCGGTGAGCCATATCGCCGCACGCTGGCCGCGACCGCAAAGCGCGACCTGCGCGCTGCGCGATCTTGTCGCCAGCGTTATCGCGCCGCGTCGCCTACTGCGACGTCGCATCGCGCTCGCGCTCACCACGCGTCTGCAACAAGCCTCGGTAGAGGCGGGCAATGGGACGGCTGTTTCACATAAAACCAGTGGGAACAGTGGGGCGGGTAGTGGGAAGTGGAGCAGGTAAGACACATCTCTCACGTAAAACCATGGGAACAAGTGAGTAGTGGGACGGGTAGTGGAAGAAGTGAGGCAGGGCATCATCTCAAAACCAATGGAAACAAGTGAGGCAGGCGGTGGGACATGCGTCTCGCCTCATAAAACCGATGGGAATAAGTGAGATGGCGGTGGGACGGTGAGGCAGGCCTGCATAAAACCAGTGTGAACAAGTGAGACAGGCAGTAGGACGGGTAGTAAAACAAGTAAGACAAGTAGTGGAACAGGTGAGACAGGCATCTGTGCCTGTCGCATATTTTAGTGAGGCAGGACGGTGCCTCACATAAAATGGGCTTAAGTGGGACGCACTGCATCTGAAACTTCGTTTGCTCGATTTTTAAAGATTTGGTGATTTATCTTCATTTCGAACTCATCATCACATTGTTTTATTCATGAAAAATAACAACATTTGCAATCAAAACTCACTTTAATTCGAACTTAAATGATTAATTCAATAGATTAAAAGTTTAGTTATGGTGAGAGTATAAACTAATCTTAAGAAGCTCTCCAATTGATAATTATATCTTTAATTATGCAATGCTTGTTTGATGAAATTTATTAATTTCGTGAGAGTAATAGAGTTTGTTGAGAGTAATTAAGCTTGTGAAGCTATTGAGAAAGATTATGGTTTATTAGTGAGGGAATTGAAAGAGTGGCATGCTTTTGTAAATTTGATGAAAGTGACGAGGGTAATGTCGTCCAAAATTAGGATGTTTGGCTAGTTATGATAGAAAAAAGTTTGGGGGTTAAAGTTGAAAAATGCCAAAATTTTTTGACTAATTTTATAAATTTCCCAAAAAGTTGACTTGAGTTCCTCACCTTCTAAATGATTGTAACTCAGCTCTATTGTTGAAAATGCCTCTGCCGGAACTCCTGTAAAGCTTCTTCCGGAAGGCCTTCTTAGTTCCTGCAGCGCATTCTTCCATTCAAATACGCTCTTGTTTCTTAATGCCCTGGCCATTGTTACAATAGCAATGGGCAAACCTCCACATGCCTTTGCCACGTCCTTAGCAATAGACAGCAAATCCTCATTTTCAGCATAATCACCTGCCATCTTTTTAAACAGGTTCCAAGCTTCTCTTCCATTTAAAACTCCAACCAAGAAATTATTTTAACAATCCATGTTAATTGACAAGACATCTTAATTCCTTGCTGTCATCAGGACTTTACATCCCTTGTGATTATCTCCGAAAGGAATAACAACTTTCTCAAAATCAAGACTTGCCCAAATGTTATCTAGGATTACCAGAATCTTCTTCTCCTTCTTCAATCTTTCACATAGTCTCCTTGCTCTTCCAGATTCGCTCTCCTCATAAAATTTCAAACCCAACTTATCAGAAATTTGTCCTTGAATCTTTTTAATATCTGAAATCTGGGACACCTCTGCAAACACGACCTCGTCAAAAAGCTTATCTTTCTTGGCCAGCCTAGCAGCTTCCTTAACCAGCATCGTCTTGCCAACGCCAGCCATCCCATACATCCCAATCATATTGACGTTAGGATTATTTAACGCATTCAGTACATCATTCAAAGTGGACATTCTCGATTCAAAGGCCTCATAACGTTTGGTAAATGTCATCCATATGTCTTCAGGAATAGTACTGTATGAAACCTTATCGAATTCCCTTGTTCCTGCACAACTCCAGCAATGACCACCATTTCCTTAGCTGCTCTCTTGCTAAGCTGATAGCGGGCTGTCAAATTAGGACACAACCCCCCTTGAAACATCCATTTTTCTTTGCTCTCTCCTCATCTTCAATTATCTGCCCTGCCGCACCCGTGAGCCGTGATCTTGTCAACGTCACTCAGCCACTTCTCAACTTTCTGTTTAATATCTTCCCGATGTCTTTTAGCATCATCAACCCTATGCAGCACACTCTCTCTGGCAACCCTCAGCTTACCAACTTCATTGTTGAGATTCTCAAAGTTGCTCTTGTAGTTGCATAACTAAGTAAATGGATGAATCATGAGAACAACCAGTACTCAAGAAATTTTGGCAGCAGCAGAAACAACAATTTCAACCATTTTCAACCTCCTTTGTTTTTCTGTTTTCAGTCTCAAAAATAGAAATCAAGCAAACCAAACAAAGAAAAACAGTGAAATGAAAGCAGTTGCTGGGTATTCTTGAGAATGAGATCAAAAGATGACAATAAGAACTTGGGTAACAAGGTGTTAAAGAATGAACGGTAGTCACCAATTGGCAGGAAAGAATAACACAAACACAGCAAACTCAAGAAATGCAGGTTCATAAAATATTCATGTAATCATTTAGCATATGATTATTGGTCATCTTATGGTTGGCAACACAGCCACATAACGTTCTTTGGTTAATCCACATAATGAGTCATCACAGAATCACACCGCCCGTCCCCACTCCCATATGCTCCATAAGACAGGAAACATTGCTCACCAGATTATTTCTATATAATAGAAAAATGGCAAAGAAGTGTCATTACATCAAAGCAAAATGAGCAAAGATGCTTAACACAGCTATAAGTTACTACTTTAAGGTTGATTATGACCGACAAAGCAAAGCATTTTCATAGATGTTATTATATTCTTTCACAAAAGCTGTTATGATGCCAAACTTTGATAATATTAGTGTAACGAAAAGCTATACTTTCCTTTAAATTGAATAGCCATACATTGCTTCTCTCTGAAGCATTGCTATAGAAGTGTCTGTGACTTAATGCTAACAAGTGGCCCCACTAATCAAAAAGCAATTGCAACACATTTTTGTTTTTGCTCCAACACAACAATGTATTACAATAAATAATAAACGCTACATAACTCCAATTTGCGTTAAATAAAATGGGAACGTTCGCAGAAGAGAACTAATCATATTACCAGCCCACATTTTAATGCTTCTTGAAATGCCTAATTCCCTTTTCAAATATTAGGCTGAATCAGTAAGGAACTAGAAATGAGCAAAAATCTTTGGAAGGGTATAATCAATTATATTACTTCACAGTTTTAACAAGTACATTATGCTAATTCCAAAAAAATTAACGTGCATTTCAAAAAGCAATATGTATAAGATTAGCAAGATCGCCGTATGAAAAATTATTGTACAAATAGATACCAATGGTTACATGCTAATCACACACTAAGCTTGGGCCGGTAATCGGAGTTTATAAACGGGGCGGTAAATTCATCTAAACAAGCCATCCTGATCCTTTCAGGTGTTGCTGGATTATCAAGAGGGAACCACCCAGTGTGCCCTGCATCCGCTCTAGCAGCAGAAATGGCATCTTTGATTGCAAAGAAGACAGATGAAGCCAGAAAAAATGGAGGCTCACCAACAGCTTTCGATGAATGGATGGCCTTTACATTAGGATGACCCTGTCAATTATAGATGACAAAACTTAGAATGCAGAACGATTTAGACCATGTAATAAATGGATAAATTTCATCTTTCTAGTTCAAATTGTTCCTCTCTGAAGCGATGATTAACATGTCTCAGAAAGTAACAGCATCTGCATTGGTCTCTTAGTATGGTGATGTTATCCACATGAAAATCATTTCTACATGTTTCAGAAAGATATTGAAAATGCAACCCTTCCTTAGTCTCACAACAATCGTATTAAACATTCACTCAATACCTCAAAAGAATAAGCTCGTTTTCCTGTTTTCTTTCTTTGCTTTTTCTTTCCAGCACCCAAAAATGCTATGACCATTTTTATGTTCATTTTCTTCATTAAGTTTTCCAGATGCAACTGGATTTCAATCTTACTATATATTTGAGGTGGTGATAGTCATGACTACACATTAAAATGAAAATATTGTGTAATAAGTCATAGTTGGTGTGCATGTGAGTACACTTGAGAATGTATGCAGTTGGTTGTAATTATACCTTCAATAGTGAAACATTGAATTTCAAGGGGACGTCATTTAAAGATGGAATTTTGTAACTTCCAGGTCCGCAAGTGTACAAACAGCCAGGTGGGATCCACTTATGAGCTGCATCTCCCCACTTCAGTTCCTCCAACGCTACCCAACCCAGACCTTGTATAAATGCTCCTTCAATCTGAATTAAGAGCTCAGAATGAAAAATTAAGAAGTATTGACAGATAATGGACTTGCACAAATAGCTTAGATCTCTATCTATCAAACATATATAAAAGTCAAGCTAGGAAGCGCCAAAACTTAAAAGATAGGAGGGTAAGCGTCAAAACTTAGAAGATTATCTAGCTCTAACAAATTCCAGCATATCCTGCCAACATCTTCTATGTTTTCTTGTATTGCTAATCGTAGCTTCATCCATTTCTCATAAATCCACCACATATTCTATTGTTTAACAGTGGCTACCAAGATAAACATGAATTCATAAATTTATCCATACTCCATATGGGCTATGAGTTATCAACCTAAAAGAACCAAAAGCCTTCTGCGTATCATTTTTTTTTTACCCCCTCATAAATGGAAAAACAAAGTATATAGTTTTATGCACCAATTCTAGTTTGATGCAAAACTGTATGAACATTCCATCCTAAATAAAAGTACACGGAGTACTAAATTACTTCTTGAGATCATTACAGCAACAAAAACATTTCCGAGGAAAAGCCATCAGACATTGTACCGTGCAAGAAAACTATTATAAGTATAAATCATGTAATTCATAAAGTTTTATGAAGTTCAGATCATTGGAAAAATAAAAACAGAAAAGAAAAAGCACCTGTCCTACATCTATGGCCGGATTCAATGAATATCCAAGATCCAAGATAACATTTGCTGTCCTTGTGTGGAAATCTCCAGTCAACGTGTCAATCTCAACCTCAGCAAATGCAGCCCCATAGGTGAAATATGTAAATGGGTTTCCTTTACCAGTTGTCCAATCAAAGCCAATCTCTGGTGTAATGTAAAATCCATGAGCAGAAAGGTCTATACGTTGAACATAACATGCACTTGCGAGCTGAGAATATTGCAAAACAAAATAATTTTCTGAGTATTAGATAGATGAAAATAACTGTTACCATCAGAAGAAACATAAAGCTGCAGGAATGAACTATTAACAGAAGTGAACCTCAGCAAATGAGTTGAAATTATGCTTAGAAGCAATTGGTTCCATCCGAGCTTTAATCTGCTCACATGCATCCAAAACTGCAGCTCCATAAATATCAGAACTTGCTGAGGCAGCTGTTGGCGACGCATTAGGAACCTAATTTATTTTGGCAAATGCAAATTCAACAAGATATAAGAATGGGCAGCTACCAGGGTACTAGAAACTAATTCAAGGAACAGACCAGTGCATAACAGAAAGAGAAAAGGTTTAATACAACAAAAAGGGATACTTCTCTTAAAATGAAAGCATTAAAGTGCAAAGGAAACTTATGTAATTAAGCGAAAAGCCAAAGAATCAAGTAAAATTTGTCCCTTGTTTCTTGAAATACTAGCAGTTAAAATATATAATGGTTATAAAAATAAACCAAAAAGAAAAAAGATCAGAGATAGTTGTTAGAACGTCGTTAAGTTGATTTGGAAAGGATTTATCTAGTGTCCACAATTGTTGGCAGTATATTTTCAGTATGTTCTCAAATATCTTGCTTACAGCTATTCATATTGGCTTCAATATAGTTGGAGTATTGTTCTCTCGCAGAGAAAATTGAGCAACTAGTTCAACATTATCTTAACATTACACCTGAGATTGGCTTAGTTTTAGACACGCCCCTAGCTGCTTTAGCCTAATAAGAGGAACATGACTTTTATCTGTTATTGAAGCTGATGAACACTCACAGATGAAATATGTAAATGTTTAAATGTAATCATAAATGCAGAATAGAGACCTGACCGGTGTAGAAAACATCTTAATTATGTCATTCTACTTTCAACGGAAATTAGCCAGTCATTTCTGTGAATATTGCTCCATTACCTTGTCAGTGCTCGTCTCTGATACAAATACAGAACTCAAAGCAATATTAAAAGCAGAAGCGGCAACTTGAGCAACTTTTGTATGCAAACCTTGTCCCATCTCAACACCTCCGTGCGTAACCAAAACAGTACCATCTGTATAGACATGAACAAGAGCACCTGCCTAGAGCAGTAAAGAACAAAGGTACAATCAGGATCCTCATCAACATAAATAAATCATTTCAGATCAGAAATGTGAAAAGTAAAAGGAAATAACCTACATTATAACATAGTGGGCAAATGGATAACAAGACAATAGAATGATAAAGGGCAAATGGCTAACAAGACAATAGAATGATAAAGGGCAAATGGCTAACAAGACAATAGAATGATAACCAATGCATAGTTAAGCATAGTGACAAATTAATTTAACCAAATGGCCCTTCTATGCATTAGCAAAGCAACTATTGACTTGGCCCAAAAAAATTAAAGGACACAGATTTGCATATATTTCCTCTTTCAAACATTTTGTTTTCTTTTCCAGAATAGTCTCTTCGAGTATTCCTTGTCCCTCACTGCAAATAAAGATTTCCAATTCCATATCTGCTTTCTAGTGACTCAAAAAACCAAAAGGGGCATAGGGCAACATAGAATTTAAACATCATTATTGCGCATACCAATAAGCTTAATTTTTGGCATTAATGGTCGCTCAAGAAAGTGACATGAGTAATGAAATTCTTTTTATTTAACACACACACACACTAGTGAGGCTTGAACTCAGGACTAAGTCCTAGGAAGGCCGCTTCTTACCACTAGATCTAGACCTTGGCCTCGAGCAATGAAGTTAAAAGTGTCAGAACCTCTTTTCAGATACATCTTAACTGCCTCTTCCCCTCAACCTTCTTTACTACTTCGAGCAAATATTTCAATCATCCTTGGATACTATCATTTAAGGTAGGTAATGTCCCATTTTTTGATCAAATAAACGCCAATGCAAAACAGTACATGTATAGTTCCAACATTACCTGGTTCATGAGCTTCAATGTAAATGATATGCCAAATTTTGTTGGCACCATAGTAATACCACGTTTCTTCCATCGGTTGTTCAGATTAAAGTTGTCAACTTCTTTGCGAGCATTCAAGAAGTCACAGGATAATTTCAGTTCATTCCAAAGCAGGAACAGTGTGCAATGTTGAAGTTGTTGACCATAATGCAAAATTGATCCTTCACCTTGAAAATTAATTTCCTGAAAATGACATCAATTAAGAAAGAAAAAGAAAGATCAGCAAACGAAAAATATAATATACTGGATAAAGACAGTGACTTGACATGAAAAATAGATTAACGAGCTCATATAACTTACTCTAATCTCTTCAGGGCTTTTCCTGACTTCTACAGCAACTCTTTGAATCCAATTTTCAGTTATAAGCATACCCTGAGGACCGCCAAACCCTCGGAATGCAGTATTGCTTGGGAAATTAGTGAAGCAAACGTTTCCCATAATCCTAACATTTGGTATCTCATAGACATTGTCTGAATGGAACATAGCACGCTCAAGGACAGCAAGAGATAGGTCTAGCGAATTTCCAGCATTATTGTAGATTTCAAGATCCAGAGCCAGCACTTTTCCCTCATTTGTAAATCCAACCTAAATACGTTAATTGCATCATTATTCTGATACATTAATTAAAACTAATGATGCAAAGAGATAAATTCACTGAATGAAAGGTAAACTTAACAACAGAACATCCCAAATTCGTAGGTGTAATTTTTTCCAAACATACAACTAAAATGATAATAACTTTAAAAAAAAATAGTTGAAGGTGTACCAGTGGCAAAGGCTTTCTCTTTTAAACTCTGACTACCCCCATTTTCTTTTTTCACTATCTTCCATTTTATAACATAATCAAAAATGCAAATAAATCTTTTGATTACATCATGCTTTTAATACACACGCATACATAAATATACATATAAGCTGTAGTCTAATCCAGTGTGACTGAATCATGAAGGAATATTCATAGTCTATACTATGGTCTCTAAAACTTAATTACTGCATACAAAAATTGAAACTTTTTTGCCCCTGTTCCACGTACCAACTTGAAGATTGTTGTTAACATAGACAGAGATAGAGCCACATAGGCAGAATGAAAACATTAAAGACTATATTGTAACTGTCTTAAATTACTAATAAACTAATATAAACATTGTGTAGTTCTAAATTAAGAAATAGAAAGACAAGTCAATGACAATACACTCCTAAGCACTAACTAATGAGACACATGCCGTCAATTATAGCCTCAACAATTACTAACACAGTCATGCAGTGTAGTAATTAGCTGACAAACTCCCAATTTATCTGATAAACAAAACAATACCTTGTACTTCCCAAGAAAACTATGGCGTTGCCCAGATATCATCATGTCTATATCTCTGTCTAACGTAAGCTTCACCGGCCGATTCAACAAAAATGAAGGGACAGCAGCTGCAGCTGCAATGAAAGCTGATCTCGTCTCCTTCCCACCAAAGCCACCACCAATTCTTTTGGTTTTACAGACCACTTTTGACATTGGAAGACCTAAAACATGAGAAACATCCTTCTGGTGTTTCTGAGGGGCCTGCATAAAGGGAACGAAATTGTGATAATTTTATTACAAGATAAAGATCTATAAGGAACCACCATTGTCCACAACAATTCTGCGAGATATCAAGCATAGCAGCCAGAACATGATCACTCTACATAAGGGTAAAATGTATAGATATAAAGTGCCTAGTGAAAGGCACGAGTTCAACAAAATATACAAAAATTTTAATGCAATAATCGAATCTCGGTTGTGAGACTTCGCCATTTTTTAACAGCAAATTCAAATGCTTTCCTACTAAGAAATAGAAACTTGGAAGTTCATGAAGTTCTATCAGAATAACAAAATGGACTAGAATAACTAAATAATCACACCCAAAGAATACAAATATTGCTATCCAGAATTGGCATATTTTGAAAAACAGCAGGACATTATACACTGACCACAGATTCGAAATAAATGCGAGTGAAAAGCAGAAGAGACATGGAAGGCTGAGTTTTGAACCAATTTCAAGCCAGAATTTTGAAGCTCAATGAGTCTGGAGTTAAAACATTTTCAATCAAGCTGTGCACATTTGCACCACCATTTTCAAAGGCTGGAACTTACTTGAGTGGAAGAAATCATATGAACTTCGTTGCCGTGATCCATTGTCCAAACCACACTGCTATGTGGCTCTAGGTAAAAATGTTCTTGACCACCCACACGAACTTCTCCCTCTATAATTTTGTCACATTGACCTGACTGAAAACAGATATCCACATCCCCCTTTCTCAAACACTTCTCCGTGTTAGGATGGAAACTTTTAGCATCAATGGCTTCTTGTATTGATAAGATTGCAGGGAGCTCTTCATACTCAACCTGAACTTTTCTTGCTGCTAGTTTTGCTTCTTCATGAGTTTCTGCAACAACAACTCCTATGACCTGCAGGTAATACATACATAATGGGAAATCCCCATTAGCTAACTCATCTGCATTATAAATAGCAGAGACAATGAGTTCATTTCGTTTTTAACATAGTTAATGTTACAGTCATCTTTAGGATTTTATGAAGTGATGCTACCATGAATTTTCACTACAAAGATAATGACAGGGCCACCTTTCACCAGAATTAACATTTTACCATCAATAGCTCTTTTAAACACTAGAAGACATGTCGAAGGGGTTGTAAAGCACAGTACTAAGAAGCAAAAATTAAGAAATCAAAACACATGCGCGCGCGCACAGAGGGAGAGAGAAATCTTCATTACCTGACCCACACAAGTGACAACCTCTGACGCAAATAGCTCCTCGTCGGCGATGACCGGCCCAATTCTATTATCACCTGGCACATCTTCAGCAAAAAATATGCCAACAAACCCAGGAGAAGACCTTGCTCCTGAATCATCTATTGAAAGTATTCGCGCATGAGGTCTTCTGCTTAATACTAGTGCAGCATGCAAACAATTAGGAGGCATTGGTGTATCATCAGTGTATTCTGCCTCCCCTGTAACCTACAGAAAATTATCATAAAAACAAAGTCATTAAGAAAAAGTATATTACAGAACAGTAAGTAAAAATCAAAATCTGCTAGCAATTCAGGATAAAGACTAGGAAATATTGTCCCAGCACCAAAGGAAGATTATCCAATAGATATCATTGGTGTCCGCTACCCAAACTCGAAAAATCTCGTCAATGAGAGCAATCGTCATTTTTAAAAAAAAAAAAAGTTACAACAAAGTTATTATGTCAGCATGATATTGAATAAGAAGTAGGGAACTGTTATCAGAGGTCCGTATAAGCAAAAAAATGATTTGATTTTAATAATCTTAAGGAAGACAAAAAGGCGGACAACGATTACAATGGTCAACCATCTAGATTCAACTAACGCTTGGCTGATGTCAGTTGAGACTCAAGTTAAGTCTCTCATTTGTCATGTACTCCGCACACTGCTGGAGGGAAACTATTTCCACTGAATATTGAAGCATCAAGACATCAAAAAGAGAGAAGGGATCTCATAAGTGCTCATGCTTGCATACATGCACAGATACATATTCTCTATCAGAGGAAAACCAGAATGCATGAAGTCTTGCAATGAAAATGGTTTAATATTTGTTGTAAATAAGAAGCATCTAAAAGCAGAAGACTCAGAGTACATATATATATATATATATAGATAGACATGTGTAGGATTTAGGGAAGGTAGCCATCCATAAAATTTAATACCATATCCTATAATAAAAAATACACAATTTTAACATAGAATTAATATAATAACCAAAAAGAATGAACATCAACCTCCAATATCTAACAAAAACCAAAATATTGCGAGACTGGCATACCTGAAGTCTGGATGAAAGATGAACCTCAGGGGAGCCCACAGATGTCCCATGTTTTGTAATTTCATAGTCCTGATTACCTATAATTGACGGTCGATAAAATGACTGCATAGCTGACAAATGAGTTGACATTACACTTTCCTTAATGGAATTCTTCCCTTCCATTTGATGAGAAGCCCATAAGAAAAACTTGAAAAAGAAACTAAGAGTTAAAGATTTCCGAAAATCCACCATCCCACCAGGAGCATCTTCCTTAAGAATTATATCTTTTTGTAAGATTTTCAAAGCATTCTGCAAAAGCTCCTGACTCCAACTCTTACTTACGATAAATGTTTTTGTTTTCTTTGCAGAAAGAGAGAGAGGAGCCACCCCACCATAAACAAGCGATGCATCTGAAACAAACCATTCTTCATCCTTTTCCTCAAGATAGACACGCATTCCAGCATTCACAAGTGCAATATCATCATCCCTCCGATGAGCCTGCTTAAATTCCTTTACAAACTCAAAAGGCCTAGTCCAGGGCAAGAATATTGAGAGTAAAATTTCACCACTTGTGAGATCCACTTTACGATAACCCAGGAAGAATTCTTCAGCCATGGTCGTCCTAATGTTCCCTTTGCAGTCAACAATATGAAATTTTGCTCCTGAAGCCATCCACAGAGGATTCAAGTCCGATATTGGACTAGCCGTACAAATATTTCCTCCAACAGATGCAACATTCTTTATCTGTGTGCCAGCAAACCACTTTATTTGCTCAATGAAAGCTTTGCATGATGATGTTTCATGAGCAGGTCGCTCTGTTACAACTTTTCTAAACATTTTCAAGAGTTCAGTCAGTCTCACCGCTGCACCTATCTCCAAGCCCTCATCCTTGACACTCAACACATTGAGTTCAGGCACATGTGTAACAGAGATCAAAACCTGATACTGCATCCTCTTCAATCTCATCTCAATCCCAACCTCAGTATTTCCAACCAATAACTTTGAATCTGGGTATTTTGATTTTAATTCAAGTAAATGCTGAAGTTTTAAGGGGCGATACCACTTAAGCCCTCCAAATCCACTCAAATTCAAAGGATTTGATTTCCTCAACAACAACTCCGGAGGGAAAATAAGCTCCTTTTCTGTGTAAGTACTTCCATCTATCTCACTGTAAGAGACAGGTTCATATGTCTTCCCACAAGCCACACTTTTTTCACAGGTGTCTGCATTGCTTACATTTTTCATTCCACATGAACAGGGTTTGCCAGTTGAAGGGCAAACAAACTCACCTTCTTTAAGACTCATTGAAGACATGTTAGTATATAATGCATCATTAGTTTTAGCAAAAACCCGGAATGCATCAACAATCGGTCTGTAACCTGTACAGCGGCATAAATTTCCAGCAAGGGATTCTTCAATTTGCTCTTCAGTAGGCGGTGTCTGACTTGATCTCAATAGAGAATACATAGACATAATAAAACCAGGGGTGCAAAATCCACATTGAGACCCATGAGATCGTACCAGTGATTCCTGCAGAACATAACGGAGATCCAGGGAAGTCAATAACTTATTTGCACTGCAAAAAATGAGTAAAACAAGAAATAAATAAAGAAACAAAAGCTAGCAAAGTTTCCAAAGAGAATTAATGATTCTCCAAATCCAGGGTCACAATAATCATAATTAATACCAACAAAAACTGCCAAGCAATACAAAATGAAAAGCATGAAAGCATTGTGTATTACTTGAATTGGATGCAAGCCGTGTTTCCGGTTTCCAACTCCCTCCACTGTAATCACATGCATCCCTTCTAAGGAGTAGAGAGGAGCCATGCATGCATTGACAGCATAGTGCCTGAAATAATTTTCCACAATGATATTTTCTTCTTGGTTTTTACACATGGTAGAATGTAAGAGAGAGGAAATGAGGAAAAACTCACACACATTTCTTCGATTTTTTATCATAACGAGAAACCATCACAGTGCAAGCCCCGCAACCACCTTCACCGCAGCCAAGTTTTGTTCCCGTCAGACCGATATCTATGATACAAGACAAAGACCCAATTAGATTTCCTCAACCAATGAAAGATTTGAAAAAAGGAAACAACCGTGTGATAACCCTATCAGCCGAACTTGGGGAAAATTGAAAATTTGAGACTTTGCAGCAAAAATAAAAATAAAAATAAAATAAAACATAAAAAAACATCACTGAGCTCAAACATGTTATTAGACTAAGTTGCAGGGAGTGTAGAATCAAAGTGGAACTCGAAAGAAAACACGAGGAGTTTACTAATTCATAATAAAACGAAGTTCAAAATATAATCTCCATCCCCACTCATCACATGTTTCAGCAGCCAAATGAAGCACAAACATCTTGATCAACTGCAAAGGAACTAGATTTGAATCACAAACTTCACAAACCTATAATTGGTCCTTGAAAAAAGACATAAAAAAAGATATTCAAACCCAAGAATTAAGCCTTGCCCCCATATTTTATACCCATTTCAGCTGACTTAAAATTAAAAGCGCAGCCTCTCTTTTCCTCTCTCTCTTTTAAGTAAAACTGAAACTCCCTCCAAAAATCATTTCCGATTTATAAAAGTAACAAGGATTGATTTATTAAGCTTAACCCACATCATCAATGAAATGAGACAACTTGGTTGTGGTGACCTTAAATTGAAAACACAACATAAATCAAATCATTCAAAACTAAGCCGAACTCGCATGATATCAAACTTAGCTAAGGTGAATTAACAATAAGACACCCGCTTAACCTCCGCTTCACCTCTTCTATTCTTAAAAGAAACCATACAAATTTCAGAAACTGAATCCAATCCAAAATCAAAAGCAAAACTAACAAAGTTTGCTGATTGATTGATAGATAGATTGATCCTAACCCGCAAAATCTTTGAGCTTGAGTGGGTCTAAGTGTAAGATTTTCAAACCTTCCCTTCCATCTAAACACATTTTTCTACGCAACCAAACAAAAGTCGCATTACCTCTAAGATACTCGAGAAGAGTCAAGTGAGCCAAGCCATCAGGCAACACCTTACGAAGTCCATTAACGTACAAGATTGCTTCCTTTGTCCATTCCTCACCCATTTGCTCCATTTCTTCTTCATTCTTCAGTGACCCCATGTCTGACTCTCAACCAAAAAACACAAATTTTCTAACAACCCGGACAGGAAAACAAAAAAACTGAATCAAATAATATTATTCCCAATCAAGCAAACCCTTAATTAGAACCAGACTCTGTATCGGATCCGACGGTGATAAAAGGAAATAAAATAATAAATGTGGAAGATTTGTCTATGCAAACTGTGAGGTGCTGCATACAATAATAAATGGAAATGGAAATGGAAACGGATAAGCTTTGATTATACTTATGAGTTAAATGGTTTGGACTTTTTAAAGAAATGCTGATGTAATTGAAAAGGGCAACTTTACGACATCATTTGATAGATCGCGTGATTCTCGAATCTTTTGGTGGAAATATGGTGACAAGTTTAAGTTGTACGTACTTTGGTTCGGTTTTCAACTCTTTTAAAAGTAAATCTTGAGGGCGGGCGGACGTTAGCTCTTGTCAGCTGGGAAGAGAAAGATTGCAACTTAGCCCCTACTGTTTGAAGCTTACGCCACGTAACCCCTGGGTTTGCACACGGGAAAATTTGAACCTTCGCCCGATAAAAATGAAGTAATTACGAGTAAGCATCACAAAAACAAATTGTAAATGAATTGGATCAAATTTCAACTGATGTAATATATTGAGTTCTGCTGAATGGGCATCAGGATGAGCGAATGATGACAGGAGTGAAATTGCTGCTCGTTAATTGGTAAATTTCTCTCTCCCGTTACATTCAAATAAAATTAGTTTTTGGATGTGTTTTGTATATTTAAATTGTTAAATTTTTTTAAATTTAAATTGTTAAAAAGTTAATGAATTAAATTTTTACTAGATAAAAATTTTTAATTACTTATTCTTAATAAAAATGTTAATTATTTTATAGAAATAGAGAATTTAGAAAATGAGTACGCATTTAAAGAGTTACAAGAAACAGGAGCCAATGATGTAATTGAAAATGTATAACCAAAAAAATATGAGTCAACTCTTGAGATGTTATTTGATAGTTATGAAAAAATATTTGTATCTTACAAAGCCTATAGTAAACAAGAATGATTTCATGTAAAGTTGTAAATTAGTACGAAAGCTCGTGATGGAGTTGTAAAATATGCAACATTTACATGTGGCCGTAGCGGCAAGTCAGAAAGTAAATCTAATAATGTGTTGAAGCCGAAACTTAATGTGAAAAATGGTTATGATGTTAAAATTAGAGGTTGTCTAAATGAAGATGAAAAGGAATTACTCGAATTTTAAATTTTCAACGCAATCATGGATTGAATCCAGACAAAACTAGGTATTTCTTGTGCAACTGCAAAATTAGTGCAAGTGCAAAAATTGAATTGAAATGAATGATTGTATGGGAATTAAAATTGTCCAAAATTTCAAAGCGATTGTTATTGAAGCTTGTGGCATGAAAATGTCTTGTTCTTGGAAAAAGATTGCAAAAATCTTATTGATAAAGAAAGACAATTACAGCTTGGAGAAGAAGATGTTATAATGATTTTAAAGTACTTCCAAAAAAAGCAAGTAAAATATAAGTTTTTTTTTTTCCAGCATTGATATGGACAAGCAAGATTAATTAAAAAATATATTTTAGACAAATCTAAGAAGTATGATAGCTTACAAGTATTTTGGAGACGTTATCATATTTGACACTACATATCTTACCAACAAGTATGACATGTCATTTGCTTTTATTTGATAGAGTTAATCATCACAGTCGGCATATTTTATTAAGATGTAGATTGATTTCATATGAGGATAAGGAGACATTTACATGGTTATTATGTATAAATTGATCAATCTAGAGCTCGATATTCACATATTCTTTCATGTATAATCATTTCAAAATTTAATATAAAATTTTTATTTGTTTTATGCAGGCAATTTAAATTAAACATGCTATAGGTAATGGAATTTATACGTCAAAGGAATGCTTCTTCCACAGATTTATATATGAGAATGACGAGTTGGTAGTCATTAAGAAAGTAACTTACAATTGCAACATGTGAACACAATCAAACTCAAAGTTATAAAAATTCATAGACCCACGCATCTATTTTCTAATTATTCCCCGAAGAAGGCTAAAGTTTAACGAGTGATTCTCAAATTATTGTCACTTGATTTGAACATTTCAATGAACACTTAATTTTCTTTTTGACAAACCACAATAATAACTTACAAATATTACAATATTGCATTCCTACTTGATATTATAAGTCCAAATTGATATTTGTATTCCTAATTATAAAATATTGCATCAGTACAAAAAGGCAACATATATGCAAAATGCAAAACTAACAGGAATGTGGAACTAAGGAGTGAGATAAAACATGATCATGGCTCATAAAGATTAAAGCAAGAGCATATACAAGACAAAACAAAATTAGAGATAAGATGCAAAGTGAAGAGCCAAATATTTGGTGTATTTGAGAGCCGAAAAATGAAACAGTTTTACAATTTGCAGAATTATCAAGCTTTACAATTTGGGTAAAGGCCATTAGCAAGCTTCTACAATTTGCTTTGTTACACATCAATATAATATTTCCCCAAATTAAGTTATCATACAAAAATTATCACAAATCATGTAATTGAAATTTTTTTTATAGAATTATCATAAATCACAGAGCCATCATAACATAAATACAGTATATCAGAACCTATTCAACTATTTATACCTCAACGATTTCAAAAATTATCATAAATCACATAATTGAATTTTTTTTTAATTTTTTGACAAAAAATTGATACAAAAATGAGTGAGAATGTGTGTGTGTGAGAGAGAGAGAGAGAGAGAGATAAATGTGACGTTTTACAGCGTTGACGTGGTGGCGATAGCTTTGTTGACTCCATTATAGGTTGGGGTTTTTTATTTAAATATCCCCAATTTGCTCTTAAATGTCAAATTTATACCCTATTACATATATATACCTCGTAAAGATAGGAAAAGTCAAAAAAAATCTTTAAAAAAACCTAGAATCCACACATTTCTTCCTCTCACACTTCTCTTATTCGGGCTTCTCTCTCACCATTCTCTTCTTCTTCCTCTCACGGCTTCTCTCTTTTGGGCTTTTCTTATTCTTCCTCTCACGACTTCTCTCTTTTCGAGCTTGTACACACACTATTTCATAGAATGTAAGGATTTAAGACTCTATTTAAGCTATGAGTGATTGAAGAATTAATGCAGGAAGAAGTCGAGTAAGTTGAAAATTTAGTCGAGTAAGAATTGGAGATAAGTAAGTTGAGTACATAGTCCAATAGAAAGTCGAGTAAGCATATTAAATGAGTCGAGTATTAAGTGGTAAAGTATTAAGTAAAAGTCAAGTAAATTTTTTGAACAAGTTGAGTAAAATTTATGTAATTTTTAAATAGGTTGAGTATTAAGTCAGGTAAGTACATTGAGTTGAGTATTAATATTTTTAAAAAAGTTAAGTATAAAGTCTGATAAGTTGAGTATTCAGTCGAGTAAGAAATAAAGACAATTGAATAAGTCGAGTATGAAGTCTGGTAAGTTGAGTATTCAATCGAGTAAAAAGTGAGGGCAATTAAATAAGTCGAGTACAAAGTCAGGTATGAAGTCTGGTAAGTTGAGCATTCAGTCGAGTAAGAAGTGAAGGTAATTGAATAAGTCGAGTATGAAGTCGGGTAAATTGAGCATTCGGTCGAGTAAGAAGTGAAGACAATTGAATAAGTCGAGTATCTAGTCGAATAAGAAGTCGAATACGTAAATTGAATGAGTCGAGTATTAACTTTTTGTTGGCATTTTATTGAGGTTATTTTTGTATTTTTCCTAGTTTTTTTAAGTATGTATGTGTAAAGTTATAGATTTTAATAAAAAGAGGTATATTTTGAGTATTACGAGGGAAATGGGGTATATCCCACGCAATTCCCTCTATAGGTTGGCACGGTGGCAATGACTCTATTGACCGCAAGGTTATGGCTTTTGTTCCTTTTTTTTTTTTTTTTTTCATAAGAGATCATTAGCCGTCGACCGTTGGTGGGCAAAATGGCCTTCTAATTTTTTTAACAGAGCAGATGTGCAGAGCTTTGGGGGAGAAGTGCTGCGAAATGAAGAGAGGATAATGTTATAGCAACAAGACTCGGAGATTTGCCTTTTTTATCATTTTTTAATTGTTATTTTAGTAGTTATTGTAGGCTACAAGTAAGACAGAGAGGGGCGCATGAAAGGGCAGAATGTGCTACCGTTTTTGTCGTCCTTCCCTCATCCTTTTTGCCATTTAGCATTTTCCTCATATATTTGATTCGTTTATTAAATAAATCCTAACCAGTCCCTGTCGCACAATCAACTTAAAACCAAAATGAAAAGAATAAAGTTGATATCACATCTGAATCAAGCTACAATGTTCTATACACTGGCAGCAGATCAGATAATTTTTCAGATGGGAGGGTAACATTATACAGCACACCAACAGATAAATGAAATTCTACGAGGGAACCAAGGTGAAAACATGGTTCTAAACTGTACTACAATAGTTACTCAAGATTCCTCCTCCCCTAAAGCAGCAGGTAACTGGAATCCAAACCCAACCTTCGGAAATGGATTAGTTGATCAATCAGATAGATATAGCTATTTAAAGTTCTTCCTCGTGCTTCTGCCATGTATCTTTCATATGAAATAAGCGATTCACAGAGAGGGTAGCCCACATTATTTTCAAATCTTTTAAGTGTGTCATTGGCGTTATTGGAGCAGTCATCATAGATCCTATAATGTCCTCCTGGGAAATCACTGAACAAAGGCGACCCTATTAATCTTGTTTGAGAATGTTCGAAAATGTAAAACCTAGGAGATTCATGAATGGAGCAGCCGACACAATTACCAGCTCTTCCGAAATCCTCCCTGACGGAATTGCAGTAACCATCAACTATCTTAGCCCTTTTTGTTTGTATATTCAAGAAAGATATGGTTGAATTTGTATGAGGATATCTTGAATACAATGGATTCTCCAGATTCAGCTCTTGGAATGGAATCTCTTGAAGAGGCCGAGATCTTTTGCCAGTATACTCGTTGCAACTCATTCCACCAGACTTCTTATTTCCAGCAAGAAGGAATCCAAATATGAAGGTACTGCACTCTCCCAAGGGGAAGGGCTCATCACATCTCGGACCATCTCCTCTTTTGTTGTTGTAAGCTGGGTAGTCTTCGATTTTAAATTCAGAACACCAAATAAATGACAAAGAGCTTCCAATAGCTAGTTCCTTGATATTCCAGTTAGAAAATGGAACAGTTATTTTGTGGTTTACATGAACTTCACCACCATCCCTTAGCATGCCACTGGAATTTCTGAAGAAGTCCCGCACAAGACTTCTATGCATCCTGCAATTACCACACAAAACAACATGATAAGAGATCACTGTATTGGCACATATCAGAGGACTCTGCTTTACCTACGCCTTTTACTTCATTTCATAATTCTTCCAAGATGCATAACCAGTCATTCAAAGCAAAAACTTATAACAGAATCCTCCACAAGAATCATCCAAATAGAAAAAATCCCTTAAAATTGAAGTGGAGGTTTCCTTTTCAACTTGTATCTAAAATTAAATGAAACTATGATTCTTTTCACTTTCAACATGTGTCCGAAACTAAATGAAACTATGATTCTTTACCAATTCAGCAATTCACCTGTAGAAACTTCTATAGCATAAATTTAATTTTTTCAAGCAAATTTTATCATCTTCAATGAGGTCATCTTTTGAAGCATAACTGTTTACCTACACTGCTATGAAACAACTTCAGAATCTAGAGTAAGCATTAAGAATGGCTGGAATATCGCAAAGAAATCTTATTTTCAAATCAATAATTTAGGAAGTACAGAAAATCTCTAGAACAAACTAGAGTAATGGTATAATATCTGAGCTGGAGATGCTTCAGCATTTAATCCACAACTGCCATTGAATAAACCTGTGCAATTACCAAACACTTTAGCTATTGTACACTCAAACATTAGGTAGAAGCATTGCAATTATAGGCACATCCTAAAACAACTCACTCAATAAGAAGGTGGTTATCTTCCTTTCCATAAAAGCCTGCATGGGGAAAGTTGAAGATAATTCGATCAAACTTCCTCGTTCGCAAATCAGGGTGAAGCTCCATTGTAGTTGCATCAACTCCATGGAGAATGCATGCACCCAACTTCTTTAAATTGTCCAAATTTGATTTTGCTCTCTTATACTTCTGAATGACATCACCTGATCATCCAAATATAAATTATGGTAGCCGCCACAGTGACCAATAAACAAGATATGAGAATAATATACACAATATACGATGTGAAAATTCTATTTATCAGTTCTCAACAGTCACCATTCCAGCCATCTTATCACAAAAGCTTTAAAAATGATTGATTTTCCCTTCATGTCACTGTCTTTTTTTTGAAGCAAAACTGATAATTGCTTCAAGGATCAAAGTGGGGAAAGAAGATTTATAAATGGGACAAATCTGCTCACACCATAAAAAGAATTAAGATCTTCTCCTGGGCTTTAAGCTCAAAATCTCTTGATACTTTGCATATTACTGTTTATCATCTAAAAATAGTTCAAATTTGCCCCTTTATTGTTTTAAATTTTATTAACAATCAATCACTAATTTGTATTTAGTCATAAAAAAACTTAAACAATATCTTTAGTGTAGCCCAGACCTCTCACCACCTGTTATAACTTTAAGACGGACACTTCGATTATAGAAATTATAATAAAGAGTGAATTCAAATTAAATGGCATCGTTTAATTAGATGGTCTCCTTAAGTAAATTCTCAGGGAGATACCAACCCCATTAAAAAAAAAACCCTAAAAAAAAATCCAAACAACCATCATACAGTTATACAAATACTAAAAAGAGGAAAATTTTCACCATATGAATCACGAGAAGAAGCACATATGTTAGAAGCAGAGCCAAAAGCCAAAGCTAAACACAATGAAAAGGAAAAATCTCCTTCACCCACTAACAGTATTTGATGATTTGACGAATAATGCTTTATCCATTTCTCTTCTTTTTTTGCACATTGAGAAGCCATAGCCACTGAGGCCATAATGGGTCAGCACTCAGTGTCTTTGACGACAGTGAAAAGTTTCGTGAACGTTTTGCTTGATTGAACGCTTTATTTGAGTACTTGACCCACAAGGGAAATAAAGATTGTCCTTGACGTTTGATTAAAATTACTTGAATGCCTCCAGAGTTGGAGGAGTTCAGAAGGGTGTTTTGGGAAGAAAAAAAATTTGATTTTGTTAGAGCTATTGTTGTCTCGGTCCATGGCCTAGGACCGAGGCGCCCAGCCAATCTAAATGAATTCAATTTTCACTTTCCGCAACATCTATGGAATTTATTATTTAACTTTAATTTACTTTGAAAATTGGGGAATGTCCTCTCAAAAAGCTGCTTTTTAATTTTTCTTTTTTTTAAAAAAAAGAATTATGAAATATCGTTACTTCAAGAAAATGGGAATAAATTTTGTCTGAGTTGAAAGACTTCTGCCTTTAATTATTTTACTGATAATTATTGTATGAATTTAGACTCTCGATAAACTTGTATTCGCAATATCAAATGTAATTTAAATAACTAAATGAAAATTATGGTGATTCAACTTTATATTACTACCTTAAATGTTACAAGTGCTTTCATACTACATTACACTCTTTCAATAGCAACTGATTAGCTAGGAGTTGTGGTTATGAAGTAGTTAGTGTCTTGACTGATATCGGAAGAAGTGTCTCTGTTGTTGGGTCTTGATGAGGAGTAATCTTCAAGGGTGTAGAATGCTCTGACTCTGAAGATTGTATGAGGACTTGCATAACAACTACGACAAGGAGCAAGAAAAATGCAGAAAATGCAATGGCTGCCCATGAGGCAAGGATTGAAGCCCACTGAAATAACTTGACAAGGATGAAGATAAGAAGGCATGACCAAGAAACAACAACCTGTTTCAACAACCAAATGAGAATATTTTAGATGAGAAAAATGAATGAAAAGGCTATAATAATTTGATTTGATGAAATTATTTGTATGCTATCTTACAAACAAAGACTTTTTAGGTCGACCAATGTCTTGATGTTCTTGTAATCCGAGGGTGTCCCTAGAAAGATATTTCTCCAATAGTGCATCCTGGTAAGTAAATAAGAAATACAGAGAGACTTAATGTATGAATCACGATGGAAAATAGCATAGAGTGATGGGTTTTCAACTTGGAGCCCCGGATCAAGCAAATAATTTCCCAATTACCCCATGGCATAGAGATATTAATATGTTTGGAGAAGCATTGATTTTTACATAGAAAACTTTCGTACCTTAGTCACAAATACATCTTTACACCACTGTGCAATGCCATCAGCTGTTTCAGGTAGCTCCTCCATTGAATGTCGCCTGATTTCTATATTTACCTAAAGAACTGGACAAATCAGAAGTATGCAAATCATGAACTACATATATCTAGGGGGATGTTTTCCCTTCTACCTTGAATGCCCATTTGGTCTATATAAGAGTTAGGGCGATTTATGAATGCTTTTAGCATAAATTTCTTTTGTTTTAGCAGCATCTACATGAGCATACAGGTATAAGCCCTTTATATTCCAGAAAAATGTGTCATGTACTGGGAGGAGGAGTAAACACTGGAACATATTTTGTTGGGTTGTGGAATGATTCAAGTAATAGGGATTTTCCCATAATGGCATTTGGTATCGGATGTGCTGTCTCGGCCTAACACCATTGATTGAATTGAATACATCATCAGTCTACCAAAATCATCTATTTAATGTGGGGGTTCGGATGCTTTACCACAGAGGGTTGTCCTCTAAGCATTCTCAGCATCGTAGGTGGGGGCTGACTTTTGGGAACAGCCACTGTGCAGTCATATATTGCTGGAACAAATGAGCGCATATTATTTACTGCTGAAACAAAACCCTGATAACAACACAAATTAGAATGAGAAGCAAAAGATGAACAATCTGCTGCTATTGCCCTTTCCAAATTTCAACTACATTACCTTTGTACGAGGAATCAAAACATTTCTAGGAATGGGCAGCCCTCTTGAAAGAGCATACTCTTGAGCTGCTAAAAGTTTTGCCTCTGTAAAACGGGTTCCCTCCACATACAGAGCCAGCCAGAACGGCATGGGAAAATCTACCAGCCTTTTAAAACCTGACTGCAGAGCAAGACACTGAGATTATATGAAACAAGCAAAACGTAACTCATAAAATGCATCTGTTCTCAAATGTACTGAGCTTTACCTTCAAAGTTTGTTCATCCTTATTCCACCTCCTTTCCAGAAAGACATACTCAGAAAACCACATGGACCATCCTATGAACTGCAAAGATTTAATTGAGAAAATAAAAGTTAAAAGAATTTGAGCAACGTTTTCGATGTTTTACTTCTTGGTCTTACGTTTTTCCTAGCAGTCTGGCATCCCAATGGACCATCAACTTTAATGATCTACTTCAATATGGTTTTGTCTTTCACTTAATCAATGATGCCATTCAAATGTTTTGAAAATTAGAAAAAGAATATTCACTGTTGTGGCCTTCACAAACCAATGCATATAAATTTGGAAGGAATTATTAAATGAGAATACTGTTCATATTTCCAACTCACAGGGAGATGCTTTGCTTCTTTCTTAATGATAGCTAGCGTGCTACCGAGGCAACCTCTGCGCTGTTAATAGATTAAATTCCAGTCAGCGTCTGAAAAGTAACAAAAGATTGCAAATAAAAGACACTCTTACAGACTTTCATTGCACTTAAAGAATACAAATCTACAGTAAATCTCTATGACAATGCATATATTTCTTGGAAGAGTGGCAGAAAAACTTCGATTCAAGTAGATTGACAAAAATGGACAAAACTTGCCTAATTCCATGAAAAAGAGAAATTAAAGGGTGAAGATTGACAGCGTTTATGCTACACTAGGCAAACGTCATATCTCCAAACTAGTAAAGTTCATGAAGATAAGCAACCTGAGCTACAACCCATCCGACAAGCCAGTCAATGTCGCTTCTGTGATTGCATATAACAAGTGCACGTTCTTTACCTAAAACATTATCAAAGCCAAACTGAATGTCAATGCGCGAAATTAATTCCAAATATTTGCCAGAACCGCACCATAACTTATACTCAAGAACACACAGAAATATATCTTACCCATCAGTTGGAAAGTTTCTGCATCTGCGTACAATTCAACCTGCAACAAGCAAAACCCAAAGTATAACCACTGGACCGCAGAAAGTTTATCAAAATACTATAACTGAAGGATTTAAGAGAAGTAATTAATCAAAAACCTTAATACATGCCCACCAATCAATGAGCCATATAAGCTCCAACCAGAGCAATTCTACAATTATTTTGTTGATCCGTCTATAGACACGCTTCGTTACTGGACGAACAAGGACGAAAAGAACAGCCTGATATCACAAATAAAGGGCACCCTTTTTGTCATTATAACCAAAGTTACTCAAACGTAACTCCTGTAATTTTAAGTTCCACACACCAAATGGTAAACATATCTTTGTAATAAAATTAAGAATCAAGAAAAAAAAATTGCAAGGGAAAGCAAAATTATAATCAAATGGGCTGTTTTGAAGTACCTGAATGGAATTGACAATGAGACCAGAGAGAATAAAAAGCATGCCTATAGGAACAACCATCAGTGCAGCTGGGATTGCCATTATGGCTTTTATTATTATCACCTAATAATTATTAATTAATCATTAACCAAACCACTTTCACATTAACGTTGCTGCGTAAACTAAGAAGGAAATAAGAAGTGGGTAATTAATTAATTTAGCTATTAGATAGATTTGATCAGAAATTACAGGATTTGGAATTTTGCGCTCTGCAGAAACTATAAATAGCACCAATTTTAACGTTTGTGCTTGGCAGTTGCATGCGAGCGAGTCTCCCATTTTGTTGGGGCACTTGAGATGGATATTTCGCGCCTTTTGCTCATTGTGAACAAAACACAACTCATAGTCGCTGCCATTGTTTAGTAGGCAAAGTAACCAAATATTTGATTATCTATTTAATTCTCATTATTTTTTATTTTTTTTCATGTTTGTTTGTTCCACCCATCCCATTGGCAAAGTTAACAAAATGATGACTAATATTTTTTTTTTATATATTAATCATTTTTTTAACTTCTTACTTTTTAGAGAATTTGAATTAAAGTGGCCAATTAAAGAATAGGAGCAACAATGAGGTTGAGAATTTAAACTCCATTCACTAATAAATTTAATAGTAATAGTGATGCATGATCTACATGTAAGAACCAGTTTACTTATCTCCATCTTATTATCCATTTAATTATTTTACAGTAAAATTTTTATATATAAATTTTCATGAAATAAAAATTAAATGACTCAAATAAAACCATCACTTACACATTATAAAGTATCTACATTATTAAAAATAAAAATTAAAAAAACCTCTAACATATTGGAACAATATCTTGAATTATAAAAAAATGTAAAATATTTAGACAGATAATAACTAAAAATATATGCGTGTTTATGCATATGAGAATGGGGATGGGGTGAGAATTACCTATGAAAGATTTGGTCATTCCTTTTAAAGAAAGCTGCCTTAAAAAAAAAAAAAATTAAGGATGGCAAAAAGCGAGCTTGGGTTGGGCTAAAAAAATACTCAGCCGAACATTATGGATAAAATAGTAATTAATATTTAATAGTGCTGAGGTCTTTGAAATTTATCTTCTACATGGTACAAAGTCCAAAACAATTTTAGCCCTTACCTTCACAGGATTTATATTATACAAAATTACTTGATCGAGTTCTTGAAGGCAAGGTAGCTGCAATATAGATTTTCATTTTAAGAAAAAGTGATTACATAGGGAGGGTTCTACTCTTAAACAGAGAAAATTTTCTCGGTTCTACTCTTAAATAGGGAAAATTTTCTCTATCACAAAGATAATTGAATGTTTGAGGTTTCGATGAGATGATAATAACCTAATTTGAAATATAATGATAAATGAACATGTTTCACTGTAGGAACTAAAAATAAAAAAAAATAGAAAGTGAAAAATTGTAACTTTTTCTCGGGAAAACTTGCTTCACAATGCAAATTTTTTTTCCCAAAACCAATGGTTTACGATTGATTCAATTTAGAAACAACTTAAAAAAATTTACAAGATAAATTTTCAAAATTGAGATATTTAAAATCTAATTTTCAAATCAAAAGAAGGGCCCGTGGGCCGGCCAGCCCAGTTCAATAAACACAAAAAAAAAAAAACAAAACCGAACAGGCGTTTATAGCACAACTTAGGGAACTGGAGAGAGAGAGAGAGAGAGAAGCAGCAGGAGGAACAATGGCGACGGTAGGGCCGCAAGGAGGAGGCTACCATCAGCACCATCATCCAATGACTTTAGAAGAAGTGAGAACGCTCTGGATTGGTGACTTACAGTACTGGTTCGATGAGAATTACCTTAGCTCCTGCTTCGCTCACACCGGCGAGGTTTCTCTCTCTCGCTTTCATTTTATTAAAATTGGAGAGTGGGATGTATGCGATGGCTTGTCGAATTTTTTTATCGTTAATTAGGTGAAGTCAAAGATTTTACGAGTGCCCATAATACCCATATTATGGATTGTGGTTGAATTTATTGTAGGTGTTTGGATTTCTCTTGTTGCCATGATTCCTCTGTTGTTGATATGGCTTCTGTGGTAAATGACCTAACGCGTTGGAAACTGCTTTTAGGGACCATTTTATAGTGCTTTTGCTTCAAATGTAGCCCAAGTTATTTTTTAAAGCACTTGGAAGTCGGAGTAGTTCATAGGTGCTTGTTTGGAAATGCATTTGTAGTGTTTTTGCATCAGTGCTTTTACTTGGTATGTGACAAATGAGTTTAAAATGAAATGTAATGGTTGAAATTCACTTGTTTGATTAGAATCTGTGGCCCTTTATTATGTTCTGAACTACTCTATTCTCTGCAGGTAGTTTCAATAAAGATTATACGTAACAAGATCACTGGCCAGCCAGAGGGTTATGGGTTTGTGGAGTTTGTTTCACATGCAGCAGCGGAGAGGGTTCTGCAGACTTACAATGGGACTCCAATGCCTGGGACTGAACAAAATTTCAGGTTGAATTGGGCTTCTTTTGGGATTGGTGAGAAGCGTCCTGATGCCGGTCCTGAGCACTCGATTTTCGTTGGGGATTTAGCACCTGATGTTACTGATTATCTGTTGCAAGAGACCTTTCGATCTCAATATCCATCTGTCAGAGGTGCCAAGGTTGTGACTGATCCGAATACAGGTCGCTCCAAGGGATATGGGTTTGTCAAATTTTTAGATGAGAATGAAAGAAACCGTGCAATGACTGAAATGAATGGCGTCTTTTGCTCAACTCGGCCAATGCGTATTAGTGCAGCAACACCGAAAAAGACTACTGGGTTCCAACAACAATATGCTGCTGCAAAAGGTCATTTTTCTTTCATTACGAATCACTTATCACAGTAACAAAGTTAATCCTGCTGCATGTTTGCATGCATAATGTATGGTTGTCCAAGTAGTCTAATTTTCATTTTTCAGTTACTTCTTTGATGCTTTAATTTTGATCAGCCTAAAATATGTACTTACCTGTGGATTTTTCTGCAGCCATATATCCAGTTGCAGCATACACTACCCCTGTGCAGGTGTTTCCAGCAGATAATGATATCACTAATACAACGGTAAGTCAGACGTGCTTCAGCTTCTGAATTAAGACTGGAATGATTCAATGCAGTCTGTAATTCATCTGTTTCTTTCTATCCTTGTCTACTGCAGATATTTGTCGGTAATTTAGATCCTAATGTCACAGAAGAAGAACTGAAGCAAACATTTTTGCACTTTGGAGAGATTGTGAATGTCAAGATTCCTGTGGGCAGAGGATGTGGTTTTGTACAGTTTGCAGCTAGGTTTGTTACATCGTGTGAGACCTTGAGTTTCCTAATAATTTAGAATGTTGAATGAATTTATTTTCAAAGTTCGTTTCTTTGGGAAAGTAATTAAAATGATAATAATACCTCTAACCAGACCATTTTATTTTCCTTCAAAAAATTTGTTTCATGGCCTAAAACTTTTTGGGCTTTTTTAGTTTAAAAAGCCATTGGTTTAGTTTTTGTTGTTGTCAAACAGGAGTTGAATAAATAAAAATTCTGAAAAGAGGGAGAAGATATTGTAGTCAAATTGGTCAAATGGTATATATTAGTGAAAAAGTTTGGTTCAATATATTTTTTTTGATGTCCAATAGAGTCTAATCTTTCTTACTACCACTACCTGTACAGGGCATCTGCTGAGGAAGCCATCCTGAGGATGCAGGGACACATGATAGGTCAACAACAAGTCCGTATTTCCTGGGGCAGGAAACAGGTGTTGTTTTATTAGGGCCTCAGTTTGGTCCAACTTTGAAAGTACTTTTACCATATTCTTGCCACATAGTCACATATTTTAATTCTTGTTTAGAAGCCTGAGAAATCTAGGGGGATGAGTTTTTGATTATTGGCATTTTATCCAAGCAACAGAAGAGAATTAGGAGCAAAACCGAAATATTTATCTACGCATGCAATTAAAATCTGCAATCCTTAATTGGCTGATGGATAATGAATTTGAAAACTTTGGTCAGCCTGATGTTGGCATCTCTATTCCGTAGTCTGTTACTGTTACTTATGTTATTGGCTTTTGAGGCATCTCCATGCTGTTGTCTGTTATCTGTTACTTGCCTTGACAAATTTGGTATTGATTCTTTTAGGATGTAACTGGTAGCTTGGCAGCACAAGTAGATCCAAGTCAATGGAATGCCTACTATGGTTATGGACAAGGCTATGATGCTTATGCTTATGGGGCTGCTCAGGATCCATCATTATATGCATATGGTGCATATGCAGGCTACCCACAATATGCTCAACAGGTAAATATTTTAACTTCATGTTCTGACAGTTACCATCAATTTTTGGTTTGCAATATCGGTTGGTTGCATCGGTAGTATTGTTTTATTGTTCTCCTTCTTTGAAACTGTTTCTGAACTCTAAATGTATCTGACTTTTTGTATTTTTCCAAATTATTCTATGCAATGCTGTTGTATGTTGTTTTTGGTAATGTTTTATACAGCCTCCAGACAAAAATGTTAAATGCGTGGTACTTATACGATCCCCCATTTTTCTACAGCCCCAAGATTCACCAATGTAGATTTTTTGATTTCAGGATTCATATCCTAGTGTCGTACATGACTTGCATATTGACACAGAGACATACGAGTGAATATATGTGAAAATGGATGTATAATCAATTGGATAATATACTTCTCACTTCCTCATCAGTTATTTGCTTTATCAAATCTCTGATTACTTAGGTTACAATTTACAAAATTATTTGCAATGTGGTTTTAGTTTTTATTTTTTATTTTTTTATTTTTTGGGTTTCTTAAGCAATTCACGATTTAAAGTTTTACCTTCTTTTAAAATGGCTTGCTTAATTTTTTTGTGCTCTAAATGATAAGTGAGAAATTACTCATCTCTCCCGATAGGAAGGGGTAGGAGTCATGTGGAATCCAGGATTTCACAGTGATTTTTTTTTTTTTTTGGGGTGTTTTTTTTTTTTTTGGGGGGGGGGGTTTCTTATCAATATATGATACCTTACCTGATGTCTGGGCTGTTCATTTTTAGGCTGAAGGTGTTACAGATATGGCTGCTGTGGCCAGTGCTCTCCCAACAATGGAACAAAGAGAGGAGTTGTATGATCCCTTGGCTACACCAGATGTTGATAAGTAATATTTCTCTCCTGCTTTTTTTTTTTTTGGGGGTATATAGTCTATGCAAGTATTTTATCCACATTATGTCTAATATTTACTCATGTTTTGTAGGCTAAATGCTGCTTACCTTTCCATTCATGGAAATGCCATATTAGGCCGAACCTTATGGCTTAAAACTTCTTCACTCACTCCCCAGACTTAGGCACCAACGAAATGTCCAAAATTCATGTTGTGACATTCATCTGCTTTTCCTGAGAAGACAGATTGAGGATGTGCATCTGGTTGATATATTCTAATCACAGCTGGGCACAACATATTTAAATTAACTGAAATATGCTCTACTTGCTTTTACTGAGGTTACATCAGAACTCATGGGAATTTGAGCTTTGTTTCGGTGCCGGAAAATGAAGCCTATAGATTTGCCAATAGACTTGAGACTTTACCAATCTGCAGGCAAGAGTAACTCTTGTCACTGGAAAACTGTGTACTTTGGATAGTTCTTTATGACATATTTGTAGATCAATGGTATCTTCAAATACAGAGAAAGAGCTCTCTATATTATTTCAATTAAGTTGCTTAAAATTAACCTATCTTCAGATAATTTTTAATATAAATATTCCCCAGTTTCAATCTTTGTGTGTATATATATTTTTAAGTGTTATAGCTTCAAATAAGGCTCGAATCAGATAGGACTTTTTCAAGGTTTTGAGAAACGTTTTGGTTCAGCTAGAAATATTCCTAATTGGAACTGCACATATGCTTTGGCAAAATTCATATTCACATTTCGATTTGAAAGAGCTAAACAAGAAAGATTCTAAAATTAATCAAGAAACCTGATTTCTTAAGCAATTTAATAGAACTGAAATCATTGGAACTCAAATGATTTAACACAACCTGTGCTGGCCTTATTATTTGAGAAAATGAAGCTTTTATCACGTGCTGACGATTCTCCTTTTAGCAGAAAACAGTTCTAGATCTCAAGCTTACAGATAAATAATCTCTTCACGAACTTAAAACCAGACAAAAATAAATGAATGTACTATATATCCACTGATTCAAAAGTTTACAGTTTCCATTCAATAAAAGATACATCTTACGGATAAAAAATGTCTACAGAAAAATAAATGAATGAAATATACATCTACAGGTTCAAAAGCTTATAGTTTCCTTACAGTAAAAGATACATTTTGTTCTTTTTATTCCCGGTGTTCTTCAAATAGGAAAACTGCAGTATCTCAACTCAAACAGTTTGGTTGTCTCAGTGGAGTGAACATTCTGAAACATTTTAAAGATGGTGATATCCCAAAGGTAAGATCAATATGGACTAATGGGAAAAATAAATGATAACCTAGTGATCAGAGTTGTCAAAATTGTTGTGGCTGTGAAATAAGAAAGTGATTGTCTTGAGTTTTAAATCATAGATACTTGGCCAACCATGGTAGATCCTTGCTGTCTTTCAGTGCAAAAGCCACGTCATCACTGCTGGCCACAAGGCAAGATGAAATTGGTAAAATTTTAAGGCTCAAGAGATGGCTATGATTGTATGTAAAGCTCAAAGATGAAGATATTGAAGGCAAGAGCAAATTGTCACAGCCAACCATGCAGAACAAATACTGAATAGAATAAAATGCTAGCAGAGCTTCTGATCCAAATATAATCTGGCTGGACGAGAGCTGCTGCTATTCGAAAGGATTTTTGCCTTTTCAGCAACAAGGCAATAGCGACACTCCAATGACAGGTTGTTTCATGAGAAGTGAAAGAAAGTTTTAATTATTTGTGAACTACAAAAGTTTCAACTCACTTAACCATTGAACTTGCATACAGATAAACATGCGCACAAGTTTTGCTTTCATAAATATATACTTAGATGGGTAACCGATGCACTTGATTCTTATAACACAAAGCATAATCTCAAAATAGTGAGCAAAACAGTTCATGCAATTGGTGGGACAAGACCATTGATCAAAAGCAGCATAATGGAGGTGTCACTCAAGCTGAATGCTTAGCTAAGGGAGCTAACCTGGGAAAATTTAGCTGCAACTTTTGTAACCTGTGCCTGGATCCTGGTTCACACAGTATAATTCTGCATTCGCCAAGCTTACAGCTGCCAGAAGTGAAACAATCCATATTAATTTAGGTTATCCCATAAACCAGAATAAATCATTGGTATTAAATCTGAAATACATATGTGCCCTTTTTGTTCTCATTCTTAGCTCTTTAAGAAGCATTCTTAAACAAGAAAATGAATCTTTCACCTTGTTCACTTCACAGCATTCATTTATATCATCAGAATGCTCATTTAGATGAGAAATATTAATTAGCCATGGGAAATGGATTTTCTTATTAGCTTCTATATAATTTTCAACTATAGTAATAGGAACCAATTTTCTTCTCCAATTACTTTCTCAAGCATTTTCTAGCCCTAACCAAATCCCTTTCTCTATGCATCTAAATTCAAAATCCCCTAAATTTATTTGAGCCCTCGGTAAAAAAAAAAAAAAAAGGAAAAATGAAAAATAATGATTAAATGATAAGCTAGTCCTCGTTATTACGTGCAGAGCAAAAACAGAGTGGTGTTTCCATAGTGTTTTCAAAATTCTAGCACTAAAATTCAGTTCCTGCTGGTTTAAAGATACTCTTGTTTGCTGCCAAGTACAAGAATTAGGCATAAAGACCATAATTATTCACCAAAGAGCATACATTATATATATATATATTCCTCACAATAAAGAAGTGAACGATGGCTCACCCCACTCTTAAGAGTGTGTCCCAACCAGGAAATGTTTCTCCATTGCTTGTACATAAAGATGAAACAGTCCCTGCCAACTGCAGTAATTCAAAAGACAAAAAGAATCTTTCAGAAAAGACTGGCAAAACAAGTGTCTAACAAGACTTTTCAAGGACTTCTACAAATTTAAGAAGAGCATTTAATAGAAGATATGTTCAAAAGCTGGTTTACTTTCCAGGACTACCACAGTCCTTCAGATTTTCAAGTAATACTAATAGTAATACTAACTCTTTGAAAAGGAAACTGGTAATCTTAATTCTCTGTCCAAAGTTTGCAGACTAATCTTTCAGGGGAAGGAAACAGACACTGATATATTTTGTATTTGATGGTGTTTTTGTGACTGGCGAGATCATAGATTAAAGTAGTTCCTCACTTCAGAACTGAGCCACTATTTCCAGTGCCAAACAAAAAGACAGGGCAAAGGAATTTTACCTCCCCAGAAAGAAATTTTAGGGAAGAATAAATGGTTGAGGATTTGTGTGATGTTAATGCATTGATTGATGAAATGATTGACTCATTTGTTACAATGAAGATCAAGTGGTGCTATAAAAGCTAACCTTTTCAAAATTGGTTTCACCCATCCCTGTTTTGTAGAGTTCATACACCATGGCTGTCAAGAAAATTTTGCTCAGTTTGGAACAACTTTTCATAACCTGCAAAAGAGAAAAGAAGGAAATGATTTCAAGAAAAGACCAGAAAATATGTGTATTCTCATCTCTTCTTCCAGACTTGCCCTATCTCAAGAAGTAAATTGAAAACAGCAAGTGACTCAATATAGTGATTTAGTTACAACTACCATTCATGTGTGAATATGAAAGAATAAAAGGAGAACAAAATGGGAAGAAAACCATGCTATCTGGGGTAGTAACTCATTGGTCATCAGTCGCAATAGTTTCAGTTCTAGCAGGGTAGCCCCTTTGTGTCAAGCTACAATATAAATTTAATGGCCTTTATTCCCATAGTATATTGAGCGTGATCCAGAAAGATTGCCAGTAAAATTGACTTCTGATACTGATTTTAATAATCAGGCAGCTAATATTCAGCAATTATAGAGTTTCATGTTCTGGGTCTTGAAACATGGCAGAATTTTTGTCAACTAATGTTTATTCCATAACCAGGACATCTTTCCTGGATAAACTATACCCTTTTGCATTTTATATACACAGATCCCCTGTGATACATTATATGAACTTCACCATTATCAATTCACATAAAATTGATATTCACCAGCCATATTTCATTTCTCTGTTAAAAGAAAATGAATGTAACTTTCAGAAAGATATAAATCAGGTTATGCTCTAGTCCAAATAAATGGCCAGTTTTTAGCTTACTTGAATGTGAGGTGCCTGAAACATTTCCTGGATGGCTGCTTCAACATCTGCCATTCCAACAAGGCTTTTTCCTGAAAATGGTCATGCGCGTCAGGGCAGCCACTATAGGAAGGCATGATTTCACAATAAAATAAAAGTTTAACTTGTAAGCCAATGTTAATAATAAGGCATTACTCTACTATTTCTACACATGAATTGAAAAAATCCATAGACCCAACGTTCATTTACCTACAGAAGCAGAATTCGTATTTGAGGTTAGCTTCTTAATGCGATAATCTGCAATTTCTGCTGCACGCCTGCAAATCTCCAAAGCACGACGTGCATCTCCTGAAATGGCTGCAACCTGAAATGAACCATGTTCAAAGTCAGTTGAGGATAAAGTTCATCTCCGGGAAAGATTGCATACTTGCTGCAAACATTTTAGTGAATAAAAATGGTGGAGACAAATCAAAATTTCAAGACAAAACCAAATCACAAGGGCTAACCTTTCTTGAAGCAAATTCGATAGCTTGCTTTTCAAATGCTTCAATTCCTTTAAGTCGACTTGAAATAATTTCTTGAAGCTGCTGATGATTATAGGGACCAAAGCAAAGCCTCTGGACACCCATGCGGCTTGAAATACGAGGAAGCAACTTCTCTGGCAAATCCATGGTATTTGCTATACCTGAAATCCATTGTTTTATTTATATTTTGTCAAAGAAGGAAAATATTTCCACCAAAAGCAGTTTCTTATTGTTGGCAAACACATGGTCAAAAGTGAAGGAAATAAAAGGATACCTATCACAATCAATTTGGAGTTTGGCTTAGTTGGCCAATCGAGAATGTTATATAGAACCTGAAAATAAAAAGGGTCATTTGTATGGAGTTTCCAGCATCATAGATCTTTTTAAGATATATAATGAGATTTTCAAGTGACAAAATGCACAGCTTACCGATTGATTTCTGGTTACAAGGAGATCAAGTTCATCAATGAGAAGAATACAAGGACGGTCATCTTCTTTTCCAATTTTCTTTCCATCCAAAAATCGCTCATTTAGTGAATGGAGAGCCTTCTTCCAGCTGACCCTGTGTCCACTTAATGCTTCATATATAACCTGCAAAAGCATAGAAGATAAATACTACAGAGGACAACCAAAGGATGCAGTTCAATTAGTGAATTATACAAATCCCAAACTATTTTACCCTATAAATGTTCTCTGGTGATGCCAACTTTAGACCATTGACCTCCACAAAACAGTATGGTCTTATACTTCCAGATTCAACTTCAGACCTCAGGTTCCTCATTACAGCAAGAACACTCATTGTCTGAAATTTCACATGAAACCCATATAAAACTCATATAAGCTCCTCACATGAAAAATAAATAAAACTCATATAATCTCCAATGGAACTGAGCAAGATTACATCATATAGATTTTACCTTGCCAGTTCCAGGAACACCGTGAATATACAGGCAACGGCCCAGACATTGATCATCACAGGTAGCGCCCTTTATAAATGCTGTTATCTCCTCCATTTCTCTATAAAATAGCACATACGGCATCACAAAATTGCAAGGCTAATAAATAAAAGAAGAGGATCAGCTATCACATACTTGTTTCTACAAGGTAGAAATTTGGGCAATGTTGCCAAAAAAAGTGTTGCTTTCGCTCTTTCAAGTTCAGTCTGCTTATGGCATCTCACATGCTCTGGGATTCTCTTTCTCCCTATCTTTTGAAGTCCAAAGAATCGCCCCCTTTGAGAGTTCTGCATTTTACAGGTAGGTGATTATTTTAATGATTTCTAAAACCACCAATCATAAGGTCACAGTATGCAACAATAATAAATGTCCGTACGGCTGCCAACTCATGAGCTGGGGATGGTCCAGTATGTAAATTCTTTCCATCTTCATCTTCAAATTCCATGTCTTCATCTGTATCAGAGTCGGCAGCCTTGCTGGATTTCCAGTCTTCATCACTGTCAGCATCTTCAACTTCCTACCAAACGAGAACGTCCACTCGTAAATTCAACAGAACAACCACATTTGCATGATTCAGAATCCATAATTAATGCTTCTAATTTCTAAATGCTTACCTCTTCTTTATCAATATCAGCTATACGCTTGAAACTATGCCAATGTATGTCATACTCATATTCACATAAGAAAATATCATCCCCTTGATCATTGGCCTTGGCAAAATCTTTTGGATTCATGACAGAGCAATGCCTGATGATGGATTCCATCTGCAGTGATACGCAGTATTAAAGTTACAAGCTTTAATATGAAAATTCTTGCTTTTCTAGAATAAGGATCCTGAGTTCAAAGTAACTAATATTAAACAGGACAAAGTCATAAGCATAAGTTCCGAGTTGAAGGTTATATGAGCACAGACCAATCAAATACATTTGATTCCTCATCAAGAATCAGCCTATCCTTAATTCATACAATTTTCCCAAGTTTGAAATGTTCCATTTTCTTCTAGTTCTTGTTGACTAAATATCAATTGCCACTCACTCTGACTGATTGTGTCTCAATTTCCTTTTCCATCTGTACTCAACACCTTATAGTGGAAGGAAAGTACTGATGTCAAGTATCACAATGATGTCATCTGTTACAACAGTCTATGAACCATAAATCAGAAATTAGATAACATCCAACACCTCAATATTAGCGAAATCATTTGTTCGATAAAGCTCCCTCCTTAAATTATGCGGTTGTCTTCCAGCAGCAGTCTCTTCAGGGATCATATACCAGCACACTCTACACCAATAGTTCCCATCAACCTCTTTCCACATACTGCAATCCATCAGCAAAACAAAAATCCCACAATCAAACCAAATCATAACTACCACAACAATGAAATTCTAAAAAGAGACCAAACCTTTGAATGTTAGCGGCCCACAAATCACTCGAAAGAAGCTTCTCCCTCATTGTCCTCACCCTCTTCTTCCCCTCTAGAGGCTTAGGCAACTCAATCTTCTTCCCCAATTTCCTTGCCTCGCAAAATTCACAAACCCATTCACCTTCAGGAACCTCCTTCAACGGCGGCTTCAAGCACTTCAAATGAAACCCACCTAAACAATCATCACACTCAAGCATAACACTCCTCCCTGCTCTAAAACAAATCCTACACTCCTCCACCTCAGGATCCTCTTCATCCGAGCTTGCATCCTCTCTCCTCTTCACATACACATCATCTCCCACCTCAAATTCACCCTCATCATACACCACTTTCTTAAAATAGACCCTCCTCTTCTTTAAATGCTCAACTTTGCCACTACGCGTTTTCACCTTAGACCTTGTCACTACAGCATCACCACTCCTCTCTTCGCTATAGTCCTTCCTTTTTCTCTTCTTCCCCTCAGATAATTCAGGTGACATCGGAGAAACCACCAACTCCTCCGAATGTAACCCATCTTTAGGCTTCCTTTTCGGGGTCTTATTGCTCAAAATTTCGCCGTTTCCTGCAAGATTTGGCCTTTTTGATGAATCCTTAATGGGTTTTTCAGTTGAACAAAAGGGTTTCTCTGGGCTGGCGAGATCTTTCGCAAGTGAGCTGCGACGCGCCGATCGGCGAAGAGTGGGGGGTGCATTTGAAGTTTGTGGGGTTTTGGGTGTCAGAGAAATTGGAGAAGGCAATTGGTGGCGATTGGATTGCTTTCTTGGAGACTGATAAGATCTCTTCGGCGTGCTCTCTGCCATGGATCGGATCCAATCTGATTGAACGGGCGGTGAAAGAGAAATGGGGACTGGATTTAGGGTTTCAATGAGGGTTTGTTTATTGGAGGGGGAACAAAATTGGCGCCAAAATGTTCCCTCACTTTTCCTCTTTGAACGTTGCGGCTTTAAGACGTACACAGGACCCGCAGCCAGCCCATCGGCCATAATTTTAGAAACGTTTTTACAAACCATTTTATTTTATTTTTGTTTTGTTTTCCATCTTAAGAAAATAATTTCTACGCTATTTTTATTTTGTTATATATACATTTAACTATCTTAAAATTTTAACATATCCTGTACACTACTTTTATTTATAAACTTATATTAATCAACTACTTTGACAATTGAAATAACCATTTTACCTCTAAATAAATTAAAAGACTATTTTATTCTACAAAATTTTAAAAATTAAAAAATTATAATTATGAATATACCCTTAAATTCAATAAAGTAAATAAATCTCAAAATCCAAGATGATAATTTTTAAATGAAATTATAGTTATAAAAAATTAACATCTTGTAATTCTTTTTTTAATTTTTATAGTTAAATTAAGTATAGAGAAGTTTATAAAAATTATCATGAAGAGAAAAGCTCCATTTAATTGTTGTAAACTTTCTGATAATTAATATTAAAAAACTTGTCTATAAAAATTAAATGAAATTATAATTACAAAAAAGTAACATGATAATTTCATTATAAAAAAAATTAACATGTTGGGTTCGATATTTATTTGTTTTACTAAATTCAAGGGTATTCTTTAATTTTTTTATTTTTCAAAATTTGATCGAAGAAAATAGTTTTTTAATTCATTGACAGATAAAATGACTATTTTTAGTGTCAAAATGATTTATTGATATAAAACTTTAAAATAAAGCTGATTAAAAAAAAAACATGTCAAAATTTTGAAGTGCTAAATGTATATATAACAAAAACAAAAATAGTACAAAGAAAATTTCCTTTATTCTTGTTATCTTTAACATACAAATTATTAGATTTTACATTAATCGATAGGTCATGACATCTAGCATTTTAAGGGTATCATATCTTAAAACCTGAGCATATTTAAGTGACCCCCAAATTTTACTGACGTTGTTAATTTTCTTACTATTTAATGGTATTTAAGCTATTAGATGAGATATTTTAAGGGTATCATAATCAGAAGTTCAGAACCTAAACAATAATATTTTTTCTCTTATAATATTTTTTCACTTATCGTGTGAATCTGCATGTATTTTTATAATATTGAATGTAAAACTTATAAAATCCAATTAAAAATATACATTAGTAGCCCAATTATGAAAAGAAAAATATGTTGAATATTCTTAATCACTACTAATATATCAGGGTGAGATTAAGTTTGTAGAGATTTCTAGGCTCGTTTATATTATTTTCCAAATAGTGATGGGGGTTTTTAATAACATATATTCCGATATTTTAAAAATTATTTAGATATGTCATCATTCTTTTTAAACAAGAATATCCCATTATTATGACTCAAATTGTCATCACTCAGGATATAAAAAAGGATGATTCTTTTGTCGAAATTTTTAATTAAATATTGAATTAAGATATTTAATTCATGAGGGGAATAGTTTAGAAATTACTCTTTAATATTCAATAAGAATTAGAATTTAACCCACTATCCCATATTTTAAAATCTCTATTCACTCCTATTTTTATGAAGAAGAGGGGAAATAATTAATTAGCAACTGAGGTAGCGTTTGTTTTTTTATTTGAAATCTGAATAGATTTGAATTAGGTAGTGTTTGTCTTTTTATCTGAAATCTAAATAGACCTGAATTAGTCTGAATTATAAATAGAGCTGAATATCTGAATATAAATAGCATGTTTGTTTTTTTTGTCTGAATCGTTAAAAATAAGTATTAAGTTGTTTGTTTTTTAAACTTAAAAAAATTTGAAATCCGATATTTTTACATCTATTAAACAATTAATAATATCTCAAATAATATAAATAAAATAATATATTTTTATAAGATAGTTATACTCAATTGAGTACAACCATTTAATATTCTAAATTAGTATATTATAATCAATTTTATCATTGTCTAAGATGTTTTATACGAAAAAATATTCATTAAAAATTATAAAGAAAAATAATACTAATTTGAAGAGAGAAAAAAAAAGTTTACAACTATATTATCACAAGTTATAGAGATGGATAATAATGCTAATTATTAAACTTAATTAGTTATGGATGAAATTTAATTAATTAGATGGGGAGATTTTGGAGAATATTTTTTAATGATGTCATTTAGACTTTTTAGATTAAGTAAAAAGCTAAAAAAATTAGCTTAATAACTTAATGACTTAATGACTTAATGACTGAAAATTTTGATTAAGTTGAAAAAACAAACAAACTTAATAAATTAACTAATTACAATTAAGTCAATTAAGTCATTAAGTTAAAAAAACAAACAGCCCCTTAGTCTGAATTATGAATAGTACTCCTATTTTTATGAAGAAGCGGGGAAATAATTAATTTGCAACTAAGGTAGCGTTTGTTTTTTTATCTGAAATTTGAATAGATTTGAATTAGTCTGAATTATGAATAGTACTGATTGTCTAAATCTGAATAGTATGTTTGTTTTTTTTTTTTTTTGTCTGAATTACTAAAAATAAATATTAAGTTTTTTTTTTAACTTAAAAAAATGAAAAATAATATTTTTATATATGTGCCCTTATGAATTATAATAGTAAAACAACTAGTGATATCTCAAAAAACATAAATGAGACAATATATTTTTATAATATAATCATGTTCAATTGAATACAACTTTTTAATATTCTAAATTAGTATATGTTAATCAATTTTATCATTTTTGTGATGTTTTATAAGAAGAATATTCATTAAAGATTATGAAGATAAGTAATGCTAATTTAAAGAAAACAAGAAATAAAAATAATAATAGTCTACCACTATATTATCATAAGTCATAGAGAAGAGTAATAATGTTAATTATTAAACTTATTTAGGTATGGATGAAAATTAATTAATTAATTAATTAGATAAGGATATTTTAGAGAATATTTTTTAATGATGTCATTCAGACTTTTAGATTAAGTAAAAAGCTAAAAAAATTAGCTTAATAACTTAATAGCTTAATGAGTGAAAATTTTCATTAAATTGAGAAAAACAGACAGACTTAATGACTGAACTGACTGCAATTAAGTCAATTAAGTCATTAAATTAAAAAAAACAAACGACCCCCAAGTTGATTTTACCTTACACTCATATAGATGAAAAGTCCAAAATATTTTTCCTATTTTTTATTAAAATTATTATTTAAAAATCATAATTACAGTACACTATCGACTTTTATTTCATAACTAATTTTTTTTTTAAAGAACTATTGTGGCTTTTAAGCCACCTCAGCTTAATACCAAACAGAGTCTTAATAATAAATACTTGCAACTATAGCTTAAAAATTAATTAAGCAAATTATGTGTATTCTATAATATAGAATAATCTAATAGAATATATTAAGAATCTTAGGCTAGGGGAAAAAAAGAATTTAAAATGTCATTTGAATTTGAATTCAAAAATTAAAAAAAAATTATTCTTTTATTATCTAATTAAGAATAGATATTTTGTTTATTGATTAAAAAAAAAAATCAAATTCACTAATGGATATCATTGCTAGATTCTAATAATTCTTGTGTTAATTGTTTTAGTATTATCGCTAAACTCTAAAGTTGTTTGATCAAAAATATATTTTATCTTGACTCTTTATTCAAAATTAGTATTTAAAAATTAAAGTTACTAAACAATACCTGCTTTCTATTTCACAACAAAACAACAACAGTTATAGCTTAAATAAGCAAGAGCACCATAGTCTCAAAACAAAGCCTAATTAAACATACTTGCCAAACAATACCAAACGACATGTCTTCACTTTTCTTATTGTTCATTATTGTTGATATTTTCCTTATGGATCAGAAATCTATCCTAATCTGATCATGTCCTGAGCAAATAATTCAATTGCTGATTGATAGTTAATAAATAAAAAAGTAAAAGAAATTAAACTCATACACTACTATTAAAAGACACATAACAGAATATCTTTAAAAGCTCAGTACAGTTCAAATAGAGTTCAAATGAGAAGAGGATATTATTCTTTTCCTTACACTCCATATTTGCCATCTAGCTTTAATTTGCTGTATTTCCTGAGAAGAAAAAGCCACGCACAATACAAATGAGGAGCCACGCACATGGGCAAGCAAATTTTGCTAGCTTCTCATCACGAATCATATTGCAACGTTTCTTGGTCTTTTCAAACCAAGAATAACGAGGAGCATTCCAAGATAGTCAAAGTTGTAAACTAACTCAAAGAGTTGCAGCTTGTAATTGTTCCATGGAGGGAACCTGAACCAAATCTCAGAGAGATAGCTTCTTGTTGCCACTGGCTTGTGGTGGCTAAACGCATCAAATGAGAACTTTCCATGGTAACTTCCAATCCCACTCTCTCCAATCCCTCCGAATGGCAAAGTATCAGGTACAAACTGCATTCCATTTACAAACAATTTAAACAAATAAGAGAAGTAGTAGATCTGATTAAGTGAAAGTATTTTGGTAACTGTCAATAAAGAAGCACTTTCAAATTAAAGTAAAAAAATGTTATAGTGTCTATTTTACGTATTAAAGATCTATTAGAGACATAAATAGTTAAAACGAATTCCAAGAGCCCTTTATTTTATGCTATATTTTGTAATATCTTATTAACGTAACTGAAAAATATCTCTTACAAAAGTATTCAAAATTCTATTTAGAAAAGTACATGATACAAATATTCAAGAGTAGGGTGAAGGTGCAGCTGGGCATACAAGAACACTAGTCCTATTCCCAAAAAAAAAAAGAGGAATTAATATTTTAACTATTCCTTCTCCAATATTCGAACTCAAAGTGGTTATATATATACTGTATATTTATATTTTGAACTTATGAAACATAATTTTTTTTCTTTTTTTCCTATGTTTCTACATAAAGTTTTAAACTTTGGACACTTTGCCCCGGATTTATAAACAATTTTAGATGTTAGCCGAGTTTTTCTCAATAATTTTTAGAGTTACGGATAACTTACTTGAATAACTGCATCGTTGAATACAATGCTCCCAGATGATGTTTCGGATACCATTCTCCTTTGAAGTCTTTCATTTTTGGTGAAGGCATATATCGCAAGAGGTTTAGGCCTTGAATTAATAAAATCTATGCTGTCTTCAATCTTCTTCAACTGTTAAGGCACATAAACATAAACGTTGTGTAATGCAATTTGAACAATACTGAAAAGAAAAATGATTGGACAACTAAACCCTCACAAAAGCCTGTTAAAACATATCCATGTGTTTCAAAAGGAAAATAAAATCAAAATCGTTTTAGATGTGTTTTTATCATACTTCTGTCAGAGTTTAGTTTCCCTATCAGTGCTCAAGTTGAAAATGATAAATTTAATATGTTGAAATGATAGAATTTTATTGTGTTTGTTTCAACAAATTAAATTACCATTTTCATTCTCATGTTTCGAAACTCACTAAAACCCCATTACTGTTAAAAAAATTAATTTTAATTTTTTGTGTTCTTTATTATTTCATTCATATGTGATAAAATATATCATTAATCATTAAAAGTTTCTTAGAATTAAATAGCAAAAGGCACAACCCAAAAAAAAAAAAAAATAGTTAGATGCTAACCATACTTTTAGCAGCACAGGTGTTTGAATTTAAAACATGAAGGAAAAAATATATGTTTGTTAAAATAATAGTAGAGATTTTAATAATTAGGACCCAACACAAGTCCTAATGAACGATGGATTTCTTAAATAACAAGTTATTTAACCTCTATCTAATGGATGACTACCCTATTAATTAGGATTCAAATTAAAACTTAAACACTGAAATGCCTAACATTACTCGTTTCTTAACAATAGTTTAAAAAGATATGTTTAATTAGAATGTTAATTGTTAATTTTTTAAAAAGCTAAAATATGAAAAGAATAATAATATTGACTGATATGAGCTAATATGATAGTGCCACATCAACTGTTACATCAGTAAGGGTACAAATTTAGTATAAGAAATATAATTATAATTTTTTCTTGATATGATCTTGAGCAAATAACTTAATCGCTAATCAGTAGCTGATAAATATAAAAATAAAAAAATAAATCTTATCCATATCCTATTACTAAAAGTCACATAATAAAAAAATTTTAAAAACTTAATAGAATTTAAATTAAGAGAATATCCTATTCCTAAGAAAGAAGTATATATAGCATACTACTTACTCTTTTTAAAATAATATAGTTACTTTGATCACCAACAATATTTATTGGAAAAACAAAACATTATAAATATGCGAAAGTAAAAAATATATAAATAACAAACGATGCTAGTCGAACAATTCTCACTGTAATTATTGGAAGCAAGGGACCAAAGATTTCTTCTGTCATAATTGCAGCTTGAAGAGGTGGATCCACCAAGACTGTCGGCTCAATAAATCTGCAAGTAAGGTTAATATCAAGTGTAATTTTATTCATTTCCTTGGTAAAAAATAAGATTGGTAATCAAACAAATAGAATTTTTTTTGAAAAAAAATTCATTAGTTAAACTTCATTATTATAAAGTTTTCAAGTTCAAATTCGCATTTAATGTGTAGACCTTTGTATTGAATGAAGAATGACATGCAATTTATTAGCTTCTGTAATCTCTAACTAGACTCTAAATTGACCATTACTGACTATGCATTTACACCATCTTCATTCCTCACCAACTCTTTTTTTTTTTTGAAAACCAACTCCAATGAATAATAACTAGATAAGGAAATGAAATTATGAAAATGGAGGAATTTCACTTACAAATTGGCTTCATCCATTGAGCCGCCATAGACGATAGAATCCTTGACAATAGGATCATTTAGAAGATTCTTCAATCTTGAAAAATGATGCTTATTAATTATGCGAGCAATGCTGTTTGATTTCCTCGGATTTTCACCAAACATTTTCTTGATATGGACCTTCAATAATTCAACCTAAGAATAGGACCACTCTTTTTTATTATTCTTAATAAATATTATAACGGGCACACATATTTTTAACAAAATATTATAAGTAATTGGAAATTCAAAAGTATAACATTAAAGAAAGAATTAAGTTTTGATAAATTCGTACCAAAGTGGAAGTAAATTTTTCTTCCACCAGAAGATAGTCAATCGCTATGCATGCTTGACCCGCACAGGGCCCATATTTTGATACAATAATTCGCTTTACCGCCGCCTAGATAAAAAAAAAATTAAAAATATCTATAAATTAATAATCTCAAGAACGAGTTGGTTTATCTAATTTATTGAATATTAATAGTCGAGATTCTAATATATAAATTGAAATAAGAAAGATACATAATAAGTACCTCCTTATCCCAAGAAGATGTAAGGGAGTCAATAATTGCTGGGCATTTGCCACCCAACTCTAGAGTAATGGGAGTTAGATGCTTCACTGCCGCTGACATTACCATTCTTCCCACTCTTGCACTACCTAACAATTTTTTTTTTCCAGGTTGCAATCAAGAAATAAAAAATAAAAAAGGATTAATTTGACATCGTATGAACAAGAAGCAAAATTTATCTGAATACCACCAATGAATTAAAAGCCAGCTTCAAAATAGAAGGCATTGATAGCTAGCAAATATCATTGAGACATATGATGAGGGTATTGATAGCTGCATTTCATCTGTATAAAATTAATCTGCAAGTCTTGCAGCCTAGATAGCTAAATTTGCACTTGAAGAGATAATTCAGTTAGTTTGACTTCTCAAAACTTTTAAGGGAATTAATTTAATTTACAATGTAATTGGATGAAGTGCATGGTAATTTAAGGGAAAAAAACAATTAATTAAGACTTAAACAAGGTGAAAAATCATAATCTTGGAGGTACTTTTTAGTGAACAAAAATCAATATGATGGGTCTACCGTAAAAGATGTAAAAAGCAAGAAATGACTCAAAAAAAAAGTTAAAAGATAACCCTTCTTTCAATGACGCCGAAATTTTCATGAATTTCGAGAAATATGAGGAGGAATGAATAATTTAGGAGGTCAAATACAACTGACCTGATTTTGCTTCAACATGTTTAACTATTAAGCTATATATAAAATAAGTGTTGTCATCTTCTTTGAAAATCAATTGTTGATTAAAAAATAAACATTAAACCATTTAATTCAATCCTTCCAATTTCCATAGATTTTAAAAGACTCGTCCACCCGGATAAGACTAGCAATCCCCAATGATTTCTTTTTTTTTGGGTATTCTTTTTTACAAAAAAAAATAAAAAATTATAGTTTATGAGATCACGGTAATTAATTTGTTGCATTAATTACCAAAGGACACAAACTTAATGAAAAACAGATCACATAAACATAATTACTCTTCTGGGCCAATTTTCTGGCTCCATCCAGTTTGGTGGGAGACATGTATAAATGGCTGCATTGATGTAATTAAATACCTGTGAAGAAGATCTTGTCCCATTTTTGCTGCAAAAGCTGTTCACCAACAGCAGGGCCACCCTCAACAACTTTGATAGCTTTGCTGTCAATGTAAGTGGGAAGGGCATTCGCTAGCAAGGAAGAAGAAGCAGAAGCCAATTCTGAAGGTTTCAGAACCACTGTGTTTCCTGCTGCTATTGCTCCTATCAGTGGTTCCAAGGACAGCCCTATTCATTTTGTTAATTTGCAACAATATCATTAAGCAATTACCTCGTGTTAAAAAAAAAAAACACTACTGTTGATTTTTTGCTGATTTATTGAACATAAATTTTTTTTTTTTTAACTCACCAATGGGAAAATTCCAAGATGAGATGATGAGGACAAGACCAAGAGGCTCGGGAACAATTTCTGCATATGAGAGGACTGCAACTGCTGGCAATTTCGCCTATTATAGGAATTAATCAACCATGTGAAAGATAATTTGTACATTTGTACGATTTAACCTTTTTTTTCCCCCAAAAAACATATATCGACTTAAAAAAAAAAGATTTTTGCTTGAACAGAAATGAATTGTATACCTTTTTGCTTGACATCCATTCTTTCAAATTTTGCAGAGCAAAATTAATAGATTTCTGCAAGACTCCTATCTGTAGAAGAACGCCAATAATAATAATAATAATAATAATAATAATAATAATAATAATTACAAACAAATATGTGAAATATATTCTCCTATGAACTTGACTGAGTGATTTTTAAGTAAATTTATTTAACAGATTAAAAATTTAATTGACATTTTATTTATAACTCTAGTATGTCATTTTAGAATACTAAGTACAATAACATTGTTTGGTATGTCATTTTAGAATACTAAGTACAATAACATTGTTTGGTGCACTGCCCTCCAAATTGGAGGATTTAGAGGACAGCAGTTCGACCCCTACAAATGCATTATGAGCATAATTTCTTTTTTAATTATAATATATAATTAAGTGAATGTAGTTTTCTCCCTTATTAAGTATGAGTGGAGTAGACATCTCTTGAATATCAGTGACACTTAAAAATCTTGGCAAAACTCTATAAAAATTGATACAAACATATCCCAGTAATAGTTTAATTTAAAAATATTAGTTATAAACTATGTAATATAAGTCATATTTTGAGCAATAATCTCATATAATTAAAAAAAATATTGTTTGGTTAGATGAGAAAGAAATATTCCAATTGCCTTTTTTGGAAAAGCAAATGATAGTGGGTGTGTGTGTTTGTCTCAATATAGTTTTTAGGTGCTTTTACAGAACAAAAACTAATATTAAATTAATTAATTACCTCATCTCTAAAAGCCTCAACATGATGCTTTCCCAAATCTTGATTAAGAGCTCTATAGATATCTCTTTCTTTCTCCTTCAAAAAAGCCTTCAATCTTTGAAGCTGAAGCTTTCTCCATGAAGCTTCTTTAGTTTTCCCACTTCTGTAATATTCTCTCATATCTTGAAGATCCCTCTCCAAATTCATTCTCTCTCACAATTTTTTTTAACTTTTTGCAGTTTAATTTTTCTTGCTTTCTCTTCAACAAAAGTTCTGAATATAAAGTGTTTTTTATTCAACTACTAGCCTTGACACTGTTCCATTAAAGCTGCCTCATGATCAATCACACATCTTGTGCCCTTTCATAAATTTACTCAAATTTGATATGTGTGGGGTATGATGGCGTTGCATGGGACCTCTCGCACACACTTATTATTCAATAATTATGACATATGGACAATGAGGGTCCACGAGTGGTTCAAAAGAATTAATTGCAACAATATTTAGTTGAAGATATAAGAGTTAATAAATAAAATAGTCAAGAAGTCAGAGATGTCCAACGCTCGCCCCGCACCTCACACTAAATGATGTCCAACGGGCTGCACGATATGGACATGACACATGACTGTATAATATGGTTTGGTAGAGTATGTTTTGGTTATGGGCAGGCAATATTATGCATACGTAAGTTGTACTAGACTAAAAATTTTAGGCATATAAGTTTTAAAAATATGTAAAATTAAAAGATATGTTAAAGCACGATATATAAAAAGACTTGTAATAAGTATGTTTTGTTAGGGGGTTAATATGCGGTCCATGTGCGACAAAGTATATTAAAGTAAAATTTTTAATAAAAATAAAAATATAATTTTATAAATAACTTGAAATTAAATATTTTAATATATTTTATTAGCTTAAGTTTTTCAAATCGGTTTAATTCCTAATTTACAAAAATACTCTAATTATTTTATGTTTAGAATTTATTAAATAAATAGATGATATAATGATTTAAAATATATATATATATATATATAAACATTGTGATTTTATAAATGTATGCATTGATGTTATTATGAACTATAATTTACGATTCTATATAAGTTTAAGTTAACAATTAAGTTAACCCATAAGAAAAATTTTATTGTTATTACTAAGTATTACTAAAGAATTCTAATTAATATTACATTCTATTACAATTATAAGTTTTTTATTACTAAATATGTATTTGATTTTTGAACTTTTGATTATATTAAATTTGATTAAAAGTACGTAGACCTAAAAAAAAATACACGGGCTCAAAAAAAGCAAGTTAATAGCTAGACATGCCCTCTTAAAGAATTAAAAAAAAAAAAAAAAAACTTGTCAAGCTTTTTTCTTAGGCAGGCCTAAAAGAAAAACTTTGGCTATCTCTACCTCAGAGTCTCTTAATGAACTTATGCATGTCATGTCTTGAGAGTCAAGTCGAGCTCGGGTAATTCTTAACGATGGTACAACGACGATAAAAATAATAATAAAACAGCATGATGTTGTAATATAATATTATATAAATTTACAATTATTTTTATCATTATTGTGTTAGATTTTTCTATTCAAATATTAGCACCAGACTATAAAATATCTCTATACGAAATGAAACATCACTTTAGAAGGCATACATACTTTGAATGTATATATGTTTTTTTAAAGTTGTTGAATTTTTGGATGACTAGTGCATTTGCAAATTGCAAGAGTAATTTGACTTGTCAATGCTGTTGTTAATCTTGCAAATTAATGTTGTTATTACTGCATAAAGATTAACTTCACTTATTCGCACACAATTTGTTAGGCCTCTCTATAAGTTAGTTTAATCGTTAAAACTTATTAAACATTTAAAATTTGTGTAGGAAAAATAATGTAAAAGTATTCGTCCAATTTTTAGTCATTCAAGCTATATAATTTATTCATATATATAAACATAAACGAATAAATAAACATGTTATTCGTATTCAGTGATTTTTTCCTATTTAATTAAAAAAATCATTTTATTAATTCACATTTATACCAAATAATATGTCAATTTCAAATCAACATTCAACTATTAAAATTCCTTGCAAATGTCAATTTCAAATCAACATTCAACTATTAAAATTCCTTGCAAATATCATGGTAGATATCAAATTTCTCCAACTATAAATAATAAAATCAAATTATGACACATGATAATAGGGGACCAAAAAATAATGATATCATTAAATGGTTATTAATAATAAGTAAAACGAACGCCTACACAGTCTACATTTCAAGATTTAGGAAAGCGAAGATACAAACCATTATTGAAAAATGGGACACTAGAGACCCCTTTCTTATTAGAATGCCCTTTAAATGTAGTATTTAGAAAATCAATTTTAAAATTTTTTAAATTACTATAATCCATAGAAGAAATATAAAGTATTTCGAACATCTAAAATAATATATAGAATTTTAAATTATTATATTTATTTCAATAATATATTTGTATTTATTAATTATAAAGGTTTTAAATAAATCTTTAGGTTAAACAGATTTTATAATTAAAAAATTCCTTATTAATAATATTAAAATTATTTTTCACATATTCAAAATAATTTAAAGTTAAATTTACTATTTTAATACTATGTTTCTATTTATCATCGAAAATTAGTTTACTAGAATAAAATATTTCTAATAATTGTAAAATACAAAAGTATTTTTTAAATATTAAAATTATTTTAAAATGTATATATTTCACATTTAATTTAATGTTATATTTTTATTTATTACAAATGTTGGGGTTAATTTTTTCTGGATTTATAGAATCAAGGGATATTATGGTTAAAAAGAAATTTTAGTATCCCTTATTAAAAACCTGCGGATTTTTTGGGATCTTAAAAGTGTAATGTCTTTTTTCCTTAATAATGAACGAAACATGATCTGATATACATCAATATCACACAAATTAAACAATATTGAAAACAAGTCTTTAATGTCACAATCACGATCATGGATACTCACATTTTTTATAATCTTTGCTTAACTTCCTCATGAAGTTTCATTTTTGTTGATTGCGTAAATTGAAAGTGGTTTTGGCATTGAATTAATAAAGTTGATACCGTCTTCAATCTTCTTCAACTGTCGAAAGGCAAGAATATAAGCATAGTAAATTAACTTGAGGAATATTTATACGAAAAATAAATAAATATTTTTTTAATTGAAAGAAATTGTTTGTTTGATGATATAAATGTTGATTCTATTTTTTTTTCCAATCCCTATTTGTCTTTTGCAATGAAAGCGAAAATTAAATTATATTATATTTTAAAACCAAAACTACTGGAGCCAGTAAATTAGTTCTGATATTGTAATTATAGGAAGCAGTGGACCAAAAATTTCTTCCGTCATTATTGCTGCTTCAAGTGGAGAATTCACCAAGATTGTTGGCTCAGTGAACCTGCGAAGCGTTTATTATTTATTTATTTTTAAAATTATTTGTAGTGTCATTAAGGAACTGCTATTGATTATATGCATATATACCAATAATTAAAATTGAAGTTTCACACAATAAAATAAATTTTATTGCAAATTGTTAAATGAATTCTTAATAGAGAGTTAGGTGTCTGAACTTAGAACTGCAACTAAATATCAATAAGCATTCTAAAAGGGTGGCGATATTTCGGCCCACCTTTTGTATAAAACCACCCTACTTAATAAATTTTTGTAATTACAATATTATCCTTAGAGTGAAATAACTAAAATAGATAAATAAATAATTATTAGTTAAATTATTATCTATTACAGTTTATAAATTAAACTTGTCATACTGTATAAACGCAGGAGTTTTTATGTTCTTAAATTCTTTTCTAACAATTCAAAGAAAAAAAGAAGATAATATTGCAATGATGGATGATGAAAAAGTACAAATGGAAGAATCTGGAAAAGAAAAAGTAGTTAATATTACATTGATGGAAAAAGAAAATATGCCAAGGGAAAAATTTCAATCAGAATTAGTAAGTTTAAGTTTTGTTTTTTAAAAAGTAAATTTTAATTAAAAAGTTGTTTGTTCATATGAATTAATTTATGATTTGTCTAGTTTCATGTGATTTCTGTTGGGAATTAATTTTTCTTTTAGCTAACCAAGTCAAATATTTCTTTTTAGTTAACTAAGTCAAATCTTTCTAGAGCACATATGTTAAACTATTTTGAGTATTTGGCTACTAGCCTTTTCGTGAGCATGATTTTCATTTTTTGATATGTTAAATTTATTTAAAATTTGTTATTTAATTTATATATAATATTTTAAAATTTACGAAATGAAGGCTTTGCTAACATGTTGCCCTATGAGCTGTCAATAATTATTTTTTTAAGTTAAAACAAAAAAAAAATCTAAAAAAGAAAAAAAAGAAAATATTATAAATATTAAATGGACGGGGTATTTTTGATATTTATGGGGTGGGTTTACAAAATAAATTCATTTTAATTTTTTTTAATGGGGTGGGTTAATCAATGGGGTTGTTTTACAGAAAGCAAGAGGGGGCAATGAGTCTTGAAAAATCTTGCTGATTGATTATTCTAGCAACGCTAGCTGTTTGTTTCCACCGGGTTTTCACCAAACATTTTCTTGATCTGAACCTTCATTAATTCCACCTAATTAAAAAAGAAAAGAAATCTTTCCAATATATTTTTCTGCTTCAAATAATACACTTATTAAATAAAAATATATAAATGACGTGCTGAAAATTAAAAAAAAAAAAAGGTTTTTAACGAACTTTGATAAATTCATACCAAAGTGAATGTAAATGCTTCTTCCACAAGAACATAATCGATTGCCATGCATGCTTTACCAGCGCGGGCTCCAAATTTTGACACAACAGTTCTCTTTTGCGGCGGCCTTGTGAAAAGAAAGTTGAACAAAAAAAATCAATAATACATCAACAGTAGCCACTAGGCAGTAAAATCCCATAAAATAATATTCTCGTGACAGTTAATTGACTTTTTTACAGGGATTTGTATGTATAAAATTATTGGCTTATCGAAATATTTGCATGTATAAAATTATTGGCTTATCGAAATATTTGCATCTCCGTCTGTTTTTCTTGGGAGTCAATTTTTCTAAAGGCCCCTGAATACAAAGATTAATAACTTTAGGTATAATAGAAATCACAGTATATATTTGGGTGTCAACTTTTTTTTTTTTTTATTCTAAATCTGCATTCTGAGATATTCTTTACAATCATATTATAGTAGGCATCGATATTTACTGATCAAAATGAATATAACTGAAACTTATACATTACATTAAATTTTATAAAGCAGATGAACAACAGCCCACCACCAGGAGGCCCAGTGACTATTTGGGTGTCAACTTGATTTCTAACTTATGCGGTAGTTTTTGAATTTTACCATTTACTTCATATTGTTTTCAGAACACTTTATAGCTCTCTGACGTCGAAACTTTCACAATTAAAATTATAGCAGAACAGATAAATGGTAAAGCTTAACAAATGTAGGAGGAAAAGTGTCAATTATTCATTTAATATTTGCTGGAATAACATCTAAATTAGCAATATACCAAGTAGATGTAAGAGTTCTGTCAGGAATTATCTCACATATATACCAAATATATATGTGTGTACATCAAAAAGATGTAAACTGGAATTATCTTACATAGTGCTAAAAATCTAAGTAGAGCAAATAAATGCCACTTAATTTTACTTAAAATAACAAAAGGGGTTTTGGAAAATGTCTAGTGGAGCCACATGAACGTATTATATGCTAGCATGCGTTTGTATCAGTGTATTATAACTGTGAACAGGATCTTGTCGCTTTTTTTATGCCAAATTTGCTCACCAGCAGCAGGGCCACCCTCAATAACCCTGATAGCCTTTAGTGTCCCTTTTTTGATGCCACATAAGAAATATTACAATTAATGTTTGGCAAACCGTCAATGATATTCAAGGCCACTAATTGATTTCCTCATTTTTCATTTTATTTTTTGGGAGTCAAAGGCCATTAACTAGCACAACAACTCAAACTAAATTATTGAGGATGCCGGGACGTGGATAAATTGCCGGGGGACCGCGTACCACAGGTAGTAAGTTTAGCCGTCAGCATGAAATTTCCTTTTATCACCTAAAAAAATCAAGGGAAATTATCAATCATATACCCTTAAGTGTGATCAAACGTCTTCTGTTACAACACTTTCATCACTTATCAGTTAATGACAAAAACACTGGTCACTATTAGTTAATTGCCGTTAGAAAGTTAACAGAATTATGGTAAATTGACTATTTTGCCCTTAAAACTCAAAATGAAGTAAAAAGATAAATATACCTTAAAAATTAACATAAATTTTCAATACACAATTTTTTTTAATTTTTTTTATTAACAATATATTTTTTTATTAAAAAATATAAATTATTAATGATACATATTATTAATAATTATCTATAAAAATATCCATATTATACCATAAAAATTTTGTTAACAAGATATTATTTATAATTATACATATTATTATATCATAAAAAATTTCAGTTGGAGCTTGGAGGGGTAGATCTTCAAAAATTTAGGTTAAATTTTAGAGGAGTAGATTCGGTTGTAAAGTATTTTTTAAAGTAATTATTAACAATTATTAGATAAATGGGATGACATGTCATTTTTATCAATATATATTATATGACATGTCATTTTTTACTAGGTAAATGGAATGACATGTCGTTTATTTAATCAAAGTTTAAAAAGACTAAATTACCCTTATGATGTCAGCGCTTGCAAAGGGCAGTTAACGGAATGGTGGACGGCAGAAGCGTTTTGTCAACTTAGGGTATACGAGTGATACAAGTGAAAAGTGTTATAGTACGTTTGATACCGGTGACACTTAAGGGTATATGGCTGATAATTTCCCAAAAATCAAAGCTATTAGAATAGGATCTGGAATCAATCTGTCCTGATATGATATTGTGTTTGCACATTTGCTTTGGTCGTAGACCATGTGGGATTATTCCCTTCACACCCTCCAACCATTACCTCTATTATGTATAGACTGGTCTTTTTTTGTGGATACTTCTTACGAGTAAAATAATATGAGTCTATTGCTCATGGGTGACTGTAAATCTTGTACCATATAAAAGTCCTTCGAACTTAAGTTAAACGTTTAACTCAAGCTTGAAGATTGTTTCGTACTTATATGCATAACTCAAAATCTATTCTCAAATGACGTTAAATTAATTATTCTATTAACAACAAAAAAAGGTTCTAATTGATAAATACTACATTAAAATATATTAGTCATAATTACATCATATGTAATTATATATATTTTCTAGAAAAGTTGTCTATCAAAACTCTACTTGTAGTAGCCTAACCACGATTTAATATTTGTGTGAGCTGAAGTGATTACAAATTAGTATTAATTATTTTTTTTTAGAAAATAAAAAACTACTTTGATAAAACTTGCACTAGAAACAAGTCTTTGGTCCATACTCCATACAAATTCACTATAAGCAAGTAATTAAAATCCTCGAACTCAAATGAAGCAAGCAGAGGTTATCCATTATCAATTGATTTTTATCTGGAGAATGTTATATATACGACTGCTCCCGCTATATCATCCACACGCTTATTCTGTAGAATTTTCTAATTACATAAACATTCACTTTATAATCAATTAATTGTGTATTTTCTTTCATTTAGATATTTCAGGTAATGGAAGAATCAGCTGGTAGGATAGGGTTACAATCATCTCCCTTTTTTTCTTATCTCCTCCTTGTCTCTCCTTGACTTTAATCTTGTTAAAAGAGCTGGCTTGATTGTAAATAAAGGAAAAAAAATACAAAACTCAATCTTACTACTCATTAAACAAGAAGAATGGACCAGGAAACCCTATAGAGAGAGAGAGAGAGAGAGAGAGTTCTTGTCCAGATAATATTGTGTCGTAGATAAATAATAAATATATAGGTGGTATAAAATTTTTAAAGAATTTACAGATTGATTTATCATTAAAAAAAATGATATTTGAACTACCAACAAAAGCGCCACTATGATAGAAATGATAGCACTGTAGTATGAAACCAGCACTGTTATTATTATTTTTTATTTTTTGTTACAAAAGGGCCTAGTTAAAACTAGGAAACAACCAAACGTGGGTACGCAGACCCAGCTACATCATGCAACAGCCACCCTTCAATTCCGGTTGGAGGAGTTGGAAACACATGGATCCCAAGAGGTAAAAGAAAAGCTTGGTTGGCAAGGTAATCAGCTGCAAAATTAGTTTCACGATAACTGTGTGACAGAGATACTTGCCAATCCCTGTTAAGGAGACTTTTAATTCCCTGAACAAGAGTTATTTTGTATGCTATGATGGTACTGTATCATGAACATTATCTTATATTCTATTTTAGTAGTGTCGTAATAATCTATTTTTATCTTAATGTTGTCCTAATAGTGTTCAAATATCATTACTCTTTATCATATAAGTCCATGAGCTACGAATGAAGTACCTCTAAAAGCTGATAGAGGATGTATTTGAATTATTATTTAGGGTGTCCATGTTTCCACCCCACTTTTTATAAACACATCCTACCTTCGTAAAATAATTACAATAAGTTCACATTATTTTATAAAATGCCAAATTAATAAGTTTGAACAATTAATTAATTAAATCATTTTTTTTAATATTTTTTTGACTTAGTCTTTTAAGGATCTTTAACTTTTTAAGGGTACTTTAAGAAAAGTGTATTTTGACTATTTTATCCTTATAGTAGTAAATAACAAAACTATTCTAAGAAATATATATATATATATATAACTAATTGTTTAGGAATTCAGTTTTATATTTTGTAATCTAACACCTTTTATATAAAATTTAATAATTTTTCATACTCCATATGTCCTAATTATATCTTGTTAGTTTAGTGGAATATTAATAATCATACTAACAAATTGCTACTTATACATCATTAAAATAAAAAAATTGTAAAAAAAATTAAAGTTAAAGTAAATTTTTAGATATTTTGGTACTTTTAAATCATGAAGGTAAAGTAATCATATTGATTTATGTTAAATCCACCTTATTGATAAAATATAATGAAAAAACATAGTCTTGAAAAAATAAATGAATATCAAATAAATTACTACTTGCACATCATTAAAATATAAAAAATTTGTATATAAAATAATTAAAGTTAAAGTATATTTTTAGATATTTTGGTACTTTTACCATGAGGGCAAAATAGTCATATTAATTTATGTTAAAGCAGGCTTGTTGATCAAATATAATTAAAAAAAAAAGTCTAAAAATGAATATATATTTAATTGATAATTTTTGAATTTATTTTTAATTTGAATTTTTAAAAAATAATGTGAACTTATTGTAATAATTTTCTGAAAATGAGGTGGGTTTATAAATCTTGTAGAGTGGAAATACCACCACCCTACTATTTATTTGCATATATTGCAGATTCCCCCCTTATATTTACACTTTTCATATTCTAGTCTCCTTAAATTTATAAGTTCTTCATTATGACCCCGTCAAAACCAAACTCCTTGCAAGTTTACACGTACGATTTGGCCTTTGCCGCAAATTAAGTAGTTTATTTGGATCAAAAGCCTTTTCATATTTGGTATAATAAACCTATTCCTTCTAAAACATCAATGCGTATACTGTCCAAAGACGTCATTAATTATCATATTGATTTAATTCGTTGCTTTCTTATTTCCTTTTTGAGTTCTTGAGGTTTACTAATTTCTCTTTTCTCCCCAAATTTTCTTGCATTTGTAAAGATGAACAACTTAAAGTCATCATCAAGCTCTAGAATTTTTGTTAATGAAGTTGACGACGAGGCACAATCGCTTTCGGTTCATGATCATGACAATGAATTATTAGAAGAGCTGATGATGAAGGACTCGTACAGTCCTCGTCCTTTGCATTTCTTTTTAAAAGAACTTCATGTTAAAGCAAAGGACAAAGCAAACCCTCCAGTACTGCAAACAACTCCATCAGTAGCAGCAGCACCATGCCACTACGGGTCTTCATCATCAGTTCTTCAAGACAAGAAGCTTGATCATCAAGTTGATCGTGTTCATGATCAAGATCAAGATGAACTTGATGCATTGTTGTGGGATGACTTCTATAATCCGCGGCCGCTTCACTTTTTCCTCGAAGAACTGAACAAACTGAGCGATAAACAGAAGAGCACAAATGGAGAAGATTGATGAGTTGTTTGACGATTTCTACAATTCTGTTCCTCTTGACGTTTTTATACAAAAGTTGTGCAAGATATGTGATGAATGATGAATAACCTAGTCTAAAGCTTTTCAAGAATAATGCTAGCTAAAGGTTCATGAAGATTCCAAGATTCTGCCTCTGAAAAACTGCTTTGTTTACTTGCTAATTAGGGTCTGCCTGCAAGCTTTGTGTAGTTAATTAGGGTTTGCATGCATGGCATAATGAGTTATACTGGGTACGTTAATATTATGGCTAAGTCTTTGTTGAAAATTCTTGTATGCATTAATTAATTATTAATTAACGTTATCATGCAAGATTTGTCATTTCAGTCCTGAATATTTAAGAAATTTACAAGATATCACTTCAGTTGCATTGTGAGATTCAATCTGTATTGTTCGTAGCGTGAATACGTAGTATATTATACCAGCCATGATTGTCAGCGTGGAATCAAAAACAAAAAAATTTATTGCTTTAAAGATGACGAGGCATTATGTTACCTTTCTTTCTCTTTTATTTCCCCCTTAGATTCCCGCCCCCCGGCCGATATATTTCGTTACTTATCTATCATAAATTGTGAAGGTTAATTAATAATAGTTTAACTTTCCACAACATACATATAAATAAAATATCTACATAAAATCCCATAGTAAGAGCAAAAGATTTGATATTCAAATCCCGCCTCACATAGTTGAGGAGAAGATTTAATTGCTGTTGGACTAATTAAGAAAACAAAAAACATGTAAACATTTTTTATTCAGGGTACAATTTGCTGTACGAAATTCATTGCATTGTCAACAATACATATTACAAGATCACAACAATTTTTCGTACCTATTGCTGTATTTCAGAAATATACAGGGAATGGATCACTTTCCCTTCTTCTCTCTCCCTGGTTTCTGGCTAGGATCGAAATGAAACTTTGTAACAGACTAAAAGTTCTGTTCATGAAGATTAATCCTAATATCAGCGCCTTTGTTTCACTTTCAGCTACCAGCACGAACCATTCCACAAAATGCACCTTTTCACACAATAAAAGCTGAAGCCTTCGCTAAGACAATCAATTTATGTGCTCGATGCTACTTTTCTGTGGTGTGGCACAAGATTTGCTTGTGTTCTTGATGCTGACTTGCCTGAACATCAAAAGGAAAGACATATATCCACTAACCAGTAAATCACAGCGTTCTATCCAAATATTTTTTTTTATAAAAAAATGATGGTCTTTAAAAGAAAGCACATTTAAATTTTTAAAAATTGCGAAAAATAAATTAATGCTAACCTTCCTTCATTTCTATTTTTCTTCTGCTGCGCCAAAGAAGTCGAATTGGTGTACCAGAAAACCCCGCATCCACACGCAATTGCTTCTCCATGTAACGCCGATAAGTCTCAGGAAATAGTTTTGCATCGTTTACAAAGAAAACAAATGTGGGCGGCCTGACAGCAGCCTGCAAAAGATCATACTTAATATGAAGTGGCCCCAATGCACCATACCGAAATGCTGAACACACAAAAATTCCAAGTAGCAGCTGAACCCGGAAAGGAATAAAAGCATGCCACCAACACCAAGCTACCAAAATGGCATGTGAGAATGAGTTTTCAACAATTGACTTCTACACATCAAATTAGAATGTTTTTGAATTGTAGCACACATCGAGATTTTTGGGCAGTATTAAAAGTAAAAAAGGGAGTGCCCATTAAAAAAGTACAAATTCCTAAACAAAGAACACATGTTAATTTCTTCTAACAACCTGAATATAGAATGACAGAGCAAGTCACAACAGGTAACACGATTACTCGACAGCTTGCATGACAAGTACCTGAGTGCAATAATATACACGTCCTCTCCGGCCACCTCTGGTCCTAGGAGGTGATTTAAAAGCTACTGCTTCCTGTACTACCTGATTTATTATGGCAGTACTTAGCCTTCTTGATCTCTCCTTATCGACCGTTTCAGCAGCAACAATGATCCTGAGTCAAAACAACCACACACCTAATTCTTCTTTTCTTTGAAGAAAAATTAAAATAAATAAATAACGGAGCATAAGATCATGCAAACAACAAATCTTATCCATAGATGTTTTCACATCAAGCCAACAGAAGATATTTCCATTTACATCTATGGCAGGAGTGAAAAACTAAAGAATCTTTTCCTTCTAGGCATTATTCGGAGTGTTAGGATAACCTTCAAATAAAGATGAATGGGGGGTAATACAAAATAATGCTGCCGGGTCAGTCATTTAAAGAAGTCAAGTAAATGATGCGGCTAGATACAAAACATACTTATCGACACTTTGACCAGCTGTTGCAGTTGAATAAACAATGGGTGCCCAGTCAAGTGCGCGAAGCTTCTCTCTAACATCTTGCTCATAGTATGTTGCAGTTTGCTGGTTTTTATTTGGAATGGTATCCCATTTGTTTACAACAATCAGACAGCCCTTCCCTTCTTGCTCGATCCTTTCAGCAATCCTGCAATCCTAGGACAATAAGAGGACCGGTTAGAAAAACAGCCACCAAATCATTCAATTGTCAGACCGAAACAAAAAAATGGTACGTTTGAGAACTATCAGTGAGATTATCTCTTCATAATTTCCCATAAAAGGACCTCAGCTTACTCCCTACAACATCCTACATTCCCCACCTATGGTCTCTCCAATCAGCCTGAAACATAGAATTGGTGCAGTTACTAGTGTAATGAATGCTATTTTCATTTTTCAGCTTAAGAATACAAAGTGATTATATCTTCATGAACATGGTACACGAACTTAATCAAAAAGAAGATGAAAAAAGAGAAAGAATGCAATAGGTGCATATCAAGCCAGAAATTCCCGACATTTTCATAAATAAGATTACCCCATAGAAGCTTCAAATAAAGTACCTGTTCTGTGATACAAGCCATGGCCTCAATGACAAGAGCAACAACATCAGAACGGCGAATGGCACGAAATGCTCTGTTCACTGACAAAGCCTCTGTCGTACTACCTGATGAAGCTATAGCTGCCCTTTTTCTGATTCCAGCAGTATCAATAAGCCGAAACTTCTGCAAGAAAAGAAACTTTTAGCCTCTAAGAAAATGAAAAATGCCAGACAGCAAAAACATGACTCAAATTAATGTATCTCATCCACGTCTGTGGTCCACTAATAAAGTGAAGGTTCTTATGTTGTGCATGTCTGAATTCAGCTTCATAAATATAGCTATTTCATCATAAGGTATCCACAACTAGTATAAATGTTGATAGGAACTAATGCATCCAAAAAAATCAAGAACTACACCTTCATGTGGAACAGTTGTAGCAAGATCGGATCAGCTGAAAAAGTTTGATGACAGTAAGTGGCTTCCCAATTCAATAATAGGCTATGGGTAGAATTAAGTACATAACAGTTGAATCTTATGTGAAACAGCAAAGTTTACTAATTAATAATCTAAGGATATATGTTCACAAAAGAGGCCATTGTGGGGGATGGTTCGCCAGTTAGTAAAAAAACTGCAAAACAGAATGATTAAAAGTGACTGTTGTAGTTATGCATACACTTCTTCGTATGCAAAGCTAATAGTTGTTACTACTTCCAAAGTTCAACACACAACTCAATCAGTTCATGTGAAGTATCTGGAGAACTCTCAGTTCTTTGAAGTAGATCAATATCCTTTATAAATCACTAAACAATGCTGTAAAATTGATAGACAATAAGCATAAATAATACAGAGGCTCCAAGCTTGTAATACCTGGCCCTCGGGTCCTGTAAATTCAGTATCAATAGCATCACGAGTAGTGCCACTTATAGGACTAACAATTGTTCTATCCTCTCCAACCAATGCATTCAAAATGCTACTTTTACCAACGTTTGGCCGACCAACAATGGCAATGGCAGGAATACGATTTTCTTCTTCAACAAAGTCTTCTGTTCTCTATAAATTGCAGCCAATAAACACTCATTCATCATGTTATAAAAGGCAAAGCACTTTTCAAATATGAAAAAAGACGTGAACACGCTTTGTGCACACTAGCATAGGTCTAATTTTGAGTTGTCTGAGTCATAAAGTATCCTCAAATGATGGAAGACAACAATACAATTATATTAGGGGAAAAGAGGGCATAGTATACCTTTAAAGTGGCAAAACGAGTTATTAGCTTTACATTGGTGATCAAGGAGTTAAACTCGATTATTCCACAAGCATTTCTTTGTTGCTTCAATTTCTACATTGTAAAAGTTTTTATAACTTAAAAAAACCAGTGGATCTGAGTCCTAATTCTGAGAATAAAACTCATTCATAGCAATTGGGATAAAGACTAAATAATACAAAATAAAACTGAGCTCCTTCAATTAAATGCATAAGCAAAGTTCAAATATGAAAAACATCAATAAGTACATGGTCAATACGTACTTTTCCAGTAGATAAAACTTCAAATAATTTGGAATTGATTAAGATGATTGCTAATTGGATCAAAACCTAGAATGATATGAAAAATCTCAGTGATTGCATTACAAATGAGCAAGAATCCAACTTTCTGGACTACAAACCTCAACTTTTTTCAGTTCTGAACAAACAAGGTCTAGAAGCTCTCCAGTTCCCGTCCCAGATATTGCAGAAATAGGAAGAGGTGAGAACCTGGTTCACATATTGCATATTCAAGATCTGGGTCTACCAAAAAGGTGCAGACTAATCAAAACCAAAATGTGCCAAGTGAAAGACCAATGAGGTCTACCACATATTCAAGATCTGATCAAAACAAGTCAATTCATTTATGAGAGGGTAAAAGAAGGAAAAAGAAAAAGACATCCTATCACAGAATTTTAGATATCATATCCTCTAGACAAGTATCAAAAGTGTATAAGTGTACCTGAACATGTAAATCTTTGGGATGCAAAAGCCAGAAAATCCACTACCATAACTAGCTAGCTCAATAATGGATGCACATACTGCATCAGTTAAATCACAAAAGATTCACAAAAAAATTACAGCAGGTACCCATGGGATTCATAGAGAAACTATGTTTGATACTGACACATTTTATCTTCCTTTCCTTTTTCTTTCGAGAAGTTATAAACTTTGAATTCTTAACAAGAACATTATTAATCATGAATTCATAAGATTAAGATTTTGAATCGGCAATACTCTTCAATAACATCAATTGTTTCTTAGGTCTGAATGTATTTACGCCCAGTTTCTGGTTAAAAGAAACAATATTATGGTGAGGAAACAAAGAAAATACAAGGAAACACAAAAAGCAAGAGAAATTTGCTTTCCAAAATAGTGCACAGCCCAAAACCATAGCAGAAATAGCAAACAAATGCACAGCTAAAATATAAAACAAAGAACAAAAAGAGGCAAATAATTCAGAAAAACAAAAAGCTTATAATTAGTCAAGTGCTCTCATATACAAAGAAAACCATGTCAGCCTCATAATGACTTTTGATCTAAACGTAAATTGGGTTCATTAGACAAATACCAAAAAAGATGGACAGGCATTCATCATACAAATAAGACAAAAAATTTTCTGGAAAAGAGAATGAACATCTCACCCCAAGGACCAAAATTCTGACACTTGCATAATTCCTTTGCGTGGAGACTCACACTTGTTAACGGCTAGAATGATAAACTTATCCATGTAGTTCTTACGTAGCCAATCTGCTATCTCCTCATCAGCTGTTGTCAAACCTGCCTGCTCAATGAACATAAAAATTGTTCAGACAATGAAACAATAATTGTTCGCTTAACCAGAAGAACTTGAAAAAATTGATACTGTTCAGGATGAATTGAAATTAATTACTTTTCAAATCAAAATAGCCAAGTATTTCATCATCCATTATAAAACCAAGAAGGACTGAATAAAAAAAAAATGAAGTTAACACTGCACGACTAAGAGATTACAGAAACAGATCCTAAATCACCGTCATCTAATCCCACTAGCATACAGTCAAAACCTTCTCCAATTCAAACTAGACTGTAAAATCACCCAGGCTAACCTCCAAATGACAGGATGGGGAGAAAGGGAAAGTTTCCATATATAGTTAAAAAAAAAAAAAAGGGCGCTATTCATCAGCTAGAAGTTATAAAATAACAAATCTACACCTGGCCATCAACAAGGAATATAATGACAGAGGATTCTTCTATAGCTGCAGTTGCTTGTCTCTCAATCATTGATGGCATCCTACCAACAGCTGCCTCCCTGGTGGCAAGTGGAATCCCTTCCATTCCAATAGTCGTCGTGATAGCCAAATCTTCCATAATATTAGCCTGGGACTTTGAAACATTTAGCACACCACCAGTATCCACCACCATAAATTCATGGTCTCCCCAAAAGGATCTGCCATACAAGCGATCCCTAGTAACCCCAGGTTCATCCACCACAATAGCCCTGTTACCCTGCAATACATATTAAAGTGTAACAAATATCAAATTTTACCGACGTAGAAACTTCAAAAACTTCCCTTCAACTTCAAATTCAGTTTCCCCAGTACTGGAAAGTTAACCAACAGTAACAGACAGAATCATTAAAAGATAAAATTTATGATTAAGTACCCCAACAAGACGGTTAAATAGTGCTGATTTACCAACATTCGGCCTTCCAACAATAGCAACTCTTGGCAGAAGATGTTCAGGCACCTGCAGAAGGAATTTCAAAATAGCAGTAACAGTGAAATCAGACTCCCTTCAAAAGACAAAGTTCCTAAATTATTTTATCATACAAAAATGTCATATACACCGAATTAAAAATGAAAAGACAAAAGGAAAACCAAAAAACTGTGAAATTTCTTAGCTCACTACAACAGTTGACGATAGTCTTCGTCGTATTAAAAAGAAAAAAGGAACATGAGAAAACGGGGATTACTAACATCTCCTATAGTAGTTTTACGCTTTTTCTGCTTTTTGCCAGAATCCTTTCGATCATCCGTCTCATCTTCTGAAATCAATACACAGTTAAAAATCGTAATATTAAGAAATTAAATCATACACATTAAACATGTAGCTTCTTTTATAAACTTTTCAATCAAATTAATAAAAAAACTTAAATTTTGATTCAGAGCCAATTCATCACTTTCCAGCAGTTCCTAATATTCAAATGCAAGAAAAGCAAGTTTTTTTTTTTTTTTTCATTTTTCTTATTTCAATATGAATGGTATAACTTTAATTTCACTAAATATTTACAATTATTTTTTAACCTCGATTAACACTTTAATTATAAAAGACTCTTTAATTTTAAAAAAAGTAAAAAAAAAAAGAAAAAGAAAGAAACTTACTTATTATTAGTTCGCGAGATAACGAAGAAGAGTACTCGCGAACAGCGTCTTTGGCTTCTCGCTCAAGCGCGTCGACGTCAATGCCGAAATCCTGACCGTCAGACTCATCATCGACGTCTTCATACTCGGCGTCGTCGTCCTCGTCCTCGTCCTCGAACGGCGAATCTTCGAAGGCGTCGTCGTTTGAGGACGAAACGGCGTCGTTGGAGGGAGATAGAGACCGGAGGTGGCGAGCGAGAGGGAGAGGGAGAGGGAGAGGATAGTGTTTGTGGAGAGAAAGGGAGAGTAATTGAGGACAGAATGAGCGAAGGATTGGAAGTGAAGAGGAGGAGGAAGACGAGAAGGGCAGTTTCGGAATTGCAGAGAGGAGAGAAATTGAAGAAGAAAGCGCGTTTGCTGCTGCCACAAATGGCATTTTTGTTTTTGCGAGTGTTTTCAGAAACGGAAATGGAAAATGGAAATTGAAGATTTTTGGCGGTTAATGGGCAACTGAGGAGGGGAAAAAGAGAGAGAGAGAAGTTTATCCGGTTGGGGGTTTTGGGTTTGGCGCATGTTAAGGTGCCTTGTTCTAAAATACGCTAAGAGTTCGCGATACAGCGTGCCTTACGTGAATGCAACCACAACGGACACAACTGAACTGGTGTTGAGTTGTGAGTTTCTGTTATTTATCCTTCATCTACATCTACGCGCACAGAACATCAAAAGTCCAAAAGCAGGGACAACTAATGCTTAGAGTGAATCCCATGTCCATGACCTTGTCCTCACTCAAACCCTTGCTCTCTCTCTTCTTGCCTCCAAAACCCAGAACCCTTTTTCACTCTCATAACCCAAAACTGATCTTCCTTCGTAGACCCATCTCATGTTCTGTTTCGACGGCAGCAACCCAAATTGAACCCCATTATCTGTCTTGTAGTATGCCCCATCAAAAGTGCCTTAAAGTTGCCGTTCTTTTGAGCGGGGGTGTTGATAGCAGTGTTGCTCTTAGACTTCTTCATTCTGCTGGCCATTCTTGCACTGCCTTTTACCTCAAAATTTGGTTTCAAGTACGCCTTTGTCTTTGTTTTTCTTTTTTATATATAAAATAACAATTTAATTTCGTATGATTCAGAGATATGTGTTTGGTGATTGTCATGTCATTGTTTATTGATGAAGTTGTGTTGGAGAAATATTTTATCATGTCAATTTGATGTTAATTAATGTTTATTCAACTCATCACACTACAAAAAAATATCAAATCTTGTAATCTATAACACAGTAGATCAAGCTGTTTCTGATTTGTGGTTTGGTGCAGGAAGACTTCGAGAACTTTTGGACCGAATGCCCATGGGAAGAAGATATGAAGTATGCAAAATCTGTTTGTGATCAGGTTACCCCTATCGTTTTCAATTGTCTTTTTTTTTTCCCCCTTCCTAAGCTATATAGGTTGAATTGCTTTGAAATAGAAATACAGTGAAAAATGATTTAGGAAGTGGGATTTTTATTTTTATTTTATTATTTTTTTTTTCTTTCTTTTTGTGGGGATGTGGTGGTGGTTAACTAGGTGAATGATGTGTATTTATCTTTTGTTAGACTAACAAAGCTTCTTCATTTTCATTTCCTTATTTTATTATCCAACAATAGCTTGAAACCTTCATGGTTTCCATAAAAGTATCTAGTTCCCTTTATGATGGCAAAGTCTTGTCTTGATCTCCTTGGTATAGGTTGTGCAGAAGAAACGCCTTCACTGAAATTAAATGACGTTGGTTTTCAGGTTGACGTACCACTGGAAGTTGTGCATTTGACAGATGAATACTGGAAAAATGTGGTATGTATTGCCCGCATAAAATAGCTTATTTGATTTATTTTAAATGAGCCCTCACTTCTATATAATTCTCTTGCTTGAAGGGATCACCATTAGTTCAACTAGGAAACTTGTAAGTCATTTCTCGTTTACCTTGATATGAATTAATTCAAACTATCTTTCCTATTGTTGGTTGTTTGCTTCCTCTATTGCCATCATATTGGGTAACCTGAAAATGTTTGGGATAACTAATTTTGTGTCTGGTTAGTCATGAAAACGTCTGATCTCCTGCTTAGGTGTCCTACATTATTGAAGAATATCGATGTGGCCGTACTCCCAACCCAGATGTCCTTTGTAATACAAGAATAAAATTTGGTATGCATCAGTGCAAGTTGAAGGGTGCGACTGAATCCAATGCTTTACACTTGTTTTCTAAAATTTGTCCTTTTTAACTCTTCAGGCGCATTCATGGATGCCATCAGCAGTATGGAATTTGATTATGTTGCTTCTGGGCATTATGCAAAAGTTGTCCACTCATCTGCAGATCAAGAGTATAAGCCTTCTGTTTTAGAACTATCAAAAGACAAGGTGCTATTATAGATAAACATTTGTTCTTTTATAGTTCTTTCCTGCATGTATGGCTTGATTGTACCAGTTGGCTTATCTGTCAAGTGAATTCTGCTAAGGTTTTTGCTTTCATAAATGCCCTTCTTGGATATCATGACCACTATACACATTCTCATGGTAATTGTCGCTTTAATATGAAAATCCACCCTATTAGTTTATCCTTTTCGGATCATTTAATTATGGCAAATGATAGGATTGAGAGTCAAGCAGATTTCATCTAGATTTGATATATAATTTTATAATTCTTTATTTACTTTTATTTTTGTTTTAATTTTAAATTTTATACTGTTGTTAGAAAGTGGAAAGTGTAATAATTTGATTGTGCATCCTACAGTAAGCTAATTCATAATGTGTCGATACCGGGACTTCTGTGTTATGCTTGTATTGCATTCTTGTTTTTGGACTGCATCTATTGCAGTTTTTGATAAATTTGTTCCTTTTAATTTTTTAGGTCAAGGATCAAACATACTTCCTTTCACATCTCTCCCAGGCCCAGCTTAAACGACTTATTTTTCCACTTGGTTGTATATCCAAGGTTAGTTGTACCTCGCTTCACTGGAATGAAACCATTGCAAATAACTTTTTATGAAAATTTGCATGTGATTCATTTCATATTTAAGAACTTTGGCTGTTTCGTGGGTATTTGAACTGGTGAGTAAGTATTCTAGAATGTTGTTAGGAGAGAAAATGTAAAAGACTTGTGTGTTGGGTTACTGTTAGCTGCCCAAGTTCACATCTTTTAACTTTTCTTTCTCTTATTTGTGAAATTCATCCCAGTGTACTGAGGATTGGATCCTTCGTAGAAAGATCCCAAGTCTTTTCTTGTCTGGGCTTATTCCATGTTATATGTTTATGTGACTTCATTTACTCAAACTTTCATTCATTCTTCTAGTATAAACCTCTTAATTGACCATGGCCCCTGTATGTTACAAATTCTTGACTGTCATTGTGATTTGAAAGAGAATTGTAACATTGCATAGAGAAAATCTTATAATAGTGCCTTGGGCACTTTATCTTTGAATGCTTGCAAGGGCTGTCCCTCTTCCAAGTCTGGAGTTGAAAAACTTTCGAATATGCAAACCGCATTTTTGTGCAATTACACTTGGATTTCACATATTTAGAATGTGAATCTGGGACTTCCATGTGGATTTTCATCCCTTGTGGTAAATGATGGATTTGAACCTATCTAGTCATCTTGGAGGCAGATTAGGTATCCTAGATTTTACTAATCATTGTGCAGACTTTTGCATACGCCTTCATGTCCTTTTCTTTTTTATTTCTATTGTTGCAAATTATCTACAGGAAGAAGTTCGTAATCTTGCTACACAATTTGATCTACCTAACAAGGATAGAAAGGATTCACAGGGAATATGTTTCCTGGGAAAGGTATGGTCTGCGAGCTTTAAAATTCCTCCAGATTTAAGTTATTTATATATAGAAGTATCCAAACTCATTTGAGATTCTCTTGGTGCCAAAATACACCATTAATTGCAAATTTGTTTGTAACTGGAAATCCAGTTGATCACTCTCCGACATGTAATTGGGCTTATTTTTCTGATGTTGTCGTCTTAATGATGAAGCTCGTTTTCATGTTTAGTGAAAGCATAAGGGATAAAAGTTGACATATTATAAATTGTAAAGGACCAAAGCATTTCATTTCATAATAACATTAAAGAACACAAAAATAACCCCCAAAGAAAAAAGAACCTTGATTTGTATGTCTTGATATATGTCAGGCATTGATTCCCATAATGCAAGGAATTGAACACTACAGAAAATCAACCACCTCATCCCAAGTTTTGCATATAATTTTTATACCTTCCAAGTGCATGAAGACAAGGTTGTAATTTGTGAGTTGTGACTGCATTCATCTGACAACTAATTTTCTGTTTAGATAAAATTCAGTGAATTTGTTGCAAGACACATTGGAGAGATGGAAGGGGTCATATTGGAAGCTGAGACGGGGGATTTCCTTGGGAAACATCGGGGATTTTGGTTCTACACAATCGGTCAACGCCAAGGGCTACGTCTTCCTGGAGGACCCTGGTATGTGGTTACTTGTTCTTGTTGTGAATGACAATCATTTTTAAGTAACTAAATCTGTATTATATAACGGGATATGATCCTCTTAAATGACATGTTTCTGAAACAGATGCAATTAATATCCTTTTTGATAACTTTGTCACTTGAAGATATGTTTTTGTTATATTCTTTACAAATATTTTAACTATTCATCGTCTCCGATTAGGATCTTCTGTTTTCTTCCATGTTTTGTTCTTCTTCGGTTTCACTGCTTAAGGGTTTATGTTGTACATTTTATGCAGGTATGTTGTTGAGAAGGATGTTAAGAACAATGTGGTGTTTGTGTCGAGAAATTATTATTCATTTGACAAGAAAAGACGCCTATTTCGTGTTGGCTCTTTGAAATGGCTCAGTGGATTGCCTCCGGAGGAAATCAGTGAGCTTCAGTGTAAGGTAGGAATGAATGCTTTTCATGATTGATCTATGCTAATTTATGTCTTAATATTCCAAATAGCCACTTTTTTCTTTTTCCTTCTGGCTGAGCAAAAGTAGTAACAATTTCAGATAATATATGCATAATTCCTTTGAAGGAACAATTTCTGTTAGCTTTCGAACGATGTAAGCTCTTTTGAACACATTTTCTGGAATGTTTTGCATGCTAGGGCAATCAGTCAAACTGAAGTACATGAATATTAATGGCGCAATAGGTTTTGTGGGAAAAAAATTACCACCTTCCTTTAGTGGAATGGGGAGTTTAGACATGATAGTCTCCTTAGATGCTTGATATTACGGTGTGCCTTAATACCCGAGTCTTTGACAGTAGTTACTGTATGCTTATGTGTGCTGAAACTTTTCAGGTCAGACATGGTCCTGGTTTCTACAATTGCAGTTTGATGATTGAACATGTTGAAGATGGTGGTGAGGACATTGCAGTTGTTCAGTTATCAGAAGACGATCAAGGACTGGCAGCCGGCCAGTTTGCTGCCTTCTACCAGGGGAGAAGATGCATTGGCTCTGGTGTGATTTTGGAGTCTTGGGATGATCAGGGTTTCCCTGTATGTGAAAAAGCTCTCGAGATTGCAAGAATGGAAGATAAATCAAAGCTTGGGAAACCCGTAAAGATAAAGGTAAAACCAGATACTCCTGAGGAGTTTAATTCTAATAAAGGTGTTCAAAGTAGTAGAAACTTGGTTAATGCTCAAAACCGCGTAGCGGAGAAAAGCAATACAACATCTCAAGAAGAAGCAATTTCTAGATTCCCGATGAATTGGCTGCAAAAGCTTAGAGAAATATGGCCACGTATGTTGTAGCTTCCATCATTTGTATTCTTCAGCTTTGCTATTTCATGAGATGCCTATTCTTTGATGTAAGATCTTTTTCTAGTGATCAAATTTATAAATTATTTTAATTTTCAATACAATCAGTACTTTGACAGAACTAAGCAGAAGGAATTATAATCAATCAGATTAGTTGTTCAGGGAGGTTTAACCGGAGAAAATTTATTATAAGGTGACCATGATCCCATTATCCCACCGCTTGGCTTCTATTACTAAACTAAGAAATATACTTAACCATTTGCTCAACTAAGGTCTTGTTTGGAAATAAGCTTGGGCAGTTGAAGGTAAAATTAATTGTTGGAGCTTGAAAGTTAATTTGATTTTATACTTGTATAATAAAATTTTTTTGATATCTTTAATAATTTTGTCAAAACTATTATTTAAAAATTATATTTACTATATACTATTAATTTTAATTTTATAATTATAATTTTTTTTTTACAATAACTATAGTTTACCGCATCCCAATACCAAATAGGGTATAAGAAAACATAAATAAAGATCCTTCGTTCATATCTAATAACTTATTGCTAGTGCTTTAATGTACCACAAGGAGCCGTTTGATATGTATAACATAATTCTCCAAAATCAAGCACAAGCAATTAAAAACCCATTGTCCTGCTTTTGTTCTTGGTTAGCATTTTTGATAATTCGGCTTCATGCACCAACTTGAAACAAGCACTCACAAATTGAGCACAACATACCTAATTTTGTCACTTGCCCTTCAATTCTACTCTGCTGCGTCAGCTTGTTACTATCTTATATCTTTTTCACCTCAATCACCGCCACCGTGGCCGTCACAACAATCACCGGAAGTGAGACAGACCATCTAGCACTACTCGCCATAAAGCCACAGCTTCATGATCCACTTGGTGTTACAAGTTCGTGGAACAATTCTATAGACTTGTGCCAATGGACCGGGGTGACATGTGGTCGTCAACACCACAGGATAACCAAGTTAGACCTCAGAAACCAAAGCAACGGAGGTGCCTTACGCCTGATGTTGGGAACTTCAGCTACCTCACATTCATTAACCTTGTGGACAACAACTTCCGCGGTGAAATTCCTGAAGAGGTCGGTCGTCTGTTTAGACTCGAATATCTATTGCTTGCCAACAATCATTTTTCAGGTAAAATACCAACCAATTTGTCACATTGCTCTAATCTTGTCAAGTTCTATGCACATGGAAACAACCTTGTAGGTGCAATACCACCCGATTTCGGCTACTTGTCCTAGCTTATGAAACTTTCCATTGGTGTGACTCACCTACCAGGACAGCTCCCAGATTGTATTGGAAATCCTTCAGCTCTTCAGGTAATGATTTTTAAAGAGAATAGCTCGGAAGGGAAAATTCCGAACACCTTAAGCAACCTGAGAAGCTTATTTTATGTCGATATTAATAGAAATGAATTCTCCGGATTGATTCCTTCTTCCAATTTCAACATCTCGTCCCTGAAATGGATTCTTCACCCAGAAAATTCTTTCACTGGGAATTCACAACTTGACATTGGAGTCACTCTTCCGAAACTTTCATATTTTGTTGGTCACGCAAAAACTTTACCGGTCATCTCCCAACTTCATTGTCCAATTCTTCAAATCTAGTCGAGGAAATGTTTCCAGTGGGATAGTGTCAATTAATTTCAGCAACCTGAAGAATCTAATATCACTTATTTTGGCAAAAAAAATGATTTGGGAAACGGAGTAGCCAATCATCTTAATTTTGTCAACTTTCTAACTAAAGGTAGCAAATTGAAGACCCCTAGTTTAGTTGACAATGGATTTCGAGGAGAGATGCCACATTCTATAGCCAGTCTCTCAACCACAGCCACCATAATTGCCATGGGAGGGAACCAAATCTCAGGCACCAAACCTTTTGGGATTAAAAATTTTTTTGTCGATCTTTATGCACTTACAAGTAAGAAAAACAAATTAAGCGGCACTATTCCTCATGTAATTGGTGGGCTTAAAAATGTGCAATTACTATACCTTTCCGGGAACATTTTTACAAGGCAGCAGATTGCCTCCTCTCTTTGTAATTTAACACTATTGACCTATCTTGCATTGGACAATAATAAATTGCAAGCGATCTACCCTCATCTCTTGATTATTATCAGAATTTAATGGAATTGTCTGTCTCTCGAAACAAGCTCAGCGCCACTTTACCGCCACTAAATTCTCAGTATAATCACTCTTTCACTTGTCCTGGATTTGTGTGATAACCACCTTAGTGCCTTTTACCTGTAGAAGTTGGCAACTTGAAGGATCTCCTTAGATTGGATGCATCCAGGAATCATTTCTCTTGTGAGATTCCTGCTACTCTTAGTACTTGGTACAAGTACTATGGAGGGCAACTCTTTCAGGAATCATTCCTTACTGCGTTCTTTAAAAAGCATTAAAATACTAGATCTCTCATGTAAAAGTTTATCTGGCCAAATTCCAGAATTTTTTGAAAATAAATCATTCCTGAAATACTTGAATCTATCGTACAATCGTTAGGAGTTTTCAGTAATAAGATTGGAATTTCAAATTACAGGGAACATGTAGCTTTGTGGGGGTTTAGATGGGTTACAGTTATTATCCTGCCACTCCAAAGAATCTAAAAAGCAAACAATCAATCTTCTCAAAGTGGCAATTTTTTTTATTCTATCATTTTTCACTTATCAGTGTGCTTTATTGTTGTTCATACTCGAAGCAGGAAGCCTAAACATAATACATAACTCATCATCTAGTATGTTACCGATGGAACAACAGTTTCCTATGTGGAGCAGAGTAAGGTGACATATGTTGGGAGCAAACCAAGTCGAGCCCCTTAAGGGGGTTCGCTTGCCAGGCGAACCGAACCTCGGAGGTTCTAATTTTTTTTTTTTCATGCATCATACATTAGCACTCGTGTACATATATGGAAACAAATTAATGCCTCAATATGTTACATGGTATGGAATGAGCAGTGTCCAAGCCAGAATATTTGTATAGTCATGGAATTCTCTCGCTAGAAATGTTCACAGGAAGACGACCCACTGATAACATGTTGAACAATGGGCCTCACTGTTTATGCCAGTGTCAAAATGGCTTTGCCAGAAAAAGTGATGGACATTCTTGAATCTTCACTGCTTTTGGAAGTAATTACAAACTAAAAATCCAGGGCTTGTGGATTTGAAAGGTTAAAAGATTGAAGATTGCTTGGTTTCTGTATTGACAATTGGAATTCTCTGCTCTGTGGAATCCCCATCTGAGCGAATGGAGAAGACTTATGTTGTATCAAAATTGCGTCGTGCTAGGGAGAACGTTGCTGGTAACAGAGTTTGAGGTTATGTAATTTTCTTTTTTCTTTTTTTCCGTATTTAAGGCTAAACCCATAGGCCACTGTGGGTTTCACACTTGCGAACGATTGAACACCTTCCGAATTGACATATCTCAGTATTTATTCACTCAAGCCCCAAAAGGCATGTGACACAGGCCCATGCACACAAAAAAGGCCTAGAAATTCAGCCCGTGTAATACAAAAGTCATTGCTTTATTTTTACGTTGCTGTAAAAGATGATTTTTATTGCCCATAAATTTTAGTTTTAAATTTGCTATCAGTGTATGGCAGATATTTCACCTCCAAAAAATGGGTAAAATAATTATTAATTTGACACATGAATGTACTTTATTCTATGTTGCAGGTGCACAAATTTGTACCAACAAATTTTAGCCGGTTAGATTACCTGTAACACAGAAAAATGTTAACAGCACAAGCTAGTTTATATCTAGTATTGACTTTGTTACTGATAAGCTCTTTGTTTGTTAGAGGTTGTATTTGAAAACAGATTTTTTTATTTTTTATTTTTTTCCCTTTAGGGATGAACAAAGCTTAAAGTCATTTTTTTATTTCCTATACCTGCTTCAGGATTCGAATAAGGGTGATCAATAAAAAATATATATATATATCCGAAAGCTACACTGTTAAATTCCCAAACATGTAAATAAATTTCTTAATTTGGTAACTTACTTACTTACATTATCAATTTAGTAATTAGTTAAGTTTGCTTTAGTGAAGAAGAAGATTTTGCTTGCTTGGGGCGGTCTCATTCTCATCAACCAAAAAGGCATGCATGCTTTGCTTATAACAAGAGTTATCTTTTACTGGTAGAGCTAGACTTTCCCAAGAAAACAGTAAGGAGAAAGCATGCAGTGAGATAAAGTTGAATTCTTAAGAGTACTTCCAATGTGCTTGTGCCCTTTTTCCCCCCTTTTATTTTTCTTCATATATATATACCTTTTTTAAATGAAGAGGATTTTGCCTCCTTTTTCTTTTATATTTTTTCCAACAATTTTGACGGTAGGAGAAACTATTAGTAAATAAAATAAATGAACATTTTAAATGGAGAAGACATTTAATGGATCTTGAACTTTAATGAAAGCTCAACATATAAGATTGTAACCATAAATTTAAAGAAAATTTCTTGCAAATCAATGTAAGAGATAAATGAAAAAAAAAATTATTAAACCTTGTAGCTAAGCAATCCATTCACGCTTTCTCCAGAAAAAGAATATGAAGATCTTCTCAACCAAACTATATATCTAATTCTTATGATATATATGAGAAAATATAAAATTCTCTAACAATTTCTTTCTCTTTTCTTTTATTATGATATTTAATCCCAATTATGTATATAAGTGTAGTATCATTGGCCCTTAATTAAATCCCTTGGAAGATCTTTTTTAATATTGCCGTATCAACTTTATGATGATGCATTCTAGATATTTGGACTTAGAGTTGTTCGGATCTACTAACAAAGATTTGAAAGTGAATCAACCACTATCAATGCACACACAAAAACTCAAATCCAAAAACATATTTTATTAAAATTACTAATGACCTTAAAAAGTGATTTATTATTGGAATTATATGTACGATATATATATATATATTTTTTGTAGCTCATATAAATTCACGTACGTTAATTAAACCTAAATTTTGACGTTTTATACAATTGAATTCACATTGCCAGAGACTACAATTATCTAAAGTTTACACTTTATGCCTAAATTAACCCTTAAAAAATCTTTGATGACCGCATGGGAGATTAATTGCTTTAATTTATCTCGAAAAAGTTGGTTGATGCGCTTAACTTCTCTAGAGAAATTAATTACTGTAATCATGCGATTAGTTGAAGTCAATATGATATGATGGGCGCGTTAACGAAATGATGTGAAATGTTGATGCCATCTTTGTGAAGCATTTAACATTTTAATTTTGATTTTTTGTTTTGAAGATTTATTTGACCTGCACCCATCACAAATCCAAACGTGCCACAGCACATGGTTCAATAAGTGGTTATTTGATATCTGGAATCTCTTTGCTCGTTCCCCATTCTCACTTGGTGTTGCTCACCATTTGTGGTTCGTGTATATGGGGCTATAAGGGGACTTGAAATTCATCAAATTGATTGCTCTTTTCACCTTTTTAGTACTGTTTTTGAACTTTTTGGTCCTCCTTTTGAATCTTTTTAGCATCCAAAGAGAAGCGGGTAAAACAATGAAAAAGGGCAATGATACAGACCACATTTAGAGAGGTTAGCAAATAGCATCATCTATTCGTGCTTGTGTCTCAGCAATGTCTGCTTGTTGCTACCAATCCTCACTCATTTCGGGTTCTAATTGTAGTAGGAGAAAATTATCCAAAAGCTTAAGTTATTATCACAAGGTTTATATTAAAGACAAGTCTTAACAAACCCATTAAGTAAAATGTGCATATGACGTTGGATTATGTGAATTCCAAGACATCAAGAAAGGTGTCTAAAATGGAGTGGGATTGGAATAGAGGCCTAAATGGCCAAAAATTAAAACATCAATTAATTGACACAAAGTGAGTATATAGGGTTTATACAAAAGATGGATTGAGTTTGATACTACGTCAAAGAAACTGCTCGATGTGATTGCGGCTCTGCCTATTGCTCTCTCTTTCTCAAAAAATTAAGTTTTAGATAAGGTCCAATATTAATTTATAGAAACTGATAAATATGTGATTGATAGTAATTGTAGTAATTATAATATATTAAGACATAGAGTAAGATTATGATAAGCTTATCCTCAAAGGATTACTGAGTTAGTTTGGCCTCTTGCAGAGGAAGCAACAGTTTGAGAATTCAGGTCTACAAGATTTGTTTTAATTTTGAGTGAGAAATGGTGGAGTACAAGCTTAATTAAAAGAAACAAAAAATAAAATTTGGGTAAATAGCACTTTTTTTTTTTTTTTGAAAATATTAAGGTTTCAATGAGAACTATAAGCAACCATTCACCTAGTTTTAAGGTCACAATCAAAATAAAGAAAATTGTGAAGTAGACTGTTTTTTACACATTCACCGCAATCCAAACGTAACCTTATTATATCTTCAACTCGATGGAGTAGTCTATTTATTTTCGTCAGTGAGTCAAGTTCTTTTTTAATCTTTACCTACACAAGCCATGGAGTGGCATGGCCACCAATTATGCACCAACTGATATGGCTTTTGTAATTTGCCAATCCATTCTTGAAATGTGTCTGAAGCTGCCCCTTATCTCCACTAAATTACTTTTGCATCTGCAGGGAGATATATATGACCAATGATTTCAGTGATCATGAATATAATTTCTGCCTTCTAGAAGATGAATTTTAAGTTCGGCCATTGATTTGATGCCAGGTTTGCGTGTAATTTATTTTCACAAATCAGCAGAAGCCAGGAGGATAATTTACTGTTTGGGTATTGACAAATCATAAGAAAATACGTTAGCTTGCTGGGGTACGGTAGTGTATCTCTTCTTGCTTCTAAAAGATTCTATTATAAAGTCAATGATCCGCTGCACCGTTTCTTTCTTCTTTTATATCCATTTCTTTACCGTAATCTCAAGGCAAAAACAGAATCCCACTAACTTGAATCACAATCTTTTCAGTTCAATCACAAATTACGGTGGATACTAAATGGCTCAATTCGTCTATTTGGTAAATAATACAAATACTTAGCGTTTGAATCTCACTTACACTAAAATTATATCTATATTTCTTAATCTGATTTCTTTTAAATGAAATGCAAGTGAATGATGGTAATGAGTATTTCTTAAACGAAATAAGAATAAATTTGTGGTTAAATATAAACTACACAGTATTAATAACAGAGATGTGACATGATATCATTTAAAATCAAGTGAAATTTAAATCAAAAGAAGATCTACATTCGTCTAATTTTCTTTGAGATGATAATTTCATGTCCATCTATTTGATATTAGAATATTCTTCACAGCGGTTAATACCATAACTTCTTGATTTTTATCCGTTGATATATAATTAATAAGCTTAATTTAATTATAGGATGAACCATATTCACCATGAGGTCCATGACCAATCAATGAACCTTTTTGAATATGTAGTAAGATTCAATCTTAAGTCTGCCAGCCTTCTAGGGTTGTTAGCACCATTTTTAGGGTCGTTTCCCAGGTGAAACAAAAATATTGCTGGTTCATTGTATGCAGCTTTCATTGATAAAAATTATACATTTAGCAAATGTGTTGCCGACTCTCTCTTTCATATCACCTTTCTCATATGCCTATACATTTTATATTATATAATTTATATATAGTACCAAATGGAGTCTTCCATAAAGCCTAAACATTTCTTTTTGGCCATAGCTATCACCAATCAAGAAAGTTAATGATTTGGTTTAATGGGTACGTGCCACGTGTATACTATTTTGACATTATTTTTTATTATCTCCCAATTTATCTTGACATACGCGTGTGCATGCTCAATAAGAGAGAAGAGAGATACATAAAGAGATAGAGGTTATAAAAATAGAAGAAAGAGAGATTATGTGAAGTGGAAGCAAAAATCTTAGCTTGGTTACTACACAAACTTCCATGTACATACAATTTTTCTTTCTTTCTTCAACCTCTCTATAGTACATACATATATATTACCTTGTAAATGAAGAAAAATATTATTGCAATAGAAGAAAGGCCACATTCATGGAGTCAAAGACAAGAAGACTCATCTCTTTCTCTCTTCTTTCATGTCTTTCTCCGAACCGTTTTCTAATTAGACCCATCAACCAACCAATCTCTCTCTCCTTCTCTCTCCCTATTTACTATATTTCTAAGCAAACCCTACAACAATCACCATCATCATGATCATGATTTCCACTTCATCAAGCCTCCTTATTTCTCTCTCTTCTAGTCATTTTATAAAGTCTTCCCAGATCTCTACATCACACTAGTTGGGAGAGACAAAAAAGATTTTCAGAATACCACTTCTAGGTATATTGATATCCAAAAGGCGTGTCTCTTAAAATGAGAAAGCCCGAAAATAACGGCAACGGTAACAGCCACAGCAACAGCAATGGCAACAAGCTTCGAAAGGGCTTGTGGTCGCCAGAGGAAGATGACAAGCTCATGAACTACATGCTCAAAAATGGCCAAGGTTGTTGGAGTGATGTTGCTAGAAATGCTGGTCTGCAGAGATGTGGCAAGAGCTGTCGCCTTCGCTGGATCAATTACTTGAGGCCTGATCTTAAGCGAGGTGCTTTTTCGCCTGAAGAAGAAGAGCTTATAATCCATTTACATTCACTTCTTGGCAACAGGTTCATCATCTTTCTTGCTTACAATCATACGGCCTGAGATGTTTATAACTCTTTCTCTATTATTATATATTTTCACTATTTTATTTGAATGGTAATTCTGGAAGAAAACAAGTAAATATGGAATTGTATACTATTTATTAAAAGAATAAAATAAAGGTCTAACTTTGTTTCTGATCCCTTTCATGCTCCACATGACACCGTAAGTAAGACTGTGAGAGTCTAATTTGTATATATTGAATTGCAAACAATTACTAATACTATTAGTTAGTAATTAGTGTATTCTTTCACTTATCTCCCGTGTATATTTACTCTTACATGATTGGTTAATTTGGAGACATAGTTAGGAAGAATCCAACAAGTGATGTTGAATACACAAAAGCGTACGCATATGCATGATTTTTATTGGTTGCTGCAGATGTCCTTCAGTTAACTTGGAGCTGAAGGCTTCATTTCAAAGGAAATTTTAATTAAGTTTGCATGCATAACAAACACCTTGCGTTAGATCAAAGCTAAAAAAATAAATGACATAGCTATTCTCCTACGTCTTTGTCTCATTGGTCCTTGGAGTTGAAGACACTCTTGTTTGCGGACATTAATTTCTTGTTATAATTTTTCGCTTCCATGCAAAACGTACCATGCATGCATTTGCATTACAACACAAAGTCATCTTTATTACTTGGTAGCTGATCCCTTGTAATTTATTTATGTGTAGGTGGTCTCAAATTGCGGCTAGATTGCCAGGACGTACGGACAATGAAATAAAGAACTTTTGGAATTCAACAATCAAGAAAAGGCTCAAGAATTTATCATCATCATCATCAACTCCATCACCAAACGCTAGCGATTCCTTGATATCATCGGATCAGCCTACTAAAGATCAACTCATTGCAGCAGCTGGATCATCATCAGAGTTCATGTCCATGCCCATGTACAATAACATTGATACATCATCTTCTTCATCACCCATGATGGTTCTGAACCACATGATTGACTCGTTGCCGATGCTCGAGCATGACCTAAACATGATGGGGTGTTCATCAAATGGGTACATGATTAATACAACATCATGTATTTCACAAGTTGGGATGAATAATTGTGGAAACTTTGGTGGGGAGTTTTATGTTCCTCCTTTAGAGAGTATAAGCTGCTGCATAGAAGAAAATATCAAGGCTGAAAATTCATTTTATGATCATAGGAACCCTAACAATTTGAATACCAACAATAATAATGCTAATAATAATAAAGTTGATCAAAACATAGGTGGGGTTGGGAACTTATTGCAAGGAGAAGAGATAAAATTAGGGGAATGGGATTTTGAGGAGTTGATGAAAGATGTTTCCTCATTTCAGTATCTTGATTTCTACTCAAGTTGGTCATAAATACTCTTCTATTTTTCATACGAAGATCTTAATTAGTCACACACCTTAGAATTTACCGAAAAGGGAAAAAAAAATACCCAAATGTTTTTGAGCTTCCAATCCTCAAACCTATGTGTTGTATTTTTGTTGTGTTCATATTGGTTAGAAGTGGAAATTGAAGTTTGGAATAATGGTCCAGTTTGGAGGATGCATTGAATACTGATCAGGGAATAATTCTTGTATGTGTTTTATATGCTGTAAGTAAAGGTACTTATGATAATAATGGGTATACAGCATATTGTTGTAGAGATTATGTGAATAGCCATAGAGACATGAAATAGTATTTGGTTTATACACAATGTACTTACTATACATATATATACACACATATATATATATATATATATGGTCATGAGATGTACAAAACAATTATATGGGTTAATTACAAAGTTGTTATTAGTGGGATATGTAACAATATTGTATCTTGTACTTTGATGAAGATAAATAGATCTCTCTTTCTCTCTCTCGAAATTGGTCTCCACTTGCGATCCTTGTGCTTGTTATTTCACATCGACAGATTTTAGTAGTTGATTTAACTAGATTTGTTAATTACCTATTTTTCAATTATGTACAAATTGAAGTGACAACATTTGATCATTGCCATCAAATCACTCACTTGAAGATCATTGTTTCTTAAAATGGGGGTTTTCATCATATTTTAGGTGAGATGTCCACTTCAAACAAAAATATAAGAGATGGAAGTACTTAGTCACCTTACTCCTTATTGCAGTAAGAATGCCCATCAATAGATTATTAGTTAGTTATTAGAGCCTTAATGGTATGGGATTAGTTCTTAAATGTAATTATGACCTATGACTCCTTCATGCCTTACACTAACTCATTACCTCCAAATATGTTAACTAAAAGTAGTGAAGAGAAGAAAGCAAGATTAGAAATAAACAAATTGTATCACGGCCACGAGATCGTGATGCATCAATTTCATTTGAATGACATATCCCATATAGTCAAGAGACTAGAGAGTAGAGAGTGCCATTCTAAATCATTTTCCTTTGGATTTTAACACACACCACAACCAACATGTGTGTCCAAATTAATTATTTTATTTGACAAATTGAGGGTTGCGATCTATAGGAACAATATGTAGAGGGTGTCATTCTATATCATTATAGATGATCCCAGTTGAGATTTGTACCCACATCTATATTTGCATTAAAATCCATATTTGAATTAAAGTGATTAATGTTGGTGTTCATAAGTTGCTACGTCTTCAAGTATTCGCATATAAGTTGAGTAAGAAGTAATAATTTATATAATAATGTAGATCAGTACTCGTAAAAATGTTGAATTTAATAGCATGATATTCAAAATATTTAGTGTTGGTAATTCCTAATTTCCCATCAATCAACTTATACTTTTATACTGTGTTTACTTCTCATGAATGGGAATCAATGAATCGAAACGAGTTTATTACTCTATTTACTTTTTAAAATAACACCATGAATAATAATAGGAATAATGAGTCCCACAAAAATTTGAGAGTAAAATATGATTTTTGATTCCTCCGGGGGTTTAGGAATCAGACCTTTACATTAAAGAGACAAAATTGCCCCCAATAAACTTCAATAATTCAAATTTTATCCTTTAAATTAACGCAAAATATAAAAGCCCAAAATTCATGAAAAAGAAAAAAAAAGAAAAAGAAAAATGCATGTACTCTTAAAATCCCTAAGTCGGCCACAGTCTCATCGCTGATGCAGCTCTTCTCCGCCCGTTGCCGATGATCACACCACTTTTTTATCCTTTCTCGCCAACTCCGTTGTGTATTTCCAAACAAGTGAATGATTCATTTTTCCCTTTTTCGTATCTTATAATGAAATATTTTCATGTTTTGTTCTTGTTCTTTTTGCTGACTATTTCCTTCAACTTTTTTATGACTCTTTTCTTTAAAATATAATGAAAATTTTCCACAAAAAGACCCATCTGCTAATTTGTTTTTATTTTCATTTTTTAATGGATAAAACTATGAATATTTCAAGTGAAACTTTTTATGAAGAGATTGCTTTTGCTAGAGTCATTGGATAAACCATTTGATTTAGTTTCTGAGTTCTTTTTTGAATAGATTTGTTGTGGTAGAGTTTGAGGGGTTGGTTTATAGTGGTAGTGGTGGTGGTGGTGATGATGATTAACTAAGGGCATTTAGTAACGTAAAATAATTCACCTTATTTCGATTCTAATTTTAAAATAAAGTAAACATATCATTGAAATTCTAATCCATTCCGATTTCGATTCCTATAGTTCAAGTAAATAACTTATTTTAATTCTTATTCCTCATTCTCATTTTAGCTTATTTTCATTCTAGCTCATTTTGATTATTAACAAGTAAACACAACATTAGGACATGTCGTCTCACTCTATTGTTTACATACTTATTTAACGATAAGAGTAGGAATACTACTTCGTGGCTCTCACTTATTTTTAGAGTGAAGAGTGAAAATTCACTCACACCTCTGATTTTATCATTCCCTTTAAATAATCATATTTATTGAAATAAAATATTAAATACAATAATAATTATATTTATTGAAGAAAATAATGTTATATTTATTTAAAATAATAATATCATACTTATTTAAATAATATTATTATATTATTTAATAATATTACATTTATTAAAAATAATAATTCACATTGATTCTAAATTAAAATTACTTAAAAATAATTGTTATACTTATGTAATTTATTTAATATTAATAATCAATAATAATAATAATAGCTTATTCTAAGAAAAGATTAATTTTATACTGTATTATTAATAATAATATTTCATTTGTATTACTCTTATCAATTATTTTTAATTTACATAATTAAAATTAAAATTAATAAAAAAAATTGTAATTTACATAATTAAGAATATTAATAATAATTATTAACTTATATGATTAAAATTAATAATAAAATAAATAATTTATCTTTTATCCACTCTATAATTAAAAAGTATAATTTTTGAAATAAGGGTAAAACTATAATTTAAAAAAATTTATTCGAATCTAAAATAAAGTAAACAAATAAATAAAATTTTAATACATATTTCACACTTTCATTCTCATGTAAATAATCGACTTACGTCTACTTTCACTCTTAATTCCAATTCCTATTCCTTAAAATTCTCAATACAATAAAAAAGTAAACACTACTTTAATGCCAAAGGCTTATCTGACATGGAGTCAAGATATATTGTTTGAACTCGAACGTGCCACATTTCAATTTTTATCTTGATCTCTTAGATCTATATAAACTTAAAATTAGATCTACATTTCAAGGGAGAAAGACCATTAAATTTTGTCTTCAATACTAATGTCAAGTCTCCAATTGACCTAGGTAAATTGGTTTTTCAATATCAGCTCCGTGTACATGAAAAGGAATGCCATGTCTCCTGGGCTTGAGAGATCGCAATACAAACAATTTTCAGAAAGTGAACTATATATACATTCAAGCTTGGCCATTGAGTTTCCACCGCTTCCCCAACTCCATTGAGAAAATCTGGCATCCTAAGTTCCTAACGTTGACAACGTACGGGATTGTGCTAAGCTCTCCATCAACTAGACTCTATCTCAGTCAATGGCAGCAGAGTCCCAATGGAGTTTGTATATTGCTGAAACTGCAAACACACGAGAACACATTGGAATTGTTTCAGAGGAAACAGTCACCTAGGGATTCAAGAGTCAGCCCAAAACATACTGAAATAAAACAGCCTCAGCAAATAGAAGCTTGAACAAAATTATATTGCCATAATTCCCAACAGTTTAATTAATTACATGGGTGGAAAAAGTTTTCAAATATGATAACCTAATTCATGTGAGGTAGTTCCTCTAGGATAAAAAAACTTGCAAATTTAATTTTCTTAATGATTTTCAAAAAAGGATTAGTTATCACTTCTTAAGTGAAGCAGAAGACTATTTTGAACTTGGTCTAATATGCATAACTATGTGCAGAACCGATAGCCAATCACCTTTTTTACAATGTCTTCAGCTTTACTGGCTAGCTCCTGCAGTTTGGCAGCTCCGGATTCTTTGACAAACTTAGTTTTGGAAGTTATGGCATCCACCTATCAATTGAAAGGAAAAGGAAGGTCATATATCAAACCCCTAAAGATCAAAATGTGTTGATTCCAGTACAAAGACTGAAAGGCACAGAAGTTATGTACCTCTGTCACGACAGCTTCAACCTTCCTCTGCCTTGCTTCCAGATCCTGCCTCTTGGATTCCATCTCCAACTTCACATTTTCAAATGCTCTAGTTGCCTCCTCTGATTTAAGATTCCGTTCTTTTTCTAATTGCTGTCGGAGTTCATCCAGCTGTTCCACTGAAGAAATTAAGGAAAAGAAGGTTTAATCTCCAAAGAGAATTCAGAAATGAAGGACCGTAACCCAACATAGCTCAAACAAGAACCAACCTTTGCCTTGACGTTCAATTAGTTTGGCCTCAAGTGATTTATCCAACACCACATCATCATTTAGCCTTGCTTTCAAAGACTTATAGTCCTTTTCAATTGACTTTGCAGAGTTGACCTTTCAAAATGCAGATGTAATAAATAAAGACATTTTATATATAGAGTAACATCATGGCAAACTAAGATTACTCAATACTATAGAAAATCAACCTATTAACCCTTTTATGTCAAGCAAACTCATCATACTATCGTAGTAGTCCTAAACAATTGTGCGTGCACACACATTTCTTTGTGAATAAGATAAGAATTTTCAGAAAGATGCAATGAGAAGATATCATTAAACACCAGAGAAAATATAAATATGTAAATCAATAAAATAAAAATTTCAACCAAAGGGCCACGTCTCATGCACACCTGTTCAAGTATAGCTTGCATCTGAGCAGATTGCTTTGACATTTTCTTCAAAGTCTGAAACAGCAGAAGTAGATACCAACAAAGTTAATATTGCACTATGATAAGTTGTCCATCTTCTGAAAAACTTAAGGATGTGCAGGTATACATGTGTGCATCTTTGTTTAAAGCAACATTTGGCTTGCCTCATTTCCATTTCAAGACAACTTAAAGCCAGAAAAACCATTAACGTCATTATTTTTTGTTCTACTAATATTTAATAGGCAGACCACTAGGCACCGAATGGTAGAAGCAACACATGCTCCAGCAACTTTGGAAGTAACAAATGAAAAAAATCTAGGAGTTAAGTACACACTCAAGAATCACACAGGATTGAGCATTGCATTTTTTTTCCCCAAAATAGTTCTTTAGTTAGAAGCAGCTTATTAAACTGTAGATCATTTTATGCATCATTAACCCTGCAGCTAAAAAATTCAAAGGAAAAAAGATTGAATGCGCATCCTAACACTATTAATAGTAAAACAATTTTCAGCATGATCAAAATATTCCATGCAAAATTGATAGATATTTGATTAATGAACCTTCATACTGAGTGAGCCCATATGCAGATGGATTATGAAACATGACAGATGTAGCAATTTACACTCCAGTACCTTTTGATAAACCTCTAGGGTTGTAGTCTTCTCCTGAAAAGATTGCATTGCCAGCTTCTCAGCATCCCTTGCCTCCTCCCGAATAGATTTCTTCTCTTCTAAGGTCCTCTTTTAGCAAAGTTATGAAAAAATTATTTTCGTGTCAAAAAGGGAAAAAGAAGGGTGACCAAATATTGCATTCATATAATGAACTGCTGCCAAGGGACCCCTTACAACTTTTGAGGATACTTTATAATATCATCTGGAACAAATTGATACAGAATGTACGGACCAATAACCAATTAAAAGCTCCATGTGTGATAAAAATTCAGCAAATGCCTTCAGTGTCTAAATTTTAACAGGGACCAGAATCCAGGCCCTATTTGGCCAATGCATAGAGTAAACAAGCCAAATACATTGTTTTGTAACCGTACTGCTACCAAAAAAGCATCATGGTTTTATATTCATATCAGCAAGTACTAATTTTTTATTGATAAACTGCTTCAAATATTAGTAGTCCCAATTTTAAAAAAACCTAATTAGGGTATTTTTGTGCCATTATAATATAAAGCACCCTACACCCAAATAAGAGCTTCATAAGAAGAAAAAATTTAGATACCTGCAATTTTTCTGGTGACTGAACAATTTTCGAACGTAAATCTGCATTTTGTTGGACACTTTGCACAAGGTCGAACTCAGTCTGAGAAAACTGAAAAAGAGAGGAAAGATATTATCAGCAAAAACAATGAGAACCAACCTTGCATATCAAATCTCCAATCTGAATGATGAACATACATAAGCATTGCAATCAACAGATAAAAATGCAATCCTTGGTAAAAGTAACTGAAGGAGAGGATACACGATTGACTATGTGAGAAAATTCACATAAACACGTATTCAGGGTAAATCATTAGGTTTAAATACATCAAACGCTTAGCTACATATTATAGCACATAGCCACATACTACCAGAGTGCCTTGCTTTATGATTGCTTGTCTTATAATATATACTTTCTTTCATTCCAATTCAGAACATCAGGTTTGCTCATCCATTCACTTCCAGTCATACAATCAGTAATTGCTGTGAAGGTGGCATCCTTGTGATAATACAATCTTATTTCTTGCGTATCAAACCCCAAACCCCAAATTTCTCAAAAAACTAATCAAGCACCAATTTCTAATCTTTTTGTGAATGTCTTTACCTTCTCATCAAGTGCTCCAGTTTTCTCCTTCAACTTATTTAAAGTAGTTCTCAGTGAAACCTGATGCTTGTTCAGGTCTTGGATGGTCTGACGCAATTCTTTAACTTTTGCATCCACCTCTTGAACAAGTGGCAACTCTCTTTCTCTCACTTCATTATAGGCTGCAATTTCTGCATTCAACTACAAAACAAATATTCCTATCAAAACAAAAAACTACAAAACCAATATTCGTTGAAACCCCATTCTCACTTTACAACATCAAAAAGTTCCTCAACCAATACCTGAGAAATCTTATCCTCCAACTCACTTCGCTGCTCATCAAGACGAGTTAAATCCTCCGCTATCGGCCTCAAAAGATTCATTTTTGTGTCTCTGAGATTTAAAAAAGGAAAAAGTAACATGACTAAATGAGAATGGATTATAACTATAGAAGAACAGAAGGAAATTCACGATGCCATTGACTTAAACGACTCTTTAGTGCTTGTGCAGCATAGAAGGAGCCAACAAGTTTCCCCCTCATATCATGTAAAGAAGCAATGGGAAAGCATGAAAAAATCAATAGGTTCAAACGATTAGAACTATAAATGTAAATTCAAAGAGAAGGACCAAAACTTGGAAGGAGCCTTAGTCGTTAAGGGTTGTCAACAAAAAGGAAAACAATAAGACAGACTGTCATTTAGGTGATTCACACCTATGATAGCATAGCTAATCAGCACAAAAATCATTTAAAGCATCTCACTACACTGATAGACAGGTACTTAATGAACAATGGTGGAATGTTAAGATAGTAAGCAAAGATGCAGGCCAGGCCATCTATAAGCTTTCCCAACACCAAGGTTATAGGTAGTCTCATTGGTTATTATTGAAAACAAAAACAAAGCATACATAATCCTTCATCCCGACACTCAATAACAACAGCAAATGACCGTCACATTACAGATTCCCTGATTGAATTTTTGGATCAATAAGTGAAGAAAGAAACTTACTTGTAAAGACAGAAATTCAGAATTGCACTAAGAAAGTACTCTGTCCGAGTGGCATCGGGCCTTATAAGATCTTTAAGCGTAAAATTCATCGGGCAATTAACAGTGGTCACGACCTCCTTTACCATGCTGTACAATTTCATAATCTGCACTGAGCGAACATGAAGATCGGGATTCTCTAGCTGCTCCAACGCAGCAAAATCTAGCTGTCCCTGATCATCTCTTCAAAAATTCAAAAAGAATGAGCAAACCCTAAATCATTTAAAGCTAAAAATTTCTTTCAAAATGTAAAATTGAAAATTAACCCTTTAAAACCCTAACAATTTGTTTTTAAATAAATAAATTTCTTCACTTAACATTTTTTTAATTTCAAGAATTAGGGATTCAGTTTATAACAGATACATATAATATAATTTCATTTATTAAATATCACTCAACAAAAGATAAGATCACGTACTCGTGGAGAACATCGAGGAAAATCAAGAGACGGGTATAAAGATCCGAAACGAAATCCGGGTTCGGATTCTTCAAGTCGTTCTCCGTTATGACGGCTATCTCCGTCTCCGTCAAGATCGTTACGATCTCCGTCACCGAGAGCCTTGGATAATCGAATTTCGACATCTCCTGCAGTCGCCAGAGACCCAGCTGCTTCTCTTCTTCTTTTTATTTTTCAAATTTTTTATTTTTGAAAGAAACTGCTTCTTTTCTTAAGGGCTTCTGCCGATATTTAATTTCAATTCTTTTTTTTTTTAAGTTTTATATTTTCCCGCCCAACAAAAAATTGTAATTTTTTTACCCGCCCAATACAGCTGAGCAACCATGAAGTAACGTCCAGTTTGTCTTTAGAGAAGACCCTTACACAAAAATTAATTAATTAATTAACTAATTAATACACAACAAAACGGCCCGGTTAGTGCTGCTGGTAATAATTAAAAACAAAACATTAGATTGCAAGTGCAACTGCTTGGAGTTAGTTTGGATAGTTGATGAAATAAATTATTTTGATCGTACTGATTTTAATAATGAACCCAGTAATAAAAGTGAAATTTGAAGCATTCGGCATTTTTTTTTCTAACAACGCATTCCTTTACCAACAACATATCCTGTTAATTCATCTAATACAGATACTTTCAAAAGGGACAAAAAAATGAATATAAAAATATTTTTAAAATATACTCAAAGAAGTTGAGAATTATAAATTTCATTCTCGATTTTCATGAAAAAGTCAAGCATATTAAGAAACTAAGAAAATCAAGTTAAATATAAGTTGAGTAATGAGTCGGGTTTATGATATTAAACAACGAACTTAAAAATGATGTGATTATTAAATTACCCACGGATACAGTACAATTTATTAGCAATTTATTAGTAGTGTCATTTTCTGTTAATCCAAACTTATTTCATATTTTTATGTTGCATTTGTGTCATCGTATCATATTGTCACCTAAATTGAATAAGTACTAAATGAGCAAGTGGTACTCTATTGATTGATTCGATGATCACATAGCACACTTCCTTTATTTATAGTAATCCAAATTGGTGCTCATAAGTCACCACCCTCATTAGCAAATAACAATTTGTGTTTTGATAATAATATACAAGTTCATTTTTCTGTCCAAAACGTCAAAATTAAACCTCTTTCAAATGCATAATGCCATCATGATTAGTTACACTAACCTAACCTAAAATTTAGAAGAACCAAAAAGAGTCCCTATATCCCAACTTTGGTGTACTTTAGGCTTGGTTGCTTGAAGCAAGGTATAGTAATAGGTTCACTTCACATCATAATCTTGAGACTTCTCTTTAGAGCTCTTCAAGTCTTCAATAGCCTTGGCAGTAGCGCTAGACAATGCCTCAGAGTACTTTTGCATCTCAATAATCTTATTTTCCATGCAGGATGCCTTTTTTTTTTTTTTTTTGAAGCACAGCGACCCGGTTTCAGTAGCTGATCTCCAACGCCCATACCGGTTTAGCCTCCTGTGTGGACTTGACTAAGATATGCGTTCGAGTACTTTTGCATCTCAACAATCCTCTTTGCCATGAGGGAAGCCTTTTGTTCTGAAGTAACAGCTTGGTACTTTAGAAACTCAATGTCCGCTTGCCTTCCGTTCAATTCAGCCTCCAAGGATTGAACTCTTGAGCTAAGATGTGCCTTGGATAATTCATACTCCTTCAGCTTTGCCTCTGTTTCCGCCAACTTAACAGATTTTAAGTCCGTGTCAGATTTCAGTAAGGAAATTCTTTTATCTTGACGAGAGATAATGTCCTTAAGGCTGGTTATGGCTTTCTTACAGTGATCTTCATAGGTTAAAAATCTTCTTATAAGTTCAAGCATGGATACAATTCTCTGGAAAAGGAGAATGAGACATTAGAATTTGAATAAATAGACTAAACGGAAGAAAAAATAAATTAATTAAAGTTTTTCATTGAAATATGAATATTCTATCTTTGAGAGGACTTTAGTACATCTCAAACCATCGAGAGATGTTCTAAATTCAGGAGAATGCAAAGGCTCAACTTGTTTGAGAAAGATATCTCGATTCTGAAGTATGATCTCTGAACCTCACATCTCTTGATATATGCGACAATATTGATGGAGAAATTCTTCATCTCGATTCTTTCCGCTAGATGGACTTCCTTGCTTGGATCCTTCGGGTTTTGAAAGGAACCGACATTAGTAGCAGTGGGCCTAAAACCCTTAAGCAAAATTGATATGGGGGACATTGTTAAAAACCTCAATAGTTGGTGGAAGAAAAGAAATTTTAGAAGACTTAAATTTCTTCAGAGAAGGTTCAGTTTCAAGGGGAGCTGAATGTCACGGGTTGAGAGTTTTTGCACAGCGACTTAGTGCGACTTTTGGTGTATAAGTCGTCAAGTAAGCCTTCAATGCTTCTCCAACTAATAAAGCACAACTACTTGAGGAAAATGCTATGGGAAACAAGATTGGAATGGCCAAATGAACTTATATTAAACACACTTTGGAAAATTACAAGGGTGTTTGTACAAGAGAGCTTGTGTGCTAGATGTGTTGTGTGTGTGTGAGAGGTATGTTGTTGGTGGGGAAAATGGTGGGTGCTCACTTTTTTTTATAGTGGGTGAGAATGCTAATTCTAGAGAATTCTACACATGTGGCAAAATGTTAGGAGGCCAAGTGGAGAAACTTAGAAAGTTTTAGTGAATGTGCAATATATAGAAAACTCTAGACTTGGGTCTTGGTGGGAGAATTGATAAACGCACCATGACTTGTTGTGTTGGTGGCTCACTTTCTAAGCGCATTTCAGTTCGAGACAAACTTTTGCTAAGTGAGTCCCTAGGCTTGGAATTTTCCTCCGATCACGGGAGATTCGCGTGGCCCGTAACATGAAGCTTTGTTAGCTCCATATCTATAGAACACAATGACATCCTTTTGTACAAAAACAGAACGTATGATAATGGCCTAACATTTTTAGTGCAGTCTCGATAGTTTGCTCTTGCGAAACTCCCTAAGACGCGAATGTTATGTTAAAGAGGCAGTGAGAGACAAAAAGAACACAAGCAAAGCAAATCACACAAAGCTAGAAAAGAGTAAAGAACCTACTTTCTGAAGTAGATAAGAACAGAAAAATTTTAGTCCTTTTCTCGTAAAGAAAACCAAAAGTCCATTTATTTCTCCAAACAAAGAAAATCTCATATTTCCAACCATTGATAGAGCTTGAATAATAAAGAAGAAGATGCTTGAACTCCTACAATATGAATTCAATTCAATTATTTGTTTGGCTTAGACATCTCCTTCAACTAATAATGAAAAGCAAATTCCTACAATCCAAAGGACTTTTTCCCACCATGGCTTTATAAAAAAATGGAACCAAGAATTTACCTCCATACGCCGAACATAACAAAGAAACTAGAGATGAAAAGTTGAAGTGTGGACTCTAAGCAAATCTTGGAGGCAACATAATAGACTCAACAAGAAGGATTTGAGGGAGTAAATAAATCAATATAAGAAAATTCCAGAAACAAGATCTAAAGTGCTGATATCTCCTACTTTAAAATTAGGAATTGCTAAATTGCTGCTATTCACGACCTAGGGCATCTCTTCAAGCTCTGCTTGGTGAGAACATTCTGATAATTTAATTAAAAAGGGCCAAACTAGAAAGAGAAAAACATTAATTCAAGTGTTGCAAACTATAGACCACATATTACAGCATATTAATCGATCCGGCCTCTGAAAATCGCTCTCCCCATAATTTATTGGTATGTTCAGAGGTTGGCTAATCATATACCATTTGGCAACTTAACTGTCTCATGAGTTTAAAAAAGTTAAAGGCATGAGATCGTACACAAGCATGAAACAAAAGCATTTAAATAATAACGAGCAACGAACCAAAGCAATTGAACAAGGATGTTACTATAGAAGCACACATATTATAACTACTGAAGAGCGTAAGTTCATGCAATGTCAATGATTTCTTAAAGGAAACAGACACATTGGGTGTCTGCAAAATCCAAATAAACTTACCACTAAAGATTAAAGGGTAAAATTAGTGATCAACAGATTTTTGTCCCATACAGAGAGTTATCATTTACTTTCAACATCAAACTTACGAAATTAGATTCAGTCTTGTGCTGAGCTTTGTGCTTGATTTCTAAAAGAATGCAATTTGTAATTATTGTAAAAGAATACAATTTGTAGTTATTGTAAAAAAATATGCAGGTAGTTAAATATTAACCTATATTATTCTAAATGTATGCTTGGCAAAAGATTATAAAAAGTTGAACACACTTCAATTTAGCACTATACCCAAATTACAAACTAACACCAAAGTACAAATTGCAACATGAGATCATTTGTAGTCATGTGTTGCCATTAGCAACCAAAAGATTAGGGGATCTCTACTATGATAAATCTCTCTCTAAATTTGTGTTCGTAATATGTGGCATAGATATGAAAGTAGGAACCTGAACAAGGAAAGTTTATATTTTGATTCATTTCATCGAACTTAGGTAGCGTTTGTTTTTTTATCTAAAATCTAAATAGACCTGAATTAGTCTGAATTCTAAATAGAGCTGAATATCTGAATATGAATAACATGTTTATTTTTTTGTCTGAATCGCTAAAAATAAGTATTAAGTTGTTTGTTTTTTAAACTTAAAAAAATCTGAAATCCGACATTTTTACATCTATACCTTTACAAATTATCATATTAAACAATTAATAATATCTCAAATGATATAAATAAAATAATATATTTTTATAAGATAATCATTCTCAATTGAGTACAACCCTTTAATATTCTAAATTAGTATATTATAATCAATTTTATCATTGTTTAAGATGTTTTATACGAAAAATATTCATTAAAATTTATAAAGAAAAATAATACTAATTTGAAGAGAGAAAAAAAAGTTTACCACTATATTATCACAAGTTATAGAGATGGATAATAATGTTAATTATTAAATTTAATTAGTTATGGATGAAAATTAATTAATTAAATGGGGAGATTTTAGAGAATATTTTTTAATGATGTCATTCAAACTTTTTAGATTAAGTAAAAAGCTACAAAATTTAGCTTAATAACTTAATGACTTAATGACTGAAAATTTTAATTAAGTTGAAAAAACAAACAAACTTAATGACTTAACTGATTACAATTAAGTCAATTAAGTCATTAAGTTAAAAAAACAAACAGCCCCTTAGTAACCCAAAACATAATAAAAACAATCTGTGAATTACTATATTTGCACCAAAAAGAAATTGAGCAAGGAGGAAAAAAAAAAATACTAGCGATTGAATAAGGAAAAAGAAAAAAAAAACGAAAAGGCAGAGCAACTAACCTGTGAAGTTGGCACTAAAAATGTCATGCTCTTGTTTTTACTTCCCTAATAACCCTCAAAAATCAAAATTGAACCTTTTGTTTTCCATTTACCAATATACAATAATGAAAAACAAGTTATGCAACCCAAGAGGGGGGGTGAATTGGGTTTTTAAAACTTAAGCTAACCAAAACGCCCACCAATTAAATCTAATGCCTTAATGCACACAAAAACAATAAATCTTGCAACAATTAAATCAAATACAATAAATTTAACAATGCTTAAAGATAAAAGTGTAAGGGAAGAGAATGCAAACACAGCAAATTTTACGTGGTTCGTGATCCCCGTCACGCCCACGAAGCCAACCAAGCTTGAGATTTCACTATCCAAGCCTTCCAAGGCTTTAAGTTCTTTACACTTGACTTGAGGTGTCAATAGACCTTTCTGATGAAGAGATTATATCACGTCTCTTTATCCCAAGTGTTTCCTCACTGAATACACTCGATTTGGTGAAATGAAAATTACACAATAAACTCACTATAAGAGTGGATTCACAAATAATAGCACAAAATGATTTAATCTATGATGATTTTGCAATTTGGAAGCTCAATATATGTTATGGGATCTTGTTTATCTTGCGTTAGTCTTTAAAAGAAGTTGGAGTTGAGTTTTATAGTTAAACCCGAAAAACTAGCCGTTATTAATGAATTCCAGGTCTTTCGGCGGTTGGTTTGATTTAACTGTAGGAATGAGCGATGATGTTAGTTATTTTGAATTTTGCTACAGTAACACTGTTCACGAAATTATAGTTTTGCCCCAATTCTTTCTGTAATTATACTATGGCCCAGAAAGTATCAAAACTTTTCAAACAAGTCCAATTTCGGAATATTTAAAATTAAATAGTTCCCAAAACTTTCTAAAATTATGGTATGGCCCCAACTATAGCAAATCTTTTCAAATGTATCCTTTTTGAGTTTTAACCAAATTATCAAGAAGATTTAAAGTTCTCAAAAACTTTCACTTAGACCCTCAATCTTTTGTAAGTCACAATATAGCCCAAAAGATTTAAAACTTGATAAGTAAGTCCAACTCCGAAATTTAAAACTTTTTCATCTTAAACCAAATTTCTCAAAACCAAAAAAATTATTTACTAAAACATCTATTGAGCTTCACAAATGCTAAACCAAACATAAAATAAATCATACCGGCTTTACAAGAAATTGTAGCACTAGATTTATCCGTTGAGCTTTAATTCCTATTCTTGATTTCGCCGTTGTCCTTTGAGTGTCTTGAACTTGATTCCACTTGCATAAAGATTATCCTTCAAAAAACTAGTGAGCTTGTGAAATACAAGAATTATTAAAACACTTAATACATATGTTTGTTATCATCAAAATTATAATATGTATAGCCCTTTAGGCTAACAAATAAGAAAAAAAAAGTTATATTTTTGTCATTCAGAATGTCAACTGAGGGTATTTTAGTCATACAGAATGCAACACAGAATGAATGAAATTAAAAAAATAAAAAATGCTTAACTGACAGATTCGAAATCTCAGTGGCGAAAAGCCATGCGCTTATTAGGCACAGGCCATGACCACTCGATCCATGCACAAGTATAATATGATAGGACGAAGTACACAAATAGTTTCAATTATTATATGATCTCATTCAAACAAAACATAATGAATTTTAATTATGAGAGTTCTTTTCAGAAAATAGAAATTTCATTATACAACAGCGCAACCGTAAATATGGTATAGCAACATTAGCACCAATTAATGAAAAACAAGCTATTGTAATAGTCATTGGTGAACCCAACTAAGGAGCTCCTCTGTACCATTAATTTCTCTTTTAAATATACCTCAACTTCTTTATAAAAGAGTTAAATAAAAAGAATTTAAATACATTTTTTTTTATATAACAAAAGACTTGTAATTTAATGGATAGAATATTATTTTCTGGTTTTAAAATCTTGGTTCAAATCCCAATAGCCACATTATTTTTATTATTTAGAATTTAAAAGAAAGTACTGGAATTTGAATTTATGAGACTTAAAATATTTTCAAGTGAATATTCAAAAAATTAAATAAATCTATTGAACTAAGCCTCCCTTAATTTAAGTGTCTAGGTCGCCACTGCCAATAGTCTCAATCAGTTGAGCTATTACATACTACAATGAGGTTACATTTGGAAAACATGATTTGATTGCTTAGCTTTTAGGCTTAAATTGGATTAAATTTGATTATATATAATACTATCTTTTGTTTGATACAATATTAGATATGACTATGCTAATTTAATTTAATAAAGTTAAATAACTATTTAAATGATATAATATTTTTAAATTATATTGATAATTATTGACTTTAATATTTAATATTCGATACTACCATAAAGAGATAGTTGATTATTTTTATATTTAATGTTCAATACTAATTTAAATAAATTAATGAATCAAATTTTGATATTCTATATAGAATAAAATCACAGGTTAAAAAAATTATGAAATTAACTTCTATGATTAATTTTTATTAAATATTAGGTTTAATGAAAAATAAAGAGTGATACAAAGGACATAAATTCTTCATTTAATTTTATCCCACCTAAACCCATATAAATATAAGGATTAATGATCTCAATTGTTTTGGACTAAATTATAATCTATCCTATTGTGACGACCAAACATACCTTAGGATTATACTATTTTATTAATTCCAAAATCTAATCCAATCCCACCATTTATCCGAGCTTCCAAGCATAACCTGATATTCTAGAGAACAAAATTACACAAGATAATGTAATTTTGAGCTCTGCCATAAAAATATCAACTTTTTTGTACCATCCCCACCACTAAAGTTGGTTTTTCTTACTCATATAATCATAGCTCATCTATTGAAATTGATCTCAAAAGGCTGAAATCTTTTATACATGAACTTTAAAGTGTTCAAGGATAGCAAATAGAGCTGACAAAATAGGTCATCGGGTTGTGTTTGTGTTATGTCATTTTTATGTTGTATTAAATTTAGGTCGACTCAAACACGACCCATTTAGTAATCATGTCAAAATATTGAAATCCAAACATGATACGAAAAATAAACAGGTTACCCAAATAACTCATTTGATGTACACACACCCCCCAAAACTATTATACATTTGCACTATTTAAAGTTTGAATTATATATATGTAAATAATATATATATCGATATCATTAAAAAAATACACGTGTATCAATATTTTACACACTTAAACTATTAAAATTCAAAATTTTATAAATAAAACACTGTGTATATGTCCGTCTTCCCAAAAAAAAAAAAAATTAAAAAGTGAGAATTATGTCTAATATTTGAGTTTTAATGACAAAAACCTAAAAATTAATTTAACAATAGAAAATATAAGGGAAATTATCATTAATCCACTTTTTTTTTACCTTATGTTCATTCAACTACCACTAAATTTTAACATGTTCTTTGCACCACCTTTCTTTTTAAATTTGTATCAATTAACCACTTTTACACTAACACCATTAAATAATTTAAATAAAATGACAATTTTACCCTTAAATAAATTAAAAGACTATTTTATTTTATAAAACTTTGAAAATAAAAATTTTAATTATAAAAACACCCTAGATTTAATAAAGAAATAAATTCAAAAATTAGAATTTTTATTTTAATAAAAATTATAATTATAAAAATAATTGCAAAATTTTGGGATTTAATAAACATCCCCTAAATTATTAAAATTTTGGGATTTATTTTAATAAAAGTTTACAAAATTATAATTTTTTAATAAATAAACACAATTTTTTTTATTAAAATTTTGTAAAATTATAAATTTTTTATGAAAATATAATTTTACAATTATTTCTATTTTGGATTTATTTTTTGTTTAATTTAGATGTATTTTATAATTATATATTTTTTATTTTTTAAAATTTTTATAAAAGAAAATAGTCTTTTAATTTATTTATGGGTAAAATTTTTATTTTATTTAAATATTTAATGGTGTTAGTGTAAAAGTGGCTAATTAATACAAATTTAAAAAGAAAGGTGGGGTAAAGAACATGTTAAAATTTTGTGGTGGTTGAATCAACATAAGGTAAAAGGAAGGTGGGTCAATGATAATTTCTCAAAATATAATTATTTAATTGTTTAGGTAAATTGGTCAAGAACTTTAACCTAACCCGACACAGAAAAAAATCTTATCAACTTGGACCTGACCCATTTAATAATTGTGTCAAATTTAACGACTAATTCTTATTTATTGGTGTTGTGTTTGTATCGAATAATCGAGTAATATTAAATTTTACCAGCTTTAATAGCAAAAACTATCACTATAGCTTAAAACAAATAAAAATAATTGTCTATTTACAACCACCACAAATATGAATTTGGGTGGAGGAAATTCAACTTTCGTTCACATAAGTTTGAAACATAAGTTTGAAAAATAATATGTGTTGTCAAAAAAATAAAGATAAAAATAAAAATAAAAATAAAAATCCACCAGATAGGAGGTACCTCATATGGTGAAAATAATAGTGTTTTTTAATAGCGGCAAAATGTGAGACGAATGAGAGAGTGAAGACCTTATAAAAATATATCTCATCTACTTAAATATCTTGAGATTTTTACTTTAGTTATTTTTATGTCAAACTTGAGTTATTTTAAATCAAACTATTTAAAATATAAGTGTGCAACTCAAGAGGGGGGATGAATTGGTATTTTAAAACTTATCGTAACAAAACCATACAACAATCCACAACAATCCAATATAATGCCTTAATCAAATCAAAAACAATAAATTCAAACAAGCATAATAATAGAGGAGTAAGGGAAGAGAAAATAAACATGAGGATTTTTACGTGGTTCGGCTATCCCCGCCTACGTTCACGCCTCCAAGCACACCGGGCTTGAGGATTTCATTATCGAAACCTCCCAAGGCTTCAAATGTTTACAATTGACTTCCAAGGTGTCAATGGACCTTTACAATCAAGAGATTATCTCCCCAATCTCTTAACCCCAAGTGTTTCCTCACTTGAGCACTCACAATTTGATGATAAATGAAAGTTGCAACAATAAAACTCTCTTTAAGAGTGGATAAACAAATTTATGAACAAAGCTCACTCAATAATTTATGATTCACGAATTAAGAGCTCAAGATATGTTTTATGCCTTTTGTTTGTGCGTGCTAGAGAGATTGAAAATGAGTTGGATTTGAGTTTTTATAGTTGGAACTCAAAAACTAGCCGTTATGCACTTTTTGCCAGAAAACGGATCAAGGTTAACCATTAACGGTTAACCATTTGCGTTGGTCAAAGTTACCGTTAGACTGAATTTCAAATAAACGGTTGACCATTAGTCACATAGGTTCACCGTTAATTTTCAAAGACCTGCAAAATAAATTTGGCTTAACCGTTCTTACTAAACGGTTCAAGATTAGTAATCTGGAAATAATCGGTTCACCGTTTTCTGTAAAACGGTTCAAGGATAATTTTCAGAGACCTGCAAAATAAATTTGGCTTAACCGTTCTTACTAAACGGTTCACCGTTTTCCGTAAATGGTTCAAGGTTAAGTTCCAGAGACCTGCAAAATAAATTTGGCTTAACCGTTCTTACTAAACGGTTCACCGTTTTTCTGTAAACGGTTCAAGGTTAATTTTCAGAAACATCATTTTAACAAACCTTTGTAGAACATGCTTTCTGAAAATTATCGGTTAGCCGTTTGCTACAGTAACTGCAACAGTGAACTATTTACCAAAAATTATAATTTTACCCTAAAATTTTTATAACTGTATTATGACCCAAAATGTTATAAAACTTTACAAATATGTCCAAATTCAGAATTTCTAAATAATACTTTATGAATCCTAAAACTTTCTGAAATTATGAAATGGCCTAAAATGCTACAATACTTTTCAAATAAGTCCTTCTCCAGAATTTCAAACAATACTTGTTGATTTTCAAGTTTTCAAAACATTTTCAATTAAACCATAAACTTGAAAAACAACCAATTTCATAAAATTATTTTTCCATTAAATATAAAATATTTATAATGTGAAAATAATAATTTATTTAAAATGTATAAAAGAATAATTTAACATTTTAAAAACTTAATCATTCTTAATCTTATTTGTTATCATCAAAATCAATAATATGGAAACATATATATTAATACTATTTAAACTCTAACAATTACTTTAAACATCCTCTACTCAAGAGTCGATACGCTCATTTGATAAGTTTTGATTCATGTGTAGCACCTAAATAGTTTTCAAATAAATATCTTATTTTTGAATTATTTTGTTAAATTTTATGAATATAAATTTTTTTTTTGGAGAGTTCATGAATAAAATTTTTAATATTATTTTGGTCAACTCAAATCGCTTCTGCAAAGGAAATCGGCTCTTGGTTTCGAAAAAGAGGCCAAACAAAATTCTCTGGTAAGTACAATGTGGGTGGGCCCAGAAATCTCCGCACACTTTTCAACGTTTGCGGGATCCGCTTACAAATCAGACTTGCCCAAGCCCGCCCCGCACGTGCATTTCTGTGGTGCTCATGAACTCACAACGTATCAGTACAGATTCTGGTGGCAACTCGGTCATTTCACTTACCACTCCCTCCTGGCCCTGAATCCCCGACTTTTCGGGGCCACCAACTTCATCTTTCACTTTTACGATTTAGGCTCTCTACAGACTGCAGACGCAAAGCGACACAGAAATCGACCAATAAGCACTCGCCGCGTCTCATTTCTGTCCTTCGATTGGCCCACACCAAAAAAGTAGCTAGTCCGCCTCATCGAAGCCTGCTTCCGCCAGCTTGCCACGTGGACTCTGCCACTTGTTCCCCTGGCGCACGTTAGCTAAGTTGGCACTGAATAATGCCAGCTTGGCCGGTGAGCCAGAAGATCTTTGAGTCAGACGGAGCTTTCAATCCTCAGAGACGGCACTTGCAAAGCTTGCAACGCAAAAAGCCCACCGTATATCCCTAGCGCCATCTCGACCGTCCATCATAAATCCCACGCTCCACAATCACCCACCTTACTTTTAACGTAATTATTTCGTTGAGCTCCCTCAATTCCTATATTTTACGAACTGAACGCATTTAGCTAAAATACATTTAGCAACATTTAGCAACCTACAATCAAATTAAAAGAAAAAACTTATTAATGCATAATACCTACAAATATTCTCTTATTGAACCATCCTTAACTAAAATACATAAATACTAAAGATAAATGAAGAGAAACTTTAGAGATTATATGTATAAGAATTCTTTCAAATTCATTCTAAATAGTAACAATATCAATATACAGTATTAGTTACTATATTATAACATTTGTACACCTTACCAAAATATAATTAGTTCTGCTAAGCTAATAAATAAAAGTAATCACATTTTTTTGTTAATTTGACCCAACTAATTTCATATCATTAAATATTATCATTTAACGTGAAGTTAGGGATTTTTATATTGAAGCATAAGAGATGAGCGACTTAAATGATAAATAATTTCTTATAATTTACTGCCCACGCATTTTATTTTCTTTCTTCCATATGTTTCACTGATACGTCTGAGAGAGTTTAGTTCCCAGAGCTCAAAGCCGCTCAACAATGGCGTCTCTGGCTCTCACTCCATCTTCTTGCTCTCTGGGGTTCCGCTCTCTCAGATCAAGCTCCCTGAAACTCACACCCAGATCCACATCCACTCGATTACACTCCTCGAACTCAAATTCAAATTCAAATTCAAATTCGTTGACTCAAACAAACACTCTCAATTTCAGAAATCAATACTTTTTGACAAACCCGTCATTAAAATTCAAGAGACTTACAGTACAAGCTTCTGCTTCAGCGGGAGCAGCAGTGGCGCCAGCTCCAGAGCAGAAGCCACAGCAGCCATGGCAGGGAGCCGCGCTGAAACCCTTGATAGCCTCAATCGCCACGGGATTAATCCTGTGGTTCGTCCCCGTCCCGTCCGGCGTCTCCAAAAACGCGTGGCAGTTACTCGCCATTTTCCTCGCCACCATCGTCGGAATCATCGCCCAGCCGCTTCCCCTGGGCGCCGTGGCTCTGTTGGGCCTTGGTGCCTCCGTTTTGACCAAAACGTTGACGTTTTCCGCCGCCTTCTCTGCCTTCGGTGACCCCATCCCCTGGCTCATCGCCCTCGCCTTCTTCTTCGCCCGAGGGTTCATCAAGACCGGGCTCGGCAACCGGATCGCTTACCAGTTCGTCAAGCTGTTCGGATCCTCGTCTCTCGGGTTGGGATACAGTCTCGTGTTCAGTGAGGCGTTGTTGGCTCCGGCGATTCCGTCCGTTTCCGCCCGCGCCGGCGGGATTTTTTTGCCTATCGTGAAGTCTCTGTGCCTGGCGTGCGGGAGTAACACGGGGGACGAAACGGAGCATAAGTTGGGGTCTTGGTTGATGCTGACGTGTTTCCAAACGTCGGTTATTTCGTCGTCTATGTTTTTGACGGCGATGGCAGCGAATCCGTTAAGTGCCACGTTGACATTAAATACGATTAATCAGCCAATTGGGTGGATGGATTGGGCTAAGGCGGCCATTGTGCCCGGTTTGGTGTCGTTGATTGTGGTGCCATTGCTGTTGTATATTATTTACCCGCCTACTGTGAAGAGTAGCCCTGATGCGCCGAAGCTGGCTAAGGAGAAATTGGAGAAAATGGGACCAATGAGCACGAACGAGAAGATTATGGCTGGCACTCTGCTTCTTACGGTATAACCTTTTCTTTTTTTTTTTTTATCATTTGATTAATTTTTATGATGTTTTAGTTGTTAATTATTCGATATTTGCTGAACAAGATAACTATAGCCAGCTATTTTGGACTAACTCTAGTTGCTGGTCATTCTGTGATATGGGATTTTTGAATTCTAGGACTATAAATGAGCATTAATAGGTAATGGTCAAAATTTGAAGTGTTTTAGAATTGAAGAGTTGATGGATGCGAGGACCAACTCAGTCTTTATGGCAGCATTGTATTCTAGAACTTAGGCGTGTATGCTTTTGTGGAAGCTTATGAACTTGCCTCCTTTAGTGATGGTTTGTCTCATTCTCTGTTCTTCATTATATCAGGTAGGGCTCTGGGTTTTTGGTGGTAGACTGAATGTGGATGCTGTTACTGCTGCAATTCTTGGATTGTCTATCCTCCTTGTCACTGGGGTTGTGACTTGGAAGGAGTGCTTAGCTGAATCCGTTGCTTGGGATACTCTGACATGGTTTGCTGCTCTTATTGCTATGGCTGGATATCTCAACAAATACGGTCTAATCTCCTGGTTCAGCCAAACTGTAGTCAAGGTTTGCTTTCTTTTCATTTACACAATCTCATTGTGCATGCCTTTTCTCGATTGTGGATCAACTGCTGAATTTCGATTGCATGCTACGTTGATGGCAGTTCACTTGGTTGTTTTGCTTTTCATTTGTAGTAGAACTGTTGTACTAACTGGAAATATGAGTTCTTTCCAGTTTACTCTTTGTTTTTCCTGGTGTCTTGATATCTATAATTCCCTTTCTATTTTGTCTATAATTTTTACTGAAACATTGAGGCTCTTGCATTAATATTGCAGTGCAGATTAGAGGGTTCCCCTGCTCTGTTTTTTCCACTGTTTTTTGAACTACCAGACTAGTATCGCTGCACAGCTATTCATTTCTAGGCTTCCAAGACCAAAAAGCAGGATCTTTACGCCTTTCTTAGAATTATGCCTTTGGTGTTGGGATAACTATATCCCATCAGTTCTCAGATTTCTAAGGCTGTATGGTTTGGTGCTTGTTCTCAATTTAGAACTTAAGCAAATTGAAAGGTCGACTTTGTAACAGTTTCCCGTTTTTCTTTCAGTTAAACAACCCTGCCTTCGGGTTTCTTTTCTTTAATTGGACAGTGGTTTGGATAATTAAATACTCTGGATGAGCTTTCACTTTGCATATGTTATTTAAAGTTCAGGGCAGTGACCCTGACCAGATAAAGACGTGAAATTAGATGCCACTTTTTGAAACAATCACTGTTGCAACATGTACATATATTACACAGCTGACATAATATCTAGTTTAAACTTACAGCGTTATTAATTTTTAAAAGACATTTGTTTTACCAAACCCATCTACTTTGCAATTAGGGCTTAGCCAAGTTGAGTTTCAAGCATGACTTATGAAAGTATTTACTGACATATTATTGCTCATTTTGCAGTTTGTTGGTGGATTGGGTCTTTCATGGCAGCTATCTTTTGGCATTCTGATTCTTCTCTATTTCTACTCCCACTACTTCTTTGCAAGTGGAGCTGCTCACATCGGTGCCATGTTTACAGCCTTCTTATCTGTTGCTAGTGCTCTAGGCTGTCCACCATACTTTGTAGCCATGGTGCTCGCCTTCTTTTCCAATCTCATGGGTGGTCTTACCCACTATGGCATCGGGTCAGCACCTGTTTTCTATGGTGCCAACTACGTACCCCTTGCCAAATGGTGGGGATACGGATTCCTCGTATCTATCGTCAACATCATTATCTGGCTTGGAGTTGGTGGTGTTTGGTGGAAATTCATTGGTCTGTGGTAACAAGGCTGTTCATAAAAAAATTGCCGTTTTCCTGATTATTGTTGGCCTGCAGGTTAGTTTTCCAACTGGCGGGTAACTTTTCTTATTGGTTCTTTACCTTAGAAATAATTATTTGGTGGAGACCTTGATTGGAGCAACCGGTATAGATCTATATGAGGTCTATTTGTTTAGAGCGGGAAGTAGGTTTGTATCTGAAATTTTGACGCCGCACAAAAACAAAAACTACCTTCCGAATATTGATTAGTGATTAGTTCAGTTTGATGCCTGAATTTCACTTGTATTTTTGCAACCGTACTCGTTTTTCATTTTGGTCTCTTTGATGGATTAGGTTGTTCTTAAAGTTTCCATTTGGAATTTTACAACTTTCGAATCTACTCCTGAAATTCCCGATATTAATATGATGACATTATTCTTGAAATTATAATTAAAAATTCTTTATACTGCCCCTATTACATGGACCAATTAAGAAGGAACACGTTTTTTTACAAGATTTTTTGGGGATTATTGAAATATATATTACTTAGTGGGCTTCAGTGGGCTTGTAAGTAATAGTTCTGGGCCACTTTGTAAATGATTGCGAAATCTGTTGGTAGCTCAACATTTTTCCGAACTTTTTCTCAGTCTCCAAACAGCGATTAAACACTTATAAAACGGGAGAAAGATCACAGTTTGTTCCTCTGCTAATACTACGTAATTTTGTACGAAAATAAACCGTCCAATCAATGAATTATATCGTATGTTTAATTTTCGTTAATCACAAATTGCTATTAGCAAACCAATGGGATATCAATTATTTGCGTATTTTTGAAATGCCACCACATAAATTTTACGACATTATGAACGATCCATATAGTTTGATTTCCTGAGGTAGGATTTAGGACGTAGCTAACCTAACATCATGTCTCAAGTCAAACAAAAGAGCTTTTAGGCAATTTTGGTAGTGGAATCTTACAATGATCTAATATGCTTTATGGAATTTATTCTAAAGTAAGAAGATAAAGTGAAATTATCAAATGGGATTCTTCTAAAGTGCTTTTCTTGGTCACCACCCACATTTAAGGGAAGAGGGTGAGTAGTACCTAATTACGATTGACAACAATTCACATGAATTACTTTTTTTTTTTTTTTTCCTGCTCTTAATTGCTTTTATTAGTTTTAGATTAGGTGCCACAATGCTTAGCATTTTTTGGGATTTTTTTTTTCTTCTTCAAGAGTAGTTTAAGAAAAGTAATCAAAACCATGGACTAACATAAATTGTGCATTACCATTGAGCTTTGTTTATGCAATTTATTATGGATATTATAGTGAATATAACAAAGATAGAAGAAGTTTTATTTGGTTTCATTCTTGAATTTGGTAAAAATTTTGGAGATTTTCTAATTTCAATTCATAACAGATACATTTCTTTTGTTAGAAAAAAATTCCTAATCTTATTTTCCAATTATGTATATTTCTTGCGATCGAACCATCTATTATTTTAAAAAGCATTTTAGCCTTTTAATGAAGATAAAATTAACCAACAATTATTTACAAAAAATTCTGTTAAAGCAAGTTTAAATACTATTATGTTTCTAATGTAAAATGCTCATTGGTGGTACAAACATTAAAATAAAAAAAAAATAAAAAAGATTCTTTTTTTTTTTTTAAAGCAAGAAGCATATATGTAAGCATAAGCACTTTTCTTAGTCAACTTGATTATATAACTTTTAGATTCTTAATGAAAGTAATAAAGCTCCACTACTGAATAAAGATTTTTTTAAAAAAATTTTTAATATTTCTGTGCAAGTGGTTGGAATTTTTGTCGGGAGTAAATTGCTTTTTAGACATAAAAAAACATTGATGATGGATTTGTTTTTAAATTCAAGCTATTAAAGCAATTCCATAACCATAAATAAATGAACAATTAAATCAAATGAGGTTATTTCATAGGATTTGTTTGATTCTTAAAATACTCTATAAACTAAAAATATCAAATTAATTTTTTAAAAATCATCCAGCAAAATCGAAAAACAAACAAACCATTAATAGAAAAAGAAAGAGAGTTGAAGAGCAAAAGACTAGCAAGCAAAATGGGGACAGCAATTTAGATACTAAGAATAGAAAACAACAATCACAACCTGTTATGAACAACTTATAGCTTCAAAATTGCCCCAATTCAATTCCTTTTTTTTTTTTTTTTGTTATAGAAAAAATAGAAAAAAACCAAAATAATTAAAAGGGTATTGCCATTTTCCCTTTGCAGGTTTCAAGGTTTCATTCACATGATGATGAACCCTCAAACCTGCATTGCCTTTGTTAGTTAATAATGAACATGCAGTTTCAGATACCATCCAAACAAAAGGTTCGTAATTTGCATTGAGTTTCGTATAATATTCACCTTCTTTCTTTTTGGGCATTATTACTTGGTATTAATAACGATGACAATGGTCTAAAGGCATTCAAGCTTCTTCTTGCATGAAACACACTTGGCAGTCATGCATGTATATGCATGCAATGTCACTGTGGATGTGCAAAAGTTTTTTTTTTTTTTTTTTTTTTTTAACAGCAGACACATCACACATGTAATATATGCCCTCTGGCAGTCAATTCAATCAGAAAACAACACTTTTGGCCCACCATGATATATTACAAATTGTCCACCTTTGTGGCTTTAGAAACAACAATCACACAAACCCACGAAACAAATAACTGATTCTGGCTTATGATTTTACAAGTTTCATCAATTCAATTCTTTGAAAGTGACTGAACATTTTTTCTTTAGTTTGGTGGGGGTTAATTTTTGATGTTTCAAAGTTGAACGTAATGGCTTTGAAAGTAATTCTTGGTGGCGGTTTCTTATTTTGATAGGTGTAGAGATTTTAGAGCTGAAATCCCTTTGATGTGTCAGCTCAAGAAATAAAATTTCTCTCTCCGGACTTTCTTAGAGAAGTGAAAAGGTATTACTACTCCTCAGGGCAAGAAAATTCTAGTCCCTGTTTTGAGGGTTTGGTACGGAAGTTTGAAAGTTCGGTAATATTAAGAGACTAAGTTTTTAGTCTCTTGAATGGAAGCTATTGGCTCCTAAAAGGAACCTTCTTGGTTGGGGCTTTCTTACTTTGAAATTAAAAGGTACCAATTTTCTGTCAACTTTGAATCAGGAATTATTTTTTTTCGTTGGTGGGTAGGTATTAATTATTTAAAAACTTTTAGAAGCTGATTTGTGAAGAATTTACAGGTACATTTTTTGCTGCCTGTAAACAAATTGGAGAGTTGGCTTTTCTCCAAAGTAATGGCTGAAGAATTTGGCTCTTCTGCTTCTAAGAAGAGTCCCCCAATCTTCATTTTCTTCAAGGATATCGGGTATCTTTCTCAATTTTTCACTTAGCGCAACATTGTGAATTTGATGAGTTCAGAAGCTAGCACAAGTGTTTTCCTTTTGGAAAATTTGTAGTTAAAATTCTATCATTTCAGAGATGTTTTAGGAGATAATTGCTCACCTTCTTTTTTTTTTTTTTGGGTGGCAATCTTATGAGAGCAGACATGCTTTGAAGTTAGATGAACTTGGACTAGAAATAGCACAGATAGCACTGCCTGCGTCGTTAGCTCTGACAGCCGATCCAATTGCTTCTTTGATTGACACAGCTTTTATAGGCCAAATAGGTACAAGGCCATATTGAAATTCAGAGGTTCGGATGATTCACTAGGCTTTTGCTAAAGTAACTGAGATAGTTCGCTTTGATCCTTGTAGGTGCTGTAGAACTTGCAGCTGTAGGAGTTTCTATTGCTCTATTTAATCAAGTATCAAGGATTGCAATCTTCCCGCTTGTAAGTGTCACTACTTCTTTTGTTGCTGAGGAAGATGCAATCAAAAGTGTGGCCCGTGAAGCAGAGGAATCTGATAGCATAGAAGAAGGTTCCCCTAATGGTAATAGCGAAGATAGGGAGTTGATACCGAGAAGTGGTATGCTACCTCTACATTTCAAGAGTTTGACGACTGTACTCGAGTTTTCTTTGCTATGTCTTCCTAGTTTCCACATGAATTGTTTGCATTTGTCCTTTTATTGGATCACAGAATCCATATGGTTTTCCATCTTTACATTTTTTCTAGCTTCTATCTAATTATCTCAGATTCTACTGAGGCTGATTGCGAGTCAAAACCTCTTACTAGTAGCTGTAACGTTGCGAAGCCGAAATATGAACATCAAAGAAGATATATTCCATCAGCCTCTTCAGCTATGGTTATTGGCAGCATTCTTGGCCTTATCCAAGCTATAGTCCTTATAGCTGGAGCTGTACCTCTGTTGAACTTCATGGGAATTGGTTCTGTAAGTATTCCTTACAACAAGAGGAGGCTCTTGAATTTGTTCCGCAGTTATCAATATTCGTGACTTCGAGAGTTCCGTAATCTTTTAACTATCCTGACTAAAATGTCTCAATATTTTGTTTGGACAGGAATCCCCTATGCTAAGCCCTGCACAAAAGTACTTAACATTAAGATCACTTGGCGCCCCTGCGGTCCTTTTATCATTGGCGATGCAAGGGGTCTTCCGAGGATTCAAGGATACAAAAACCCCTTTATATGCCACCGGTATGCCTTACAAAACTTGAAATTGAACACTTTGTCTTATACTTTATTCTTTTCCAGCGCATTAAAACATTTCTCAAAATCTATAACATATTCTATTTGACCTCATTCTAATTTATTTTCTTATGTAAACTAATTCAGTGGCAGGAGATTTAACAAACATAATTTTGGACCCGATGTTCATCTTTGTTTTCCGGTTAGGTGTTAGCGGTGCAGCCATTGCTCACGTTATTTCTCAGTAAGTCATATATCCTCATGTAGAGAATACTTACGTCTCTTTCACGTCTTTGAAACATGCTACTTTTGTCTTGCTTTTCACATCTATATGGATATTACAGGTATCTGATAGCAATTATACTTTTGCGGAAATTGATACAGCAAGTAGACCTCATACCTCCTTCTATCAAACATCTCAAATTTGGTCGGTTTCTTCAGAATGGTAATCATTCTATCATGCCTTAGCATGCTAGGCTGGAATCCGATTAGAAAAGAAATGAAAAAATGAAAAATTGGTCCATTGGAGTCTGGTTGAATTTACACAATACAAACTATAATTGACCATCTCCTATGCCTTAAACATCACCTTCCTGTGCGTAAGCGGATTCCATCCCAATTCTTCCTGTGCAATGGCAAGAGATTTTACTAGCTAATTCTGACAAATCAAATTTCTATATACTTCAGATTTATAGTCTGAAATTTCTTGTGATCCTTTCTCATTTTGTTTGTGATTTTTTTTCCCAGGTTTTCTATTACTAATTAGGGTGATGGCTGTCACATTCTGTGTCACCCTGTCCGCATCGTTGGCTGCACGGCAAGGACCAACACGTATGGCTGCATTTCAAGTTTGCCTGCAGGTTTGGTTGGCAACATCGCTTCTGGCTGATGGTTTGGCTGTTGCTGGTCAGGTAAGAGCTGATTTGTTCATCTTCAATGGCGTAATCATTTCATTTTAGGTTTCTCTCAAGGTTATGTAAACACTGCCAATCCCTATAGATCAAGTTTACAAGAGTGAAGGCTGGCAGTTTTATTGGAGGTTTCAATTGTTTCAAGATTATTTATTTAGATGGCAAACTTCATTTGATTTTTGCCATTTCAGGCAATACTTGCAAGTTCATTTGCCAAGAAAGACTATGAAAGGGCAACATCTAGTGCTGCTAGAGTATTGCAGGTGCTGTATTTTATTTCGGAAAGATCAAAAGGCTTCTGACAACATATAATTTTCTTGTCTCCAAATGACTTTTCACATGATATCCTGCAGCTAGGATTGGTTCTGGGGTTGGTGCTTGGAGCCATACTGGGAGTAGCCCTGCAATATGGAGCAAAATTATTCACAAGAGACGCTGATGTTGTCCGCCTCATTGGCATAGGAATTCCGGTACTCCTTTTACCTTAACACGAGAAACGAAAATTACCTTTCTCACACTTAAACCGCAAAATTAATACTGGAACAAATATCGCTTTTCCTTATCAGTTCGTTGCAAGTACTCAACCCATCAATTCCTTGGCATTCGTTTTTGATGGTATCAACTTCGGAGCATCTGATTATGCATACGCAGCATGCTCGATGGCAAGTATCTAATTCCTTTATATTCAGTGAAGACTAATCAAGTAGAACTCTTTAATTTTCTTTGAAGCCGTTTAAAAAGTAAATGAAATTGCTCATGGAAAAGCAAAACAGTGGTGGATTTTGAAACATTATATTGTTTATTTCTTTACGAAAAGAAATTACCATTAAGTGAAAGTAAAAATAAAGAACTAGTTTATCACCTGAACTTACCTGAATGAGCTATACAGTTTAGCAACCAAAAGAAGAATAATGGTAATTATTCTTCTCCAGGTTTTTGTGGCTTTCATCAGCATCCTGTGTTTGTTGGGTCTCTCTGCAACCAATGGGTTTGTAGGACTGTGGATCGGTCTGACAATTTACATGACCCTTCGAGCTTTTGCTGGCTTTTGGAGGTAACTATTGACTTGCTACAAGAACCTCACATGCTACTACTTGAAGTTGTTCTGCATATAAGAGAACACCATTTCTTACTTTCTTCCACTTGCACTGCAGAATAGGGACAGGAACGGGGCCATGGGCATTTCTCAGTAGATAAAAGTGAATTTGCGAATGGTTTCGGCCTTTTATTTTGCAGATCTAGTCTATCTGAAGCTGCAACATGTTTCCATAGTTTTCTTGTCATGGAAACAATATAGTGAATACAAACAACATGCTTCGGGCTTTTTTTGCGTGGTGTTTATTTACACCCTTCTATGAATAATGTAAAGGAAATTCCATGTTCATAAATGTAAATGGAGAAAATGAAGAACTTGTATGTAACTTTTTTTTATTAGAAAAGTTGTAGCATGTAGTTTTATTCTTACAATTTCCTGCTAGCTGTACTAAGGAAAATGCCATGCATTTGTAAATAGTAATCATAAAGTGCATTTTTAGCAGTAGTTAAAATGCTAATCTAGAGAACACTTTATTGGAAAGCACTTCTGAAGAAGTCGAAATTACAAATACAAACAAAACTACATAAGGAAGCTTTAAAGCTCCAAACTGTAAGACATCTTCCTCTTGTGAGTAAGCAAACCTGTTGTTTCATTGATGGTTGCTTCTGCTCACTTCTTCCATAAAATGCTGCAGATCTTCTGGTGACAGGGATGAGAGAAATTTACCAAGCTTATAAACATTTTGCTTATTAACATTTTTCCCTGCTCTCTTAAACGAGACAAGGACAGATGGTACAAGTTCAATGATCTTTTCCCAGTTCGCGTCTTTAATCATAGAAGCGATTGCCGTCAACATATCACAAAATTTAAGAATCTCAAGGTTTCTAAGATGCTCGATTCCCACTGGAATCTCCTTTAGCAAGGGGCATGGACCAATCTTCAGCTCTCTAAGACAAGGCATTGCACCTTTGTCTATCATCATCAATGTCACTCCTTTCAATTCCAAGAGAACCAATCTTTGGAGTCTTGGGAACCAGCCATCTTTAAAATGCAATTTCTCATAATCGTATGCGTCTATAAGCCTAAGCTCTAATAAATTTGGCAAGGCTTGAAGTACGTTCATGGGATCCTCGGTTAATTCTGACCAATACAAGCCTATATTGACCAGGTTCTTAAGTTTAAATATCCAATCTGGCAGATTCTTCATATTTCCCACCAAGTAGAGGCGCTGAAGATATTGAGGAGGAGAACCCAATGATTGTATGTCAAAAGTTTCTTCACTACTTGTCGACTCTACAGTTAAAGACTCGAGGTTTTCCATATCTGCAATTGAGGCACAAAGATTCTTCCCATCTTCATTTGTAAGCTTGATGCCCAACTTTCTCAACTGCCTTAGCTTTCTAAGCTCTTTAAGTATCGTAGAGTTGGCTTGCACAATGTATAGCTCCTGAAGATCTGTTAAGGATCCAAACCCCTCTTGTACTTTCACTCCTCTTTCACGTATCCCATTATCGTTATGGTATACCAGTAGATAGCGCAGTTTCTTCAAGTTTTTTATCTCTACTGGAAGCTGAGTCACAAGAGAATGCTTCAAATCCAAAGTCTGTAAGTTGAGAAGCCTACCTATGGCCTTCGGAAGTACTTTTACTTTGGTATTTCTCACACTCAAGTAGTGCAAATGGAACAGGTTTCCCACTTCTTCGGGAAGAAACTCTATAGGAGCATCCTCAAAATCTAGCACTTTCATCAGTTTGAACTCTGCAACAAGCTTAGTCATGAAAGAGCCAGGCAGGTTGTCTACATTTAAAACGAAAACAGAACGAATCTTTGAGTCTTCAGTCCGCTCTAGGACATTTTTGATACTTTGGTTGATTGAAATGCGGCGAGTTTTGGTAAAGCAACTCAAGTCCTCTCTGCTCAAGTCCAGACAGAAACCCAAGTCTGTAGTCTTTTCGATGATAATCTCGTGCATCAGATCATGGACTCGACAACTTCTAGCTCGTCTAGAAGTATCTTTGTCTGAAACGTGCACCAAGCTTCTATCAATGAGTTCAGTCAAGTATTCTTCCCCAATTTGTTCAGAAGGTGGATGCGTGCTGTATGGGACAAAACCCTCAGCTATCCACAAACGAATTAGTCTTGCACAACTGATTGAGAAGCCCTGTGGAAATAAACCAAAGTACAAGAGACATGATTTTAAATGGTGAGGCAGATCATAATAACCTTCGGATAAAACTCTGCTGCAAATCTTTAGATGGGGATCACTTCCTAACTTGGAGCCCAAGCCATCAAGTGACCTTCGCCATTCAGAAACACTTTTGTGTTTGGTTGACAGAAGGCCAGCTACTGCAACAATTGCTAGTGGTAAACCACCACATTTTGCTACAATTTCATGGGACAATTTCTCCAACTCTGGGGGGCACCCGCCATCAGAGCCGGAAGCAAAAGCCTTTCTGCAGAAAAGTCTCCATGCCTCAACCGCAGGCAAGGCTTCAAGCTCATGGACCTGAACAAATGAAGATTGTTTGCAAAAGTCTGCAACAGCCTTGTACCTCGTTGTGAGCATTATCCTGCTGCTTTTTTTGTTTTCAAGTAAAGCATGCTCTACATCTCCCCATAATTCAATCTTCCACACATCATCCAACACAATCATGTAATTCTTGTCATGCAAGTATTGCCTCACTGCAATGATTAGGTCCTTCTCTTCCATGTTGTTCATCTCCCCTAGAGCAGACTGTCCTGATAGACGATGAAACTCTTTTATCATTTTTCTTAGCAGATCTTTCTTCATGCATTCTCTCCCCACAGTGATCCAAGCCTGGCAATCAAAGTGATTCTTCACATATTGGTTGTTAAAAAGTTTTCCGGCAAGTGTTGTCTTGCCTATTCCTCCTTGGCCCACCAATGCAACCACTGAACGTTGTTTTCTTCCATTCACCAACCAACCAATCAATATATCTCTGGCTGGCTCAATGCCAACAACTTCATCATCCTCAATGAACAGTGAACCAACTCGAGGGTCATGTGATATAGCATTTCTGGTTCGACTGACGGATCCTTGCTCTATGGACCTAAAGCTATAGTGCCTTCCTCTTCGTTGTATATCAGCAAGTGATGATTTGATAACTTCAATCTTGGAGGCAATTCCATGGTGCAGTTTCAGTACATTTATGAAGCAAAAAAATTTTGTAAGTTGATAAGTAAGACCACTACCTCTAGCAAGCTTTGCCTCTTTTAAAATGTACTCATCGATCACATCTTCAATGCGAAAAGCTTCTTCCCTCACTTGTTTAACCCATGTTTTGACACCTTCATTGCTCTCTCCTTCTTGTTCTGCAGCTTCCCTTGCATCCGCATCCTTGAGGAAAGATCTGATGCTCTCTAATTCATTTTTGATGGATTGAACTTCTTGCTTTGTGCCGCCTAACAAATTGATTTCTTGCACAAGAAAGGAACCCAAGGTTTCAATAACAAGATTCACTGCGGCGTCTGCCATATCTTAAGTAAGAATTTGCAATATCAATCAGAGGATTCTCTATGAATTTTTCCAGGATCAATAAGTGTGATTGTGATTGATCATCCAAAAGGCAAGAGAAGACTTTGACTTGGAAAAATGGATGCATTTTTATTTTTTGTCATTGAAATAAACAAGTAGAAGGCCACTTTCACAAAAGATGGAGGTAGCTGTCAAGATTTATAATGGGCCACCTCGGCCCAGCCCAACTTTTGTAGATTTGAATTCAACCCTGCAAGACCACCCCCCCACCCTCCATTTTATTCAAGCAAACAGAGTTGAAAATTGAAAATCTGGATTACAACCGCCGCTCAGATGATACTCCTGAATAGTTGAGGTTCTGGATTCATCAAGTGCCCGCATATGTATGGTCCCTTATTTCATTTTTATTATCCATCTCACAAATGTTAGTAGAGTGATGGTGTCTTCTGAATGTTAACAAGGTAGGAATTTAGGTTTGTATCTTAATACAACTGATCTAGATTTGTCTAAATAGATTCTTGATTTTTTAAAAAAGAAAAAAAATGGAAGGTTAAAATTCAATCATTACAACAAACCTAATTAGAAAATGACCAAGCAATGCTTTTTTCCACGTACACCCAAATGAAGTCCCTTAAAAATAGCAGCAGATAAAACTAATCTGCCTAAAGCCATTCTGCCTCTCATCGAGGCGTGTACTCGACTAATTAATAATGTAGAGAGAAGAAGTAAGTGTTGATGCCGAAAAACGACCTTAACAATTGAAATTATTTTCTAGGGAATAGCAACATGAATCCAAGCTCAAATATCAATCCAACTGCAACTTCCCACACCTGCCAACCACAGAGCGCAAAACCAAGCTTGATGAGTAAAAAGATAAACAGCCCGCAGCTTTGGTTTGTAATGTGCTACCTCAAAACAAAGTTGATCGAGCTGGTGACTCGCGTCCTTTATGCATTTTACTGCCCACCTCTTCCCCGATATGTCTGAAAATGAACTTACTTGAAAGTAATGACATTGTGGAGTCGAAGTGAGAAAAAGTGGAGAGCTTGCTACCATGGTCAATCTAGCTACTCAGTCTACCTGCCAAGGTGCCCTCAATGACTTTTCTCACCTGTCGCCCGCTCTTGCTTTTGAACTACTTGCCCGAAACCAAGTTGAGATAGGCATTAGCTTCTAGCTTTTAGCTGTTTTTTGATCTTATCTGTATGCCTCACCTTGGTTGACATGCAACACTTTCTAGCAATCTTTGGTAAAGGCAGTGCATATCGAGACGTTTACAAAGTCGTTAAAAGGTCAAGGGAATATAGAAGAGCTCGAGTGCACTTTGTCCAAGGTATGACCTCAATAATGAGAGAATAACAAGTGAGCGAGACCGGCTCAAGTATGACCTCAATGCCTAGAATGAGGAAAATGCCCGTCTCCCAGAAGACTCGGTAATTGAAAAGCTTGGCATTCAAAACTCGCCTAACAGAAGACTTGGTAAACTTGGTAAAATCTACACACATCCTCTATTTTCTATTAGTCTTTTTCGCTATTAACACATTTGGTAAAATCCGCATAAGCTTCAGGTTATGTTTATAAATCAGGCTACCAATATAGGCTACTAATTGTACTCATGAGGTTGGCTCAACGGTAGTCGATTCCAAGCATGTTAGGGTTGACTGTATTTCTCATGCCATTAGAAAAATTAACCCAAATAAAAAAACTACATAAATTTAATTGAGATAGGAATTTGATTAAAGGTGTTCGAGTTGGGACTGCCCTTGTTCATTTTTATGGCAAATGCAGGTGTATTGACAATGAAATGTGAGAAAGATTTATATAGTATTTTGTTTGAAATCTAAATAAATATGAATTTTCTTTGAAGTCTGAATGGATCTAAATATGAATATGTAAATAATTTTTTTTTTTTTAAATTTAAATATATGTTGTATCTTGTTAATTTTTATAAATAAAAAAACTTCTTAAACATGATTATTTAACATTTATCTCCTTACAAATAAAAAAAAATTAAATTTTATAATTTAAGAAATAAATATATTTTATAAAAATATTTTTAAGATATAATATTTACTTTTCATTCATATTTTTCTTATTCTTACTTTTTCTATTTAGGTATAAAGTTTAAAATCAGTATCGGTTAAAATCTGCAAACAAATTTTGGAAAAGCTACTACTTACGTTTAGTAAAGTATTTTCAATAGCATTATGAAATTATTACTTTAAACGTACAACTGCTTAGCCAAACAGATTCAATAGCTAAGTTAATAACAGCTTCTTCGTCTTAAACGGATCAATGGCATTGAATAAAAGCATTTCTCACCCTGTTGTCATATAAACACTGGTAGAAGTATCGAACTGTACACAGCAATTTTGCAGCGACAGAAAATGTAAGATTTTCCACATTCCATAAGACTTGTTGAATCGTAAACAAAAACATGAAAGATTCTACGTGTTTCTGTTTCTGTGGCCTTTATATTGAACTCTATAAATCTCTTTGCCGAAAAGTTTCACACTCCCAAGATTCTGCGAATTCGATTTTCATAGTCTATACCAGATTAGTGGGTCAAATTTCTCAAATGCAATAAGATGGAACTATTTTAGAATTTTCTCAGCAACCAAACACAACAATCTCACAATCATAAGAAAGCAATGAATAAATAAACATTTGAAGTCGCACTAAATGCCTGAAAAAGGGACCAGCCCTTCACTAAATTATCACATCGATTCCTTGTAATAGAGAAATTTGGCCCACACGTGACATGAAAATTTAAGAATTCCCCACTACAGTAAAGCACAACAACTAGAAGGGAAAAAAATAAATTTAGTGGGGTTGGGCATCAAATCTGGGTGCATGATACCTTAAAGCACCATATCATATAAGAAAGTTGATTCCACATCACATCTCACTTTCATAAGATAAGAAATAAATTCCTCACTCCACCATTCTCATTCATTTGCCACCCACAAACGCATCTTCTCAATAAAGATTTTGAAAGCATCGAAAGAAACTTTCCACCATACCCACTTATTGGGTTCCACCTCATTACAGATCCCAAAGCATTAAAAATGGAACAAGTAGGCATATCAAAAGAGGGGAGGATAACAAAATTATTGAGATATTGAAAGAATATTATTGAATAACAATCAAATATATTCAATCTTTCACAATGTTCGAACAATAAATATCAATAATGAAAAAGGGGACAGCAATTAGCAAACCCCCTGATTCATAGAAGAAAAAATAAGAGACCTAGATTACAGAAACTGTAGCACGAAAAATACCCAAAACTGGGATCAATATTTGCTAATACAGAGGGAGTTTGCCATTCCTTCCTGACTTGTATCGTAATGAAAATAAATAAATAAATAAATAACTCTTTGAAGTTAGCCTTCCTCTGCCTAGTATTATTACCGTTATCTTCTTAACTGCATACCACAGACTAACTGAATAATAAATTAATATTTCAGTTTTAACTATGTCATAAAACTGTAAAAATGGATTGCTTGGCTAAGCAACAATCTGATCAAGCTGTAACTGATCAAGCCATGCTCCCAAATGATCACCAGATTCACTCTGAGGGTTTAAATTAGCACCCTCTGTAGGGAATGACATGCTTGAAGGTGGAGCTGGAGTTGTTTCTTTCATCTTTGAGGGAGTTTCCCTCATATGTGATTGAACTGTGGAAACATCAGGCCCCTCTCCATTGTGACCAAATGAATGTGATCTACGCAAGTGATTCAGTTCATCAGCCTGTATAGACCAATCTATTTTCATGCTGGGGGATTCCAATTTTGACCAGGAATTAAGCACAGAACCAATAGGACTGTCAGATTTGAGATCACATGAGAACCTAGGCCCAGGATCACGTAAACTGAGGCTGTGTAATTGTTGCAGCAGCTTCTCACGTGGAGTAAGAGTGGATACGCGAGGACTCATTGGAGATATAGGCTCCATCTTCCGAGGTGACATTCTACCGGGGGTAGAAATACCAAATGAAGCTTGCAAGAGAGGATGATCAACATTCTTAGGAGAAAACACATTTGTGTTGATTGGAGATGACAGTAGTTGGTTGAGCACCATTGACTTATGTGAAGGAGAAAAAACATTTGAAGCAGCAAACTGATCAGAATATTGAGGAGATGAGATCTCAGGATAGGAAAGTTGATCAAGCTTTGTGGGTGTTAGGCTGTTCAAACGAACAGACAGATTTCCTCCAGAAGAAGTACCAAACTGAGGCTGAGAGTGAGAAAACTCATTAATTAGCTGATTCTGCATTTCAAAATCCTGCAACATGCCAAGATCCTCAACTGGAATGTCTCTTGCATTGAGTGACGATCTCAATCGACTTGCTTGAAGGTTACTGCTCGGAAGATGCAAAGTCGGGATGCTTTGCTGAGGCCAAGCCATGGACGAGCGTAAGATATCATTACTGGGAGTCATTGGAGGAGTAAATGGAGAAGGTGACATGGCAGAAACAGCTGAAGGGGAACCAGACAACATATTCATAGCCGTGGCTGACTGCGGAGATGGCATCCCAGATCCAGTAGATGCATAAAGTGGTCGTAGTTCATCTAATGCATGAGCGAAGAAGCACACCCGACGTATACAACTTGTGCCATCTTTGCAGAGTTTAGTCCTATACTGAGCTGGGTGGAGCCAGGACTCAAAAATTCCATGCGCATATTCACACATATCTCCACGGCTGCATGCCCCCTTACGATGATCTGGGCACGGCATACAACTGTAATGGAACTTTCTAGGGTCTCTTCTCCTTGCATTCTCACCGGGATGAGCAAAAGGGCACTCGGTCCAATCATGGGAATAAGCTCGAGAACATGGCCGGATCTTAAATGAATACATGCGGAATTCATCAGATGCATATATGCTGTCCTTGATGTCAGGAAGAGATGGATCGATGGGGTATTCTTTCTTCTCTGGTGCAACAAAAGCATGCACATCATCAGACTTGCAAGTAAGAGAAGATAAAGAACTATCATCTGAGGATGATGAAAGAGATGAACTAGATCTCAAATCGACACTTGAAACCTGCAGTTCATCAAAACTATCTGAACTACCATTCTTCAAAAGGTCTTCAAGGGACACCCTTGAATCAGGGACATTTGGATGGACAACAATAACATCAAATGGACGATTCCCATGGGCATCAGTAAGATTAGAATCAGCACCAGCAAATAAAAGCAACTTGACAACATCGACAGCATTCACAGATCCACCAGAAGCAGCACAGTGTAGAGCAGTGCTTTTATCCAGGCCACAAGCGAGATTTACACCGGCCTTGGTCAAAGACAGAATCAGTTTAACAACATCTACACTTCCATACTCAGCAGCAACCATTAGTGGGGTCCTATGCTGAAGAACCATCTTTTTCGACAAGCGTTGAAAAGAATACCAGAGTCCAACTTCACAGACGGCAGATGTGTCACAAATACTTTGTTTAAAACCCTCAACATCATTATCAGCAGCGAGTTCGAGTAAACGAGAGAAAGAATGATCAGATTTCATGGTTTCAGTCGGACTACTCATATTTCTATGTAGTGATGACTTGCTTGGTGGGGAGGCTGATGGAGCCGAAGCCTTAGAATTCAACTTCTCTGAACCACCACACATGATTAAATAGTTTTGAAAGAACAATCTGAAAAGAACAATTCCCACAAATAGTCAACTACTGATCTACAGCACTAAGCACATGAAGAATATGCAGAATTCCAAAAACAAATCCGATCATGATAATGATTCCTTAGCATCAATTCCCCCACTCAAAAGATAATAAAGGAACATAAACAAAAAACACCCAACAATCTATTTAACAAAATGAAAGCTACCCAATTGAAATAAATCAACTATGAAACGCATAAACATAAAACTCACCAAGAATTTGCAGACAAGCAAGGCGTACGGATTGCTTATTCAGAAAGCAAAACAAGGAGTCAATCAAGATTAGAATTTCAGAGGTTTTTTTAGAAAATAAGTGCGGCTGCAAATCCAAAAAGGAAAAGAAATAAAATCTCTCAATATATGCGGGAAATAATATACAGTCAATAATTATCGCCCAAGAATTTTTTTTTTTAAACGTTTCCTATTCTGATCTGGGTAATAAAAACATAAAAGAGTAGCAAGAACAAATAAGATAATTTAGAGAAAATAAATAAATAAATAAATTCGAATATAACAGAAACAAAACCAACTGGTTGAAGTTACTAAATCTTGTAAAATTTAAAAAAAAAAAAAAACAATTTTTCTAACACGTTTTCTCACCAAACCAACGGAAAATCAAATCATAAATATTTTTTTATCCATTTTTGATAAACTAAAATCTAATTTCATCAAACAGTCACGTCACACTAACATACCAACCGCGCACACAAAAAATAATAAAATTTAATTAACAGAGGTAAGTACATTCCATCTTAGCAAATTAAATAAAAAAACGAAAATTCAAATCAAATTTAAATGAAAGCTTACAGAATCAGGAGAGTACGATCATTTATAGCAAAATCCACCAAGAACACATTTTGGGTATGTTTTTGAAAATTTGAAATTGAAATTTTGAGAGGTGAACTTTTGCCTCTTCTTGTATTCATATGAATTTGAAATTTGGACTGAAATGAGAGGGTTTTAAAATATTTGGTTATAGAGGTGGGTGACCGGAGGCGAAGGTGAGAAAGAAGGGTGGAGTAGGTGAGTGGAAGTGGGGTTGGTGACCGGATAAAACGGTAGAAGATGAAAAAGATCGCGGGCGCGTTTTTCGGGTGGGTGGGGCACTAGATTTTTGGGATCTGAAAATCGGAGCCTTTGGTGGAGCGGACCTCCGGTACTGGTCAAAGTTCAAATTCAGTCAAATATAAAGTTTTTTTTAATTAAAAAAGAATAAAAAAATATGTTAGAATTATTATTTAAATTTCTTTTTTTCTAAAACATACTCGATTCAAGAAAAATTAGCGCTGGACTAGCATGATTCTTGTCTTTTTAGGTGGCGTTTGGTTTAAAGAAATGACTGAGATCGAAAGGGGAGAAAAATAAATGAACAGAGAAGAAAATGGAAAAGAAGAAAGGGAAATTCAATTTGCATTATTTAGTTTGCTATAAAATTCTAACAGAAAAAAAAAAAATTACAAACTTCTTATTTAAAAAATTAGAAATATAACCGCAACACTGGTGGTCACTCACTTCTTTATTATAAAATAATTGAGTAAAAATAATATTTATTTTTAAAAAATGTAAGTAGAGCTGGCGTGTACGAGATTTCAGAAAAAGTCAGTAGAAAGTAAACTGGTGTCTCATGAAATTAAAAAGAAAAAAAAAAAAAAAACTTTAGGATTCAAAAGTGGTAGATCTAACTCGCATAAAGCTTGTACCGCACTATAGGTTACCTTTTGAATTTAGTATAAAAAGATTTCACGAACCCAACTTTATCTTACCCAATCCCCTTACACCGTTGAGTCACTTGTTAGAAGCTTTTATAAATCTAAAAGCGTGAATGAGATTTGGATACTACGGTGTCTTTTAAATTATCTCTAACTCTCTCTCTCTTTTAATTAAAAAAAAAATCTCGATAAATTCTAATGTAAAATTTAAAATAACAAATGAAGCAACTGATGGTAAAGGTCTTAACAACATAATTTCATGAATAATATAGGAGCATGTGCTTAGTATGATGTAGCATCATAGAAGCTCATAAATTAGCAACAGAGAAAAAAAAAAAATCATGAACGAGCTATAGTGGCAGATTAAGGCAACCAAAACTTTCTAAAGTTTTGTTTTAATGTATTATATAGAACAAATCATGACATTAGAAATGAAACTTATGTAGGCACTCTACTTTTATGCAATAATGAGACATCTTATTAGGCATAATAATAATAAAATGGTGGAATATGTTTGTGTAATGCACACATGAAACATGTCGATCATAACTTATAAACACCCACTGGTATGAGTTGCACAAGTTTATAAATTTACATAATTAATTTCTAATCTAATTAAAATTATTTTAAAATAAGTGTGAACTCTTTTGGATTTGATTTGGGTTTTCACAAAAAAATCAAGTCGAACTAAATCCAACCTAAAAATTAAGCCAAATCTAACTAAGTTGATTTAATTCTGAATTAAGTTGTTTTGGGTTTTTTTATTTTTTATTTTTTAAATTCAGTTTGAAATTAATTTCGATTTCTAATTTTTTTAAATTTTTTTAACGAGAAAAAAGAAAAAAAAAAAAAAGAGAGTACACACTACACAAATAAATGAATCTGACCAAACGATAATAATTAGTCATTCAATTAATTGATTCCCTTGTTTATTACAAAATTAATTATTTATCACAAGTTCACCTCTCTCTCTCTCTCTTGCTCCTCTTCCTTTTCTCTCTCTATAGGACCACCACCTCAACTTCGTGGAGCTCGCCGCCGTTGACTACCATGCCGACCCCCACCACCACCTCCGCCGCCGGCACCACCGTCGGCAACAACATCCTTCTACGCGTCACCTCCGGCGAGCGTGACGACAAGCTCAAGGCTCTACGAGAACTCAAGAACCAAATCATCGGCAACCGGACGAAGAAGCTCTCGTTCCTCAAGCTCGGAGCAGTTCCCACCGTCGCCGGAATCCTATCCGACGCCGTATCGGCTGTTGATGTCGCCGATAATGATGAGAATAATAGGATTGTTAAGGATATTATTGTGCAGTCAGCTGCAGTGCTTGGCAGCTTCGCTTGCGGCTTCGAAGCCGGCGTCCAAGCCGTGCTGGACGCCGGCGCCTTTCCTAATTTGTCGCGGCTCCTTTCTTATACTGATGAAAAGTTAAAATTTCATACCTTTGATCTTTTTTCGCTTTACTATTACATAACTTTTAAATTCAAATTAGCGAAAGTTTTAAACCTTTGAATTATTTTAGTTTCCTTGAACTCATGGTAATTATGCACCACATTGACCAATAATCAATGATCTAGTTTTAAAATTGGCGATTTTAGCGACATATTGATTCAAAGAGGTTGCTTGGTGGAGGAGATGCTGTTGCATAAGTCATATATGGAGGTGATGGTGTCTTGGACATATCTAGTTCCTCCAGTTTTAGTAATATCCCAAATGGGGATTATATTTCCGCATTTTGATGAAAGCTAGGAAAAAGGATGATGAAAGAGGAGATAATTCATGCTCTTCAATTATTACTATTGTTATTTTAATTACCAAGGGATTTGCTGACGTGTGTATTGAGTATGATTGTGAAGATTATTGTTGGATCATGCTACCTTTAGTAGATAGGATGTTTGCGTGCTATAATATCCCAGATAGGCGGTCTTCATTCATCTACTATCATGCTTATCAGACCATTGTGTTACAATGTTGTTCTCCTAAAATTCCCAAGGTTGATAACATTCATCATGCTATAGGAAGAGAAACTGTCAGAGCTATTTAGAATTGATCTCACTGTAATGTGTTGAACACTCAAGAGATTTGTGTTATGTGTTAAGTGGGAAATATTTTTGTTTTGCACTTGCGGTTTTCACAGAACTGACCCTGTTTCGTGTAACTCTATGTGTATGTGACTCTTATGGGTTTTTTTGGTTCTCCAGGTGGTGGATGCTGGTGCTCGTTCCCTTAAGATGATTTATCAATCAAAAATGGCTCCAAAGTATGATTTCCTTCAAGAGGAAAATATGGAGTTTCTTCTTTCGTTGCTGAATAATGAAAGTGAAAATGTTAGCGGGCTTGGTGCAAGTATTATTTCTCATTCTTGTAAGACAAGTCTAGAGCAGAAGTTGTTGTTTGATGCAGGAGTTTTAAAGAGGCTTACTAGCCTTCTGGGAGGTTCTCTAATTCAGAGAGATGCCAGTTTAGAGTCTATAGCTACAATTTTCAAAAACAATCCTGAAGTTGTTTCAAAGTTTGTAGGACCTGACACTGGAAGAACTTTGAGTTGTATAATTGACTTAGTAAAGGATAGGTTTGCCCGGACAAGATTGCTGGCTTCATTGTGCTTGATTGTCATAAGAAATTCTTCCCCTTGCTATTTGCAAGATGTAGGAATCAAAACTAAACTGATAAATAATCTACTTGAGCTTCTTGATGATCCTGGTCAAGTTGGGGATGAAGCTTCCTTTGCTTTTTCTAGTTTAATAGCAGGAAAGGAGGATATGCAGAAACTAGCATTTGAGGTTGATGGCGTTGATAAACTTTACAACCACTTGCAAAAAGGTTCCTTACATCCCCGGCGTTTTGAGGGTATATTACTGGCATTAGCTGACATGTGCTCGAAGTTGGAATTTTGTCGGTCTAGATGTTTGTCATTGCAGGTCTGTCGTGGTGTGCGTGTGTTATTTTAGCATTTTTGTCATTTCTAATTTTCCTGTTTTATTTATTCCTTTTCTATAAAACTTTCCTTGTGTTTGCGTGATTTCGTCATTTCTTTTAATGTATCATCACTATAAGATCTGCATTGGTGAATTGAGTTTTGTATGTCCAATTGTATAACTAATAGTCATGAAGCTGCCTTATTATTACTTGTCCTAGAATAGGCACCAAATATTATGATTTTTTCTGTTATTTTCCTTTTGCTGTCTACTAGCTTCTCTTTGGGCCTCTATCTCTGGAGCTTTTCTGGATACTTCATTTTTCTCCATCCATTTTACTGATAGAGGATCTTGGATTGAATTTTTAGTTTTTTGATATTTTTGGTAAGTCAAGAGGACTTGGTTTTTATAGATTTCAGTAAGAGATATATTGTCGACAAATGTAAAGATCTCTTCCGTTCTCCTCATAGTTGTTCTTAAGCTTAATTTCAGAAGATTAAAAAAGAAAAATGTTCTTGAGCTTTTCCTGACAGCTCATTCTTCTTGAATCTCATTTTACCCGTATAGGTTTTCCTTTGTTTCTTTTTTCTTTTTTTTTTTTTAAAGCTTTTGAATAATTGTCTATCATATTTTTACAATCCATGACAAATGAGTGGTTAATTTACTTCTTTTGAATATTGTACCGCTCAAAGTACAAAATTATAATGGTCAATATTATGCTAAATTTCTTGAAATATAAAGGCACAGAGATTTTCTTATAATTGAATAAATGTAGTCAAATAGAATATATAATTAGTAAGCTTTCAAAATTCTTGTCTAAAAAACTTCACTGATTCACGGTTATTCTCCTTGAAAATAGGTATTGAGCATGGTAGTTGATGCACTAGCTCATGACTGTTCTGATGTACGTAGTGCTGCTTGCATGTGCTTAAGAAGTGTATCTCGATCAATCAAGGTTTGCATTATATATCTTAAGCTTTGTGTTACCAAAAAGATTTGAGTTTGATACACATTCTTGCTGATAAAATTCATTCAGAATTTGAGTGCAGGTTCTTTTATGAATGAAACAGTTGTTATTCCCTTGGTTCGGCTTTTAGATGACACTTCTACTGCTGTCCAGGTTAGCACTTTTATATTTACTTTTCTAGAAGAGTTGCTGTAAAATTTGCCTATGAACCTGATAGATTTTTTGAAATAACTTGGGTTCATGCAATGGCATCTAATAAATATAACCTACTGAGTTTGGTGCTATTTTTCTTATTGTTTTTTAGAAAGTCGGGACAGACAATATCTAATAGTTTTGACTGGCCGCAGAGTGTGGTGTTTGGATGGGAAACAAAATGCATTCTAGCCTTTGGATGCAATTTGTGTTGTCATCAATGCCGATTTCTGCTATTCCCCCCCCCCCCCCCCCCGCGGTCTCTCTGAAAAAGAACAAAGCATATGAACTCTTTCTGATTGTTGCAAAGAATTATTTGTGTGTAAACTGATGAAGACATTAATTCTTTCACGTCAGAGCTTATGAGAATTGGCAGCCAACTTTATGATCTTGAATTTGTTTCTGGTGTTAATAGTATTGATCTTTATGAAAACACTGTTTGAAAGTTACTTTATGGATGAAATGAGGGAAAAGTGCATTATAACTGTGTTAATAGTCTTCATACCCTATTTACCAGGTGGCAGCTCTCGGTGCTATCAGCAACATAGTGGTTGACTTTACGACTCGTCGGTCAACTTTTATACGTTTGGGTGGTGTGAAGCTGCTTGTTCAGTTATCAAAATCAATGGATTCAACTATCAGGTTAAATGCTCTGTGGGCATTGAGGAACTTGCTTTTCCTAGCAGAAGACAGGTGCAAGGAAGAGATATTTATGGAGCTTACAGCATCATTATTAGCAAGTCTCATCTGCGGTAATGACCTAATTTTGCTTCTGGCCTTCCTCATTTCTTTTAACTATGGTAATGCCAAAAACAATTGAAAACCATTTTTTAATACTGCTTTTACACTGCAGATCCCGAACCATCTGTCCAAGAGCAAGCTTTGGCTCTTGTTCGCAATCTTGTTGACGGACGTATAAACTCTGTTGAGTATATCTTTGCTGAAGATGGTATTATATTAGATGCTGTGGGGAGACAATTACGGATTGCATCTAAAGCCGAAATTGAGATACAGGTTAGGAGTTTTTTCTTGGTAGGAACGTCTGGGAAATTATTTTTGGAACCAGTAAATCCTATGGAAATGTTAAGGTGAATTGTGTATTTTAATTGTGACATCTTGTTAATGCTAATCTATAACATGACACGTCTTTTATAATTGTGTTGATAAATACCTCGTTGATTGAAGCTACATGCGGACCAGTGGGGCATGCACCGTCAACAACTCATTTTTTATTTTATTTTATTTTTAGAAAATAATAAGTGAAGATTTTTGCATGAATTTTTTTACCTCTAGTTATTCATTAAAATATATTTATGATGAATAAATTTTTTTTGCTTATTGTACTTCACATTTGTTAAAATCTTGCTCCACTTAGTATTTATGGTTAAAAAGTTTTTTATTGGATATCGTGTACAAATAACTAATCACTTTAAATCACACTCATATACACAATGATTTCTTTTTAATATAAATGTTGTAACTAATTAAATACAATGCAGTAAGCTTTTTGAATGTGGACATGTGATATGAAGAACTTGTAAAATTATATTATTAGTTTATTATTTTTATTACATACTTTGTTTACCGTTTGGTCTTAATATTTGCCCCCCCCCTCTCTTCAAAAAAAAAAAAAAAATCCTTTTTGGCTTAATAGCATTAGTTGAGTATATACAATTCAAACTTCCATTTTGTTGAACATGAAATTTTTGAAAGGTTCTCTCACACAGTCTGTGAGAAAGTCCCACACAAATTCTCTGAGACACTTATACGAATATATATGTTTTTATAAAATATAATATACCTAAAAAAGATTAATAAAAACATATCTTTTTTTAACTTTTTATCTTCATTATTGATTCTATTAGTTGGATGCCTAGATTTTTTCTAATGTCCAAACTTCAGTCTTGAGCTATTGGATGCATCCAACTTTACGCAGCTCACAAGAACTTGCCAAATTTATTGAATCTTTAAAAGGAAAGGTTGCAACAATAAGGTTGCAACAATATTTAAGGTTACATTTGATGTTTAAGCATTCGATATTTAAGGTTTTGCGTGCTTATTTTCTTTCAGTGTCTAAGGACCTTCAATGGCGGCACATTTTAAAATACCTTCTTTTTAGTTATTTAAGAGCTGAATCGCGTGAATGTATACATTTCACGAGTGGTTGTGAGTTTCAACTTCATTGACTGCCTCAAGAGTGATGTTCTGATGTTGAAGAAATCTGAACATCTTGATTTTAGAATATCTCTTGTTTACTAAATCTTCTTGCCATTTTGTTTTCAAGGTGTAGTCTTTGTATTGTTTTAAAGTGCTTGTCATTTTAACAACAAAAATGTGTAGAGTATTTTGAAATTTTGGAGGAAGTTAATATGAAAATTTACTAGTCATGACCCCACTTTATCAAATCCTTGGCCTCATCACCGAGATACCTTGTATAAAAGAGCATGGACAGTTTTATTACCTGTGCCTTTAGAGAATGTTAGGATACTGACCTCCATAGGATCTTTAACTTCTACTGTATATCTAGAGGTGAAGGTATAATGTATACTAACTACCACTCTACATTGTTACATCAATGTATTTGGTGGAGTTGGTGAAATAACATACCATTAATAAAAAAAGAGAATCAGGGCTGCTGCAATTGGAATGTATTACGGGTAGAATTATCTAAATCTAATAGATGTTGATGACATCAATTTCAATTGTAAAATCTCCAAGCTAATCGCTAATGTATTTCTATGGAAATAATAATTGTGATTTGATGTATTCATATGATACATCTAAGGAAACTATTTAGATTAGAACTTTAATATCTGAAAAGTTATTTCATTATTTTCATCTAAAAGAATGTGGCCATAATTTGGGCATGTTGAAGGTCGCCTGGAAATTGAGCTGCATATATTTTTTTTAAGTAATATTATTAAACCGTGGCAATAGTAGCTTTCTACTAATATAATTAAGGAACTGCCAGTGGCCTATTTGATATCGTCATGAGTTCTAATGATGCATATATTGATATGCACAGATAAAAGAACCGGTAACTAATAAATATATTTAGTTGAATTTGTGAAGACACTTCCTATTTGTTTGTTAAAATCGAGTGTTTGGAAAGTTTATATATAGTTGTTTTTCTTGTTTGATTACAGTTTGCTAATTGTTGCATTGCCATGCTTGGAGTATTATTACGTTATATGGAGTATTATTACGTTATAAAAGTGTTGACACTATTGCTTGTTTTGATACATGATTTCATTCCTATGTTTTTTCACTGTGATTTAAGCATGTGTTAGGATACTTGGCAGAAAAAATTAGCGCAAGTTATTTATCATGTAATGTTGGTATGGTTGTGTTACCTTGTTATGTAGAGTACATATGAAATTCATCCCTGAAATGAGAGAAAGATGATATTTGTGAGGGAACCATGGGTGAACAAGATTTTAAATCAATATTAGATATCTTTTGGTGATTACTAAAATTAATTTTGATTTAGTAACTTGTGTTTTTAGACTCTTAGTACATACTAGCACAGGAATGCTTCTGGGAATTGACCGTTTTCTTATCTAATTTTGCTGGTTGTGTCAATGTGTAACCAGGGTGCTTTAAAGGGCATGAGTAACTGTGTTGGTTTTTCTTCGAAGTAACTTGAATGTCTTATTTGGACCATGTGTGGTAGCAGGGTGTGGCTGCATTTTTCCTTCATACCTAACTTATGATACCCAAAATCCTTGTCATGTAGGGAATGTATGTGCTCAGCAATGTAGCGACTGGGAAAGAGTCTCATAAGGAAGCAGTAATGGACCAACTCCTCCTGCGTGCAGAGAATAAGGCTCAGTCTTGTATAATTAAGTTTCTACAGAGTAATGACAGCCGCTTACGTACAGCTGCTGTCTGGGCTGTATTAAATCTCACATGTTCATCAAGTCCAGGTGCATCTGGCAGGCTTGTGAAACTACGTGATGCTGGCATAGTTTCTCACGTCAAGAGTATGGTGAACGATCCCTGCTTGGATGTCAAGGTCATTTATTTTTCATCTCTATTTGGATTTCTTATAGTTGTTTTGATGTTTGGCTTAATGACATCTAGATTTTCTTTGGTGCAGCTTCGTGTTAGAACAGCGCTAGGACAATTTTCTAGTTTTGATGATACCTTGGTATGATCTTCGATTTTCCTAGTGAAGTGATACTAATGCAGTTTCTCAGTTGTGGGTTTCACCTTATTTGTAAGATACTGTGCATCTTTTCACCGGCGGCTTCCAACAACGAGGTATGTGTTGGTTAAGTTAATGTCAGCTTCAGTTACAGTCATAGAATTAGAGTACTAATTTGGTAATGCAACAGTCAAAATGAGGGCTTTTCTTGTGTGCCTTCATTTGCTTGTGTATGCTTCGAATGCACCGGTGATCTTGTGAATAAATTTCTCTCTCCACGTTGTTGTTGTTCCTCTTTCTGCAGGCCTCAACATATTGCTTGCAGTTTTTAACAGTCAGAGCAGTAGGAGAGCTTTCTCATGTTGTAGATCCCTCCAGCAAGGTTTTATTTGTAAATCTTATTACCTTGATACATACATATTTATGTCCAATTTTTTGTATGTATCAGATCATTGTATTGATATAGAAACTGTAATGTTGTACCATGTAGCTTGTATATTGCATTTCAAATCTGCATCCATTTTCCGTAATTTTGAGCAAGAAATTTCTAGCTTAAAAACCTAAATGTTGGCACGTTGCTGTTTCAATAGCTTATGTGGAAGCTTTGTTTGTTTGGTACTATGGACACAAAATGTTACAATATTGTTATCTATTATTTTGTTTATTACCTGGTCAAAGTATGTATGGCGCGGAATTTGTATCTTTTTGAACTTTGAATCAAGGATATGTTCTTTGTTACTCTGTTTGGAGGAATGAACTAACGTTATGCCCAAGTTCTTTGTTACTCTGTTTGGAGGAATGAACTAACGTTATGCCCAAACTTGGGCAGCTCTAGTGTTGGTACTACTGTGGCTATGCTCTTGCTGAACGGAAACTCCTAAACGGTTAAGTTTGTCAGTGATTGAAGATACAAACAAAGGCTTGAAAACTTAGCCAATGACTGATCAGACTGTTCTGGGAATTCTCTGCCTTGGATGGCTGAGTATGAATCAGTGAACGCTGCATAATGCAGAGGGTCATGGAGTGACATTGTTACTGTAGCCAAGCAAATGACAACTAGGCAGTAGTTTTCTTTCTGAGTGGCAAGATTAAGACAGACTGTTAGCAATCTGTGTCCCGTTATATGTCAGAATTTTTAAGTTTGCCGCCTGATCTTGTCTGTTGAAGGAGGAGGAAAGAATCGCCAACTATTTTAGATTTTCTATGAAAAAGAAAAAAGGCACCCGAACTCGTAAGTTTTGCTTTGATGTACCGGCAGATTCCCTATGATAGACTATTAGCAATTCGTGCACGTTTAAGTTACTGATTTTTGTTCGTTTTGGGGAATCGAACATGCTTTTGTTGAATGCGGAACTATATTCATTTTTAAAACCTTGGAGGTCTATACATACGTATATTAGGTCAAATCTGGAAGGTCTCTATATCACGTGCTCTTGTTGAATCAATACCTCTAAGCGGGGGCAATAGAGCCGGTGCACTTTTCTGCTGTCGTTGGTCTTTTGTTTTGACATAATTATAATAAATTTTTATTTTCTTGCGGGAGAGGTTCCCCAGTCAAAGTGCGTATCTGGCTGTATATTAATGCGAATAATAATAACAATAATACTCCTATGAATAAAAAAGAAGAAACAAAAAAAAAAAAAAGCTCAAAAATTCCAAAAATAGGACGCAATTAATTAGTAATTTAACGGTCGGTGATGCTGCAAGGCAGGTAAGCAACCTATTACGTGACAATGGAATCTCTCTCTTCTCCGCGATATTTTAGTTTCTTACGAAGCAAAGAATCCATCATTTCTCACGCACTTAAGAACGCGTGTACATCAAACTCCACGTAGAGGGGGGTGTAAGAGGAAAATACAATCACCGAATGGTATATGATTACAAAAGGTGTGAATGAATGAACCTGTAACATCAAGTTGTGATAAAAGTGGAACAGACTATGAACGCTTTGAGTATTCACAAGGACTCTCTTAGATTATATTGTGGTACTTTGGTAGAGTGCTAATGATTTAATTAATAACTCTATTAAAATATAAAAACTTAATAGATGGTTACATTCAGCGGCGGATCTAGAAAAATAATTTATCGGGGGCTAAATTAGATAATAATAAAATATAAAAAATTAAAATTTTGAATATATAAAATATTTACTAATACATTTATAATTATTTTCTATACATTTTCATATTTTTAAAATGTTATGCAATAGACTCATTACTAATATTATTAAATTTATTGTTTCCTATATAAACAACCAAACTATTATTTATCCCATCCGATTTCAAAGATAATTCTTCATGAGTTTCATTTTGAAAACATTAGTTCTACTATTATTATAGAGACTGAAAGAATTAATCCTATTTTTTAAAATAAAAAATATTTTAAGTGGTGGACTATCATTATTTTTAATTAAAATATAAGTTTTTATAATTCTTAAAAGTTAAAATTTAAATTTTATAGGGGTTTATAATTTATGGTGACTATTTTAATAAATTTTTAATGGAGACTAATTAGAAAATTAAAATATTTTTCTTTTTTAATTTTTAAATTTTTTTTGGCTAGTGGGGGCTCAAACCCCCACAGGTCACAAGCTACATCCGCCCACGGTTACATTCTATTAGACTTTTTTTGCGCCAAAAAGATTAGATAAAATGAAAGAAAGTAGAGTAATTTACTTAATGATTGTAAAAGTAAATTTTGACAAATTAGATTACACTGACTTAAAATAGGTGTAGAAGTAGTTTGAAAATAGACTTAAATTTAATTTAAAATAAATTAAATATTTGAGTTATACTATAATAAAATTAGTTTACTGCAAAATATATTAAATTAGAATTTATTATTTATATTATAAATAATTGTAGCACCTTATATTTAATTTAATGATTAGTGATTTGGTGGTACTTAACTATGAGATAATAAAATTATCTATCATTGAGCACATGATAAATTATTAAAAATGATAAATATAATGGTAACGAAACTAAGTTCAAGACAACATCAATTAAGTTAAAACTACGTTGATTTAAAATTTTCTTTTAAAATTAGTGCTAAAACGATATTATTTAAAGCTTGTTTTTATCACCCATTTCGTTCGTAAAAGAAATTGCAGGTGGGTTGAAAGATCCAAGCGTGCAAGTGGGAATGGGCATTAAGAACTTCAACCGCAAGTACTATTCAGGAACTTTACAAACACGTTTGCAAAACACCAAAGGAAGTGTTAAAGACTCTATTTTCCACGTGTCTCAGAAGCCACCAAATTGGAGCAACTGTCCAGGAACAGGTAGTTACTCTCGACCAAATCAACTGAATTACACTTGAAGCCAAGCCAACTTTGATTTTGCTTTTGGCTTGGAGGATTTCCCACCTTATGATTTTGTCTGGTCGTGATTTTATTTCAATTAAGCCACCACATTATTCAATATTCAACACTTAGAAAAACCATCCTTGCACACAAGTACTTACCAATTTCCATTCTCCAAGCCAACCACCACCTCCTCATCATCATAATCTTTGACTATAATTCCTCAGTTCCAATTTTGTTGGAAACCCAGTTGCTTTTTCTTCATATTCTCTGCTGGGCATCTTTCATCTTCATCAAATTTCCCTCCCCGCTTAAAAAAAAAATAAAATTGGCCTTAAGTCTGTCAAGTTAAGATTTTTCTGTTGAGCAAAAAAAAGAATGGTGGGAGCTTTATCAGTGGTGGGTTCATCAGTGATGGACTCACATGCTGGGCCATGTTTGTGCTTGGATGCTTTGCCAACGAGTGTAAAAGGTGGTGGTGAGTTGGTGTTGCGGAGGAATTCATCAGTGAAGAGGAAGAAGGTGAAGGTGGCAGCAAGGTCACTGGAATTGGGAAGTTCATTTGTGGATTCGTGGGATGATTGGAGGCTTTCGTCGAAAGTGATTTCGAATATGGTTAATAGGAGTTCAAGGAAGCAGAAGCAGCGGAGAGATCGGAGGCATGTGATTGTTAATGAGGTTGGCGGGCAGTATGAAGATAGCTTTGAAGATGTTAAAAGGGTGAGAAATTAAATTGCTTCAAATTAATTTAATTATCAGAGATTATTGTATGCCTTTGTTGGTAGCATTAGAAAGCAGTTTCTTTAGGATTGGAAACAGTGGAAACACATTTATTAAATTAGCGGTAATGGTAGAGCCACGAGCTCTTTGTACAAACAGATATAACATAGCACTGTTAGTTGGATGAACACAAAAAATAAAGAACATGAATTAATCATGTGGGTTATGTAAAAATAAAGAACATAAATTAATCATGTGGCTTAATCCAACCAAAAGTGTCGTGATACATCAGTTTGTATGAAATACTGTGGCTTGCAAATTTTTCCCTTCCAACATTCTTGTGAGAGGAAAGCGATCCATTAATCTCTTGCTTCAAGATACATCTATTTACTGACATTGTTTCTAAATAGAAGAAAACTTTTTTCATGTATTGGTAGCAATTATGACTTCATTTTTGTTATTGAGCGAAGTTATAACTTAATGTTTGAATAGAATATGCGTTATAATTTCTTTGTCAAGTAGTGCAGCTTGTATTTAATTAGTGTGGCTACAAATTCATAAGAAGCCTTTTTTCTCCCTCTGGCAAGCATTTGTCCTCTGTTATTCCTTGTAACAATGGTACTTAGAAAGTGGTTGTTCTCATAGCTTATTGCAGCTCTCTTGATACAACAAAAATAGGATCTTTGAAATTGTTAGATCTATGTTTGTGATCTTTCCTGGAAGCTGCAGGTTTTCTTCAATCTCTGTTGTTTCAAATCTTTGTAGGGGAAGGATTGCATTTTGTTGAGAATTGGATCATTTTTCATACTTTATGCTTACGGGTGCCTTGAAGCATAACGAATTTTTATATTTCTAAACGGAAATTTAATTTGAAGATTACTATAACTTAATGTGATGCAATGAATGATATTGAATTAGGTAAGAAGCATAGAATTCATTATTACCAAGCTATTGAAGAAGAGTGGTCATTGCTAGTTGGTTTAACGCCTTTATTGGTAAGATATTTTTAGATGGCATAAGAGGCCTTGGTGAGGTTAGGGTGGGCTTCCCTGGGGAATGAGTTCAAGGGTGTAAAATAAAGAAAATGGTATATTAGTAAAGAAAAAATAGGTCGGGTGGGGGTTTGGCTAACAACAAGTAGTTTTCACAATCTGCAGAAGGTGTAATGTCTCCCTTCATGCAAATTGCCCTTTTATTTTCCACAGAATGTTAATGTAGGGCTAGAATAAACCAAGTAATTGCGCAGTCATGAAATCCATTACATCTCCTTCTCAATGCTAGTGCATTAGTTATTTTTCTATATTATGTCGAAATTGTTACTCGATTAGTAATCACACGACCAATGTGGTCTTGACATATTTACTCTGTTATTTATTGTGCTCATATCATGATTCGATTTCCTAATAATTCTCTTGCTATTACATAACCAACTAGTATTGACATATTTACTTTGACATTTTTTTTGTGCTTGTATCATGATTTATTTCCTATGTCTCTTAATAGCAGTTGTTTTCTATCTTTTTCATTGACGAAGAGTCTTCTGCTCGCAGCAAATTCAAAACTATTTTACATACAAAGCAGTTAGGACAGTTCTTCACCAGCTTTATGAGATGAATCCGACGCAATATATGTGGTTTTACAAGTAAGCTGGGTTTTCAATTTTGTGAGGAGTTTCCATTATACTAACTCAATGCAAACAAATATACTGAGATATTAGACTTTATATCAAGCTTCCAAGGCATATTGTTGGTTTTCATAACTTCTAATCCTTTCATTTTAGAGTTTATAAACTTTGAGGGAACAAGAAAAGAAGATTTTATGTAAATCAGCTTGATTTAAGTTTTTCTCAACACATATGGACTTTCTAACAAAAATTATGCAAATAACAATGGCCAGCAAGCAGATAAAGATTTGTCTGATAAGTAACAACTGTTTTATTTATTTCTTCTGTCTTCCGTATTTGACAGTTTTGTTGCATCAAATAAGCCTGGAGATGGAAAGCATTTCATCCGCATTCTCGGGAAGGTAGTTTCAGAAACCTTTGTACCCTTGCTTGTTTCTAAATATTAAGAGAAATATGTCAACAGAAGATGTGTGTCACTGAAACCGTGAAACAACACCCCCATCTCAACAAGCTTCATAATGATATATCTATCTGGCTTTGTTGAGGTAAGGGTAGGAGTTCTTGGAGATTAACCAAAAACTCGCAAGATAGTAAAGTGTTGGATTTTTCCTTACCAAATATCTCTTCCGGTAACTAATCCCCCATTGCTTAGCCAATAGCCCAACCGGTAACCAAAACAAGCAAGCCAGCTTTGATAGTGTCTTAGCTTCAATGATTTTCAATTAACTTGCAAAACCAGACTGGGATTTTGGAAACAAAATTTACAGTTTTTATGCTAAATGAAACATTTTTTCTGCTCACAGGAGAAGCAGGACCTTGCTGAACGAGTGATGATAACGCGTCTTCACTTGTATGGAAAATGGGTCAAGGTATTGGAAATTATTTAAAATCACCTAGCTTTTGACGTAACATGCATGTGCAAAATGGGAGGGGAAAAAGAAAAAACACGAAATGATTATTTTGTTTGTTACTTGATGTAGAAATGTGATCATGCTCAAATGTACAAAGCGATCTCTGATGAGAACTTGGAGTTGATGCGCGAACGACTCATTGAGACAGTGATATGGCCCTCAGATGATACAAACACAGAGAAGATTGGCTGAGAGTGTGCTTCATTTTTAATCTGCCATGGTTGTTCTTCTAGTCAATCTTCTACTAGTTGTTATGCTTTAGGATTATTCTTGCCCAGCTAAAATTGCAAAATGTATGCTGTAAATTGTATATATGTTAATTATCACTCAAATAGTCTCATAGTTCGAAAGCAAGGCTCCCAAGCTTGCATTCCCTTTAATTAAATTGTACTAATCTGAAGTTGGTTCTGGTTTACTATTTTTGTTGATTTGAGAGTTTATGGCATTTGAATTCACATGGTAGAAGCTTTCCGTGCAATTTTCTGCTAATGCGTGAAAACTTCATGAGACTTAAATATTTAACCGTTGTTTAATCTATCTTTAGAGGTAGATCTTTCTCTTTTTTTTAATTTCAGGTTCAATTCTTACACAAACTTCTATTTTATATAATCTAATAGTGTATGGTGTATAATGTTGCTGATTTGCTGTTGTCTTACAAATAGATGTCGATGAGATGCTAAACCTTCCGTCTGTGCATTCACATTGCTGATAACATAATTGAACATAAAATGTCCACAAATCACAATTCTTCTCTCTTGTGTCTTAACAGACTATTGGATTTTTTTAAAAAATGTTTTATTAGATAATATAATACAAATACTAATAAGTACAATCTGATATAAAGTCGGACCTCAAAGTCAGAGGAATTTCTCAAGAGATTTATTTTGAATGTATCAATTTTGGAGTCTAGAAGCCTGGCTCGACACCAAACCTGAAACTCAACATAATGCTTGCTAAGATTTGCTTTGATGTATCAAAGTTGAAGTTTAGAAGTCCAACAAAGAAAATTGAAAATAAAGAAAAGAGAGAAAAAGGAGAAATTGGTTTCATTTTTAGTAAAGGATAAAACTGTAAATGTCTTAAAGAGACTTAATGAAGAGTTTCGACTAGAGATGACTAATGGGTTGTGCAAGTCACTAAAGAAGGGTCCATGTGTCCTCGTGTCTGTTATGGGTTTTGTGCCGTGCCAAAATTTTTTTGCTTAGGCCTAGCCCAGCACACTTGTCGTGCCTATTTGTGTCGTGTCCACACGCACCGTGCCACAGGTTATGCGTAAGAAAAAAAAGTCTAATAAGTTTTTAGGATGTTATCATTCATATACCCTATAGATTCTCTATTATCAAAAATACTACAACATTTTGAGGGTGTATCAATTGTCCATCCTAAATTGACAAAAGTTATATGCCGACCACCAAACCATTAGTTACCGTTTGAAAGTTAACAGAATTATAGTGAATTGATAATTTTACTCTTAAAAATTATTATTTGTATACCCTTAAATTCTTTTATTATCACTTGTATACCCTTAAATTACCACTTGTATCATATGAAAAGACCAAATTACCCCTCTGGCGTTATCCTATTTAAACGGCAAGTAACAATTTGGTGGATGGCAGATACATTTTGTTAACTTAGGATGGACGATTGATACACCCTCAAAGTGTTGTAATATTTTTTATAATGGAGCATATATAGAGTATACGAATGATAATTTTCGTAAGTTTTTTTTTCTTTGTACGAGCTCAAACTGTGCAAACTAAACTGTTGGCATACTTTTTTCAAATTTATGTATTTTTCTTAGGTTTATGCCTCTATTTAAATTTAATAGAATCGAAAATTTAAAACTCAAGTCTATATTTAATAAAAATAAACTAATAATAGTAAGAAAATGTAATATTAATTACTAAGTTTGACCTTATAGTACTATAATTTTTTTAATACTTAACAACAATAATAATAATAAATTTTTCTCAAGGGTTAACTTAATTGTAAATTTAGACTTACATAGAGTTATAAATCATAGTTCACAATAATATTAATATACACTTATAAAATCATGATATTTATAATTTTATTCATTAAAATCATGATATCAATTATTTATTTAATAAATTATAAATATAAATCAATTATAGTATTTTTTTAAATTAATAATTAAATGAATTTAAAAAATTCAATTTTAAGTTATTTATACAATCATAAAATTTTAAATTTAATTTTATTAAAAAATAAAATATACCTATTATAAATTTTTTTATCATACTATATTTATCTCATCTCTAATCATACCGTACTTTAAAGATCTGCGTACCTAAAATTATAAATCCGGTTCTGTTCATGTGCGTACCGTTCAGCCGATTGGCTATCTGTAGTTTCGATGAGAGCGAATAGTTCCACAGAAAAACCCGTTACGGAATGAAATAAACCCAAAATGAACCGAAAATGGACCTAACTTTTGTGACGATCCGGCCCAATTCACCTCGTCATTGAATCAAACCATCGTTCTCTGAAGGCATCAAATAAATGCAGGAAGAGCAAGAAGCTCGAAGAAACACAAAGATTAAGAAATAAAGAAGGGGGGGAAAATTAGATAGCTCCTAACTCAAACTATTTCAAATTTAAGAATGTTCTACAGAGGGTAAGATATTCATTTAATAGCATTTTTTTTGCAATTTTTGTTATTAAATTTGTTAATTCGTGTTTAATTTATCACTTCGATTGTGCTTTTTACTTGTTAATTTGAATACCCAGAACCCAATAATTTGCCTAGGATCTTTAAAAATAAGGATTAGGAATCAATTATTCGTTACTTTTGTGATATACCCACAAAGCTACATGTGTTTTTTTTTTTTTTTTCAATAATCTATTTATTATTGGTTTGCTTTTGATTTTATCATTTGAGAGGGGGGTTTAGGTCTCTTGGTTTCCTCTTATATGAAACGAATTGCAAGGCAGCTTAATATGGCTTTAGTTAATCTTGTCTGCTTAGTTAATGGCCATGGAATGATTGATTTATCTTAGGATAATATACGGAGATTGCCTGTTGTGTCAAGATAATACACTATTAATAACTGAGGAGCTGAATCTTGTTAATGTTTATGTCACAGTTTAGGAGACACCTAGCAAGCGTTTTTCCGAAACAACCATTTTCATTAATGACTTAATGCTATCATTTAACTCTTACGTCATTGAATTAGGTGAGTGTGGTGCGCGTTTTATCAGATGAGTCACTCTCATGAACTAGGATACCGTCCTACTCTGTAATGATGGAGTTAGTAATTTGCTGATGTTTAATTAAATGAAGCTTGATAATTAAATTGCTTAAGCTAGCATGTTGGCAAGTTCATGCTGCAACTTCAATGACAGGCGCATGCATACTAACATACTTTGGCTTTTTGGAATACTGTTGTTTATCTCTCCCATTACTTGCCTAGGCCATTTGTGGTGGCCGTTTTATCTGATAGCACACACTCTCACAAACTAGGATACTGGTCAGAGCTTCCTATGCTGCAAATGATGGGGTTTGTGATGTGCTGACCTTAAACTTGCTTGGGCCCAACCTCTGAATTCTTAGATCCATCCTACCATCACATCCTTAGGAGCTAGCATGATGGCAATTTCATGCTGCAAGTTGCGTGACAGACACGCACATGCTAGGATGCATTAAAAAAATTGTAGGGGAAACCTTTAGGTTGAAGGTATGAGCACTTTGGTATTCACTGAGACAAAACTTGGAAAATTTTGCCTTTCTAGTTATGGGTATTTATTTTCATGTTTGAGAATCTGTGATTCGAAAAATAAAATAACTTTTTTTTTAGCCAAATTGTTATTAATTTTATTATTTGAGAAAAAGAGGGGCTGAGGTCTTTATTGTTGGAGAAGGAACAATAATTTAATGCTCATTTTTCTCTAATAGATTCTTCTCCTTTGCATCTTATATGGAGTGAATATGAAGGCAGGTTTGATGCTTTTGTAATGATTAGACTTGGCTGTTAATCTTGTCGATTGGTCCTCTGACCTTGTATAATTTAATTATTTTAGGATAATATGTGGAGATCCCATGAAGCATCATGAGAATACACTATTAAAAATAGAAGGGTGAATATAATTATTGTTTGTGTGACAATTGGGCTTAGACTCCACATAGCAAGCACTTTTCTGAAACAACCATGTTCCATAATTTTGTCATTTTGTCTCTCATATCACATGCTTAGGTGAGTGTGGCCAGTTGCATCCGATAGCAAAGCATCTTACTTTGTAAATGGTGGAATCGGTAATGCACTCACGTTAAGTTAAAATGAAACTCTAGCAATTTTAGAATTACTCAAGCCTAACCTCCAATTTCTTAGGCCCAACCAACCAACTCGATTTACATAGCATAATCTAGCATGGTAGTGATTTCATGCTGCAACTTCCACAGCATGCACACACATACCAAGTACTAACGTACTTTGAAAATTTGTGGGGGAAACCTTTTGGTTGAAGCCATTAGCTAAAAGTTTGGTGGGTCAATTTGAACAAAATTTAGTAGTTATAATCCACCATCCTAGTACGCCAGCAGTAGTTTCAATTAGCTATGTTCACTATTTGATAAATAGAAATGATAACAACCTTTTTCATCTTGGGAAGATTAAAGAGTTGGGGTGATATGAAAATGGTGCTGTTTTATTCTGTAACAGGATAAATTTACCAAGTGTCCTCAGATTAAGTTGATTGGCTAACCCTCAGTATGTTTAATTTTACCCTGTAGAGATCTTTTAAATGGATAGATTGGGGAAAGGAACATATGATTAGGTGTTGTTTGTATTGAGGTTTGATAAATTTCTACAGTGGAAAGCAGGTAGTTGGGTAACAATTTATACTTGCTTACCTGCTGCATCCCCTGGTCCTTTTTTCTTATTTTTTCCCCCTTTCTTCCTTAATTTATTTTGTATATGATCCATAAATTTCAGTTGACTTAGAATGAAATTCACTTCTAGAAATGAAATGTCTGAAACTTTTCGTATGATTTTGGGACTGGCGATATAGTCACTTCACGAGGTAATGTGATTTCTAGGAAAGCCATTTACTTGCACTACTGCTGAGTATTGTTCAGACATAGAAAAAATATTTTCTTTGCAGCTTTTGATTAATTTCTGATAAGTTGTTCTTCTGTTGCTTTGATGATTTCTTTTAAATTGAAGCAAGTTTGCTGAGGGTGCTGATGGGCGTGAAATGGGGGCAAAGCGTCAACGGTTGATTGATCAGGGACCTTCATTTTATGGAACTCCCCCAAGTTCAAGTTTTATGTACAATCCACCACCAGCTTATGGGTACGTTAGCCAACCTCCACCTTTCCCAGTTGTCCGACTTCGCGGTCTTCCCTTTGATTGTACAGAAGTTGACGTTGCTGAGTTTTTCCATGGTCTAGACATAGTTGATGTTCTGTTTGTCCATAAGAACAACAAATTTACAGGAGAAGCTTTTTGTGTTCTGGGGTATCCTCTTCAAGTCGATTTTGCCCTGCAGAGGAATAGGCAGAACATGGGAAGGAGATATGTTGAGGTTTTCAGAAGTAAGAGGCAGGAATATTATAAGGCAATAGCAAATGAAGTTTCTGATGTTCGTGGTGGTTCACCACATAGGAGTATACCTAGGGCTAAATCTCATGATGAGGGGAAGGATTCAGCTGTACATACAGGGATACTGCGATTGAGAGGATTGCCATTTTCAGCAGGCAAGGATGACATAATGGATTTCTTTAAAGATTTTGTGTTGTCAGAAGACTTGATTCATATTACTATGAATTCAGATGGGAGGCCAACTGGTGAGGCATTTGTAGAATTTGCAAACGCAGAAGATTCTAAGGCAGCAATGGCCAAAGATAGGATGACACTTGGGAGTCGTTATATAGAGTTGTTTCCTTCATCACATGAGGAAATGGATGAAGCATTGTCGAGAGGACGGTGACTGTTTCTTGATCTTCATTTCTTTTAGTTGTTATTCTTAATTGTTGTGATCTACCAAAATCATATTATTGTTTGGAATTTTGTTTTTCTAGATTTCGTCAAGTTAGCCATAGGATGACTCTTTCTGGGTATTATTGGGACATATAGTTGAATCTACCTAGACTGTATATTTCATTTTTGGATCCTCCTCTCTTGATTTGAATCATGGCTTGACACATTGGTTGACTGTGTGCATGGACAAGAAAAACTTTTCCTTGAATTGACGTGTCGGTGTCTTTATGTTGGGGATGCCATCAAGTTGAATGATTAATTCAAAGACGGAGTGGTTAGAAATTGGTGACGTATGGTCAAGTGGAGGTAAAATAAGTGAAGCATTTTCTAACTTTTCACTGCATTGATTGTTGAGGTATACGAAAATCTAGTGCTAATCTGTAGTCTCCCTAGTCTATCTTGGTATTGTTGCATTTTGGAGCCTTTCTTCAGATCGTATTTGTCAATAGAGTGGAGGGAGTTACCATTAACCATGGTTGTGTATTTGTTCATTTGAGAAAGATTTAGGTTTCCTAAAGGAGGCATCTACAGATGAGCTAACAAGGAATAAAAAACGATATTTCTTTGCTTTTAGATTTTATATTTAATTTAGGATTTTATTTGAAAACACTCCAATGAAACAAGTGATTCTTGCTTATGTTGATCATAGTAAGTAAATGAATATTCTTCATACTGAGTTTGGCAAAAATTGTTACAAAAGCTTCTTGTGCTGAACTCCCATGGTGATATTGGGACGAGGAGAGTAAATTTTGCGATAATTTATTATTGATTAAATGTTTTATATTGGCTGATGATAATATATTCTCCCTCAAGTTTACCATTGCATGTTCTTGTTTAGCAACACCAAGTATGCTAAGCTTTCTTGGGATTCAGTGATCTTTTAGGAGACAGCTGAGTCCACGGCTTATTAATTATTTTACAGAATTTTATCAATTTTATTAATGGTTTTTAAGCTCAGTTTCTTATTATTATCATCAAATCCAATAAACAAAATAGAATTGTCTTGGAATTCTTCTGGTTGTTGAAACTCTAAATTCAAATACTAGTTTATTAACTTCCATAATTGCATTTTTAGAAGCTCAAGAACTGTTGTTAACTTTCATGACAAACTGTTAAATCTCTTCTCTCTGCACTGCAATCATGTGCTTGCTGGTTTGCAATAAAGTGAGGGGTTCTTAATGAAAACCAATAATGTTCTATCATTCTTCATAAATTTTAAAAATGTTGTGGGGGGCACATGGTTACAGGTTTTTATTTGTAGTAGCTCCTTGAATGGTACTATTTCTCAATTTCAAAGACAGAAATTCATAGATTAAAAAGAGAAAGAAAATAAATGAAGAAGAAAAGAAACAATTGCATTTTTGAAGATTTGATATAAGCAGTCCTGATTTATTTCTCATTGTAAGTATATATTTAAAATAACAAACAAATGAAAACAAAAGTTGAAATTGAAGAAATTCAGAGCATAGGTAATTGAACTTTTATCGGATTAAGATTGTGACAAAGCAAACACTCGTGTCATGTTTATCCAATCCTCAAACCAATGCAAATTCTTCTCCCCCACCCCCCCGGGGAATAAAATCTTGAAATGGGTATGGTAAGAAATTGTCTAATTGTGAACAAATGAGCCCACGTGTGCACGGTAGTGAAAGTTCATGTTTAGGATCCCCTGAAGAAGACCTGCAAAATGTTTTTTTTTTTTTAAATTATTATTATTACTAAAAAAACAAAATGTCAAACAAAGGAATCGTTAACTGTCCAAAAATTAAATTGAATTTAACAACAATCATGATAAAGATAATCTCTGAGCTCACAGGTGAAGAAGCTAAGATTTAGGGCATTGAGACAAGCGGACGGTGTCTCCTTCCCTCAAATATTTTGTCCATGTTCGTTAACTGTTGGATCCAAAGTATAATTTAAAAACATAAAAAAAAAAAAAAAAATTGGAAAAAGGGTTCATGAGAATCTAAACTAATATACCATTTATTCCTACTCTTATCTCATCCTAGGATATTCGTTGATTAATTTTAATTAACGTTTCTTTCCCCTTAACCAATTATTTGCCCCTAATTGATTTGTTCACGCTCTAAAAATAAATAAGCTCCAAGTTCATGCACCAATCCTTCTACATTATTCTAATTTGAAAATAGTTTTAAGGGTATATTTAATTAGAATCGAGGTATTACAATTTTAACTTGCAATTATCATGAATTACAATTGTTACTTATAAGTATATTTATAAATAAGGCAATATATCCAACCGATTTTAGGTAATACAATCTTTCTTTTATTATTTCTCAAAGAATATTTTGATTCAAACACTTAGTTCAGAAGATCATAACTTTTTACCAAAATACTAGTGAATATGAAAATATTAAAAAAAAAAACCCCTTATTTCTAAATCCAATTAGATGTTGTAATTTTATAATTATTTAATAAATTAAAGTAGAGGAAAAAAACCTCAATCTCAATACTAATTAATACTGCCCAAATTATTATTCCTAATCAATAATCCCAAGATGCACAAAATTTAAAACACTTAATCAGGGGCAGCAGCGGGCAGCGGGCAGATGCTGCCCTAACTGGAGCTAAATCAAATATAATATTATAAGAAACCGTTTTTTTTTTTTCCAAAAGAAAACCTTTATTATTATATATTACACATCAAAACTTGAATGATCACCTCTCCCTCCCTCTTTGCCCCTTCTCTCTCTGTTTTTAGGGTTTTGATTTAGGCTTTCAAGCCCTTTACCCAACTGGGTTCCTTTCCTTTTCTTAGGGTTTTAGTCTACAAATTTGCTTGGTAGCAAGTTGTTTTAGTTTCTTCATAATTAATCAACTTAATTATTACTAGATGATTTTTTTTATTTAAAAAAATTTACCTGGGGTTCAGTTTAGTCTTTTGAGAAGTGAGAAAAAAAAAATAATAATAAAAATCTCTGCTGTGGCTATGTACTTGAAAAGGTTTTGTTTCTAAAGAGTTGGTCGTTTGAAGCTTTTTCTGTTCATCTTTTCAGTCAAATTTTGTAGCTTTAAAGTCCCTTATATCATCAATATTATCACCACTACTTGGTTTAATTCTTTTTCTTTTTTCTTCTTTTCTCATCATTTTTTTCCACCAAATTTAGTAAAAGAAATTTAGTTAGTTCTAGGCCAGTTATATAATTTCTGGTACTATATATATACACACAAATCTAGTTAGCTAGTGTACTTTCAACTCTATTTGATCAAATGGCTCCATCTGATACCATGATAAGAACAAGGAGAACTACAACAAAGAGTACTACAAGAGCAGAATCAGCAGCGGCAGCAAAAGCAAAAGCAACAAAACCAAGAAGAGTCCAGTACAAGAGGCAGCAGAAGCAGAAGCAGAAGCAACATGTGGAGCAAGTAAAGCAACCCAAGATTAATAATGTTGAGGATTTGCTGCCATCTACTTCCTCAACAACAACCAAAAACTTATTGCTGTTAGATCATGATGATGACACAAGTAGTAGTAGTAGCAGTGGTAGTGGATGCTCTACACCAAAAGCTCAGAGATTTCGGATACCGGCAATTGTGACATGCCCACCAGCACCAAAGAAGCAAAGGGTAGTTTCAAATTGTTCTTCGTTGCAGAGAAACCCTAGCAGCAGGCCTATTGCTTTCTTTGCTCCTCCTGATTTAGAGCTCTTCTTCTTCTTTGCTCTTCGCGATATCTCCGTTTAATCATCATCATATCATCTAGTTAATCTAGAGTTTGCGTTCTTTAATCCCCATTTGATCATTATGATTGATGATCGTTGAGGTATAGTGTGAAAGTTGAGATTTTCGTGTGTGTCATTTTTAGGTTACTTTGTTAGCTAGCTGGTTAGCTTGTTAGCTCATGTATGGTATCATAGTCTTGTTGCCCTTTTTCTTCTTTTTGGTTCAATGTATTGCTAACTCTTGGAGTTTTGGAGAGTGCAATTAATGTAATTTGGGTTGATTTGCGGTTTGTGAGTGTGTAATTTTTATTAATTAGCTTGTAATATATTGTAACTTTTGTTTTCTGATGATCAAGTAGCCAACTTGATGATGAGATGAGAAATGAGAAAACAAGGCATTAATTTACTTCTTCTTCTCCTTCTTGTACATTCTCGTTTTGTTTCACTTAATGTGTATGGTTGAGTGATAATGAATTTTATATGGGATTTTTAATATCTTTCTTGTTGTGGGTATCCTTAACAACCCACTAATCATAATGCCTCTCTAAAGAATATTAGATAATTAATTAAATAATTAGCCTCAATTAATGGCTAAATTTGCAAAAATTATGGGTCCACACTAACACATTTGACGCACACCCCTTTGATTGTGATGTGAAATTGTCTTCAAATTCATACTTCTTGAATTGATTGAAGAGTCCATAAAAGACTTCTAAAAAAGTTCTGCCCTTCCCATATCTCAAACTTTTGGCGTAACAATAATAACAATCTCTCTCTCTCTCTCTCTCTATATATATATATATATTAGGGTTTTTCTTTCCTTTCATAAATAATTGAGTTACTATTTGCCACTAGATGCCAGGATAGGTTTGAATCCCCCACAACTATTCATTTTAATCTTAAAGGTAATTTTTTTTTCTAAATATTTAGTGAGAACATATTTCTAAATTGAGCAATGATGATTATCCCAATATTTAAGTTTCAAGTTAAGTCTCAATTCATTTATTGAATAGAGTTAAATAATTTTACTAACTATAAAATTAGAGATATATAACATTAAAATTCAAATTGTGAGTTGAGATCTTTAATATTATTGTTATGAATTAATGATCTTGGCAGGCCTACGGTCTAAAAGAAATACTTGAGTGGCTCAAAATATGTAATTTTTCTTGTGTGGAAACAATAAAAACATAGCTTTAAAAGCCTTAAATGAAATCAAGAGGTAAATAATTAAAAAAATAAAAAATATTTTGTTTTATTTTTTAATAGAGCGATTAAAAGATTATTGTGTAGTGTCAGATTGTGATTGTATGTTGTGTGTGAGCAGAGGCCAGCACCGATAAGGGAATCCAATGAAAGGACTCGTGCGGGTTGTGATCATTGTCATATTTTTGGAATCTCAAGAATTTTTTTTTCTCTTTTTCTTTTTTTCTTTTTTCCACTTTAGTTGGTACTCAATTCATTTTCATCATATATATGAATTTATATATATAATCTAATATATAATATTGTAATTCATAAGGGCAACCCTTATCTTATCTGCAACAAATATTAAAAGTGTCCTTCTTATTCTGTCAATTATTTCTTCTCATCATTTCTTTTAATTATTGTTAAATTTATTATCATCATTTGTCTTCTGAATTACTGTAAACAACATATATGGCGTACTAAAAAAAAAAAAAAAAAGGAAAAAAGAAATCTTTTCCCATGTGTGCAAATAATTGACATCTTTGAAAAAAATCTCTCAATATAATATTAAATATTGCAGTCCAAAATTGAATCTCCGCGGAATCTCCAAACCTTAGCCTGAAAATATTACATGTGATATTTTATGCATTCTTATACTTAAGAACATCGAATAAGTTTTGTTTAATAGGCAATTTTATTTGACTGTTCAATTAAGTTTAAATTTTGAGAAAGATTTAGAATTGAAAAATTAATTTAAACTTCACATATTGCTCTACTTAAAATAATAATAATAATAAATGAATTCGCATTTAAATAATTAAAAAAATAAATTACCTCAACTGTAATAACTAAGGGTATTTTTTCTTGAACATTTCTTTTGCTAGTAATTATTACTTCACATATCAATATACCAAAGTAGATGACATCTCCAAAATTAACCTTTATGCCAAAGTGGGTATATGTACATATACATGATGATGAGAAGACTCAGAGGGAAAAAAAAAAAAAAAAAAAAAGAAAGCAAAACGACATGAGTGGGGATGATACGAAAGCTTTACCTTTGAATATACATGCAATGTTGTAACCCATCATTCATCACCCCTTTCAACTTTTTGGTAATAGTTAAATTAATTGGAGAAGGAATATGCATAATGTGATCAAGGGCGGTTGATGAATTATAATCCATGTTCATGTCCCTTAGCTTCTTTAAATGATGAGATCCCTTGGCTTTTTATCTTTAGAGAAAAGCTTATCTCTATCACAAGACTGTGGTCCCTTGTTTGTCCGGCATTATTATGCCTCATCATATTTATCATATCCACATATATATAAAATGACCATCAAGCAAGTTATGGGGATATGTTTTCTAAAAAATTACTATATATACCAACAAAGTATTGATTCTATTGACAGCTAACAAGAGACTGATCATGGATTTGTTAGCCAGCCAAGTTCTTTGTTGGAGAGAAGTCTCACAGGTTTTCGCAGCCTGAATTAACAGTCACCAGATCTCTGAGTTGCCTCCACAATTGAATCTTAAATAAGATAAAAATTACTATATATAATTTTTGAGGAATTGAGGCTAGATTTCTCTAACTTATAATCTAAATTATTAAATAATACAATTTTTTTAGTCTTGAGGTTGAAGGTTTGATTTCTCCCATTTCATCATAAAATTTAATTTCTTTTATTTTTAAAATATTTGAAAGTAAATCTAATTCGTTTTAGGCTCGAATATCTGAGTTACTCTGTTATAATTCAAGTTTAATATTATCTAAAAAACACGAAATATCAAAATCAACAAATTGAATAAAAAATTGAGAACATTATGTATGGTACTTCCAACTAAGTTCAATCATATGAATTGGACACTTGCATTGCATCAAACAAATATAAATATAAATCTCTCTCCCTTAAAGCCAACTAGAGAACAAGTAGAGCCAAGTTAATCCGTGAAGATTTTTCTATGCATATTTCTCAAAAAGTGAAGATAAAATTAATATTGTCTTTGTACGTGTGAGTTATGAAAAAGAGAGGGTAAAAAAGATATAGTAATTAAAGAAAAAAAACTCGGTAAAAACCTTTTGTAATTTTATATATAATAATAAGAAGGGGTGGCTGTGCATGAGAGAAAGAGAGAGCCTCGGAATGAGGAAAATTGTCCTTTAAATAATTAATTAATTTTAATTAAACAATTAATTAGTGCATATGGATTGATGATTTGACATGTGTGTGTGTGTAGCTCCTAAAGTAGAAGAGTTTCCTTTTTCAATTCCAATGATGAAATTAATTTAATTTGATCATGTGTCTCTCTAATCGAACAAGACTCTGTTACTTTGATTATATGAATAATTAAAGTTGATTTATGTGTTCATTTACCATCAACACAAGTCGTTTTTAACATTTCTCGAATCCGAGGTTTGCTCACGCTCTCTTTCACAAAGTTGTTTTAATTAGTCCTTTTTAAGGTCAAAACTCAAAATTACTTGTTGTGTTCCTGCAGTAAATTTTAACATTCTTTTTTTGGGTTTTTTTTTTGTTTAATTATCGCAGGAATCATTGTGACCAAAGTAAGAGAACACCGCCACTAATTTTGTATTATAATAAATATTTTTTTTAAATGAAAGGTCTTAATTAAAACTGGTCACATTTCTTTTAGAATTTTACATTTTAGCTCCTTAATTTACAATTTTTTTTTTACCATCGTCTCTTTAAGTGTATGTCTTTTCCTAGCCCATATAAAATTAAACTCTTGATTCCGCCACTATAAGTAAGCATAATGTCAATGAAAGTTAGATGTGTTAAGGTTGTGTTTTAAATATAAAACTTCCTATTAAAGCAGTCGTCTTTGTACTATGATAGTGTTACAAAGATAAAATTGTGTATTTTTTTTTTTTTTTGTTTCCCCGAGTGGATACTAAAGATACTAATTTAGGAGGAATCCTAGGTTTTGACGAAGGAAATTTGTATTAATTAAAGCTTTAAAACCATCCCATTATGTTTGATTTAAGGGCAACAGAATCTCCTTGGGGGTGGGCCGAGACCCAAAAAAATTTCTGGTTATTGGGCTTTAAGTTAAAGGCAATTGTATCAATGTAAATAAATGGACACTAGGTAAAAGTTGCAAAAATAAAAAGTACAAGTTGATATTTACTTTTTGCATAGGTTTGTTGGGAATATGCTCAAAACTAAAAAGTTGATTGAATTAAATGATAAAAAGTACAAGTTGATTGAATTCAATTTTATAACTCCTCCGATTATACATAGATATATTTGTAATTGTTGTGTTTCTATTTAATTATATGTTTTACAAATATATTATTTATTTGGACAGGGATGACTATATTCTAAAATATAGTAGACAAAAAGATTAAGCATTTCAATTCCAAATATATTTCATATTTCATGAGATTTGTTATCTATGATTTAATTAATTGCATCAATTAATCGTAAAATTTTTTGAGTAATACAAGAGATTTGAAGTTTGAACCCCATTTATACAGGTCATGAGCACTAAGAAGGTCCTTCGGCTTTTACTTTTTTAGTTATGATAATAAATGAATATATATGTGTTGCAACTCGAGTGATCAGAACACACACCAACTACAAGTTGCAGCCCAAGATCTTTTAACTAGATCAAAACAAGATGCTTGCAAAAACTAATCAGAAGCAAGTTCTAACCTATTTCAAGAAATCACAGAACAAGAATCTAATCGAATTAGAGCTGAATAAGACTAAGAAACAAAGACACAGTTTACGTGGTTCAGCTGACTTGCATCAGCCTACATCCACGGAGAAACAAAATGATCAGCCTTTATTGATAAGCAAGAGTGATTACAAAAAGTTTACAGAGAACACCCCAACACCCCAAGAATCCCTCTCGATGTGTTCTTAACTACTCTCTTGGTAGCTTATGCTCTCTCTCTTCTCAATTGTACCAGAACCAGCTGTTCATAACAGCTTTGCAACTGACTCCTTTTGAAGCCCAGAAGCTCACGCGATCTGAACGCGAGATAACAGACTTAACGACTTGGCTTGAGCTCGTGCACAACTCGTGATCGTTTAATGACTTTAAACGGCACTTGAAGAAGTCGTTTAAACGTGTGATTATAACACTTATTAAAACGCTGTTTGCTGTGTCGTTTCAGTTATACAAAGTCATCCTCAAAACGCAGCCATCTTATATCGTTTTAGCCACTTCTGATTTGCTTCACCAGTTACTTAACAATATGTTTTTTTTTTTTTACTATTATTATAATTTTTGTGGTTTTTTATAAATGATTACACCATTTTTTAATCACTACATCATAAAGGGCTCTTGATCATAATCTTAGCAATTTTCTTAAGAAAACTCATATTTAATCGATAAGAAACTCTACAAAAGTTTGAGATAGCCCGCTCTTGATCATAATCTCAGCAATTATCTTACGGAAACTCATATTTAATCAATAAGAAATTCTACTAAAAACCTGTCAAGCCAATCACATTTATTCATATAATGTGTATTTGCAGTAAAAATGCTATGTTTTCAACTAAATTATTATTAATAATATCCTTTAGTATCCCATATTAATAGAACTTAAAGTTCAGTAAACATGTTCAATAAATTTCTTAGATGAATTAAGTATCTCTCGCATTCAAAAGGAAAAAGATCAAAAAGCATAATCAAAATCAAAATCAAAATCTTTATCTTTTCCTTTTTGCAATTTCGCTTTCTGGGTTTGAGTGACAATAAAGATAAATGTGGAATGTAATAACACATCAATCATTAGAAGCAAATGCCATGCAAATTCCATGCAAATATAATTGACGTGTGAAGGATATTCTGTTTATTTAATCAGTCAATTAATTAATTTCGACAGGCTAATTGAAGGTAATATTTTGTTCTAATAAACAAAAGGCCACTTCAAATTTTCTTTTCCTCGTTTTCTTTTTCTGTTTCCTCATCAGCTTAATTATTCTTTGAAGTAACAATGTATTTTCTTTTCCTTTTAAAGAAATGGACATAATGCTGCTTTAATTTGTTTTCGCACAATCTCCTTTTCTCCGATATAAAAAGCTTTGCAAATAACAGAATTTGCACCAAATATTCTCTCTTCTTTTCCTGCAATAATAAAAAAGAATGATTTATTGATGATCAACTTGAACGATCAGATCATCAGACCAAGCAAAAGATTTCTTCTGGAAAAATATTCGGCAGCTTTTGTGTTCAAACTTTGCTTTGGCCATGCACAAATTAATTAAAACTTAAAAAGCAAAGCAAAGCAAAGCAATTCAAAGCAAATCTCTGCTGGGGCTAAATGGCTGGCTGTGGCCAAGGAATGCTTATAACTTGTCTAAAATGATTTAGAAAAGCAATTTCTGTAGCTCTTTAGACTGCTAGAAGATTCAGTTAATGTCCAGTTACTTTAATTTGCTTTTGTTTGTATTCTTTCGTTCATCAACCTTTCACGATCAAAATCCTTCGTATATTCAAGTAGACATTCATTTTTACAACAAAAATGTATTTCGTCGATGCTAAGATTTGGTAGTGGAAGTGCTTTACTCAAAAGTTTAGATACCGTATTCGCACCTTGACCTTCCAATATACTACTATTTATCTACATATGCATGCTGCTTTTTCTTGATTTCTTGAATGTTTCTTGATCTCGGCCCGTCTTCAATGGATGCACATGAAATGTGAAGAAGTTAATTTGTTGAGATTTTTCATTGATCTCAAGTTTAAACTACACGGTATTATTAAAATAATAATAATGTTAAAGATCCTAGTATTTTAGTCACAAAAAAATTATGGCAGTTTATTTACATCTTGGTATGGTTAATAATTAATGTGACAGTTCCAGCTAAGTAGCCATATCAGTCGAGACTTAAATACTAAGAATTTTTAGGGTTAGTTTGATTAAAAACAAATTTCTTTTTTCCTCTCTTCGGCTGACTTTTTCTATTTCAGCTCGATTGTGTTATGTTCACGTTTGGTAAAGATATCTACTGCTAATATCTTGATGTACTATTTTTCCTCCTTATGCCTCAGTGAACTTTCTTTTATATTATCAATCTGTGTTTATCGTATGGGGTAGAAATTCAGTTACCGATCTCTTTCAAATATTATCATTAGGATGAAATGAAATTCAATTTTATGGCTTTGGAATGTGTTAACGTTATAATTTATCGTCAAATCCGATTTAAAGTAACTAAGTTTCAGCAACCCACAACCATTGAGCCTGCTGACTTTATGGGGCAAATTTCCAATCATGGGCTGAATTTCACAAGTGGGCCAGGCAAGCTCAATCCTTGACTTGGGCCGTACTCACTCTTGATTTTGAGTAAAAAAACTCATGTGCGGGAGCACAATGCAAACGAGCGCACAAGGTCTATAAAGACCATCATCAATGTATTAAAAGCCAATGTATAACCATCATGTTTTTTTTTTTTTTTTGAATTACGGCATCACGAGACATCGTGATTATTCGTACCATATGGCAAGAGATATTCCAATGGTAATTGAGACAGTTTACATTAATTACGAGCATTATGTTCGTTCGGATTTTAAACCTCTCACCAATATTAAGAGCAATACGCTGTTCCATGTAATAATGATTTTAAAGCATACCGAATGTCTGACGACTGATAAACCATGTGTCGACGAACCATCCCAAATATTGAGGTGTCAGCTATTGTGAGAAGATCAGACCACTGAACTCTAATACCAATAGGAAAATATAAATTAAGCGCATATTGAACCACTCACTTGAGCCACGCGCGGTATTATCGCGGTAACAATGGTGGTCTTACTTGACATGAGGGAGTGACTATCAGCTTGCATTTGTAGTCAGCAGGTTGAGTCCTAGATATTAGATCATAAATGAATACGATGAGAGCGTACGACGACTTAGCACAATACACATATTGATTTTTTTTTTTAAATTTTTATTTTGAATAATAACAGACATCTTAAATTTTTTTATCTCAAATTTCATCTTAAGTGTTATGTCATTTATTAATTGGTTGATAATTTTTTATAAATCTTAATAAATTAATTATATTATCTTCATTAATTAATTGATAAATACTGTGTTATGAGATTGTTAGATAAATAACACTACTATTTTATTGTTATTTCTTTTTTTGGGAGAATAAATCACATACTGATTTTGATTGGCAGTGACATTGCCGAGGCTCACCAACGTGTAATATTCATAATTTCCGGGTCCCTTAAAATGTAAATAATTGAGACACGTGGCTCTTGCTCTGCTGTCATAGCACTACTGTCATGGACCCCATTTGCCAAGCCACGCATTCCCCGTATTTTGCCCGTCAAGTGCGTGTCACGTGGGCCTCCAGTTTTGAAAATTTTTAATTTTAATTTTAATTTTTTTTTGTTTTCTTACGTCCGTGTTCGAGCTCCGTGATTGCGTCACCCATATTGTGAATCTGGACAAAAATTAGACGGCTCGCCCGCCGCAACCGGCAACCTGCTTTCACCTGTTCTCAATTTATCAAATATTAATTATTTACTGGTTCTTTTAAATTTCGTCCTTCTTAGTTCCATCATAATTTTTATTTTCATAAATATACTGTTTATTTCTTAGATTTTATGTCCGCTGCAATAAATTTTTAATTATTTATTCTATATTAAGTATATCCTTTTTTAAGCTAATTAAACAAATAATAATAATTCTCATAATTAATTTGACGAGCAATCTTAAGGAAAAGAATTTTATGATTTTTAAGAAAATCAAATGAAAATTTAATGAGAAGTACAACATAAATATAATGTTATAGAATATTAGAAGAAGCTCAAATAATGTAAATAAGAATAGATCTAGAAGATTAGAACTCTCATTTAACAGCCCAAAAAAAAAAAAAATCAAAAGCTTTGAATGAGGAGAAACAATTAAAATTATAGTTGTGGGGTTTCTTTGTAAATATGATTTATTCTATTAATTTTAAATTCACAAATATATCTTAATACTTTGATTTTATAAATATTGCTTAAATAGTTTCTATTTACAAAAAAATGGACAAACAAGTGGCGAGATCTGGCCATCCACGTGTCAAATATTCCAACGCAGTAAACCTACGGAGACAGAAACATCCAAGCGACGAAATCATAGCCCAGCGGCCCAGCTTTAAAGAGTTTATTCTCATTAAATTATTTTGTTAAATAGTTATAATAAAACAAACAGATAAATAATAATAATAATGAGATAATCGCTAAGAGAGAAACTAGATTGACTTCCTTTTTTCGAATTCTCTCAAAAGTCTTTCTTGATATAGATGAGATAAGGCTTTTTTAATTTTAAAGCCCCCAAATTTCTAGGGTTTTTAATTTTTGTGGTTTCAATTTCTTCTCAATTAACACCCAGTAAGTGCCTTTTTCAATTTAGATTTCGTTAATTATGATCAAGCTTTTCGATCATTACGACAATTTCATTGAATTGTTTGTGTTTCAGTTGTTGCATGTTATGATATGATGTTAGTTCCGATGTTGCGTGAATTTGGGTTCAATTTGATGTTATGTCGATCAAATTCTGTTTGGTTGCCTAGAAAATGCGAGAAAGTTGAGACTTTTTTTGAAAAAAAAAATAATAATAATTTAGCTTGATGTGAGTGTGCGAGTCAGTCTAAGTGGAATTAAAACAGAAAGGAAAAATGAAAATTAAGATGTTATGGTATCTGGTTAGGCTATTAACTGCACGATCTTAGCTTGAATTGTTGTAAGGTTTGTTGCTTATGATTGCGTATGATTTGATTTTGCTGTTTCTCATTTGATTGGAGGAGAATGGAGTAGAAGAATTGAAGAAAAGTTATGGAGTCTACGGTAAAAAGATTTGGTAAAAATTTACAAAGGGTTTAATGTTGCATGATTTCTTTACTGAGTGTTATGAAGTTCAATTAAATTTTTTTTTTGGGTTGTATGAAAGCTAGGGTATGATTCATATTTTATTTTCTTTTATCTACTAGGTGGTTTTAACTTTGGGGTTATTAAGAGGGAGAATTTATGAATTCTGATTAATTGTTGTTCTTTTCTGTCTCTTTTAGTTTCTGTTCAGCAGAGTCAGGTCCACGCAATTCTTGTTTATGTTAGTCTATGTCTGACTTTGTAGTTAGCATGCTGCTTTTCTGGAGGTCTGCTGACTCGGAGCTGATGTATTTGTATGGTTGGTCAGGGAATAAGTGATTTACTGTTGTCTAAAGGAATCTCAAAGGCATGCGGTCTGCGTCTGAGAGAACAAATCAATTAGAGCCTGATCCAAATGCAATTCCACCTGTTGCAGCTTATACTGAACCTTGGTGGCGTGGTGTTGGATATAATTCTATCTCACCTGCTTTGGCTGGGGCAAATGTATCAAATTCATCCTCATTGGATTGTCCAAATGATTCAGAGTCCAATGATGCTAAATCAATATCTAATGATGGGTTGAATGAAGAAGATGATGATGCTAACAAAGAATCACAGGCTACCGCATCTTCACGGTCAGGTAATTGGAGTAAATTAATGTGAATGATTTGTATAGTGATTATTAGTTTGCTGATGGTTGAAATGCATAAGTTTTGTACGTGCACTCCTGCTGTGTTACAGCCTAAGTGGAATCTGGGACCTGGCCCTATATCAATATTATGTTAAGATAGATAAACATCACTAATCGATGGAAACTACCACAAAGTTATTTCTGCTAGTTTTAGTCGTGGCTAGATTTTGTATGTTATCTTTAACAAATATGTGAAATTTTCCGAATGCGGCTGTGTTGGTTTCCTATAATTACAATAATGAATGAGAATAGAACCATATAAATTTATGAAATTATAGAGGCTTTATATTTTATCTTGTTGCAATCTTCTGTTAACTTTTCTTATGTTTGGACTGGAAGCTATGCAGCTATTCTATTGATTTTACATACGTTTTGGTAGTTTCTTAGAATCTCGTAGATTCCTCATCTTCAATAAACTGCTTTGGCATCATCACTAGATAAACTTCAAAAGGATCCACTTTATTGTTGATGTCTATTCAGGAGTTCCAGATAGGGACGTCTGTTACTGTTCTATTTTCAGTAAAAATGCCAATGATGATGAAAGTTGAATAATCTATTACTTTTGCTTGAATTTATGCTTATTAATTTTTTTGTTTTGACATGGATTCTTTTGGAAAAATAACTTGTCTATGATTGTTAGTTTTCTGAATTATATATGTGCTCCGTGTGTGCCTGTATTTCTGATTTGGGAGGTGCTTTCCCACTATTCCAAATAGAGATAAATATGGCATAATTTTGTGGGAAAAGGATACTTATCTGTGGGCTGCTTGTAAACTAGTTGCTTGTCTATTTATTGGCAATCAGTAGTCTGCTTGCTTAGCTGTGAAGCATTTCACCATTAAGTAAACTTGCATTATAGGCTCCAGAAAGTGCCGTAACATGTCATGGAAGAACAGTTTAGAGGAATTGTGTGAGTCATCACTGCAGCGTATGGCTCATGCAACTGTGTGTATATAATTGAAGTTTGGTTTTGGAGGATGTTTAGAGAGAAGATTACCCAAGCCTCAAGTGCTGTGTCTATGGGAAGACAAAGTCTTTTTGGATAGGATGTGGGTCATTCAGTAGATGTGATTCTTTAATTTTGATTTAGAAATCTGTATGATGTGATTCTTTAATTTCTAATGACTGATTGAGAAATCTGTGTTGTGATATCTTTGCTACATGTTTCCTATTCTGCTTCATTAGTTTAATCTTATCATCTCTGTATTCATCTTCATCAAGCTGTCTGATTCAATTAGTTGCTGCTGTGTCAATAGAGAGCTTGAGAAATATGTGTGAAGTTTTCCTTGTCTGTTCTCTTTTCTTTTCATTTCCCTTTAATTTTATCTCTAATCTTGCCTGAATCACCCTAATGTTGTATGTTTACCAGTCTGAAAATGTCTTCAGAGGAATTATGCTTTTTCATTCACAGTATGGATGCTCAGTTGTCATCCCAGTTGTTTTTACAGAAATAAATTTTGTTGGTGTAACACCTTTTGTCCGAGAACTGTAAAAGTTATTATTTTAGGATACTAATTAAAATATTCTTCCGAATTGCAGCTGGGAATCATGGTCGAAAGAACCAAAATGTGCAGCAAGGTGCATCAGCTATGCCAACAATGCGTGATGAATGCTTCACTCAGACTCCACAGCTTGAACTTGTGGGTCACTCAATTGTAAGTGCCTTCTCTTTTGTTCTTAGTGATAGCCTTACTTATTCATAATCGATTAAGACTCCTTATCTTGTAGTACGTAAAATTAGAGAACTTCTGCTCACTTTTGGAACAGAAGGGACTCCTAGTTTTCTTGCAACTTTTTGGCAGGCTTGTGCATCAAATCCATATCAGGATCCATATTATGGGGGGATGATGGCAGCTTATGGTCATCAACCTGTGGTATGTGGATGTCTGGTTATACATAAATGTTAGCAGATGACATAAATTGATGTCTTTTATATCTTTCCTTTTCTACAAAAATCATGTGTTTGAAATGAATCTTCAAAATTTTCTTGGGAAGTCAAAAATTAGGTGTATGCTTGGTTGTATAATCTTGGTAATTGAATTGTAGTTTTTGCAAGAAGTTATGTCCAATGTATGATTTGTTGAAATCATATATTTTTGGTTGAATTATGTATGTGATTGAAATTTCTGTTACCTATGCTTTCAATTGAAAAAAAGTTTCTTGGTAACAAGATTTGGTGATCACTCATTTTTTTATTTTTTCCCTCTTATCTTTGTGATTTTTAAAATTGCAACTTCTGTCAATCTAATAAATCCCTTCCATGATCAGGGTTATCCTCAATTTGTTGGAATGCCTCATGCTAGAATGCCTTTACCACTTGAGATGGCACAAGAACCCGTTTATGTGAATGCCAAACAGTACATGGGGATTTTGAGGCGAAGACAGGCACGTGCTAAAGCAGAGCTTCAAAAGAAACTAATAAAAGTTAGAAAGGTATATACATTTTTGCACTCTTTTCTAATTGGAGGTAATAGTGAACCATGTATTTCACTGTGGATTTGTTTTAATGCTTAGTTGAAGGATTGATATAATTTTTTGACTTTTACATTTTATAGCCATATCTTCATGAGTCTCGGCACCAGCATGCAATGAGAAGGGCAAGGGGTAGTGGAGGACGCTTTGCAAAGAAAACTGATGATACTTCCAAGGGTAGTAGTGAAAAGAAGGGTGGAGGTTCAGGAATCAGGCCATCTCTGTCTGGCAGTTCATCAGGATCTGAACGCTTGCCATCCGACTCAGCTGAAACCTGGAATTCTTCAGCTAGTCAGCAAGATGTAGGGGGGTCTCAAGCACACAACACACATGAAGCTCGCAATCATGCAAATGCCAATGGTGGTTACCAGAACCATGGCCTTCAGCCATCAACATACCATTCACACTTAGGTGATAGAGTGGAAACTGGAGACTGTTCCGGCAAGCAGTGGGGAAGCATATCTTCCAACCAGGCATCACAGAGGCCTCTTGCTATTCAGTGAGCCCTTTTGTAGGTAAGGTGGGTGCCATCTCGTGCCGATATGGAGGATGAAGACCCACTGATATACTGAAGGGTAGTTTCTTGGTTGTCTTGTGGCCGGCAAATCATTCTTGGCTTTGTTCTTTTGCATGATTGTGGGTGAATGACGGAGAACTGGAGAAGAGATGAATAAGCCTCTCGTGGCTTCTTGCAAGTCATTTTTTGCTGTTTATCGTCATTCCTCCCCGCTTTTTTTTATGTACAGATAATGTTTGATAAACTCCATTAGAAATAGTCGCATGGATTAACTTGGAACGGTAACGGCAGTCTGGGTCTTTAACCATTTTCTAGTGAACAAACAAAAATGAATGTCTACCCGTCCTGTTTGTGTACTTTTGAAGGTCTTGAATACATTTGAGTTCAAAATTTTAATGTTCAAATCATCAGATTTTAGGCTTTGACTGTTACGATACAGGCAGTGGTAAAGTTACCGAATCCACCTTGGACTGGTATCGAGAACTATTGCTGAAGTAACTTGGTTCGTAACATGTTGCTGCGTGAAACTGGGTTCGTAACATGTGCTGCTGATATTACGATTTTATTTCAGCAGCAGGGGAAGAATCAGCAGGAGAAATAGAATTCAAAATCGCATTACCAACCTTCAACTTTAAAGAGTTAGCAAAGTTACCTATTATCATAAATCATGTCAAAAGGGGGCACGGATTTGGAATCCAACTGCTTTATTTAACACTCAAAATCAAGGTAAAAAGGAGAGAAAAAGAAAAAAGATCATTTATAAAATAAAAAGACAACAAAATATTCTGTCGGCTATCTGCTGTATTATCATATATTGTCTTGATGTTGATGTTGATCGTTCTCATGTACATTTCCAGTTTCTGCACCTGCATCTGGGGGAACTATCTCATCTGGATTTGTTTTGCTTCCATCGGAAAAGGTGCCATTGGCCTCTGTGGCGTTAGCCACATCTGGCTGCTTCTCCATCATTCCAGACAGGGCCAACCTTGGAGACCATTCAAGGACATCATCAATAATGTTTGACATTCTCTTCTGATACCTGTAAGAGTGAAGTTGGCATTTCATTTCAGACCCACCAGAAAATAATAGTATATGATGAGTGACAGAAAGGACATTTAACTTGCATTCCTGAAGCAAAAGTATCCTATTGTACAAACCTGGCCCTCGCAGCCTCATCAGGAGCATGGTGCCTCAGCAACAAAATAACAAGTACAGCTACAACAGCATAGAAAAGCCTAGCAGTCCACTTTGGCTTCTCCTCTTCATCCTTCTTCGGCCAGAAACGGAATAACTCTCGCAATGTTGCCTCCTCAGCAAGGATGTTAGGGAAGAACCAAACACGCTTTCCAAGAAGAATCCATATAATACCAAATACTGCTGCTCTCACTGCAAATTTAAGACCAGGAAAAAAAAAATTTTAAAGAAAGGAATACAGGCAATAATAATGATCCTATCCTTTGCCAACATGGTTACAACAATCAAAGCACCAAAAGAACACACAGAAAGGAAAATAAAAGGAATTATATTAAATGTTTCATAATGATTTAAAAAAGGAAAAAAAAAAACCTATGTAATCTAGTGCATGTATGAAAAGAAAAACTTATCAACATCAAAATGGTGGTGTGTAACCATGCGATTGCACAAATGAGAACTTGGTTTTTATGTTGCTATTCTACACTAAAAAATGACACCAAAGAAGGTGGCAGACATGTCCTTTTCTTCCCGATGGACCCAAAATCACTCATGAGATAAAGGTCTATAGAACAAACAGTGAGCTAAATACAAAGTGGGACCAAATAATTCGATGGGGGTAGTTGCTGACCCATACCACATAGTTCCAGCAACAACAAACGCTGCAAAAAAGACAGCATGATGCTGGGTTAATTGGCTAAACAGGAAGCTAAACACAACTCTGAATACCTAGAAAGATATTAGATATTAGATGACTACAGAGCACACTTTGCTCCAGGACTCCCATCAAGGTAAAAGAGATCCATGTTGCCATCAACAAACACCATAGAAGCAGTTGATTGCACTATTGCTTTCTATATCAGACAAAAACAATCTATGCAATGCCAATTTTCTCATGGCCCACTAACTCTTCATTCCAATCTTTTCTGCTCATGCAAGATGCAACCACAATAACAACATGCTGTGTTCCAATCACAAAGGACAGTTGATGAAAGTGTATGGCTCAATAAAGATCACTGGTACCCTAAGCTATACAACACTGTAACCAATAAACATTTTTGAAGAACGATGCTTCCATTAACAAAAATCAAATCTGACCAAGCTACTAAACAACTCAAATAGGATTCAAAATATACCGAGAACAAACAAAATTAAAAAAGAAATATAAACCAGTAGAGCTTACCCAAAAGTAAGGAGAGGATAAGCAGCAAGACTCCAGCACATGAATAAAGAATTAATAGCTTGCATCGATGAGGATAAACAGGAAAGAGGCAAATTGCCAGAGTCAACACTGGCCAGAAAAATGACAGTAGTGTTTGCCACAGCGGCCGCCCTTTTTCAAATGTCCATGCAAAAAACGCATCATTATCAGAAAATACTTGCTCCTGCAAAAAAAAAACCAAAAAGTGAAAAGAAATTCATAATATTAGTTTAAAAACAAATGAAACAGAATTTAAACAGAAATGAAGATGCTAGTGAAAATGCCAGTTACATCACCAAGAACATATGTTCAAGAATTTTACTTGTTTCAGTCAAGTGCTTTTTTATCCCTAATATGCCGATTGTTCTTGCTTAATGTAGGAGCGCAATATATTATAGATAAAGCAAGATAGAAGATTAAAAAGCATCTAATAAAGGCTACCTAGTAGCAAAAGAAAGAAGAGGTATGCAAGAAAATAATTGCTCATGAAAGATACAAATCGATATGTATGTTAAACAACAACATGTGTTAAAGAACAACATCATAACCTGTTTATTTGCTTAAGGCCGTGTTAAAGAACAACATCATAACCTATGTATTTGCTTAAATCCCCAACATATCACTTCAACTAAGCTGCAAGAATAGCACAAGTTAAAACCTCCTAACCTTTGAGGCAGATAAAAATTCAGGCTCTAAACATCCTATGTGACTAAAAGGGCCAATAATACCCATTTTTCTGCAGCTGAAAAACATATTAAAAAATACATACGAGAAACATAGGACACAGATCCTAGACCATGCCAGTAAACTCACTTCAAATTAATTGTTCAAGAGAATCAGTTCTACATGCTAATACAAAATGTAAAGCATAAATGAGAGAAGGCATCAAAAAATTGTTCAGGACGAGAAGTTCAAGTGGCTCAAGCACCTTTTTTTGTCCTCTTTTATAAGACATGAAATATTCCAATCTTATATCAAAGTTAAAAAGATGACTTACAGGAAAGATCTCTAAATGTGCTGGCCAGGTAGATAGCTTTTTTTTCCCAGGACGGACAGTTTTAACCACACGATCACATCGCACCAAAAGATTCTTACTTAATAGAGTGTTGGCAATATCTTCAGTTTCTAGATTCCTATCCGATTCCAGTATCTCTTTAACCTCCGGGTGATTTCTCAAAAAGCTTACAAAATCCTTACCTCTAAAATATTCCACTCGAGTTTCCTGTAAAACAGCCCACCTAGATTCCAAATCCTTATGGTCTCGCACCTTCTCAGCAAACAACTGGAAAACATCCTTCTTGGCAGCTTGCTTCTACAAAAAAAAGAAAAACATACATATACAAACATTAAAAAGCAGGGAAAAATGACAAAACAGAAAAATTTTACAGCACAATCAGAAATAAATATAGGTCAGCAACCCAGCATAAATGCATCGACATACAGAAGATGCAAAGAAATTGCCAGACACAGATCAGAATCAAGTCTTAACAAAGCAATATGAGAGCATCAATCAAATAATCAAGAAACATTTGATAATGACACGATAACCAGATATAAGCATGAAGGCACCCCAAGTCAAAGCATGAATAGGTTAAACCAAACTTCCAGTCCGTAAGCATTTAACCATACTAAGACAATGAAGAAGGAAATAAACAGGAAAAACCTGATTTCCAAAAGCACCTTCACACCCATAAATAACATAAATTCTATCATCCACGTTTGTTAATTGCTGAAAACAGGGCCTTTTTATGTGATAAATTCATACATTTTGTTCCTTAGGCTCAAAACTAGCCATATTACACAAGTATCATCACTTCCACTTCCCTAAAACAAAAATATTTTTAAAAAAAAATGTTGGAAAAAAAAAAACACCATTACGACATACAATATACATACAAACAAATACCAAACGTATTTGCATTAACAATTTTAAAAAAACTAATAACTAGTACAGTGTTTCAACACACAAAAATGCCACAATAAATTGATCAAAAACATAACTTTCTTGTCTCCACATAACAAACAATAAAAATATAAAAAAATTTCAAAAATTGTAAGCACCCCACGTGATAATAGGATTAAACATCCCCAGATCAGCGATTAAACCCAAGAAAAGAAACTGAAAACCAAACGACATTTGGGCAGGTGCCGTTTTGGGACATAAGGGAAGGGGGTTGGGGAGAGAGAGAGAGCAAACCCTAGGTGGGGTATCGGAATTGGGATCTCTGGTGCCGTTTTGTACGACCGCTGATGATCTTCGCACCCTTTTCTTCTCTGCTGCGCCTGATTTCTTCATCGTTATTATTTCGCTCTTACGTTTTTTCTCGTTTTCCCGTTTCTGCTTTTTATGATTTATTTGTGATTTTGCTTTTATTTATTAATTATTATCATTATTATTATTATTATTACTAATTTATTTTTGGGGGAAAAAACAGTGAAAGCAAAAGGGGAAAGGTGATTTTCACCTGTCCAGTTGCTTTGGCCTTTTGCTTACACAGCACATATATTGATGGGACTATGTTAAAACTCGTACAATTAGCCACTTCATTAGATAAATGACTTGGGCTGTCCTCTTTGGACCAATGAGATAATGCCATGTCAGCAAACTAATATCAATGTTCTACTTCTTTTAGACATGTGTACTTAAAAATCTCAAATGAGGTCGCCTTTGATGCGGGATTAACACATTTGGACTTTAATATCCATTGTTAATGTGCCCTGTTAGAACATTTCTCTATAAATTTTATTCTTTAAATATTTATTTATTTAACTATGTAATAAATAGAAGAGTGAAAAAAAAAATATTATTCTCCAAAAGACTTATCAAATAGAAATGAGTTAATATTATTTTAATTAAATAATCATTTTTTTAAAGTAAAAGTCAATAGTAATTAAAGTACTTTTTTCTTTTTTTTTTAATAAAAAATAATAAAATATAAATTGAAAAGTGAGGAATCAATTCTCCAAATTTAAAAAGAGAATATTATTTTTAATTTAAAGAATTTTAATTAAAGTATCTTTTAGACCTTTAAATATTGATGTGACTCTTTAAATAAGTGATAAAATTTTATTTTAAAAAATCTATTGGAGATGCTCTTACAGCATAAATGCTTGTTAATTATATTTCTGTCCACATCAAAAGATTAGTGGGACTAATAGAATTTGTGGTGTGGAGAAATGAAAAAAGCCTTTCATCCTCCCCAGGCTGTGACTGTAATGCTTAGGTCAATAATCGATAGCCTGTGCAGTAATAATTGTGAAATAAAAAAAAAAAAAAAAAAAGAAAGAAACTGCAAGATATCTAAGATAATGCAAGCCTTAATCTTATATGATTTTAACTATTTAAAATATTAATAAACACGCATTAAAAGTATCTTTTTTTTTACTGGTAAAGAAAGAGTTTAAAACATCATATGAATAAGCATAAAACGGAAATCTAAATTTGGTTGTCACTCTTCACTAGTAAGATTAGAAAAAGTGATTGATTTCTAATTTCATTATGTCATAGTAAAATGAACGACTATAACGATTATATGGCACGGCTATTCAAACATACCAATTTCCTTTTTATACCATCTTTCTATTATTTAAATTATTTTTAAAAAATAATTAATTAACTCTTTCTTCTCTTTCTCTTCTTAATTTTACAAATTCTCGTCAAATCATTTAGATATATTCTTTTAAATGCAAATAATTTGTATCATTTATTAAGAAAAACAAAACCTACCATTTAAAAATAAATATCAATAAAATTTTGACAATCATGAAAGTTAATAAATATCATAAAATTAATTTTTACCAAATTCAAAAACTAATGAATATCAAGAAAAAAAAATTTTCACGAATTTGGAAAGTAGTGAAACTAAGGGCCAATTTGGGATCGCGGAGGTTGATGAAATAAGATGTTTGTGTTGTGCAGATGAAATTAGTGTTGATTAAAAAAATAGCTTGATTTTTAGTAAATTGTGCTGTTGCGGTTGTTGTGAGTTGAAAAAGTATGGTACATGCATTTGATAAATCTTATTACGAAAGTGTTGTTGTATTATATAATGACGACAATGAACATACGTTTTAATTATTTTTTATTTTATGTTTAATAAATTGTTTAGACATAGTTTTTTCTTAAATATGTAAAATAAATTAAAAAATGAAGAAATTCATAATCTAATACATAAAATATAATAAAAATTTATACTTGTATATAATCTAATAATTTATATATTAAGGTTTATAAAAAAGTACGATATAATTGTCTTTTTATCAAAATACTAAGGTTATAATAGGTATTTTAAAAAGACGTAATAGCTTATTGAATAAGTTGCTTATAAAAAGCAACCTTATATCTATTTTTAAAAACTGCTGACGAAATGAAAAAAATTATGAAATAAGCTGTTTTTAGAAAATTTACCAAACATTATTTTTATCAAAAATTATAAAATAAGCAGTTTATTGGGTTTCAACCTCAATCCCAAAAGGGGTCTAAGTATTTAATTTGCAGGATGTGAGAGTAAGGAGAAATATATAATTATAAGATAGTGAGTGAAAGTAATTAGTGAAGTGTAATTTTGAAATTATAAATTTTTAATTTTTAATAATGAATTTATTTTTTTAAAATAGTTATAAAAAATTAGTAAGTTTAAATAGTTACTTTCTAATTATTAAGCCACAACAGCATCTTTCTTCTATTTTTTTACTTAATTTTCGACTTATTTAAATAATAAAAATTTAAATTGCTTTATCTGTATTATCCCGATTGTGATGAGACCCCACTTCTGTGGTAAACTGACAAATATGTGCGTTTCAGGTATTATCGTTAAGCCATCGAAGGATTTAAAGAGGCTGAGATTTCTGCAGCCATCAAAATAACTTAAAAAAGCATTCAAATGCTTTCTTTGCAATCTCTCTCATTTCTTCGCAACAAGCCAATCTTATCACCTGAAAGATCAAACCATTATGTCAACAATTCTTCAGCTTCTGCTGTTGTTCGTGCAGTGGAGAATAATAATTCACAAAATAGCAAGTTTGAAATAGACCCAGAAGAGGCCAAGCAAGCCCTTCAAAGACTTGACCAGCAGCTCAAATCTCTCTCCAATAAGCAAATCAGCTCTCCAAAAATAAAGGGTACTTCTCTTTTTCATTTTCTTTCCTGCAATTCTATTTTATATATGCTTAATTTCTGATTTATATATGGATATGGCTCCAATTGAAGTTCAACTTAACAAGCCAAATTGCTTTGGAGCCTTTCCCATTTGTAGCAAAATTAATTAATTCCCCTTAATCAGCAAATGAAATTCATGTTTGTTGATATGAAGTGCATTATGTGGCTGAGCTTAATTATATGGAATTTTGATAAGGTAACATGTTGATATATAAGAACCTTCAGTATGCATGTATACTTGTTGGTACCCTCTAGCATTCTTATAGTTAGGTCCTTAATTTGCAGTTTCTCATTGAGTTTGAATCTGCTTACCACAACTACCTCAGAAGTTAAAATTATGTATGTCAAGTGACGGAAGATTAATTACAGGTTTTGATTCTAACATCACTTGTTCTGATAAACAATTAGTAGTGAACACAATCTGTCAAAAATCGAATTCATTTCAAGCTGCCAAATGGCAATTCTTTGGATGCTAATGCTAGCTGCAATTGACCTAACTTGTAACTCCTTTTTGACTAATTGCAATTTGCAGCTGCGGATGTGAAGCTCACAAGAGGTCGAGGTCCAGCAGACCAAGAAACACTGGAAATTTCAGGATCCTTTCTAACAATCATCACGTTTGCTCTCCTTATCTTCACCATTTTGTACAATGTACTATTTTACACAGTCATAAAGCCATCCATAGATGGACCTGATGACGTACCAGCACCAGCTCCAGCTACTACAATGGCAACGGATATACCACCTCCTGATGCAGCTCTAGTTAAAGAGTCGCCGCCACCGCCATTTATGGAAGATTCCGTTCAACGCTGAACTGTTGTTTATTAGTATATTATCGGTATGCTAATTAAGCACTTCAAAAGGAAGCACTTGTCGCGTTCAGCTGAGCTTATTATACATGGATGTTAACACACAATGGATTATTAGTATCAGTGGTAATTAAGCACTTCCAAAGGAAGCACTTTGCACCTTAAGCTGTGCTTATTTTGTATGAGTTACCACAGTGTATCATGTGTCAATCTGAAAAATCTTGTTCTTCATGAGTAATAACACAATGTATGAGTATGAGCCAATATTTTGAGAACAAAAGGAGATCAGCATATCATTATCAGCTCTATGTATTTTGATCATTTTTTTTTTTTAATATAATATCAAGGTTATAAGCATCTTTCTAAACTATACATGCATCATTTAAGTTCTTAGGTTCACATTTAGATTATTTTAGAGATTTATCCCTATCTAGATTTAATGTGCGGCGCCAAAGAATTATTTGTACAAATTCAGTCTGCGGCGCCGAACAATTATTTGTCCAAAGAATTAATAAAAGACGAAATTAATTTGCTCTCGGCATTGGCGTTTGCCATAATTCTGATATACTTTTAAGTAAAGATATTGTCTGCCGTATATTTTACTAATTATGTCTTTATCACGATTTATCATACGTATCCTTCTTATGATTTATTAAATGTGACAATTCATTGGGTCTGGCCATAATTCTGATATACTTTTAAATAAGAATATGGTCCGTCCTATAGTTTATTAATTATGTCTTTATCACGGCTTATCATAGATGTCCTTACTGTAGTTTATTATATGTGACCTTATCGTTTAATTTTTACCTTCAATTTTTGAAATCTTTTTTTTCAATTAAAAAAATCTTATCTAAGGCCAATAATTAATAGAGAAGAAATAATTAATAGAGACAAAATATTAAGTTAGAAATCATAATTTTTTTTTCTATTAAGATGAAATATATCTTTACATAAAAACATATTTTTTAAAAAAATCATAATATATAAAATACCAAAATATAAATAATACCCTGACTTTAGATGAAAAAACAAACAACATCATTCATTATAAGTCCAATATTTATTAGAGCCGTTTATGAATAGAGTCCAACCACATGTAAACTAAATCTCTACATCTAGCTAAGAAAGAAAGGGATGTCTACTCTCAATTGTTTACAATTCCAACCCTATCTTGACATAAAATGAAAATATGATGGTCCTCATAAATGATCTATGGCTCCATTAATGCATGGCTGATTATCTGTACATTAATTATTACATTAAAATTTTGTGACAAATTAGATGTCATAAGAAGGAAGAAACACATGTCAAAGTGCTGCCAATTTCTCAACCATTTTTCTAGAAAACATTTGACGAAGATGAGATTTTTCCTTCTAGATTTCACAGAACCCGGCAGGTATCAACCAAGCAACATGAATCATTAATTATGATAGTGCCGTGTGAAAGCTACTTCTAAATAAGGGGTGAAATTTACTCACACCTTGTAAGACTTCTTTTCACCGCAATTTAAAATGAAGACGAGTATGAAGAGTTTTCATAGTTTTGATATTAGAAATTTCTAAGAATTTGTGACATTTTTTAAATACCAAACATTGATAAATGATGAATAAAATATAACAAATATAAGTACGGTCAATTGAGTTGAGTGTTTTGGGTGTGAAGTTTCATTCTCTTTTATAAGCCCTTAATTAAGAATAATGAAGGATAGACTTAATTTTTTGGATAAATATTAAAGTTAGTGGGCAATTAGTAAAATAAAACGAATATAATTATAAAAGATTATGTATCATGTATTACGTCTAATGGTGGCCTTTAGTTTTCCTACCTTGTTTATTCTATCATCAAATATCAAATGTCAATATCTCAAAAGCGATGAGCCTTTGTTGACTACTCCAATATTTTATGTGAAATTATTATAATAATTGTTTCGGAAAAGTGTTGGATCTGGATCTAAAAATGAAATAATTGTCTAATCCAACTATAATTAAAACTCATTATACTCCATTAATTATTTCTTATGATTTTGTCTTTTGTACTTTTCCCCTTGGAGACTTTTTTAAAGCTGATCACTCAATAGTTGTCTCAGTCCACAACCATTAATGATATAATTATGATTTCTTTTGACTGTTAAAATGAGAAAAAGTCAGTTACAAAATTAAAAAAAAAAAATCATAAATAAATGCGTTATAATTTATGGGTGTAAATGGATTTATAGTGCAACAAAATACAAAACAAAAAAATAATAATAATAATTGAAACAAAAATAATCTGAACAACAAATCTTGTCAAAACTACACCACAGTTGTAAAATAAGGGGAGGCTGCTAAATTTGACTAAATTGTGATCCACCTAATGCACTTGCTAGAGTTTGACTTCAAAAAGAACAAGAAATGCTTGAGTTTAAATCAACCAACATATGAAAAATATTGAGAAATATATATCTATTTACACACACATATATAAATATAAATCATTGCACTTGCATCCAATTCTCATCTCATCTCCTCAAATTGCACATTTTTATTATGGTTTGGTGTAAGGTTAGCCTCCCTTCTTCTTCTTATTCTATTTTGTTCACTATCATTTGTATAGATTTTATTCTATAAAATGAAAATCATAAAACAAACTTATCCATATTCCCAAGGTTTTAAGTTTATAAATATTTTTTCAATAATTGAGATAATGAAAGTAACCTAACATTAGACTATTTTGAAGAATTAATAATGGAATTTAATTTCAAATTTTTACTTTTACATGTTCCATATATTTTATGCTTAATAATTTAATTTTAATACTTACTTGACGATGTGACTCAGTAGCGTATTATTTTTATGTATTTTATCCGCTGTAAGTAGGGTTCAACATTATTCGATTATAAATAAAAATAAAAAGGTGTTTCAAGTATATTAATTATTAAAAAATATAATTAACTCAAGAATTTAAAGAAAGAACATAGTTTTGAGTTTTTGGGTTTTTGTTTTATTTGGTTTTGATTTAGAGTGTATAATATAGCTTGACGATTCTTTTGGGCATTTTGGGAAAACAAAAACAAAAAAAATTAAAAAACAAAAAACAAAAATAAATTCAAAAAAAATAGAAGAGAAAAGGAAGACAGGAGGGTTGTTCTTCTGTCTCCTTCCAACGTTGAATCCTAAGAAGAAGAAAAGAAAGAGCAAAAAAATTAAATTTTGATTAATTAATTAAAGAGAGGCTGCAAAAAAGATCAAAACTTTGACTCTGTCTCTATTAAAAATTCATCTCCTCTGCTCAGCATTGTATTTATCATTTCACATTCCCCTTTTTTTTTTTGGCCCCCTCTCTCTCTCTCTCAAGTAAACGCTTCATTTCTTTGCCAGAAATTTGACTCATAAAGCTTTTCATTTTCATAAACCCATCTGGGTTCTCAAGAACTCTCACCAATCTCAGGTGGGTCATTATCTATTTGATTGGAAAATGTTACTGGGTTTTTATTTTTATTTTCTTCTGATTTTGGGCTTTGGGTTTGATGATAAATTTAAGATGGTAGGTCGAGTTTGCTAGTAGCTTTTTGGATATTATAACCTTCCAAATTTTTAGGAAATTTCATGTAGGCTAACCCCTTTTAATCTTTTTTGGAAGTTCGTGATGTTTTGTAGCTCAAGTTTTAATTTTTAGCGTATTAGTCATGTGATTTCCTTGTAGTTTGTCGTGGAAGGAAGCTCAAGTTTTGACTTTTCTTTTTGTTGATCTTTGTTTTATTCTTGTTTAGATTACTGTAAAGTTGGAGATTTTTGAGGATTTGAGGCTTTAGATTCATGGGAAATTGTTGTGCGAGACCGGATTCTTCATCTGGGAAGAGAGCAAAGGGGAAAAAGGACAAACCAAATCCGTTTTTTGGTGACGAATATGTTGTAGCAAATGGATCTACAGTTGCTCACAGGCTATGTGTCCTCAAGGAACCCTCAGGTCAGGACATCTCCATTGATTATGATCTGGGTCGCGAGCTTGGACGCGGAGAGTTTGGGGTTACGTATTTGTGTACTGATGTGAACAATGGCGAAAAGTTTGCTTGCAAGTCTATTTCGAAGAAGAAACTTAGGACTGCTGTGGATATAGAGGATGTGAGGAGGGAGGTTCAGATAATGAAGCATTTACCTAAGCATCCGAATATTGTGTCATTGAAGGACACTTATGAGGATGATAGTGCTGTGCACATTGTGATGGAGTTATGTGAGGGAGGAGAGTTGTTTGATAGGATCGTCGCCAGAGGGCATTACACTGAGCGAGCTGCTGCTGCAGTTATGAAGACCATTGTTGAAGTTGTTCAGGTTGGTTTCTGGTCTTTTCTGTGTTTTATGTTTGGCATTGCTGCAAAATTTGATGTTTATGGCCTTAAATTGAATTGACAGTGCATGGCATTCAATTTATTTTTACCAGTTTGTAGTCAAATCAGTTAAGGTATGAAATTAAGATTTAGTGACACAGGCTTTTGACAAATGTTAAAATCAAAACCCGTTTGGAGTTGGGATGTTTTCCTTTTTCTCCCCATAAGCTTCTACTTTTTGGATTCTTTCCTCAGGTATGCTATTTCTGAGTGTTTTTATTTGGAGAGATGGATGATATTCCGTCTAAAATTTTAAATTTAAGTTCCCTTATCAAATGGACAACGGGAAGGTTTCACTTAGTTTATTTATTCAATGATTTTTTTTTTTTGGCTCTCTTTCTTTATCTGGTACTAAGCTTGCCAGTTTTTTTTTCGAAGCTGTTTAATTGATTCTTATTTCATTCAGTCTCAGAATTTGTTTGTTTATTCTGAAATTGGTTACTTCTTAGGCCTTAAATGTTTTATCTCCATGCATCTTACCATGTGCTGAGCCGCCTATGACAATTCTCTCTCTCATCACTTCTTTGTATATTTTTTTTTTGATCAACTTGTGGACTCAGTTTCTTGTGTTAATTCTATGATTTTCAGAAGTTATGCTCATGTTTTTGGTGACCTCATTCTTCTAACCTGCATTTCCTTGTATGATTTTCCCCCTGCAGGTGTGTCACAAGCATGGAGTCATGCATCGTGATCTCAAGCCAGAAAATTTTCTATTTGCTAATAAGAAGGAAAGTTCTCCCTTAAAGGCAATTGATTTTGGGTTGTCGGTCTTCTTTAGGCCTGGTAATGTGCTATATAATTAGCAATTGCATGTCCCTGCCTGCTATTTATTCTTTTTACCTTCATTCCTTTATCTTATACTGTTCTTACCTGAAGGTTTCTCTTTTCTACAGGGGAGCAATTCAACGAGATAGTTGGAAGTCCATATTACATGGCGCCAGAGGTTTTAAAGCGCAATTATGGACCAGAAGTTGATGTCTGGAGTGCTGGAGTTATCCTGTATATTTTGCTTTGTGGTGTCCCACCTTTCTGGGCAGGTCAATATCTTTATTTATGCATTTGAGTTCAATTGGGGCTAGGCTTTCTTTCTATTATTATAATCACTTTTTCATTTTAAATTTGTTAGGGTTGTCAATGAGTGCTTTGAGGGTTGGAAGACTAGTCTGAGCACCTTTTAAGCATCTCACTTTACCGTTGCTGGTGGTTAACAAATATATGTTTAAGCATATATCTCATGTTTTGAATTTGCACTGAATTTATATATAATCTTTATGTTTTCAATACAGAAACTGAACAAGGGGTGGCACAGGCAATTATTCGCTCAGTGATTGATTTTAAGAGGGACCCCTGGCCCAAAGTTTCTGAAAATGCAAAGGACCTTGTGAAGAAGATGCTTAATCCTGACCCAAAGCAAAGGCTTACCGCTGAGGAAGTTCTGGGTAATGTTCAATAATGTTAATTTAATGGGTTATATACACATTGAAGTTTAATCAAGTAACAGTTCGTCCTCATGCGTGCAGAGCATCCTTGGTTACAAAATGCCAAAAAGGCTCCAAATGTTTCACTGGGTGAGACCGTGAAAGCAAGGCTTAAACAATTTTCTGTAATGAACAAGCTTAAAAAAAGAGCTCTACAGGTAATAATTTTGATTCCTCTACATTGTTTGCTGCTTTTCTGCAAGTGAGATGGAAGCTTACTGGAAATTTATATCTGCAGGTTGTGGCTGAGTTTTTGTCTGTGGAGGAAGTGGCTGGCTTAAAGGAGGCATTTGAGATGATGGACACTAACAAGAGAGGCAAGATAAACCTTGAGGAGCTAAGGCTTGGGTTGCAAAAAGGTGGCCAAAATATTCCTGAAGCAGATCTTCAAATCCTCATGGAAGCTGTAAGCATTATATGTTTGTTATCTTACTTCTTGGTTTGTTAAGCTAGTATCGACTAACAGGTTGCTCATTCTATACTGGAAATATTCAAGTATATTAAAAATTTTATGGGAAACATTGACAATTAACAAGTTTCTTTAAACAAAGGAAAAATGGAGAAGAGATCTGTAGTTGGTAAAGGAGACCAGTGCATGAATGATTAGGGGTGAACAGGTTTCTATATTTGAAGAATGTTGCATTAAATTTTGGAATCTGACTTTTTCTAACTGTTTCAAGTGAATGACTGAAACCTTGAATTTTACAGGCCGATGTTGATGGTGACGGAAGTTTGAATTATGGAGAGTTTGTTGCAGTTTCTGTTCACCTTAAAAAGATGGCCAATGATGAACATCTGCATAAAGCTTTTTCATTCTTTGATCGAAATCAGAGTGGTTTCATAGAGATTGAAGAGCTGAGAAATGCCTTAAATGATGAAGTTGACACCAGTAGTGAAGATGTTATCAGTGCCATTATGCATGATGTTGATACGGACAAGGTTAGTGTCCAGTAGATAAATTCAAAAGTTCATGTTCAGTGCAAGTGACTCTTAACCCGACTGAGTAAATTGTCAAATTGACAATATTTTTGCTCAATGTCCACACCAAGAACTATACTTTTTGGCTAATTGAGACCTGAAATTGGTTGAAGCTCATCTCAATACCTTAATTGAAGTACTCTATTTTTCTTTTCTTTTTTTCCCCCCAAGCGTCAGACTGGCTGGGTAACATTTTCCATCCATTAGTTGGCATCTTGTGCGAATGAATATATAAATCATCTTTGGTTTATCATCCCTCATCTTCTATTGATGCTTACCTATAATGTTTTTTTTCAGGGGTTTATCCCCATAGTTTTATCTTGTTTCTTATATCAAGCATTTCTTTTCTTTTTTTTTTTTAGTGTTCTTGATCCTTGACAATTTATATACCATTGGCCTTCACTGCCTTGTAGTGTGCTTTGCTTTATTGTGCACATTCCTCAAGATCCTTTCTAACTTGGTGCAAACATCTTATTTGTATGGATCACATGACACCTTAGCGGAGCATGTCCTTGAGCAGCTGGCTTTCTTCATTTCTTTTCCAATTACATATATTGTTTTTCAAGTCATGATAAACCTCCTTTCTATTCATTTTTTTTTATTTTTTTTTCATTTTTCGGTCTCTTGGGTACTTGTCCATTCCCTTACTAGGTTTTAAACCTAAGACCCAGACTTCACCTCATTGATCTTGGCCATCAATCCCAATCGATGTTATATTTTACTCTAAAACATTAAATCCTCTGATTAAATACCGAGTCTGAAGCACATCTCCTATAAACTTACATATAATTGCTACATTGCTTTTGGCTGGCAGGATGGTCGCATAAGTTACGAGGAGTTTGCTGTGATGATGAAGGCAGGTACTGATTGGAGAAAGGCATCAAGGCAATATTCACGGGAAAGATTCAACAGTATAAGCTTGAAGTTAATGAGGGAGGAGGGTTTACAGTTAGCCAACTGAGGGTAAAAGAACTGAAAGTTATCCGACGGGCTAGTGTATCAAGAAATTCACTTCTAAGAAAAAGTAAAATTGTTTTATTTTTGTTAAGTTTACGAGATTATTGTCATTTTATTTATTCTGTGTCTTTGCATAGGTAGGATTAGGGTGGAGTGATCTTATTAGTGTCTTAATTAGCTGTGTTTAGAATTTGTCTATTATCTGCAGAAGGAAAAAAAGTGTTCCTAAGAGAGTTCCAAAGGTTGTTATTTTGGACCACTTTTGTGGTTGTACATATGCAATTTGTCCCTCTTTCATAAGAATAAACATTTGTTTGTCTGATTGCCATTATTCAATTGACTGAAATACCTTAACTGCTACTGTGTTTAATTTGTTTCCTGTGAGAGGCAATTGTTTTATGAAGTAGGTGGTTGTGCTATTATGGTTTCAAGATTCTCAAACGCAGGTGTCAAATTATTCCATTTTTATTTTGATGTAATTGCACTTTTAATAATAATGTGATTGAAATATAGGGTAAAGTTTCCTAACCATTTGTTTAACCTTTTTTTTTTTTTCAATTTTTTTGTTATATTTGCCAACTTATGTCTTAACTTGAGATTCCTACTACAATTCCAACTACAAAATTTAGATAATGTAATTTGAAATTTAAAATATAATATTAATTTGATACACTTTGATTGAATTTTTTCAATTTTCCTTCATTGCAATCATATTTTAGCCTAAAATTTTAACAAAGAAAAAGGACAACTTGGTCATTTGACTTAATAATAACCAACTTATTTAATTTCAGAAATTTTTTTAAAAATTTTTGTTATTGTTTGGTTGTCTTTTAGTAAAATTTTTGAGAATTAAATAAGTTATTTTATTTCTATTAGTAAAAATATAAAACAGGTATGGAGTAGAGGTTATAGTTAAATTATTTAAAACACTCAATTATTGATTTCATAATATTATAATGTACCCTTCATATCATAACTTTAAAAATGTCTATTAAAGTAAATTTATAATTGTTAACAAAAATTCTCATTGACAACTAATCAATTAAATTATTTTTGGTAAAAGATTTATGTGTAAAAATTTTACTAATAAAAGTTATATTTGAATAAATTTTATTTAAAAAATGTATCAAATGAAGCCTTATATAATATAATATAAAAGCCTTGAACAAGGAGGTAGCCATGCAGTGTCGGATTCCAAAATTCCTCATTTCTTGAGGAATAAAATTACCATAAACTAGTACAAAAATTGATCCTTTCTTTCAAAATCCAGGTGACTTCTATAGCAAGATCTATAAAAGGTGCGACAGCAAAATGTTTGGTCAAATTCCAGCACTTTTGTTTCATCGTGTCTTGCAGTAATGATAAACTTACTACAATTAGTACATTATTACCAGGGATAAAAAAAAAAATTCACTACTAAACAAAAAGAAAAGTTTACTACAAGGCAAGCTTGTATTTTTATCTTTTATAAACATTATACTAATTGTTATACATACATCATTATTTCATAGTGAAGCAGTTGGAGTCACTGATACACAGCCCAAGCTCCTCCCACCTATTTGTTTCATTTGAAATATTTTATTTGAATATGACGCTTCATTACTCATGTCAAGTGAAAGTATAACTGCGTGCTCTATATATCAGTCTTTGCTTTGCCAAAAAATAACAAACTTCATTTGAGTGCATGGTTGGTGATATGATAGCATAATTGAATATATTCCACGCCATTGGTCAAATCTCTCCAACAATTTGTAATGAAGTTGTAAACCACCAACTGTGAGGAATTACAAACCTTTTCACTTTGTTCATCAGCCAACTTCAATATAATAAACTTGTAATCATCATTATTTGATGGATATATCTAATCCAAAATTCAGCGTACCCACCAGAGTAAACCTCTGTGCCATGATGGGAGGACCCTATATTCTCTGGCAGCTGGGTTCCACAATGTTAATTTTTTTAAGTACGCAAAAAATGAGTCTGATTAGGTTTCATGGCCATGCATCATTAAGAATGGCACTTCAAGAAGATAGTTGCTTTCCATTGATAAGTGTGATGAGGTTTCATCAGAGAACAAAGAATTAAAATGAGTTTCTGGTGTTCAAGCGACTTCATTAATTTTAATGAACAATATCTCGGTCAATACATCTTCATGCCGATCTGTGGGCGCCATCTAATTCAGGTAGCAAAACTTTTTATCTGCTCGCATGGGGTAGGGTGTGGACGGGAGTGGGTTCATGCAAATCTCCATTAATTCCAGCCATTATTTATCTCTATCCATTGGCTGGTTTCTGTATCATCTTCAACAAAGCATGTCAAATTCAGGACTCAATGTTCAATGATGTTGAGATTCATGCTTGGAAACTGAATTCTCCAGGGAATCTTTATTTTGTTAAATTGAAGATGCTACAAATAGATTAAAAAAAAATAATATTTAATATTATGAAATCTATATTTTTTTGTATTTTAGTGACATTCTCGGATATCTTTTAATATCCGATGCTTAAACTCTCTCGAATATCTCATTGTAATTGAAAAAAATATTGATATTAATTAATTTTCATATTAATAAAAGGATAAAATTGATATTTTACAAATATAATTAATTAAAATGTAGTAAAATGTAAGATGGTATAAAAATATAATAGTAAGATATTATTATTAGACATCAACACTTCTTGCAATCGTTTATTGTTTTATTTTACTAAATTCATAAAATAGTAAAATGATAATAAACCTAAATATTATACTAAAAAGTAATGACACCCATACACCGATTTTATTTTTTTAAATTGATTAATACATTTTTCTTCCAGAGTTTAGTTATGCCATTACGTTGGATCATTTCTGACTGTAATTAGTGCGTATTTAAAATTATTGGGGGGTAAAAAGGGCTGGGGTGAGAGAGGCTCGAACTCGCGACCTCAGGATTACTCTTAAAGCTATGAGACCTACGCGCTAGCCAACTGCGCCACCACCCCGACTGATGTGGAGGAAGCGAAATTTAAAATAGTTATAAATCGGATCATAGTGATGCGTCTCCCTTGACAATGATCTCCCATACCAGCCGGCAGAATCCCCATACTAGTGATCTTTAAGGGGGGCAAGACCAGACTCATGAGGCCTCAAAGTTCTCATCCACACAAATGACTTGTACCTATCACCGGACACACGTACGCTTTTAAATCGATTTTAAAATAATTTTTTTAATAAAATTATAAATTTTAAAACATAATTATTCAATATATAATACTACAAAGCTAAAAACTTATAAAGAATTTTCTCATACATGATTATAAACTTATAAACTTATAAAGAATTTAAATTTTATATAATATAAATCTGTAATTTTATATTTTATTATGATTTTTCTGTAATAAAAAATATATATATTATTTGTTAGTGCGCCAAGTTCTACCAACCGTTTCCCCTCATCTCGTTCTCATCATATATGCACCCATGCTGCGCCTGTCTACTTTCTAAAAGCTCATGGGCCGTGCCTTAAAGTTTCTCATGGGTTGGGGCTGGGTTGGCCCTACCTGCTTTTCTGCCCATCCTATCCCATACTGCACTCATAATAAATTACCATAAAATGTGAGGGAGCAAAATGTATTTATCCAGATATTAGAGATATTAAATATGTCTTTTTCAAGGCGTTTGTTACCTTAAATAGTAAGGTAACAAACATAGCAAAATGAGAAGCGTTGGATTTGAAGTTTCAAATCCAATGGCTGAAAAGGAAAAAGCGTGGGGAAGCGTGGGGAAGCATGGGGAAGTGGGGTAAAGTTTGACTTGAAAATTTTCTCTTTCTTGTTTTAATTTAATGTATTTATTTCTAAATAATCCAAGGCTTGTATGACCGTGAAATTATTTGTGGTGCTAATGTAAATTTAGTAAATTTGCAGGTTAATTAAATATGTGTAATAATAATAATGACATTAATACATAATAATAACAACAACGATGATGATGATGATGATGATGATGATGATGATGATGATGATGATGATGATGATGATGATGATGATGATGATGAAAATAATAATAAAATTGATAAATTTTAATAATAATAGTAATAGTAGTAACAATGGTAATAATAAAAAGAGTATCAACAACAACAGTAGCAATAATAATAGTAATAAAAAAATATTGAAAATGAAAATAATAATAAATAATAATAATTAAAATAATAAGATAAATAAATTTTATAATAATAATAATAACAACTTATGATGATGACGACGACGACGACGACGATCATTTAATTATTTTATTATTATTTATTTTTATTATAAATATTGTTATATTACAATTTATTATTATTATTTCTAAATTTTTAAATTATTATTTAAATTAAAGATAAAATGGATATTAGAAAATTTAGTTGGAGATAAAACAGTATTTCTGAAAGTTGAGTTCTGATTCCCAACCTCTCGGGAATCAGAACTCTGGTAATAATTTATGAATTTAAAAAGACCTTATATAATAAGATAACAAATATAAGAGTTTCAACAAGCATACCATCAAGATTTCGGCACTTGTAGCTAGTACAAATATAAGTTTACCGATTAAAGCCGATTGAAAAAATGGTCAAACTGCAAGGTAATAAATGCCTTTAGTTTTATAAATTTTGAAAGTGAAATCATAATCCTTTGTTCGCGGATCGAATTTTACGGATTGAACATCAATACATATATAATTCACGATTTTGCGAACTATAAATTTTTAATCTAATTTAATCTACGGATTGATAAAATTCAATTGAAATCCAATCTATATGTCCGCAGATCGAATGTAGATTTGACCTAATCTATATTCGATCCACTATTTTACAGATTGGTTTGCGAGCTAAAAATTTTTAATCTTGTCCATGAACTAACTAAATAAAAAAATTAATATAAAAATAATTTTACTACCAATTAAATAAGATTTAAATAAATTAATTATTTAAATAAAAGTAGAAAATACATTTAAAATTTCAAAATATAACACACCAAAAAGAAAAAAAAATCTCATTTGTTTATATCAATACATGAAAATTAATTGTTTGGGAAGCTATGTTTTTTTATTTAATTATTCTTATTTTATATAATATGGTGTTAGGACCACAAATAATTTCATGATCATGCAAGCATTGGATTTTGATTCTTCCATATAAATTAAGGATAAAATGTGGTCAGTGTGGGCCCATAAATATAGTTAAAATAAGCCTAATGATGTATTTACTAAACAATAATATGAATTGGAATGGAATAATCAAAATTAATAAGTTGTTTACCTTTAAAATAAATGCTTAGAATCGGAATGTGAGCAGTGTAAACCCATAAATTTAAGAATCATTACCATAGTTCTAATTTCCCGAGGTGATAAAAATGAGAATTCTATTTCAAAAAATAACTTTTTTTATCCCAACTAAATTTTTTAATACCCATTTTATCCTTGATTTAAATAATAATTAAAATTTAAAATTTAATAAAATTAGTAAATAATAATAACAAAATTAATAAATTATAATTATAATAATATTTTAATAAATAGTAATGAAAATAATAATTATCAGTATAATAGTATTTTAAATAATAATAATAAATAAATAATGAATTTAAGAAATTATTACTTCTTTTTTATTATTATTATTATTATTATTAAAAAATTTAGTATTGTTATTATTATTTTTGTCATCATTATTATTATTGTTGCTATTATTATTTATTGATGTCATTTTTATTATTATACATATTTAATTAACCTAACATCTTTACATAAATTTGCTAAGATTTATATTAGGACTATGATTAATTTCATGGTCATACAAGACTTGGATTATTTGGAAATAAATACATTAAATTAAAACAAGAAAGAGAAAATTTTCAAGTCAAACTTTGCCCCACTTCCCCATGCTTCCCCACGCTTCCCCACGCTTTTTCCTTTTCAGCCATTGGATTTGAAACTTTAAATTCAACGCTTCTCATTTTACTATGTTTGTTACCTTATTATGTAAGGTAACAAACGCCTTTTTTCAATATGGGAGTAAAAAGTCTTGCCTCTGGTTAGCACGCAGCTTTTTAAGTTTTACTTGGTAACTTATGCGTTGTACTATGAGTGCGCGAATATATTTAATTAACTTTAGTTTGAAATATTTGTAGAGTGTAATAAATATGAAAGAAAATGATAGTTTTTTTTTTTATTGGGAAATTATCAGCCATATACCCTGTCACACCAGATCAAACGACTTATAACACTTTTCACTCAGATTACCAGATACCCTAAGTTGACAAAACGCTCGTCATTCAATTCCGTTAATCGCTTTGCATTACCGACATCATAAGGGTAATTTAGTCTTTTTAAACTTTGATTAAATAAACGACATGTCATTCCATTTACCTAGTAAAAAATGACATGTCATATAATATATATTGATAAAAATGACATGTCATCCCATTTATCTAATAATTGTTAATAAGGGATATTATCATTTTCCCACCAAAGTTTTTCTGACACACCATGTCAGTATCACGGTTTGGTAAAAACATCATTTTACCACCAAACATTTAAACTGTTAGCACTTTCCCACTATTCCGTTAACTGAATAAATATTTTGCTGACGTCATAAGGGCATTTTGGACATCTCACATGAAACCAAGCAATTAGTCATGGCAGATTTTGTAATTAAATCATCTTTTGTTGTTTACTTATAGGGGTAAAATTGACTTTTTTATACATTTTCCGTTAAATATTAACTGAGTTTTAACGGAATAGTGGGAAAATGCTAACAATTTAAACGTTTGGTAGTAAAATGATGGTTTTACCAAACTGTGGTACTGACATGATGTGTCAGAAAAACTTTGGTAGGAAAATGATAATATCCCAATTTGTTAATAATTACTTAAAAAAATACTTTACAACCGAATCTACTCGTCTAAATAATATCTTGTTATAATTATAAATAATATGTATAATACCCAACTGAAATTTTTTATGATATAATATATATAATTATAAATAATATCTTGTTAACAAAATTTTTATGGTATAATATGGATATTTTTATAGATAATTATTAATAATATGTATCATTAATAATTTATATTTTTTAATAAAAAAATATATTGTTAATAACAAAATTAAAAAAAATTGTGTATTGAAAATTTATGTTAATTTTTAAGGTACATTAAAATTTATACTTCATTTTGAGTTTTAAGGGCAAAATAGTCAATTTACCATAATTCGGTTAACTTTCTAACGGCAATTAACGGAATAGTGGACGGCAGAAGCGTTTTGTCAACTTAGGGTATACGAGTGATACAAGTGAAAAGTGTTGTAGTACGTTTGATACCGATGACACTTAAGGGTATATGATTGATAATTTCCCTTTTTTATTTTGACTATTTTCTATTAAATTGCAATAGATTAACCAATAAAAGCTAGTGCTAAAATTTGAAGTAAAAAATTCACAACCTTATAATTTTACGGTCATATCTTAATCATCAATATATAAATTAATCCATCGGTTGTTTAGTAATTACTCACACCTAAATATAGATTAGATATGTGAATTGAGGGTTCATTTCTCCATTATTTAAAAAATGTGAATTAAGGGTAAATTTCTTCTCAAACTTTCGTAAGAATAGATTTATGAACTAATATATGTAACACAAAATGCCATATTAATAAGTATCTTAATTAAGTATCTAAAGTAAGTAAGTATAACATCGCTCTTTATAATTTCTCAGAGTCTGTGGAAAAGACTATACCTTTCGTGTAAGGTAGCAGCTCTCTTTATAAGTATGCAGAAACAATGCAAAATCGGATGAAGAGACTGTCAATGGGCCAAACAAGTCACAAGTGAAGCCCAAAGTTAGGAAATGGAAGCTGCAAGCTAGGAGCACCAAGATGGAGGAGAGAGGTGCAAGTGGGCTAATCAACACAAAAAAGCCCACCAGGGAATCTAGCTGGTCCAGCCTGGAGAAAAAAAGGAAGAGAGCACATAGCCCAGATAACAAACCTCTAAAACATAGACACTTAAGCCCATCGAAGCCTTTACTCAACCACAATGTTGCAGACTCACTTCCAGCAGCTCGGCAACTAAAGCTCATAGATGAAGAACAAGAAGCAGGGGATGATTTGGAAGCAATGGATGAAGATTTATCGGCGGGAGCTGGTGGCCAGCCCCGCCGGCAACCATGAAGATCATAAGTTGGAACGTTCGAGGTCTGGGGAAGCCTCGAACGCGCCTAGCTATCAAAAAAATTCTCCACCTGCATCGGCCACAAATTTTCTTTTGCTGTGAAACAAGGATGGTGGCTCGACAGGTTAATCTAGTTTGTAGAAATTTCAGCTTTGAGAATTGTTTTGTGGTTGATAGAAACGGTAGGGGGGGAGGTTTGGCTCTTTTTTGGACCTCGGCAGTAGAAGTAAATATTTCTTCTTATAGCTCCCATCACATAGATGCAGTAGTGCAAAATGAAGATGGATTGGCTTGGAGATGCACAGGGATCTATGGTCACCCAGAATCAAACCAGAAGCACCATACTTGGACACTGTTGAAAAGGTTAGCAAACCTCTCTTCTTACCCTTGGTGTTGCTTTGGAGATTTTAACGAAGTCATGCACTTTCATGAAAAGCATGGGGGAAACAATAAAAATTTAAATATGATTATGGAGTTTAGGGAGACTGTGCAAGCCTGCAACTTAGTGGATGTAGGCTATAAGGGACACCCCTATACATGGTCGAATAGGAGATATAGATCGCAGTATATAGAGGAACGGTTAGATAGATTCCTATGCAGCAAAGACTGGGGAACTAGATTTCAGGATGGTGCAGCAACTAATCTGGTTAATTGGGTGTCAGACCACTGCCCGATTATGTTTGAAGTTAAAACAAGGAGTGCTAAGTCGAAATTTGTGAGTAGATCCTATCCCCGAGATCACTATGAAGACATGTGGAGCTCGTACGACACTTGTAAAAGTATAGTGAAGGATGGGTGGGCAGCTTATGGCAATCAAGAGTGGGAAGATCCAGTGCAAAGTTTTCAGAGGGTGGCCAAAAGCACTTTAACTCAGCTCAAGTGGTGGAACAAAGAAGAGTTTGGGAGCCGAAATAGAAAGCAAGATGAGCTGATTCAACACTTACAGAGCATAAAGCAAAACAACTCCAGCCTGGGTGACGGGGAGGAGATTAGAAGGATAGAGAATCAAATAAACAACATGCTGATTGAGGAAGAAATCTTCTGGAAACAAAGATCAAGAGTTGATTGGTTAAGAGAAGGAGACAAGAATACGAAATTTTTCCATGCTAAGGCTTCAGCCCGGAAGAGGAAAAACAAAATTTGGGGAGTTGAAGACAACCAAGGAAGGTGGAAAGTAAAGCGAGATGAAGTTGAAAAGGAATTCTGTGATTATTTTCAGGGGTTTTTCACTTCCACAAACCCTTCTCAAGAGCAAATTGAAGCTGCCCTGCAAGATACACAGCTGAAGGTGTCCGAGGAAATGAACACTGAGCTAGGGAAGCCCTTCACTTCAGAAGAGATTGCTGACGCGCTGTCCCAGATGTGCCCCACAAAAGCTCCGGGGCCAGATGGCTTGCAAGCTGTTTTTTTCCAGAAACATTGGCACTCAGTTCGTTCGGGCCTAGTTAAAACGTGCCTGCATATCCTTAACCAGCGAGGTAACCCTTCCCTCATCAATCACACATATATATCTCTCATCCCCAAGGTCCCCAAGCCTAAACAAGTCACTGACTATAGACCGATAAGCTTATGTAACGTAGTGTACAGAATCATTACGAAGGCAGTAGCAAATAGGCTGAAGCCAATCCTTTCGCAAATCATTTCACCAGCTCAGAGTGCATTCATCCCCAATAGGCTCATTCTGCATAACGTCATTCTTGGCTATGAATGTCTTCACAAATTAGGCACAAAGAAAGGAAAAAGAATGGCCTTGTAGCTCTTAAATTGGACATCGAAAGCTTATGACGAGTTGAATGGCGATTCTTGAGTTAATGGTGAAACCGCCTCCAAAGATTGGGTGGATTTGATAATGAGATGCACCACTACAGCTTCCTTCTCGGTGATCATCAACGGAGTGCCGAAAGGACTAATTAAGCCGGAGAGAGGTTTAAGACAGGGATGCCCTCTCTCCCCATACCTCTTCATAATATGTGCGGAAGCTTTTTCAAACATGTTGGGAAGGGCAGAGGAAAGGCAGCTAATCAGAGGCTTGAGGTTTGCAAATGATGTTACAATATCTCACTTGTTGTTCGCAGACGATAGTCTTATTTTTACGCGAGCATCAGTGGCTGAGTGCAATCATCTAAAGAAGATTTTTGACTGTTATACCAAAGCATCAGGGCAACTGTTCAACTATGAGAAGTCATCCATGCTTTTCAGTGGTAAGATTACCGAGACTCAAATTGCCGCAATCAAGGGAATTTTAAATTTTAAAGTGGTTTCCAAATATGAGAGATACTTAGGGCTCCCCCCATTGATTGGTAGAAACAAGATGAGCTTTTTTAACGAGGTTAATCTAAAGGTGCTTCACAAAATTTCAAGCTGGAATCAGAAGATGTTCTCTAGTGGGGGTAGAGAAGTCCTTATTAAAGCAGTAGCCCAAGCAGTTCCGGCTTATGCAATGAGTGTCTTTAAGCTCCCGAAAGGTTTATGTGATAGCATTCAGAGGGCTATAGCGAAGTTTTGGTGGGGATCAAAAATGGATAAGCGAGGCATTCATTGGGCAAGGTGGGAGAAGCTCAGCCATGCAAAAAGTCGGGGTGGAATGGGGTTCAGAGATTTTACTTGTTTTAATCAAGCTCTCGTGGCCAAACAAGGGTGGAGGCTTCTTCAATTCCCCAATTCCCTAGTGGCCAAGGTTTTGCAGGGTCGGTATTACAGGAATTCCAGTTTTCTAAATGCAAGTGTAGGCTCAAATCCGTCTTTCATTTGGAGGAGCATCTTGTGGGGCAGAGAAGTAATCAAGAAAGGATTCAGGTGGCGTGTAGGCAATGGAAAGAGGATCTCAGTGTATAACGATAATTGGCTGCCAAGGCCCGATACTTTCAAGCCATTTTCTCCTCCAAAGTTGCCTGAGGACTCAGTTGTGGCAGAATTGATAACTGAGAAAAATCAGTGGGATGAAGGAAAGCTGAACCATCTATTCATGAAGGAACATGCAGCAGTGATTCTCAAGATTCCTTTACCAAAAGACCAGGCTGAAGATGAACCTTTGTGGCATTTCGACAAAAGGGGAGAATATTCCGTAAGAAGTGGGTACCAGATTGCAATTAGAACCAAATTCCCGGAAGCTTCCAGCAGCTCGCAGACCAACACCAATCACTGGAATGCTATCTGGGCCCTTGATTTGCCGGAAAAATGAAGATTTTTATGTGGAGGGTCGAAGGACCTCTGCCCACCGCAAAAAGCTATGGAAAAGGAAAGCTCTTCAGGGAACCAATGCCAGAAAAGAGAGTCTGAAACTATCACTCATGCTCTTTTAGATTGTAAAGCCTAAAAAGTATGGTCCCAAGGTCTGACTCCACCCCAAAATCTTGATTTCCAATATCGGGACATGATCAATATTTTCCAAGAGTTAACGAAGACTAACGAAAGTCGAGCTTGAACTATGGGTAGCCTTTTCTTTGGGTAGTGTGGTTCTCAAGAAACAAATTCATTTTGAAGATAAAAGGGTGGAGCGAGGTTGCAAAAGAAAAGTCAATTTGTGGTCGCCATCAAAGAGTGGTGCAGACAAATCTCATGTTGATATCTCAAGGATGGAGAAGCTGCAAGATTGGTCCCTCCTCAAAAATTGCCTAAAGGTCAATGTGGATGCGCATAAATAGTAAAGACCGGATGGTAGGGCTCGAGTTGTGATAAGAAATTCAGAGGCCAAGGTGGTTGCTTTGGGGTTGAGAGGGCTTCCAAAAGGAGGAGTTAGTTTTCAGAGAGGCATTGAATGGGGCTCCAGGTGGCAAGAAAAGCAAGCTTAACTGATTGTAGAATCGATTGCTTTGAGGTGGTGGAATTGATAAACAACACAAGGGTAGCAAATGTAGATTTGGGTGATTCTTGAGATCCAAAAGCGAGCAAAGAATTTTAATTGTATAATCCAAAGATGTTCCCGTAACTGTAATGCTCATGCCCATAATCTAGCCAAGTTTGGCTTAAGTGGAAATTCTAGTGCCCGGTTGGGCTCAATACCGCATTTAACTTCATTCTGTTCTTGATGTGTTGTGATGCTTTGAAAGGCTTATCTTTCCAATCAAAAAAAAAAAAAAAAAAAAAAACTCTTCTTGTCTCTCTAAATTCTTCTCTCTCTTCATAACTTAGTGGTAGCCATACCGAACAGGTGCACACTTTTTCATGCAATGGTCACTTTCCAAAACTGGACGTCAAAGTAGAGGAGTAGGAAACATTACTTGTTATTTTGTCTTTCAAAATGACTGTCAACGCACAACCATCAACTCTGTGTGATTATGTTGTGTGCTATCAGCTCATAAAGCATCTAATTACTTTGTTAATGTTTGATTATTCGCTTGATCTTTGATATAATAATGATAGCTTGTTGAGATTTTAACACCATTAAACTTATATAATGGTGGTTTGCTCTGCCTCTCTATTATCTTTTGGTCCTTCGTTTCTCAAGATCACATTTGATTTATACTGGATTCCAAGATGAATTTTTCAACTCAATACTTGGGCCTGTCAGTCATGGCTCTGAGGTGTTCTCTAAATGCTAGTTTTGATCTCATGTTTTTATTTACTGATCATAATAAGATTTGGTAGTTTAAAGAAAAGAACACAAGGAGCTAACTAGAAACATGAAGAGCTCAAAATTGCTCAGTGGGAAAGAGATCAATGAGGTGATTAGTTTAATTTTGAGTTCACGTAGCGTCAAAGACAATGCGGCAGGCCTGCCTCTAGGCTTTGAACGGTTCTTTCACTCCAACCAGGTCAAGGTACGGAGAACTGAAGGAATCATTGTTCAAAAGTCCCGAGACGATGATGCAAGAAAGCAAGCTTCAGTTTAAATACTGAGTTTAAGTTTTTTCTCATCAATCTCTTGACGGCCAAGAAGCAGAACTTGATTATAGTGTTAATATGCTAATGAATCTCCTAGATGAGTAGAATGACACGAGGGGTCACTAAAAATCATCAAGTCTATGGTCTTGTTTATGGTCTCATTTGGGAGTAAGGTACTGTAACTTTTAAATTATAGTTGCTGTGAAAAGAAAATTATGAAACAAAAAATCAATAACATGTAGTAAATATAAATATTAAATAATAATTTTAATAAAATTATTAAAAATATAATTAATTTTCTATTGTACAAGTAAAACATATATTAATATAACTTATAAGTTACAGTAGTTAATATTTACTAAAGATTTTAGTACTGTAGGTTTTAAGTTACAATTGCCCAACTTCAATCACAAACGCACTTTATATAATTTTGTACACATAATAATACCTTTTTTGTTGTAGGTTGTCTCCCTAATGCAAAACATTAGCATGTTATGACTCCTCTTTTGTTTAAAATGCAATAGTTAAAGTGTAGTTGATTACCATTTCTTCTTGTCATTTCCATTATCACGCTGGCAATTGGTCGCATTCTGATAGTAATGCTAATGTATTTAATTATGCATAATTTGTTGGTTTTTGATGAATCCTGTCAATATCTGAAGTCTGAAATTTTATTAATTTTAGATATTTTCTAAAATATGATTGTTTGTTTTTTGGATCCTATATCTGATTTTCAAACATTTACATCTGAAAAAAAAAAATTTTGTGATTTTTATCTGAATGGGAAAAGGTCTGAATGACAAATAAATATTATATTAAAAAAATATCTTTATAAAATAACTTATTTCTTAAATTATAAAATTTAATTCTATTTTTTTTTAATTTACAAAAATATAAACGTCAAATAACTAAGTTTAAGATGTTTTTTATTAACAAAAACAAATAAGATGCCACTTATATTTAAATATTAAAAAAAACAAACAAGTCATTTAAATTTTTATATTCAAATCAATTCAAACTTTTAAAAAATTCAAATTCATTTAGATTTAAGACAAAAAAGAAAAAAGAAAAAAGGCTACCTTACTTTTCAATTCATTGTCCTAGCTTTGTAAATATGCTGACAAAGGGTCAATGATCTAGACATATTGACCCAAAATTGAAAAAAAAAAAAAAAAAGATAGAGGAAGATGGAGACTAATTAAACAGCTCTTCTGCTGTAAGGTTGGCAATAGATAAATGTGGTACTATAACAGCATAACTTGTTTATTGTGCGTTTGCGACATTGACACACGTTTTCTTGTGTTTTACTTGGTGGTCTCGGGGGTAAATTTTAACCATAATTTTTGGCAGAACACAGCCAAGTTTATTCGGTTATATACAAACTATTTATGAATTATATATAAAACATGGTAATAAAAGTTAGAAAATCCCAAGGTCATCTTAGTTCGAGTAATAATAATAATATAAAAAAAAAGATGAGGTTCCCATCTTTATATCACCGTATCACTTATTTTATGAATTAAAATTGTGCTTTGAAATATATGACAATTATAAATAAAAAAGCAACATTACTATGCTGTGAATATTGGGATTTTACTTAACTATGGCTGTGTTCTTTTTTCTAATTTCCTATTGTTGAGCTAATATCGACAGATTTTAGACTGTATTATAAATATTTACATCTGGAGTCTAGTGAGTCTAGATTATAATATATTCATAAGTTGTAACCATAAGAAAATTATTTAAAAAAAAAAAACAAATTGTAATATCGTCATCAATGACATAAGTCAAGCCCAAACCCAAAACCATTAGCCTCGTAAACTTGAACCTTTCATGAATGGGAATGGCCACTTGCGGTTCAAAAGAAACAAAAGCAAATTAGTACTTGTTCTCGTTTAGTCACTAGCTACGTGCATTTGTTAATTGCTAGGCCGGGGCCACGCCCTTTTTATATTTATATTTATTTGTACAATTGTTTTTTAATATTTATCAATATACTTCGGACTAATGAGAACTGTCACCTATCTTAAATTCTATAATATATGAGAAGTAATATAAATTAATTGATACATATATAATATTATTGTAATTAAATTTAATATAACACAATAATTTCTTAAAATAAATACATATGTATCGTATCCGTGACCTTTTTGTAGACCTTCACACATGCGATCTGTACTTATGTTTTACTTTGACCACTTGCAGTCTGCGCGCCCTGAAGTCCAAAGTGACCTGGTGCATAATTGCGTCCAGGTTCAATATAGTATAGAATCCAAATTTGGTTTTCACCTTCGCTTGTTTGTCTTCCCTCCCACCACGCGCAAAACACCACGCGCTATCACATTCCCATGTTTCTACTGTGGCGGCTCAATATTCATTCTATCTTCATTCACGTCAAATCTAGACCCCCTCAATTAAACTTTCATTAGATTTATCAATTTAATAGATTAAAAATTCAATTATAAAATGATGATGAAATTTAAATAGATCAATACCTAAAAAATTCATCCAAAAATGATGCTGTCCATTTCTTTATATTTTTTAGCTAACAAACGTCAATATCACTAATGGTGAAAATTATTACAATTTATTATACCCTTTTCAACTTATTTTGTTACCTTTAAAAACCAAATCAATGTAAATTAAATTGTTTGTCAAGAAAATAAATTAAATTTTATTTGAAATTGGTGACTATCAAGTAGCTACAATTTTCTAATATTGAATTTGAAACTTCATCATCCCTTTTTTGACATAAATATTTATCATTTATCGTAATTCTAATGTCAAGTTAATTTACGCTAGTATTGTTCTTACTCTTTATTGGAAAAGGGTGCCACGGCAATCGCAATTCGCAACCCAACTAGGGAAAACGACAAAAGAACGTGGTTGAAACGCGCGATACTTGCAAATGGTGTAGAAGTCAGACCGTGTCAGGCACGTGTCAGCGCACTATAGCAATAAACCACTAGCAAGATAAATCTAAAAATATATAAAAGGCGCACTTCGCTTTCTGGTGCTCTGTAAATCTGTGGCCGCCCGATTGAAAATTTGAAGTATCTTCATCTTCATTCTCATTGTCATCAAAACCTTTTCAAAGCAGCTCTCATTTGAAAACGCTGTTGCTTTTGCAAGGGCTATGACGACGTCGTTTGGAGCCGCCAACACCGTGATTCCGAACAATCCGAACATTCGGATTCGGAGCTTTAACGGGTTGAAACCTTCGCATTCGCTCTCTCTCAGGCCGAATCTGCGCTCCCTTCCCGTTCCGTATGCCTCACGGAGTTCGGTCGTCAGAGCTGTGTCCACGGTCTGATTTTTCGTATATTTTCTGAATTTTAATGTTTAGAATATTCTCTTTTTTTTTTTAACCCCTCCGCACGGTACTATTACTTTTACTATTTAATTTTCTTTTATTATGCGTATTGCGAGAAGTACGTTAGTTAAATGTATGGCACGGCGTCTTTTTTTTTTTAGAGGTGTTGGACACTTTTTTGGCTTTACGAAATGAAGAATTTGTTGGTTGTTTTAATTTGAAAAGATTTGAAATAACTTTTACAAAAAGTGAAGCAGAAAATGAAAATGTTAAGTTGAATATTAGATTGTCGAGATCGGAAAACGTGATTGATAACTAAATTTTTTTAAAAAAATGTTTTTGGAGTAATATTAGGGTGAATTTTGTGTTAATCAGATTCGTATTCTGTTGTTAATGTGTTAATATAATAAAAATGATGGAATAAAGTAAGGTGCTTGTTTTGTGCAGCCGGTAAAGCCGGAGACTGAGACTAAGACTGAGACTAAGCGTAGTAAAGTGGAAATAATCAAAGAGCAAAGTAATTTCATAAGGTACCCTCTTAATGAGGAGTTGTTGACAGATGCCCCGAATGTAAATGAGTCTGCTACTCAGTTAATAAAGTTTCATGGGAGCTACCAACAGTATAATAGAGATGAGCGTGGTGCAAAATCGTACTCATTCATGCTTCGAACTAAGAACCCTTGCGGGAAAGTCTCGAACCAACTGTACTTGACCATGGATGATCTTGCCGATCAGTTTGGTATCGGAACCCTTCGTCTGACTACCAGACAAACTTTTCAGCTCCATGGTGTCTTGAAGAAGGACCTGAAGACAGTAATGAGAAGCATTATTAGAAGTATGGGATCAACTCTTGGCGCATGTGGTGATCTCAATCGGAATGTTCTTGCTCCTCCTGCTCCTCTGGTGAGGAAAGATTACTTATTTGCACAGAAAACAGCAGAGGACATTGCTGCTTTGCTCACGCCTCAGTCAGGTTTCTACTATGATATGTGGGTGGATGGGGAGCAAATTATGACAGCAGAACCACCTGAAGTGATAAAGGCACGTAATGATAATTCTCATGGAACAAATTTCCCCGATTCTCCTGAGCCCATCTATGGGACTCAGTTCTTGCCAAGGAAGTTCAAAATTGCAGTAACGGTGCCAACAGATAACTCGGTGGATATTCTTACTAACGATATTGGTGTTGTTGTTGTTTCTGATGAAAATGGGGAACCTCAGGGATTCAACATATATGTAAGTAGATTTGTGCTCAATCAACTGTTATTTTTACATTTTGTACTATGGTTGTCTGTTTTTTTAATGATTTCTCTCATGCAGGTTGGTGGTGGTATGGGAAGAACGCATCGGTTGGAAACCACATTTCCCCGTCTTGGAGAACCATTGGGCTATGTGCCAAAAGAGGACATTCTATATGCTGTGAAAGCTATTGTTGTTACCCAAAGAGAAAATGGGAGGAGAGATGATCGCAAGTATAGTAGAATGAAATATTTGATCAGCTCCTGGGGAATTGAGAAGTTTAGAAGTGTTGTTGAGCAATATTATGGAAAGAAATTTGAGCCTTTCCGTCAATTGCCGGAGTGGGAATTTAAAAGTCATTTGGGATGGCATGAGCAGGTTTGTTCTAGTGGCTTCATATATTCTGTTAATTTATTATACCCTTACATTCTGACAATATTTGGTTATCATGCTTAAGACAGTAACATTGAAAGTCCATCTCTTTTAGTTTTTATGGATAAATATTGTCTTTATCTTTTCCATCCTGTGCTTCTGACCATTGATAAATTGTCCGCAGGGGGATGGTGGTTTATTTTGTGGACTTCATGTTGATAATGGTCGTATTGCGGGTAAAATGAAGAAGACATTGAGGGAGATAATAGAGAAGTATAACTTAAATGTGCGGATCACTCCTAACCAGAATATTATCTTGTGTGACATTCGTAAAGCATGGAAGCGTCCCATCACTACAGCTCTTGCACAGGCTGGACTGCTGGTATTTTTTACTTATTTATATTTTTCATGTAGTGGATACCTTCAAAAAAAATTTTCAATATAAACTTTCAGTTTCAGCACTTGGACTTCTGTTCAATATTTGCGGATGTACAGTTCACATTAGGGATTGAGGAAGAATATCAAGATAGCTTATAATTAAATTTCTTACTGTAGGATAGCCCTGGATCAATATTAGCTGGCAATAAGGGCTGCCATGAATGGGGAATTGACAAGTATGAAGTAGCTGATTGTTATTGAGTTGTGAATGTGAGGAGGAGAACATACATTTCACAAGACTGCTTAGAGATTTATAATTATTTGGCTTGTTTTTACTATAAAGTTCTGGTAATCCAAGACTTGTGGACTAAGAAAATACATTAATTCCAACTCGATTTAAATGAAATATGAAAAATAACGAGGGCTTCAAATGAGGAAAGCATGTTTCCTTTCTTTAAAGGGCAAACATGTAAATATTCGATTACTCCCTTATTCAAAAATGGATGCTATCTTAGATTTTAAATAGTGAGTTTTCTAGTGGATTTATTCATATAAGTTTTTTAACATGCATTTTTTCACAAATTTACTTCAGATTCTATCTAACCATAATAGATTGTAAGCCTGTTTTGTTTATGCTGTATCTGTGTATTCCTGTTCAGGAATAACCATAATGTTTGTCATTGTGAATTGGTTTTTCTCAGCTGTTTCTTGTTTTTTTGTTTGATTTATTTTTTCCTTTTTTGGTTCATTGACTGTCCTGCTTATGGTTAAGCATTGCCTGACCTTAGTTTGGTTGTTTTTACAGCTTCCCAGATATGTAGACCCGCTTAACATAACTGCAATGGCATGCCCTGCTTTACCACTTTGCCCTCTTGCTATAACTGAAGCTGAACGTGGAATACCTGACATCCTTAAGCGGATTCGAGCCGTATTTGAGAAGGTACTGAATATACATTTCAGAAGAATTATTGAAGTACATAATAAAGATGGTCGATCAACTTGTTTGTGAAGATTGGAGTTGTAAAATGATCTAACATCCATGACGTTTGTGATATTAGGTTGGTCTCAAGTACAATGAATCTGTAGTGATAAGGGTAACAGGCTGCCCTAATGGTTGTGCTAGGCCATACATGGCTGAACTCGGTCTGGTTGGTGATGGTCCGAACAGTTATCAGGTATGTCAACTGATCTGATCCTTCTTTTCCCTTTCTTTATCAAAATGCAAGACATAAAACAAACATGCTGTTGTTGTGGTGTTAAAAACAGATATGGCTTGGAGGAACTCACAATCAAACCACACTGGCGAGAACCTTTATGAATAAGGTTAAAGTTCAAGAATTAGAAAAAGTTTTTGAACCCTTATTCTATTACTGGAAACAGAAACGACAAACCAAAGACGAATCATTCGGCGACTTCACAAACCGCATGGTGAGCACTAAATTGATTGACATTTTGAAAATTTCTCATTTTTAGCAGCATTGGTGAAAACAGCTAGTCATGTCTCATATATAATTTTTTTTTTTTTTTTATCACATTGAAAACATTTTATCCATCAGTAAACTAGCACGGTGTTCATGTGGATTGCAATTGATTGTTTTCAGGGATTTGAGAAACTTCAAGAGCTGGTTGAAAAATGGGAAGGTCCTGCAAAAGCAACGGCAAGGTACAACCTGAAACTTTTTGCCGATAAGGAGACATACGAAGCCGTGGATGAACTTGCCAAGCTGCAGAACAAGAGTGCTCATCAATTGGCTATAGAAGTTATCCGCAATTTTGTCGCCTCCCAGCAGAATGGAAAAGGTGAATGAGTTAGCCATGGAAGTCATCTCTCTCTCCCTCCCCCTCCATGCCAGTTATCACTCGGTAACAGCTGGAGTTCTGTTAATAGTTTTGTATCTATAATCTATGCGAGCAGTGTTTTGGCGTTAGAAAAAGTGCAAATCTGCACCTGGACCCTTTGTATACTTGAGTTGTTAAAATTAAAACATTTTGAATTATGATTTACTGAAATGAAACGTCTTTTTCAGGTTTTTGATCATCGATTTGTTTTCAGTTTCTGGTCCTTCCAATTATGTGATCAAGTAATACTACTTAATTAACTGTTGGTTTGCAAAAGCTTCTTGGGAGGGATTCCTTTCGCAGGCTTGTCGTGCATATCTCAACAGGCAGCTTCACTCATCAAAGCTCCACCAATTGCTGCCTGGCTGTGCCTGATCGATATGTGCGAATTTTCCGGTTTCTATAGCGAGAAAAAAAAAAAAAAAAAAGTGCTAGTCTTGAGTTTGTTACCTGGGAAAGAGAATACTGATTCATTTTTTTCGGCTGCTTTGTTAAGCAAAATTATTGATTTAAAGAAAGTTTATTCAATATCTCGTACTCTTGTTCCTCTTCTGTTTAGTTTTAACTTGTGTCAATGCTAGCAATTTGGTAAGGGAATATGAAACTAATGGCTGCTGCCTGAAATCAAAATTCAAAGTAATCAAACAAACCTGTCTCAGACGAAAGGAGAGACGATGAATCTTCAATAAATATGTGAATAAAATTCATTTTCAAGTAGATCGGTTAATGCGGAATCTTGCTCGCATTAACATCGAGAAAACTAGATTGATTTCTGTACGAGAGATTTGATGCCACATAACCAGAGAATCAATGGGGAATTGGGATTATACTACATAATGAAATTGATAGAAAACCAAAAATGGGAGGAAAGAGCAACAAAGACGAGATAAAATAAACAGGATTCTCCAATTACAAGATACAAATGCTTACAGCTTTTACATCGATCTCATATCCATTAATTAGACACTAATTAAAATCAACAGCATGAAATTTAAAAAACTTTCTCACTTGCGACAGATTCTAGCAGTAGGCATTGTGACACAAATAGGAGCATACTTCTTCTTAGCATCTGGGGTCCCTGGTTTGGGCTCCTCAGATTCAGCCATTGCAACTTTTGCAATGGAGCAAGCTGCTGCAGCTGCAGCTGCAAACACAAGCTCCCTTCTTCCGTTGCTGCTGCTCTCATCCTTGTTCTTGAATTCCACGCTCACATTTTCAGCTTTCGATGATGAAGCCTTGGCCACAACGATGAGGCCTCCTCTCTTCGCTCTCGTTGCTGCTGGGCTTTTGGCCATGCTTGTGGGCAGTAATGAGGCTGCTGCCATGGTCATCGAAGCCATGTTTGCTGCTCACTTTGTTACAAGTGATTTCTCTGTTGACACAAAATGGGTGAATTAACTTTATTCGTTAGTATGTATGAATGGGCCATTGCATGGGATGGGGGTTCTTGTTGCGTACGCCATACAAGGTTTTCATCCAAATCCTTATCCTAAGAAATGTTAGGACAAATGGGTTTCTGCCACGTGTTTCTTTCTCTTAGCTAGAATTTGTGGTTGTGGAGTGGAGAGCTATCAAATCAAAATCATCCGTTTTCTGCAAGGGTTTTAAGAAAACTTTTGCTTGAATGGTTGCCAAATTTGGTGAAGTTTACCTTTTCGATAACTCTAGTCTAGTGGCTTCATTTTGAATGGGAAAATGTGCGTAAATAGCCTTAAAAATTTTTAGATTTCTAAAAATAACAGTTTTAAATTTTTCTATTAAGATTAGCCAAATAAAGGCTGTCATTCCTAAAATACCTTAACTGTAAAATATACATTAAGGCCCCTGTAGAGTTTAATAATATGGAAACAACCTTAATAGAAGTAAAAGAATTACTAATACATTTAAGTAAGAAATCGAAGAAATAAAGCAAGAAATAGAAAAGTTAAAAAATAATTAACATTAATACGCTGGTAAAAAGAAAAATAAAGTTAGAAAATATAAAACTTTAAAATCTAAACAATAAAGAACCTAATATAAATTTAACCCAAAAACCACAAACTTTGAGTGGTTTATGATAAATAAATACCCAAAATTATAAAGATCGAAAATTTAGTAAAGAATTAGAAAATGAAGAGGAAAAATAAAAGATAAAGGTAAAGAAAAATAGAAATAAGTGAAGAAAAGAAAGTAATCAGTTAATGGAGGAAGAATTGAAAAACTTATCGAAATATTCAAATAAATAAATCTAGAAGATATTGAAAAGAATATAAAATAAATATGAATCTGGAGGACTGCATGAAACCCCACGCGTTGAAACCAAGAACTTTGGTAGGACAAAATAGAAGAAAAGACATTTTTACAATATAAACCACCAATCGTGTCAACCTGGAAAAATGAGTATATTCCTCAAGAAAGTGAACAAAATAATAAGTAATGCAGGAGTATTAGCGGAGTTTGTCGCTCAAAACAAATCGATTAACAAATAAAATTTGTAGAAATGGGTGAGGCGAATTCGAATCGCAAGGAGTATGTATTTAATTTCTCAAAATGCTAAAACAAATTAATTTTCCAAAGATTTAGATTTTTGCGAAACACGCCTGAACCCAGGATATAGTTTCTTGCAAGCCGGATAACTAGTTCTTCTTGAATGATTACAGGTGCTTTATCCGGTCGGTAGGAAAATGGAGCAGGAAATAGGTTAGCCAATCTCTTTTCTGGAGCTTATTCGGACTTGGGTTAAAAGTAAGCCGTTTGTCGAGTTCTCCGGATTACGGACCTGAGCGGTGGCCAGATAGTGATGTGGGTGATCCGTTTACTGGGTTTTAATGGTTTTTTAACGAGAATTTGATAAAATAAAATAAAAATTAAATAAAACAAGATGTAAAATTAAACAAGGAAAAATCAATCTTACCAAGCTTCCAATCCAAGGGTGTCAATTCCATCCAATTGCAATTTTGATCATAGGCCAAAAATATAAATTACTCAATCCAAGAACTTAGTCTTAATCGGAAAAGCCGAAAGTAATTATTCTCTAATATATTAGACTCGAACAATCGCAAATTCCAAACTTATCACCAATTTAACTGGGCATTTATCGTTTTAGTGATAGCGTTAAGAAAAGTGAGAATGACTAAAACAAGATCAATTAATTGATTACTCGATTTAATCAATTTGTATTTTTATTTCCCTAGAGCTATCATGCAAGCTATGTAATTGTGGCCATCAATATCTACATGAGCCAACTCCTTGCTACTCAATTCGATCGTTCATGACAATTCGGATCACAAACTCATGACTAGCGATAGAAAATAAATATTGAATTAAAGGCGTCAACTCAATCAATATAAATAATTCATAGAAAATAAGAACGAAAATAAAAATTACTTGGATTGAAGAAATTCTAGTTAAGTTCAAGCCTCACAAAACTACTGATGGAATTTGATTAACCCTGGACGAATTAAAACCTTAGCCACTCATGGTGGCAAACAAAACAAAGAATTGTTTGAAAAGAAAGTTGCAGTTTTCTTGCTTACGTTCCAACTCACTAATCCCTGCTTGGATGTCTTTTATATTCACACTTTGCTTTCCTTTTATTCTTAGTTTTCCTTTTCAGTTCCTCTTTTTAACTTTTCTAATCCTTCTTGACCTTCTCCTCTTAATGCTAGGAAACCGTCTCCTTCAAGTCAACGGTCATGATTGCAAAGCCCAAATAAAGCCCTTATTATCCACTTTTTATCTTAATCTCCATGCTTTGGCTCTAGATCAAATAAAACATAATTTACACAAATTAGCACGAGATCAATCAAATATGAGGAATTAAACTAAATATAGCATGACTATTTATGACCTATCAAATTCCCCCCTTTAAACCATGCTTGTCCTCAAGCGTATCTCAATCGACATACCAATCCTCCCTTTCATTCGATATCCAAGAATACCAATAAAACTAAACACACGTCAATGAATCGAATCATGGTGACAATCTGAGAATAAGCATTCATGGGATAGAATTTGTAACAAAAACATAAGCATCTTATCAATTCATCAAAATCAAATGCGTGAGACTTAGCACCCTCGCATGGTTTCGCTCAATGCTCTCAAAGTGTTTAGGGTGCGTGTTTTACTCTCAAAATCAAAGCATAGCATGTCATTACCATAGGCTTGCAAATGAATTAAATCTCCACCACTGCATATGAATATGATGCAAAAATCAAAGGGACTTTACAAGGGTTGAAATGGGGCTTAGGTAAAGGTATGGTAAAAGGAAAAATGAAGGTTTTAACGATCAAGACAAAGAGTTAGTTACATGCATGATTTAGATGCCTCACAAACAAAATAAACAAACATACTTCTAATGAAATTTATTCCCACATTTAAGCACTTAAAACACTTGGAGAAACAATTTGATAATTCAATTGCTTTTGCAAATAATTCTCCAATCATCCAATCAAGGGAATAATTTTCTCAACGGAATTTTTTTTTTTACTTTTTTTTTTCTTTCTTCTTTTTCTTCTTTTTTTTTCGTTTTTTTTTTTTTTTTTTATCATGCAATTACTTCACTCTTGTCTTGATAGGGTAGAAAGAAAACATGGATAACAAACAAAAAGGCTTGGGGTTAAACAATGTGTTAGAAACAAATGAAAGGGAAAAATAGGCTCAAAGGGGCTAACTAGGGAAAAATAAAAGGTGGGTCTTTTAGAGTTTAAGAATTGGTTAAACCTAATTGCCCTTATCACACTTAAGCATCAATTCAAAAATGTGGTCTCAACATATATTCAAAAGCAAGTTCTAGAACAAACACACTAAGTTTGATACACTCAACAAAAATAAAAGGAGCAAAATGTAATAAGTTGCTCTTAGGCTCACTAGGTGTCTATCGTAAAGTCTTGTGCACTTTTCAATCAACAATTAATGTGACACCATTGAAAATTTTAAGAAAACACTATTCATGCTTACTTCTTTCATGCATTAAAACTCGAAACAAAGATGTACCCCTACACAAGGTATTCAAAGATATTGAGAAGACTTAAAGCATAAGAATGTTCAAATTAAAACATGCAAAATCCTCCCCACACTAAATAATACATTGTCCTCAATGTATTAACATGTAAATGGCTCACATAAAATAATGATAATGAAAAGTAAATGAGAAGGGAAGAAGAAACTCCCCTGGATGTGAGCGATGTGGACCCGAATGATCTAGGGAGAGGGTTCCAAGGAAAGCTGAAGAATGGCGTGAGCACGTTTTATTCTCCAGTCCAAAATATATCTTCTTCATCAAGAACATCTAGAGGCTTAAAATGAAAAAAAAAAGTAAAGAAAACCAAATATAATAAATAAATAAAAAGTCAAAAGCGAGAATAAAGAAAATATTTGGGTTGCCTCCCAATAGCGCCTTTGTTTTATGTCTTTGGCTGAACGTCATAAGCGAATAAATCATCCAATGCCTTTTTAGATTGTGCATCTAATTCTAGCTAATTCCCAACACTTTCTTGGGTAAGAACATCCTGTGATAGATCAATCGCGTGATCGACAAAGAGAATGCTGCAGTGGGGTGTTTCACAAAGCGTCAAGAATTTTAAACTTAACAATCTCTCCATCAAACTCGACGGAGAGTACCTCATCTACATCAATTTTGTTTTGGCGGTTTCATGAAAGGTCTTCCTAATAAGATTGGCGGATTTGGAAGAAGGATGACCTTCCATCTCTAAGATGTAAAATCTACAAGAAATATAAGCTCGTTAACTTGCACCAGCGTCTTCTGATCCCAAGGGGTGAATATAAGAACGGTCAGCCAATTTTGTGGAGTTTGTGAGCTCTCAAAACAAATCTTGATTCACCTAAATAAAATTGTAGAAATGGTGAGACCGAATTCGAATCCTGAGGAACTATGTATTTAATTTCTCAAAGTCTAAAATTAATTTTCCAAGAAAAGCGATTTTGAGCTTTGGATCAAACGGATAGCGCGTTTAAGGGAAAAGCATGGCTTATTTTAGGGAGATATCCGGATGAGGATGTGGAAGCCGGAAGGCAGTTAAAAGGCTTGTAGCGGATCCGGAAAGATGCGGACGGTAGGATGAGTAAACGAGCCGTTTCTCGTTCTTCTCTCGTTTGGAAAGATTGGCTGGCGGATAGTTGGAAATCGGAAGGCAGGTTCGGGAACTACGGATTACGAGCGTATAGATTCTTTGAGATCCGGCTTAGAATCTGAGATGTAGCTTTTCGGAATGATTTCGGACTAGGTTAAGGATAACCTAAGTCCGGTGAGTTGTGTCCTTCTTGTCTCTAATCGGCTAGCCGGTTGAGAGAATCTGATGGCCGATTCTGACTTCTTCCTTTGCTGACTTGATTCGGCTTGCCGGATGTTGTGCAATCCGGTTGTCCGGTTTTGGGGTTTTCAAATTGTTTTCTTTAACACGAAATTAAAATAAATAAAATAAAAATAACAAGACTTTAAAAGGGGAAGGTTGAGGTAAGTAAGAATGTGTCAGCGATATTACAAAAGAATATGCCAGAAAAATGCAAGGATCCAGGTATGTTTTCATTACCTTGTGTGATTGGTGAAAAGAAAATTGAGCATGCTATGCTAGATTTAGGAGCTTCAATTAATGTCATGCCATTTTCTGTTTACCAAGATTTAAAGTTGAATGACTTGCAATCGACTGGTGTAGTTATTCAATTGGCTGACCGTTCTTACTTACCTCCACCTTCCCCTTAGCTTTCATCTTTCTCTTGTTGGTGCACAACGTTTTCAAGAACTTTGCATATTTGGGAATTTGCTTGATCGCATCCAATAAGGGGATGTTAATTTGCACTCTCTTAAACGTGTCCAAAATCTCCTTTCCTTGCTCATCTTCTTTTGGCTTGGCTAACCTGCTAGGAAAATGAGGTGTAGGCGTGTAAGATGAAAGAGATAAAGGTGGATCGAATTTTACCCCACGCCTTATTTTGGAAGGAGCTTCTTCATCTTCATCTCCCTTGTCCATTTCAGCGTCTTTAGGTGGAGTCGACCCCGAAGGAATTTCTTTTCCGATGATGAAATTGCACTACGTTCTCCTTGGGTTGACTTCATTGTGAAGGTAACTTTCCAATTTTGAGCTTCCAACTGCTGATGTGGCTAATTGAGTGATTTGGTTGCCTAAACTCTGGATGCTTGTTCTTGTTTCCTGTTGAAATTGAAGAGTATTGGTAGCAAGATTCTTAACAATATCTTCCAAAGACATACCTGAGTTGGGAGCTTGAGTTTGTGTGGGGATTGGAGGTGGTCTAGTGAAGTTCTGAAAAGATGGCCTTTGTTGTCCTCCTTGGTTTCCATAGCTAAAGTTAGGATGATCCCTCCATCCAGGATTGTAGTGATTTGAATAGGGATCGTATTTCCTTTGAGCGTGACCAGGAAACCCTCCTATGGCATTGGCTTCTTGCGTGGAGTCTTGTTGCAATGTGGGGCACATATCAGTAGGATGCCCATGAAGTGAGCATATTCCACACGCTTTTACTGTTTGCAATTGCCCTGACCATTTGGACCAAAGCGCGGTTAAATCGGAAATTTGATTTTTAAGGTCACTTTCCTCGTTTACGTGCTTGATAGATCCTCCACCCTCTCTTTTACCGAATTTTTGAGATGTTTCAGCCATGTTTGAAATCAATTGTTTGTCTTGTGTCTTGTTCACTAAAGCTCCACCATTCTGCATCAATCATACTCATCCATTGGCATGATCCCTCATGAAATATTGGATGAGGAGTTGATCCAATTTGATGGTGGGAAAGCTAGCACATGTCGCTTAAATCGTTCCCGACTCGTCTGATCTCCCAGTTGATTGTGTGATACCAGATCTCCTTCCTAATACTTAGCGGCTCGTGAGGCGGGAAAGAATTTCTCAGAAATAGCCTTCTTCATTCATTCCATGTGGTGATAGAGCGGAAGGTAGATAATGAGCCAATCTTTAGCTTGATCCTTGAAGAGAATGGAAAGCCTCTAAGGATGAATTGCTCCTCGGATACACCATGTGTCTTCAAACCATAGCAAACGAAGTGAAATTCTTTTAGATGCTTATGAGGATCTTCACTGCACAACCAAGAAGGAAGTAAATGAATCAAACCAGTTTTAATTCAAAATCATTAGCAATATTGGGAAAAGTAATGCATAAGGGTTGTTGATTCAAATGCGGCGGATTCTTTGAGAGTTACTCTGCCATCTCTTCTTTAGCTTCGAAAATGGATGTACCACCGATGGTTAAATCTATCTCGCGTTCTCAAGACGGCGTTTTCCTTCTAGTTTCTTTCCTCGATTGGCTATTGTCCTCTCGATTTCGGGATTATCAAATTAGTACCACAGGAGGCAGTCATAAACTAAATCAAATAAACAATTTAAACAATGAGTAAACTAAAATTAGTTCCCCGGCAACGGCGCCAATTTTGACGGAGTTTGTCGAAGCTCCTCAAAAACAAATACTGATTCACCTAAATAAAATTTGTAGAAATGGTGAGACCAGGTCGAATCCCTAGGGAACTATGTATTTAATTTCTCAAATTATAAAAAAAATTAATTTTCCAAAGATTTAGATTTTGCAGCTTACGCACGAACCGGATAGTTTCTTTGCCGGATAACTAGTTCTTTGAATGATTCTGGGTGCTATCCGGTCAGCCGGAAAATGGAACCGGAAGACCGGTTAGCCAATCTCTCTTTTCTGGAGCTTATTCGGACTTCCGGTTAAGAGAAACCGGTAAGCCGTTTGTCAGTTCTCCGGATTCTGGACACAAACGGCTAGCCGATAGTGATAACCTGATCCGTTCTTTTTTAATGGTTTTTTAAATAAAATAAAAATTAAATAAAACAAGATGTAAAATTAAGCAAGGAAAATCAATCTTACCAAGCTTCCAATCCAAGGGTGTCAATTCCATCCAATTGCAATTTTGATCATAGGCCAAAAATATAAATTACTCAATCCAAGAACTTAGTCTACTTAATCGGAAAAGCCGTAGAAAGTAATTATTCTCCTAATATATTAGACTCAAACAATCGCCTAATTCCAAACTTATCACCAATTTAACTGGGCATCATCGTTCCATATCAAATTTAGTGATAGCATTAAGAAAAGTGAGAATGACTAAAACAAGATCAATTAATTCAGATTACTCCAATTTAATCAATTTGTATTTTTATTTCCACTGAGCTATCATGCAAGCTATGTAATTGTGGCCATCAATATACACACACATGAGCCAACTCCTTGCTACTCAATTCAGTCATTCATGACAATTACGGATCACAAACTCATGACTAGCGATAGAAAAATAAATATTGAATTAAGGCGTCAACTCAATCAATATAAATAATTCATAGAAAATAAGAACAAGAAAATAAAAATTACTTGGATTGAAGAAATTCTAGTTAAGTTCAAAGCCTCACAAAACTACAATCGGAATTTGATTAACCCCTGGACCGGAATTAAAACCTTAGCCACTCATGGTGGCCAAACAAAACAAAAGAATTGTTTGAAAAGAAAGTTGCAGCCGTTCTTCTTGCTTCCCACGTTCCAACTCACTAATCCCCCTAAGCTTGGATGTCCTTTTATATTCACACGCCCTTTGCTTTCCTTTTATTGCTAGTTTTCCTTTTTCCTTGCAGTTTCCTCTTTTGCTAGCTTTTCTAATCCTTCTTGGCTTCTTCTCCTCTTAATCAGAAACCGTCTCCTTCAAGTCAACGGTCAGCCCACGATTGCAAAGCCCAAATAAAGCCCTTATTATCCACTTTTTATCTTAATCTCCATGCTTTGGCTCCTAGATCAAATCAAACATAATTTACACAAATTAGAACGAGATCAATCAAAATATGAGGGAATTAAACTAAATATAGCATGACTATTTATGACCTATCAAGTATTTTTAGATTTAGACTGTAGGACAAATCCACATAAAACCTTAGTAGAATGGGCATTACAAATGCGTTTATTTTTTATGTATAATGGATCAAAAGAAGATTGGAATGTAGAAACAGAAGACCAAAAGGCAGGAGTATATACGGAAATTTTGATAGCAAGCTTTATAGGAAATGTATTTAGCTGGTGGAGAGGATTAACAGATAATGTAAAAGAATTAATAACTAATAATATAAAAGCAGGATTCCTAAGAAATAAAGAATTAGGAATAGAAACAATGATATAATACATCTCAAATGAATTTCTAGGAGAAGATTGGAGATTAAATCGAGATCAAGAAATAAAAAATGAAAAGTTAAATAACAGAATGAAGTTAATTAACTTAAGCATATGCAATATGTGTTATGTCAAAGAATACACCCTTGAATTTAGTAAATATTATTATTCACAATTCTTTAGTAATGAAGATCAAAATATTTATCTTAATCTATACTACTCTAAGTTACCAATACCATGGAGTACATATTTTGTTAATGAATACGAAAAGTATAAAATAACTAATACAGTACCTGAAACATTAGGATCTAGAATAAGATTCTTAAATGATAGATTAAGTGAAATATGTATGCAACGTAATTTAATAAAAAGAAGTAGGACAATTGGAGATATATGTTGTAATAAAACAGAAATGCCAACCCAGTGGGGATGTCAATTACCATATAAAAAACACATAAGTTATAAAAAATTAGAAAAAGGAAAATATAAAAAATATAAGCATTTTAAGAAAAAATATATCAAACCCTATAGAAAATATTATAAGAGAAAACACAAAAAACAAAGAAATTTTGATAAAAATAAATGCAAATGTTGGAATTGTGGAGAAATAGGACATATAAGTACAGAATGTACCAAAAAGAAAGTTAGAATTCTTAAAAGCGAATTTAAGGACATAGAAGAAGAACTAGAATTAGTAAGTAATCCATCTGATTATGAAGGAGAAGAAATATATATATATGAAGAACTAGACGATGAGTCAGAATAAAGAAATAGACGAGGAAGAAGTAAATAAAGAAGAAATCTATGAAGTAGAAAAAGAAGAAAATGTTCATGGATATAGTTTAGTAGCAACATTTAATAGAAATAAATATAATAAGCTGTTAAAAGCAAAATTGGAAAAACCAGATTATGGAATTTTACATAGATTAAGAGATATCTTTAAAAGAAAAAAGGTAATATTACATGAATATTATGAACAAGAAAAAGCCATAGAAATTACTCAAGCTGAAGGAAATATAAGATTAGGATTAATGAACAAAAGAACTATAGACTTAGCTCTTAGAAAAATAAAAAATGAAACAATAAGAGAAAAAATACAGTATGTCTATCTAGCAGAAATACAAGTCCTAGTAAAATCCTTATTTAAAGAAGGAATAGATAGTCCAATAATACTATCTTTACATGATCAAAGATTTAACGATCCTATGATAAGACATTTAGGAACAATAGAAGGAAATCTATGTTATACAAAATTAATATTTACATGTTATCCCAGATATTGTGTACATATAAAAGATAAAAATATTAATGAAACATTAAGCTTACATTTTAAACTATTAAAAAATAACTTAATGAAAGAAGGAAATAGATTAATGACCTTCCATTACTCAGCATTATATAGTTTCTGTAATTCAAATTATGGAGAAATATATAATGATAAACCATTAATAGAAATAAACAAAGAATGTGAAGAGATAACTACACTAATAGAACCCATTAAACTGAAATTAAGATACCAAGAATTATAGATTAAGTATAGATGACAAGAAAGAAATAATAAATTCAGAAACCCAAGAAACATCAATTATTCCAATTAGTTTTTCGGGTAAAACCTTACTTAGAGGAAATTCATCAAGGAAAAGTTATTCAGAAAATAATCAATTAATAACTAAACCAACAGCTAAAGTAATGAAAATAATGGGACAATACTTTAATGGATTAGATTATGTAAAAGGACCTTATATAACCATAGACACATGAGCATCCCATAATCATATAAACCCAATAAAAAATAATGGATTAATAATAAAAGAAAAAGATCCACCATATGAATATATAGATTTTAATGGGAACAAACATATATGTAAACAAGAAGTAAAAGTACCAAATATAATTGAAAATACCAGGATTATAGTAACTTGTTTTATAGATTCTAATATGAATAACAATAATCATATCCTCTTAGGTAATAGTTTTCTAGAAGGATTAGAGTATTATAAAATAGAAAAACATGGAATAACTATACAAATAAATGAGAATGAAATTTCTGCCAAAAATGTTAAATAAAGCATACCTCAAATATCCTTTATCGGTATACATCCAAGTACACACTATAGAAAAAGACATACATACATGTGCTTTAATAGATACAGGGAGTGAAATTACAATAATGAAAACATTCTTATCTCACAAATGGAAGCCAGATGGAAATATAAAAATTACTGGTATTACAGGAGATAAACATCAAGTTAATAATCTAGTTACAGATTATGAACTATTATTAGGAAGTAAAAATATCTCTGTAAAATACATATATCAGTACAATAATATGGATTGTGACATACTATTAGGAAATGACTTCCTTCAACAATTTCAATATTATCAACAAACTATGTTTTTAATCGCTTTAAAAACCCCATGTAATAATATCCTTCGTATCCCTAGAGAATTTAGACCTTTCAGAGTACAACCAGCCCAGCGTGGTGATATTCTATCATATGAAAAATATTATTTAATACAGAAACGGACAATATTCCAGTTAGTTCTTTAATTTGTAAAAATTTATCTAATGAACCACAGTATAGAAGATTGCATAGATGGCAAGCATATTTATCTCATTATAATTTCAAAATTATTCATATAAAAGGAGCTAACAATTTTCTAGCTGACTTTCTCAGTAGAAACGTAGATTTCGCAGAATAAAGCATGGAGAAAAGGATTGCAGATCTGGAAACGGATCTCGTAGACCTTGAAGAAGTTGTCAACATCCTTGGCAATTTTGTCAACAATCTTCGACTCTCTATAAAACATTTGAGAGAGGAATTCGAAGAAAATAAAAAAGTAAATCCCTTAAGTGGGAATCCAGTAAATCCTGATGTAAATTCCTTAAGTGGAAGCAGTGGTGGACCAAAACCACATGGTAAATCTATCTGTGATGAGGATTATGTAGAAATCCCATCTCATAAAAAAGTGGTCACAGTAAACCCTAGTAAACAGCCCCTAAAAGATCATGTCGTGGCTGCAGTAAAAAGAGTAAACATTGGTGGAGTTGAAATGGTAAATCTTTCACCAAAAGAAAAAGAATATAGGAGTTTTTCTGAATATATCTATAGTAGAACTGAATATTCGGAAAACTGTTTTAGAAGCACTGGTAAATCTGTATACCCAAGAGTCGTATGTATCAAAGGATCAGATCCCGAATTTGTTAAAAGATTAGCAGATTATGGGTATCTTGACCTAATATATCCTGATGTCAGCCTCGGTGAATTATTTAACTTTGATCCAGCCCTTGTAAGCAAAATAAGTCAGTATGGTCAAAAGAAAAATGTATGCCTTAAATTTTACACTATCAGTCCTGAGTATGATGATGAAGTCGAATATGAAGCCATACACCTCATCGATCAATATTGTCACAACAAGTAGGCCAAGTAGACTTAAGAACCCATCTTGATGAGATTGGCTATCATAGGAGGCGGTGAGACGAGTCAACATCATTCGATTGCATCCAACTTATATGAACGAGGATATAAAGTTCTTATACAACAAGACAATTTCATCCTCTGTACACCTGGCACTGGTGTCGGCAGATCAGGAGTACTTGCCAGCTTCATCAGTGACATAGACGGACATCACATTCCATGTAGACCCAGTACAAGACGTATAGCATGTGAGAAAATGGAACACTTGGCATGTCTTTCGTAAGCACTTACGTCAGAAGCCTCAATTGCGTAAGCACTTACGTCAATAGCAATAATAATGTAAACTTTACTTTTTCAAAAGTCAAAAGTATGTTGGCCATCAGTCTGAAAACTTATCATGTAACCTTATCAGGTTAGACGCGTGTAAACCTCTGAAGAGGATGTAAATTTTCTATATAAATGAAAGAGAAAAGAAGAAAGAGGAGGGATCTCTGAGAGCCTTATTCAGATCAACTCTTTGAGAAGAACTGCTGAGAGCCCTATCTTTCAAACAACTCTCTGTATGTCTCTGTATAACTAAAACACTTCTCTCCAAATCGTAAAACAAAGATAAAAAACAACTCAATCATAAGAATAGAAAAGGAAACCAAGAGAATCAACTAGAACTTTAAAAGATCAAAACTCTAAGATCTTACTGACACACAGTGATCCCGATTGCATCAGCCCAGAAAAGCCGTTAAGCCAGGAAGGCGTGGAGGCGAGCAGGGCACAGCTACAGGGAAAAGGTGACCAGTCAACAAGATAAGGAGCTAGATCTGGAAAAGTTCCAGAAGATTTGAGGGTAATAATTCCTAATCTATATCTTTTGGTGGGAGTTTGTTGGTGATTATTGTTTTACTGAGGAGGAGAATTATTTTATATGGAGAAAGCAAATGATATTATTAAATCTGTAGAAAATATAAATTTTGAAAATACAAATCAATTAAGAGAAATTGTAAATAGACTTGATAATAATTTACATACCGTATGTTGGTTCCTAGATCCTACTAACATAGATAAATAATTTGTCAACTGTTGATAATGGAAAAAAGAATCCTAAGTCAAATAAAACAATTTTAGAATTTAATATATATATATCAGATGTTGATTAATCAAAGTATATCGATGGAAACCAGGTGGCCGCAAATTGGGTGGCGATTAGAATGACGATAGTGCCTGTCTTACGGTAAACAATTCACGTACTTGATCAATCATGGAAGAATATCATGAAAAATTATGTAAACAGATGGGAATGACAAAATTAAAATGGTTAAACAGTGAAACAAAAATTATTTATAATAATAAAAATTTAATGGTAGGATTCAAATGTGGAACCTATTCATATAACAGTATATTATTCGAAACAAAAAATTTAGCCAATAAAGATGAATTAAAAGCAATTATAAACACAAACTTACCACCTGAAATAAAAAGAAAAATTGTACAAATAATAGAATGGGATAATTTAAAAAGTCTAATAATTCAAAGTTTTGTAGAACGAGAAATAGAAAATATTATAAATATATATGAAGACTTTAGTATATTTCAAGATGAAAATAGTCAACATCTAAATGCTAACTTAAATTTATAAAATTCTTAATTTTTAGTAATAATATTTGTTCAAATTCGTTTAAAGGCTACGCCGTAACAAAAATGGTATCAGAGCCAAAGAAAAGATTAATGAAATCTCAAACAGTAACACTACAATAAAATAAAAAATCTTGATAGACATTATGAATCATCAGGAATTTTTAATAGATCAGGCATTTGATAGAATTCAAGAATTAAATTCATGTATAGACCAGATGCTTTTAGGATGGGAAAACAGAATAAATTTATACATAAATTTCTTAAATCAAAAGATTGATCAGATAGAGCATGATAGAGCCAATCTAATTAATATGGAAGAACATATATATGAAGGATTTATTGATCTATATGCATTAGATCAACATATATATTTATACAAAGAAATAAAAAAGATATTTGAAAAAATGAAAAATAGATGTAGATACGATGGTAGATACGATGGTAGGAGAAATGATCAACCATAAAGATAATATAAATTAATATAGGGACTACAACGAAATTAAACCCATATCTTCAAAAATAATATTAAAATAATCAAAGATATTTTGGTCCAAACACGCATAAATTGGCTAAAGATGATAGAAAAAAGTTGCTATAGTTAAATCTGAAATTCGTAAAAATTATATGGCTACTTATGTAAAGATCCCATTTTGAATTCAAGGACTTATAAACTTAAGTTACTTAAATACTGTAATCAACTTTTCGTTCGGTGGTGGGTCCATTTTTAATTTATTTTTTAGGTTAATATTCTGTGCGTGCGTGTGTGTGTATATATATATATATATATATATTTTTTTTTTCTGGTTCAATAGGAGACATGGAATTTGAACTCTATTTTCATGAACAGTTCAAAAAGTTAATGTAATTTTTATTCTATTTCTTAATTAAATTATTTTAATTATAGCAATTTTTTTTTAAGTTCCACATTTAATTACTTAAATCAACGCCTGCCTTCTTACAACATGTTAGACACAACTTATTTTGGAAAAAGAAAAATTATCTATAAAGTTTCTACAACGAATTTAAACCAAATACTTCTTTTATTCTTCGGAATATTTGATTCATCAAATATTAAATTTTATGATTCTGAGTTGTAATCTTTACTTTAAATTGGAGGGTGGTTTTGTGGTTTGGGGGGTTGGGGGGGGGGGGTGTGAGGGAGGGAGAAAGAATAGTTTCAATAATAAAAATTTGGCAAAGTTAAACGGTGACGTTTTCGTGCCGGCCCCTCCTCCACCAAAGCTAAACTTGAGAGTTGCAGAGTTTAGAGACTCATGGGCAGTCATCAGTCAGAAGTCACTAGTCAGAAGTCAGAACTGTTGTCTGGGTTACCCACTTACAATCCGGTAATAAATTCAAATAATCTTGAGATGACAACAGCAATACGATAAAATCGGCGGGGAACACGCCGAGTACGAGAATTGTCCCATACGTTTGAACTGCTGCCTTCCGGTCTCAGTGTCAAATCAACTATCAAAATCCAAGCCACCAAAAAATAAAAATGAAAAAAGAACTGTTAACAAATAATTTATTGCTGTTTGTGTAAATTATATTTTAACACCCAATCAATTTCATCCACTTGACATTCTGACATATAATAATAATGGCAATATATTCATATTCCTTAACGACTAACTAGTTTTACGTACCGAGTCATTCATGGCATTATTATACCTTCCCCTATTCGTTGTGAGATAGTTATTTGTCACCGTGGAGTTAGCCCTCGGCCAAAGGAGTATTTTACACAAAGTTAGGCAAGGAATTCTATCAATAATCAACCGTTTTGATTCTTTGAAACAATTCAATGAATTTGGTAGTTTTTTGGGAGGACCCAATGATCATAGGTATATTGAATCTATTCAATTTTTAGTAGGGATGGCAATTTGAGCTTTGAAATTTGAAAGAATTTTTTTTGAAGCTCGGTATAGCACAATCATATCGTTCAATAATTCGAGTACTAGCCGTTCGGTTTGAGCAGAGAACGGCGCAGTTTTATAATTAATTATAAAATATTTTTTTAATTCAGATAAAAATATTTAAATTAAAGATAATTATCTAATACATAATAGAATAATAGTCTAATACATAAAATATTAGTAATATAACTTAATAAATAACAAATACTAATATAAAAAAATTAAACTAGTTTGGTATTTTAAGTTTTTTTTTTTAATATAAATTAAATTTATTTTTTATTTATAAATTAACAAAGTCTTAGAGTCAGAACTTTTTCTGCTGTCGTCATACTAGAACTTTTTCAATTTTTACTAACTCATGGGTAGCTTTAGGCCATGGTCGTAAGGGCCCAGACTTTTTTGCCACCCCTAATTTTTAGAGTACAATAGTCGGCTATTCATGAACTAGCTATACCTACCGTTGGTATCAATAATGCAGTATATCCAACAATAAATCTATTGTGGATTGTTACTTAATATTAAATTATGAAAGAATTCTATCCGTTTATATGAAGAGAAGATATCTGATGTTTTCATTTTAAATTATAAACTTATTTACTTTATAAATCCTTATTCACAAAACCAAGTGTGGAAATAAGAGAAAATTTTTGAATTCTAGAGACTAAAAATAGATTCTTCATGTCCGCTGGGTCTTAATTATAGTTACTTAAAACTTTTGTGCTTGCATTGGTTGGTCAAATTCCTCTATTATTGTTATATAAAATTTAGATTCTGAGCGCATTGAATATTGATTTGGAGGACAAGACAAGAACGTAAGCTCCATCATACAAGACAAATGTGTCCTTTACCTGAAATTATTTTTTAATTAACATTTTTTTATGAAAACATTTCTTTTGTTGACTTGGGTAAGTTATTAATTAAACTTGTACATAGAATATTAATATTGTTAAAATAATTATTGCAATTTGAGTTAGATTGTACTAGTTAAATTATTTTGAATGTTACCTTCCCCCACTAGTTTATAAAACAAGTTATTTGCCATATAATATTGGATCTCTAACCGTAAAATTGGATAACTATGGTATTGGTAGTTGTTGTTACTCAATTAAAAATGTAGTGTAATAAACTTGAAAATTTTCAAATCAATTCGAACTCAACATTACCCTGTAACAATATTAATTGTTGATCAACTATAAATAACTGGATTCAAGAAAGGTTACCTAATGGCACCATATATCATTGGCATTGATAAGTGTGCGAGTAATGCAGTCTGCAATAATAAACACATTTTTATAGACTTACAATTTGAAAATGAAAATAAAAGAGAATGGGAATTAACCATTAATTAGGTGATAACTCACTTTTATTTCAGCTAATATATGTAGAAATTCAATCCTCCAATTTGTTTTGTGAGGGAAATATCTTCTTCTAAATACTGAATGCGAATTCAACCTATTCTAAACTCAAGCATAGAATTTTATAAATTTTCATATGTAAATATCAATAAATTTTTAGATAATCTCTAAGGTAGATTGCCAATTTCTCATTACTAAAATCAATAAATATTACTTATCCTCTTACTGTTTTCATTATATCTAAAAACTCTCATGGCAACCAAATATTTAAAGAAAATGGTCAGTTGTTTGATAATTTATCTTGGTAATATAAAATATATATTTCTTATAAGAAAATATTTTAAAAATAACAAAAAGTACGAGAAAAATATCTTATTATTTTTTTCACACTATAATATATATTTTTTATTTTTAGTGTTTAAATTTTTTATTTAAATTTAAATTTATATGATTTATTTAATTTATAATAAATATAAATAAAAATATATTTAAATATAAAAATAATACTAAATAGTTGTGTTGTCAAACGAATTATTGGCTACTAAGAAAATAATAAAAGGATAGATAGTATGTATTGATTTGAGTAAGGGTAAGTTGACAATCTCCAAAAATAAATACATGGTACGTATAAGACTATTTATTAGTACCGGTGTGATAATAATAATACCTAGCCAATGGTAAGGTACTAATGTGAAATAATTGGTTTTGATTTTTTAAGACCAAGCCATTCTAATCTAAGCTGGATGTGGTCCTTTTTGAGGTTTTAATATTGAGTGATTCAAAAAATGGTTGCATGTTCTCTGACTATTTTGGTATGGCATGCAAATGCAATGCCATAAATATTTGCAGCAAAGCCAGGGTTTTGCAAAATTTGAAAATGGTCGCTTAACCCTTTCGTTCGGATCGATGCAGAAGAATCACTTTGTTCATATAATAGAGAAGCAGTTACTCCTCAAAGAAAGCTGAAGAGGAATGAGTGAATACTAGTGTAAAAATTTAAATCAATTTGCTTGTTAATCAATTAGTCAATTATTCAGCAACTAGTAAATGAATAATGAATGAATTGCATAGCCTGCATAAGTACCTTTAACGGCACGGAGAAGGAGCTTTTAATTTTGTGTTAATTAATCATTCAATCTAATTTAATCATTTTCAAAATGAGACATTAAAGTTGACACTGGAGGAGTCAGTCATCACACACAGTTTTAATGCCAATAATTTGCCTTGTTGTTTGTGATGACAGCGACTAACCTTTTAAACCACTATTAACATTAAAAAAAGGAACTAATTAGTTAATTTGATATTGAAGAAACTTAGAGAAACTGATCAAAATATTTTGTTTCATAGTTTGGATTGATCCTTTTGAATTGAAAGTTTTCTTTTGGTGCTAGTAATGTAGACCGGAGCAGGATTCGAACCCCAAGTTTGTTGTGGAAAATTTTTTGCTATAATGAAAAAATATTAAGGTGAAAAGTGGAAATTGAGATAGTCTCAACGAGATCGTCTAATAAAATCATGACATGTAAAGATAAACAAAGGAACCGAACTTAATTTAATAAATTATATTTAATAATTGACTTTCATTAATTTACTTTAAAATTATTTTAACCAATTAGTTTCAGTTTTATTCGGGTCTTCGAATATAAATCAGAATTAAAAGAAAATAAAAGAATTTGTTGAACCAAACTGAACCGGTTCGGTTTTTATTAGATAGATATATATACATTAATGGTTAACATATGCACAACATTTATCTCTCTCAAAAATTGGTTGATTTTAAAATAAATATACGTGGGGGTAACTTTTTATTAGAAGAACGTGCAAATGACATTGTAAAGACCAATGTCTAGTAATATTATACTGGAAAATCAGGATTAAAAAAAAGGAAAAAATTAAAGGCCCTAGTTGCTGAAGTTTGAATTATTAGCTCCAAACCTGGCAATTCTTGTGATGTTCATAATGATCTATGAATTTGATTCTTTCATCTTCCCTAATTTGGCATCTTTCCTCTTACGCTCTCAGTAAATAATCAAGCCAGAGGGAAAAAAAAAAAAATCATGCAGCATGTACAACTCAGCATTAATAATAATAATAATAATATTTAAAATAAATAAATAAATTCTTCTCAGTTTCCAAAAAAATCAATTACGCACAGACAGTTGATGAGAAACAACGCCACAACTGTTCACAAACACACAGCTTTGATTTGAAATCTCTGTTCCTTCCTCTTAACGAGGTTGCACGCCTCTCTTTACTCAAATATATGTATACATACACATACACACACTGTTGCCCCATTGGTTCATTTTTGAAACTGCAATAAACCAAACCCTTTTCTAGTACTATGGTGCCTTTTGTTTAAACTTTTAAGTATCCAAACTATCACTTTCTTTGTAACAAAATAAAACCAGAACCCTAACCTTAACTTACATTAGTAGGTTGTGTTTGTTTAGTGCATTTGTAGTGGATAATGGAGAAAGTGCCAGTGACAAGAAGGAGGCCAAAATGGCAGTATCAACATGCACAACCAACCCCAAGAATCCTTCAGTTACCAAGCAGCAGCTGCAGCAGCAGGCCAAGAAAGAATTATCACAAGAGTAATACTAATAATGGGAAAGTGATGATGATGATGATGAGAAAAGTGAATAAGCTTGGGGTGTTGTTTGATGAAGAGAGGGAGTTTAGGAGAGGGAGAGTTGATGATCATGTGGATGGCGTTGGTGCTGAGGAAGTGGAGGAAGAGAAATGGAGGTTTCAAGCTGAGATGTTGAGAGCTGAGTGTAATCTTTTAAGGATTGAAAGAGAAGTTGCTGTCAAGAAAATGGAGAGGAGAAGAGTTCAAGTTGAAAGGCTTCTGAGATCTGCTGTTCAGTCTCTTCTTTCTGTTAGTCCCTGTCTCTCTATCTCTTTCTTTGCATATCTTGAATGGTTTTATTTTTGGGTCTGTTTGTTTGCTGGGAAAATGCTGTTTTTATGTTTATCTGTTCCATTTTAACAAGAGATCTTGAGTTCGAACTTTGCTCACGTACAAAAATTAATGTAACTTTTATTCCATTTGCTTATTAGATTATTTTAATTAAATTTGAAGTGTGATTAATTTGTTTTGTAGGGAAGAAATAAGATTTGTGATGGGGAGAATGTGATCGTGGTATTGGAAGAAGAGATTAAAAATTTGACAGAGAAGCTAGAGAAGTTGCAAAGAAGATCAGGAGTTAAGTATTTGGAAGTTAAAAGTAGTAGTAATTTTGATAAAGAAGCATGTCTTCTTCAAAGAAGGCTAGTTAAAGTTGGGGCAATATCAGATGAGACTTGTGTTAAGGAAATTAGAGAGATGGCAGAAGCAAGCTTGTCGATTAATAAAACGAGTTGTAGAGTTGATGATCCGAGCTTCGTTGCAAATGAAAATTGCCATGTAAGAACAAATCTATTCTTCTTAATTTTGTTCCCCTTAGTTGTTCAAGTAATGCTTAATTTTAGTTTGGAAAAATTTTTGTGCAGATGGAGATTTTGAGAAGTAAAATGGAAGGATTGTCAAGGGGGATTTTATTAGAGAGAATAAATGAGGAATATGGACCCATGTTGCTCTCTACAGCTAACACTTCTGCCTCGAGCTCTGCCTCCACTTCCAAGAGAACTGAAGCTCCTGATGTATCTTCATCACCAAAACGACATCCTTATGAGGTAAAAGTCCTCGGTTAGTTTCTGTTGATTATGTTTATGCATCATTAATTCGATTTAGTAACTGCTGATGTTTGGAATTATCACAGTAAATTAAGTTGAATTAATGTTCGATTGTTTAGTATGTTATCTAGTAGTTCTTTAGTTGCATTGATGCTTTGACACGTTAATTTCATCTGGCATTCTCGATCTGGGGATGAACTTCTGACGTCTAATGCTGGGAACAGGCTGCATATCATGAGGAAAAGCTATGTTCAGGAGAATGCAGGGCTGTTATGAGGAGAATCATTGAGCAAGTTCGAGTTGAAACAGAGCAATGGTCTCAAATGCAAGAGATGTTGGGGCAAGTGAGAGATGAGATGGAAGAATTGCAAGCTTCTCGCAATTTTTGGGAGGATCGCGCGCTTGATTCAGATTATCAGATTCAATCTTTACTCACTGCAGTAAGTTTCTGGACACCATTTCTTACATTTCTTCTATGTAGCACTTTCTACATTGGATGATATATATGTAACTTCATTCATTAGGTACAAGAATGGAAACAGAAGGCTATCTCTTCCGAAACCGAGGCAAATGAACTACAAGCACAAGTGACCTTACTTCGAAAGGAGATTGAATGGTTGAAGCAGGAACAAGCCACTGAGGCATCAAGGGCCAAAGCTTCCCCTTCTCCTGCTGTGGATGCTCCAAATGAGACTGAGAAACGAGTACTAGTATGTCGTTTGAAGGAAAATCATTGCGCAAATGACAGCAGCACCAAGCAGAGAGAGGACTTACTCAATGGAAGAAGAAAAGGAAACACGTGTAGCAGCAGATTTGTGGCTCAAAGACGATTACCATTACGAGACATTGGTAACTTGTCATCACCATTGGTAAGGCAGAGCAGCAAAGCAGTTGTTTATCCATTGCATTCCTATGTGGATAAAAATTTTGGGAGGGAGAAAGTATGCAAATGAGTCTTCTTATTCTATCAATATATTTGCCTATTGTAAAACTTGTTTGCTAAAGGGCTAACTTATTGGAGTTTTTCAGCCATTTGTTTCTTGGTCTGTTTTATCTTATGTGCAGAGAGCACATGAGTTGATATGATATTATTTGTTCCGGTAACACAATGATCAATTTTCATTAACATTGAAAAATCTTTTAAATAAGTACTTAAATGTATTTTGGGATAAACCAACTCTTAGCATTACTTAATTTTCTTTGCTAATAAAATTTCTAACTGCAGAATTCAAAATAAATGTAAAAGATGTTCTAATGTATCAACGGCAGTTTTAAATTTGCATTCTAATTTAGTTACTGCTATACTTGTGCTAGCAGTAAATATAGAAAGGGTAGCCCATGCGATCACAAGCATGGAAGCAATTAATGGAGAATATAGTGACCATAGATAAGAGTTCTGTAAAATATTCAATTTTCACTCGCAAGCTGTATTTACTAAGATAAAACCTCAGTTCATGAAGAATCTAGACCATGGAGCTAATTCAATAGTGTATACACACACACACACACTTTTTACAATAGGCGAATCTTCCTTTTAATAAAATAATGATCAAATTAAATGACAAAAAAGAAAAAAACAACCCACTCTAATGTAGTATGTTTTATTTTATAATAAGGTCGTATTTTTTCTATCTTTTAACTTGGTTTTCATTTTATAAAAAGAGATATCTTTCTTGAGATCATATATACATATTAAAATTTAGCGTTGAACTAAATTTTTACTGAATATTGAATCAAAAGTTAAGTATCTTTTACACATATGAATTAAGATTCAGTGCCTTGATTATGTTATGCACATGTCTTATCTAATTTTTCATTCAATTCTTGTTAATCTGCATACATACATACAAGCATGTATACATACATATATACATGCTTGAATGTATGTATGTAAAAGACAATTTAATTAAAAAAAGAAAATAAAAGATAATAAAAAAAGGAAAAAAAGAAAGCATATGGGCCATGATGGACTTGGGCCTGATACAAATTAGATAAAACCGGGTTAAACCCCGTAAGCCTTCGCCATATATCGACGATCTAGCGAGAGAGAAAAATTACTCAATTTTGCGGACTGCGATAATTAGGGGTTCATTTTTCGCTGCTTCGGTCAACCTTCATTTGTTCATCGGTAACTGCTTTTCATTGTTTTTTTAAATTTTAAATTTTTATTTTTTATGTTATCTTTGTTTACATAACTTATTGTTTTCTCTTTGATGATTACTGGATCTGTAATTGCTGTTATACTCTTCAGTGTTTTCGATTTCTAGGGTTTGATTTTTATTTTTTTGAGTGTTTTAGTTTATTTTTGTTTTGTGTAAGTTAATGAGGGCTTATTTGGATTATTTTAGGGGTTTTATTTTTATGAAAAAAAAGGTTAAAAATATAAATAGAACTTGGGGCTTTTTTATTTTATTTTTTTCAATTAAGTTGGAAAATAATATGTTCAGGTTTTGATTTAAGGTATATGAATTGATGGTTCTCTGCCATTTTGCTGGTTTGATGCTATAATGCTGATTTTTGAGTTAAAATCAATCAGGGCTGCATGTTGATATTATCGTAGAATTGACTGAAGTTTGGAATTATTATATCTTCAAAGGATGTTCAAAATATTGCTCCAGTTAAAATAACGAAGTAGAAATAACTTTTAATTGGATGGAAGTAGTGGAGAAAGTAGATTGCTTGTTTTGACCTTGTAAAAGAACGGTTAGGAAGATTGGACTTTCTTTCCGAGTCTTCTTAATCTGGAAGATGTTCTTGTGTTTTGTTCCGTAATTTGTTTAGTCTATTCATTGTAATCATTAATTATGGCAAATTGATAATAGCAGGAAAGGGGAAAAATGGATTGGTTGTTTTCATTAATTTCAACAATTATGTTTGGGGGAGAGCAGGGTTGGGTGGGGGGGAAATCGGGTGAAAGAGCTAGGGGGTCCTTCTCTGGTAGTTCTATGATTTGTTGTTTTTTCATATTTTTCTTTGGCTTCAAAATCTGCCCCCATCCCTCCTTCCTAGACATCCAAAAAGATTGTCCGTTTCATCATATTGTTCATAATATCTTGTCAGGATTTAAGGGAACTTGGGGGTGGCTTTGTTCTCTTCATTCTTCTTTGAAAGTTCTGACCTGTGCATGCGATTTAATCACTAGAGTTATGGTTGGTTGAAATATTCTAGTTCTTTTATTTCCTAAAGTTTTATGTCCTTCGCTGAATTGCATTAGCTGGACTGAGAACCTGTTTTTAATCTGGTATTTCTTCTCCCTCTTTCTAAATGAAGTCTGTTTAATGTTTCTTTGGTTGTAACATCATTATATTCTAGTCCATTTTAAAGTAAAATGAATAGAAGACAACTTATTAGTCACCATGGATAAGCTTTTTTCTCTCTTAGTTTCTACCTAGTTAGTCATTTCAGAAATCAGAGTGGCAAACACAATATGTACTAAGTTCATTGAACATTGCTTTTTTGATATCTGTGTTCAAGTGTAGTTTCTCTCATCAAATTGTGACTTATTTTCATGACCATTGCAGTTTTAAGATGGCAACAAAGTACATCATTGGATCTTTAATAGGATCATTTGCTCTTGCTTATGCATTTGATCAGATTATTGCTGAGAAGAAGATATTTGGAGGTACAAATTTGGTAATATATAATGCTTTAACTTTGTTCTCAGGAATTTTTGTGTGTTTAGTGTCATTTATTTGATGATCAGGTACAACCCCAAAAACAGTTTCGGACAAGGAATGGTGGGAAGAGACTGACAAGAAGTTCCAAGCATGGCCTCGTGTGGCAGGGCCTCCGGTTGTGATGAACCCTATCAGCCGTCAGAATTTTATTGTCAAATCCAGCACTGAAGCTTGAGGTTGCAATCTTTTCCCCTTGTTATAGATTTTGTTTTTTGTTGCTCGGACTTGCTGCATCACATCAAACGGAATTTGCTAGCCGTACCTGTAACTGTCCATTTCCCATTAAATTGTTCTGTTCGATGTTTCTTTTTTGTTTGTGGGGTGTCACTCTCATGATATCTTAGCAACCGTAGTTGCATTGATTATTCACAACTCATTTTGTTTACTTTTTGTTGTTATGTGATTTTTTATTTTCATTTTGCCCTACGTTGCTTTCGAATTTGAGGATAAATTTTAACATGTGGAATTCATATACCAATAGCTCAAATGAAACAGTAAATATAGAATTGTATTTTTCTGATATCTGCATCATGGTTATTGAGGTCTGCATTGATTTTTAGGGCAACTTAGTTTTGAGAGCATAAGAACTCAAGAGCTTGGAAATGCTGCAGCTTTGCTTCTATAATAATTTTTTTCCACAAGTATTGACAGAAAGAACTTATATTTCCTTTTGGATTGCGGAATAGTTTTTTCATGACGGTAGATATCTATCAAATCACTCACGCAATTTACTTGGCAGATGGTCCGTTGACAAAAGCTGGGAATTAAAAATCTGCATCACCTCGATCCCACACTGGCGTTTAAATTGTGGATTTTAGGAAGAAGCTTTAAATCTTGATCAGAGTTTGCAAAATAAATCTGTGACCTGAGTAGCCTTTTTCATGCTTTAATATGAACTGTTGGTTTTGTAATGAAATTTCATTGGTTGCTTGCTTTTAAACTTAAAACACCTGTTATAACTGTTACGAGGGTTTTCTCTTTTATTTGTGGAGGTAGCCTTATACCACATTACACCATTGTCTACTTGTTTGGCATGTGATTTTTGCTTATTTTTTCATTCGTTCGCCATTTATTTAAATATGTAATAAGAAGGCTAAGATTACTGTATACTACAAATTTTGTTTTTAATATTTTTGTAATAAAATAATTTATGAAATGATGTTGATGGGAAATAGTTTTACGAGAATATTTACAGCCACCCTAAAAAGTATTATGACCACTAGGATTATAGTTCTATGGCTGTCACGTATTGCCGTTTCTATGTTAAGCAACAGATGTGTGCGGAGAAAAACCAAAGTCACTAGAATCGTAAAGGAAATCAACATATAATAAGATATACAAGGAACAAAAAGAACATAAATATATAATTGCAACAAATCTGTCCTTAGAAACACGAGAAGGATCATCTGGGAGTTGTAATGGAGCTTCAAAAATCGTCCTGGAACTGTGGTAATGTAGACATCCACAAAAGATCATTTCTTGCATAGCTGGACTTGAAAGGATATACTGAGGATTGCGGTAGAGGCGATAGAACATTAAGTGATTCTGTAATCACGGCGAATGTTTGAAGCTTAGCATCCATCGCAATCATTCTATTGCTTGGTTGAGCAATTTCTAGGAGCCCATTTTGCAGTGGCAGCTGTCAGTGCATGTTGTCCAAATATGATGCAGTAGCATAATTGTATGGGATGTCAGAGGAAAATTGCATTGCACTAACAACCGCATTAGGAGCTGAGGAATTATTCTGGCTAGGATTAGCGTGTTGTGTAAAATTAGCTGCCTCATTGTCGTTAGCAAGTGTATTATCGTGGCTAGGGTCGGCATATTGTGTGTTGGCAGCAATCGCATTATTCTGCATGGGGTTACCATATTGAGAGATTTCTGCTGAAAATTGCCCTTCCTGCGGCAGAATGGACGGTGGTTTTGCCATTCCCATGCTAGGGTTATTATCTTCTCTAGAAATAACTACCAACTCATTGTTGTTGGGATCAAGTTGAATGGGCTGATCAACCGATTGATCATCACCATGATATTGGTCCGCCTCACTTGCTTGATCAGCTCTTTTAGATTTAGAACCTCTATGGTATATCCTACATAAGACCCAATCCAGCTGCAAGCAGAGTAACTAAATTTTAGAACCAATTTTTTACAGAGTTAAAAGATTGAGGGAGATTAACACTTTCCTTGTAGTTTGGGTTTTATTCCTTTACCTTAAAATGCAAATTCATTCTTGCAGAGATTAAAACTAAAAGTTGGCAGTAAGTAAGAAATAAGTACCTTCATGTCAATCCCATCCTTTTTACTTGGGGGCGGATTATCTTCAACTCTAAATTCATGCATAATCCAGTTGGTCTTCTCAGTAGAGTTCGATGTTCGCTTGTAGAAAGCCAATGTTTTCTTGAATCCAATTATTTCGCCATTGAATTTGATTTCCTTGTCACCACTGGTGGCCTTCCAAAATCCTGAAGAATCTCCAGTTACCCGATTTGGCACGCTTCCATTTTGATGCTTCCGGTCTCTTTGGGTAAAGAAGAACATTTCTTTCTCCCTACGTTTCTTGTACATCACTGTTTATGAATCAAAACAAAATTAAAATACCTCATTAATAACATGTAAATAGCTTACGAAACTATGTATGCTAAGAAAATAGAAGATTGGCATGAGGATGTATGATTCATCCTAATTTATATTACATCGTAATTTGTTATTAGGATGCAAGGTTCATAATAGTGCGATTAATCTGGAAGTGCATGTGTAAGCTTTATAAATAGCCCTATTTTCTATATGTTGTAAATTCTTCTTAATCCAAGTAATTACGTAGGTATAAACCCTAACATACAATGTGTGGAAAAATTAAACCCTAAATTAATGGAAAAAGAATATTGTGCTGTAACCCTAGTTAATGTGTTACTCTTATGTTAAAGAGATTTGCCCTAGTAAACAGGTTCATGAAATACCTTCGAGTTGCGCGGGACTGAATTTGTATAGCTCAACATCCACGATCCTGTTGGGAGGCAAAGGCTCGTTCATGACTTTCTTTTTTAGGTAGCACATAATTAGCTCATCATCAAGAGGACAAAATCTAAATCCTGGAGGGAAAGAATCTAAATAACTGATATCATTATCAATGCTTGACTCCATAACTAGAATTTCAAAGATTGTGTACACATGCAATGCAAAAACTCGGTTTAAGAAATAGGGTTTATATATCTGCCTCACTTTCTTATTTCGGTTTAAGAAATAGGGTTTATATATCTGCCTCACTTTCTTATTTCAGACTCCATTTGGATTAACTGTCCAATTCAGTTTCTGATTTGGAGTGCTTCCGGTTGGATATATGACTCTTGCATAATAGATTTTACAGCTAATTATCTATTTATTTATTTATTTTTGTTTCTCTTTTCGTGTGAAACATGATCTGGAATGGCAATTAGGAAACATGCCAGCTCACAGCGAAAGCGCAATCCGATTTATATCTCTAATTAGGCTAATATAAGGTTTACTACATGGTTTAACCAATGATGAAATGACACAATCAAGCAACTAATCTATGAATGAATTGACACGTGCGTCTGTACATAAAAAAAATATAAATAAACTTGAAGCTATGGACTTCGGCTAGCAAACTATTACCCGGATGCTTTTTTTTTTTTTTTTTTATGTTTTAACCGACCAAACATTTATCCTGGTAATAGTTAAAAAATTAAACAAAAATAATAATTTTTTTTCTGAAGTTTTTAGGCAATCTCGTTAGTCCAAGCAAAGAGAAGGAACTCTAAATGATGAGGAATTAACTAAATCTGATTAGGAAAGGGAAACCCAAATCAGATTCGGAAAGAGAAAGTGAAGAGTGCACGTATATATATATATATATATAAGCCCCATTTTTCCTTTTTTTGCACCTACGCATTCTCTTATTTCCAATATCGATCAAATATATGGATTTGGAAAATTTACCGGCCGGATACAGGTTTTGTCCCCTTGATTGGGAGCTTCTCGTTTGCTATTTAAAGAAGAAAGTCAAGAATGAGCCTTTGCCGCCTAACAGGATCTTGGAAATTAAGCTGTATAACTTCACTCCGGAGCAACTTAAACAAGAACTTAAAGGTATGTTTTTTCATTAAAGACGTATAATTTTATGGGACGAAGAGATTTTCATGATCTGAGCTTCTATCTGGTACAATATCTTTTGAAAATGAAGAGAGTTTCGATCAGGAGAAAGATCAGAATTAATATTAACTTTAAATGCCCAATAAAATATTTGTGATTTTTCTCTCGTCTTTGTATTGTTTAGTTTCAAGGCTATTTATATTTTATTAACCGGTTGTTTTGCTCTTTCTTTTTTTTTTTTTCTTTTGTTGACAGTGAAGTACAAAGATCTTAGCGAGAAAGAGATGTTCTTCTTCACCCCAAGAGAACGGAAGCATCAGAACGGGACCCGGCTGAATCGGGTAACTGGTTGCCGTCCTGATTCTCGTTCAGGATATTGGAAGTCCACTGGTGCTGACAAAAGAATCAAGTTTAAAGGTGCATTAGTTGGATTCAAGAAACAATTAGTTTACTACAGGAAAAATCCTGAAGCAGATGGTGAAGGCGAGAAGAACGACTGGATTAAGACCGACTGGATTATGCACGAATTTAGAGTACCCAATAATCCAACTCCAAGGAAAAAGGATGGAACCAACATGGAGGTACTTACTTGTCATATAACTTTCAGTTTACATTTTTCATTTTGAGGAGATTGACTTTTCCTATAGCCTTTTAGATTCATAATACCTTGTTACACCCTCTTGGTGTCAAAATTTTAACACGAACAAGGGTAGCGGAGCATTATGAAAACTGTAGGAAAAAAGCGACGTTCTCACTAACTTTTATTTGTAGAAATCGGTAGTAAAACTTATTTACTCTTTTTTGGCAGCTGGATTGGGCTTTATGTAAGATATACAAAAGAGTTTATAAGAAAGAAAAGGACCCTTCAATGAATCATCGAGATGGTACGCTTGAATCCATGAATCACAATTCTGAAAACAATGGTACAGAATCTACCAACCCAACAAGGTATAATTGCATCATGTATCCTGAAGGTCAATCTTCCGCTAGTAACGTTAATGCATATTCTGAAAACATGCAACAGACTTTCCATAATAGTACCTCCCTAGAAATTCCTCATCTGATGGATTCTACCAACCATGGGGTGGTTAATTGCACACAGTATGCTAACCCTAACCCTAACCCCAACGCCAACCAATATGCTAGCCCTAACCCCAACCCAAACCTCGGCCAGAATATTAAGGATTTTTCTGGCAACTACAGTGGAGTGGCGAATTCTATTCAATATGCAAATACCAGCCAGAATGATATTAATGCATCATCTATAGCTTTTGAATCCATGCCTACTCAAGCACAGGTTTTCGCTGACAACATGAACCTGCCTGAATGGAGCAGCCTCAACACAGCTGTCGTCGACGCTGAGATTCAAAAATTGGATGCATACTTTGGGATAAGCACGGCAAGCAGGGAACCACTCAGTCCTCTGCCGCCTCTGCCCTCGAATGACCTTCTGTGGTGGCCTACAATAACGGGTTTTGAAGATGATAGTTGGTGCTCTATATATGAAGAAAATTATAATGCTCCCAATGGCCAGTAGCTCCTAGTGATACCATAGTTATTGTTAACTGATGTTTGTTTTTTGTTTTTGTTAGTCAGTTGATCCTTTTCGGTTCTATTCAAATGTGTCTTAATTTTGTTTTGCTGAGGACAGATTTGTGTCATTACTTAATTCTTTTTTTTTTTTTTTGATGATTTTGGTTTTGTATACTTACGTATGCCAGTCTTCTTACGTTTCTGCTGTTCTTTGATCCGAAAAGCCATAGTACGTGATAGAAAACACAGTAATATGTGAAAAAAATTTCAGAAAATGATGAACAATTTTCATTTGCTTGTAAATAAAAAAAATAATAGTAATTCGAGAATGCTAAAGTCACAAATAAATAATTCTGCCATGTTATTGCTACGTTTCTCGATCAGTAGCTAAAAGTGATAATGCAAGAGTATACGCTCTATTTAATTGGGTGGTCAAGAAAGTGGGAACGAAAATTTTCCTTCTTATAAATTTAGACAACTACAATTTAAATTCTAACCTTTTGGTGAATCTAACGGAAGGTTAAGTGATGACTGAGGCTACTAGTGGAAGAAAAAAGAAAAAAAGAAAAAAGCAAATGAAAAATATAGTGCTACACATTCTTTATTTTTTATCTTAAATTAGATAATATAATTAATTCACTTGAATCTCATGTACAATTATCAATCACTTAAATGAATCACATATTATTTGAGATAAAATTTAAGATAAAAAATTTCAAGATGTTTATCATTACTCAATATTGTTACACATCTCAAATTTATTACCCCAAAAATTATCTCAAACAATATGATATTTATCAATTAGTTGATCAAATAATATAATCAATTTATAACTACTTAAGATGTAAGGGACTCAATATTTAAATGGGAGTGCTGGGTTCAGATTTCAGTGTGTTAGATCTTGGATGGTCAACATTGTGGTGGACAAGCAACCCGGCCAAATGAATGCAGCGGGAACACGCGTGCACATGGACGAAACACACACAACTCTCGTTTTTCACATTGTATTTGCACGTGCACGCGCGTGCACGTGTGCGTGTGTACGTGCGTGTGTGTACTTTAATTTTTAAACTTCTTAAACCTCACAGTTTTAAAGATTTTTCAAACTTTTCTCTCGCTTCAAAATCTCGAATTAAAAAACTACCATACAAACACATATTTATGAAATTTGGAAATTGTTACCCAAAACCATATGTATATTGATTGAAAAAGGAAACTAAGAGATATATGTTTGAAATCAAGAGGGAAAAAGGAAAAAGATAATAAAACTTTCCAACATAAAAATTTATTAACTAAATAAATTCCTAAGCTCAATATGTCATCATCATTGTCGCAAAAAAAGAAAAGTAGTCAGTGACATCGACAACAAATGATTATTTGTGAGAGTTGTTACTCTTGACAATAATGGTATCCTCAAATCGGTTGGAAAAATCTAGCTGCGACTGATCAAGACAAATATTATCCTGATTATATACACTCCAAAATATATCATTTGTTGCACAATCAGGGCCGAAAATACTTGTCCCGTCGTGCTGAAATGGCTCATCCAAATTGACGATACTATCAAAAGATACATCTTTGAAGGATGGAGTTTGAGGGAAGGCATTTTGTTGCAGCCAAAGATGTTGCATATAGCCACTATATGTGTCAGCATATGAGAAATCCACTACACTAGTCCTGTCGCAATCCGGTTCATTTGTTTCTTCAGTACAAGCCGGCTCCTCCTTTCCGTGGAGAGATTTTAAAGATTTATCAGCTCGTTCCTTGTAATAAATCCTACATAGCACCCAATCATCCAACTGCAAAACAAAAAAGAATAAACAACAAACATGCTAGTTTAGATTTGTGTTATTAAGTCCTAAACAATGATTAGGTTTTTCTTTCAAAAGTAGAGGGATGAGGAATGCCCAAATCAATTATTTTAACCCCCTACTCGCAGGATTCAAATTTGGACAGTAAAGTTGCTTGAAAATCATTCGATCGAAACAATTAACATCTACCCTCATGTCAGTTGAAAGCCTTGTCCTGGTACTTGGAGGTGGATCGTTATTAACTCTGTATTCATGCATAATCCAAAAGGTTTTGTCACCCTTAGGAGGTTTTCCTTCATAGAAAACAAGTGTTTTCTTAAACCCAACAATAGCACCATTATGTTTAATTGACTTGTCAGCTCCGGTGGCCTTCCAGTATCCTTCACCGGCTGCTCTATTCGGTCGAGTTCCATTTTTGTACTTTCGATCTCTTGGTGTGAAGAAATAAAATTCTTTTTCTTTTTCTGCACATCCTTTGTACATCTCTGTACAAAAAAATTATCGAGTTAATATTAGGACATGACAATTGTAGAAGATATTTTTAGACTTAATATATCAAGCAGCTATTTTTGTCATTAAGTAAATGCTCTAAATAGAAATCAAGAACAATATATATTATCACAAATCAAGAACATAGCCAGGAAAATAGAAAATTATGATAATGAACAATAACATCAAATATTTGAAAAGAAAATGAAAGGGTTCTTTCGATTCACATACCGGCAAGGTCATGGGGATTGAACTGATATAGGTTAACATCGTTGATCTTGTTAGGAGGCAAGCGTTCGTTCATGATCTTCTTCTTCAAGTAATAGATAATGAGCTCCCAATCAAAAGGACAAAACCTATAACCGGCTGGGAATGAATCCCAATATGAGTCATTATCGTGTCGTTGTGATACTGGTGTTGATTTTGTTGCTGCAGTGAGAGGTTGTAGTTTTCTTTCAGGGCTATTATTAATTTCGACAGAAGACTTAACTTTCATTTTGGTTTTGGTTTCCTCCATGGTGTTCAAAGAGTTGTCATCTGTTAAAAGAAAACTGGAAGTTGATTTGATGAAGAGTCGTGCAACTTTGAAGCTTTAACGACTTAAAATAGTAGTTCTTTTTTTACTGAGAGTTATTATTTAATTTTTGGAAGTGATAATTCTGTGGGGGAAGATAAGCCAGGAATCTTAATAGATTTAAGGAATCTTAACAATTTTATCTCTTAATATTTTTAAAAATTCAAATATCTAAGTTTATCAGCTGCCATCCATTTTTTTTTTTTGGTTGATAAAATATATAATTTTGATTTTAAAAGGAGAATTAAATCAACTTAGATTATCGACATTTTTTTAAAATGTCATTGTATTGTTTGGAACGATCTGGGATATCAGGTAAATAATAAGTTATACATAATAAAATTTTTTAAGATTAATAAAATTTAGTCGAATGGAAAAATCATTTAAAATTGCTTCCATTAGAGCAAGATCTCATATATTCTAAAATAATAATTTATAGTTCCAAATAGTCAAGAAAAATTAAATATATTATATATATTAAAAGTCCGAAATTAATTAAACTAAATAAATTCTTTGAAAAAAACTGTTAACATAGTTCTTGTTCTTATCTTTTGAAAACACTATTTACGTAGGAATCACATAGTTACTGTTTATTATCACTGTTCACATTATTGTTCATCAGTACCAAAATTATCAATTTTTGCTAGAATTAGTATGGGTTAGTTTGATGATATTATAATTTTTAAAATAATTTCTATTAGCTGTGCTGTAGAAATAATTGGCTATAAGAGAATCATTTAAACGTTCGATAAAATCTTACCATTAAATTATTATAAGAATGCAAATAACTAGAATGAATATAATGCCGAATAATATATATATATATAATGTTTTCTAATGCTTTCAAAATCTGCTATAAAAAAGATGATTTTGCCAGAAGTGAGTTTAAAAAAATTTCTCTAATAATAAAATTAACTTTTAATTTTTCAAAATCATTTTTTAGCTTCTCAAAACTCAAAAGCAAGTCTCAAATGGGCCATAAGTCAATATTGTTTCAATTTTACCAAAATATAATAATTTTGGTGTGGATGAATAGTTGTAGAAAATAAAGCACGCAGAACTCTAACATGGCTGTTGATTTATTGGTTTATCAAGTAACTGTGAAAGGAGTGTGAATATTTAATTATACATTAAAGTTATTTTTTCAACTATTATTTTTTTAATGAAAATTTTCTTTCAATTATTAGATAATCATAAGGTTGTGAATTTAATAGTTTGATCCATTGATTTTATTTCCTCTAAAATTTTGATAAACAGAAAAAATTTATTAGAAAGAATAAAGAGAGCCTAACAATCGAAAACTTTTTTTATATAGATAATTCTACATTCTTTAATTGAAAAATAAATTATGATGTGCAAATTATTCTCTGCTAGTAAAATGCCCAACATTTATTAGTAGAATAATTCTCATGTGAGGATATAGCTTTTTTTAAATAAATATTTGGCTTTATACAGTAGAATAATTTTCATGTATGTTTACCTATACCTTTTAAAATATGAATAGATAATGAGTAATACTATAGGAGTATCAAAGACTCTTGCATGATATCTCATCTACTTTAAATTTAAAGCTTACAAATAAAATTAAATGAAATAAAATAACAAATATGGCTGAAAACAAGAACTTACTTTTATGGAAGCAAGGAAGTCCATATAAAAACTGGATACAACCTCCGAAATAGAAGCAGTATATCCTTGAAGTTGCCAATTCCAAAGATTGGGTTAGGTAAAAATAATAGTTGCCTTAGGAAAATCATGTCCAGTAAAAATATGGCACTGCTTAATCCGCGCATCATCTAAGAGTTCCAGTGAAGACGAACTCCAAGAAGGTTCATTTGTTAGATATTTGACCTCAAACTTGCGAAGGATTCACGGTCCATTGGTGTTTTGGATTTAAAGCTATTGTTTAAAATAATATTTTAGTTATAAAATAAAAATTGTGTGTGTTTGGTAAATATGACTTTTAAATAAAATTTTTGACAAAAATAATAAAAATATTACAATTTTTTTAATTAAATAACTGTTGGATAAAATAACCTTGGCTTAAACTAAGGCTCCTCAACTGGAGTACCAAAAAGACCCTATAGAAATTGCTCATCACTAGTTATTAACCATTGTTAGGGGAAATTAAGGAGCCTGCTTCCTGCAATCGTATGAGTTAGCATAAGGTCTAGGATCAGCGACATCATGTGTTGTGCTCATAACATAAACTCATCGGATCATTAACTTGCATATTCTTGATGGGCCAATGTAGAATCACATCCTTCTCTTTGTGAAATATTCAAATAGAAATGCAAATTAATTTGCGTAAAGTTGAAATCTACAATGAAATTAATGAAGTGAAATATCACGTACCCTCGTGTCCTTTCATGCCCTTTGTGCTTTGATGAGGATCATTAACTCTATAATCAGAATAATATCCAATGAACTTTTTGGCGATGATGCATTTATTTATTTTTTGGAAAAGGAGTTGATTGTGTTCGGTAAATATGATTCATATTTGTAGAGTAATCAAAAAGAGTCCAGAAAAGATTGAATTAAATTTTGTTGATGTTAGTTTAAGTTTGAGTGATTAAACCATCAACCGATCGTTTTGGCGATGGTGTACTTTGATGATTAAGGGATTAATCAAACTGATTTTGGTCGGATAGACTAGCCTAGAATTTAACTTCTCGACCGATAAGCTAGTCTTATAGTCAAGAATTTTAGCATAATCAGCGATGATTTATCTTCCGTGGAAGCTTAGAAGTTGAGAGTTCTGGAATAAGATATTAAATGACTATGGGTCACTCAATGATACTGAAACTCTTTTTACACTATCAATAACAAGATATGAAAATTTTTAATTTTTAAAAATTTTGTAACCTATTAACAAATTGATTAAAAGAAGTTATTTAAAATTTAAAAAGAGAAGAGTTATCATGAAATACAATTTCTCACTCTATCTCATTGAATTCTTACGCACTATCAATCTTTATCAGTCCCCCTTCTTTTTTTTTGAAAGTTAGCTCCGCTTTCCAATTACTGGGGACAAAGGCTTTCGTGTGAGTTTTATAATCATATAATTATCTACTACTCCAACTTTTAGCTATCACGAGCTTAATTAACAAAATAATCTACGTACTAAATCATACATAAACATTGGAAAATTGTATGCATAACTCTTAACTTATAATCATATAATTATAAGTCTTGTAACTTTTATCCATTCATATGTAGACAATTGAAAGTTAATTTTGTTTATACAAAAAAAAAAAAAAAAAGTTGCACATACATAATTTTTTATTTTTTATTTTTAAATTAATCCAATATAGAAATAATTTCAAAGTAATTATATTGTTGGTAAATCTTTAATCAGAAACAAACTCATATAACCATTTTGATAATAAAGACACAAATTTTACTTACAGAAACTAATGTGACATTATATTATATTATCTGTGTCATATCCTTATTATTATTTTTAATATGAAAATGTGGGGCATATGCAATAGCACGGTAAGAGATTTAATTTGTTGGGGGACATTATATTATATTATCTGTGTCATATCCTTATTATTATTTTTAATATGAAAATGTGGGGCATATGCAATATCATGGTAAGAGATTTAATTTGTTGGGGGACATTATATTATATTATCTGTGTCATATCCTTATTATTATTTTTAATATGAAAATCTGGGGCATATGCAATAGCATGGTAAGAGATTTAATTTGTTGGGGGGCTTACTTCTTATATGCAATCATATTTAGAATTGCATGATTAGAAAAGGCAAACCATTCATTGAATGGTCTATCTAAAATTTTGGTGGAACTACTTCACATAATATATAACATTAAGAGATAGGCATTCCATTTTTATATTTATATCATTTGATGTAACTTTTTATTTAGAGTAATGATAGACATACCTTTAATTTTTTTTATCACAAATTTTATTTAAATGATATGCCATTAATTAAGTGGTTAGTGATTATTTATAAGATCTAAATGAATTAAGTGTATTATGTTATTAACTAATTGAAAACTGCCACATTATCTGGAATAATTTTTTGGGATAAAAAATTTGAGATGTGTAGCACTACTTTTTTGTTTATAGACTAGTAAAAGTACATAAATATAGGCTTTCAATTTTTATATTTATATCATTTGCTGCAACTTTTTGTTTATGAACTAGTAAAAGTGTTTACATATAGTTATTAGGAACTAACAACTAAGTAAATATTATTCATTATGAATTTACAGTCCGTCACGTTTCAAGTCTATTTAGTTAGAAGAGTTTATGACTTATAAAAGTAGTTCAAAAACTCTTGCTATGGAATATAATCATATCCACCCACACAATGGATCATGAGTTGGTTTTGATATCAATCGTAAAAAGTCAGCCCAACAATTATTAAGTAGATATTGTTTCATTGACTATCATGATTTTATTATTAGACTTCACAACCTAAAACATGTCTATTGAATTAGGAGAGCCCATAATTTAAAAATTAATATAAGAACTCTCACACTGACAATGTGGGATACTGCATAGTGAGTAATTATATGTCAAAACAAAGAAGGCTAGTTTAATAAAATACCTTGTACAACAAGTAAATCTTACTTGTATTTCAAATCTCCTCTTTAATGCATGCTTATATATTCGGGTTTCCTTGTTTACCATGCCAAGCTAACATAAATAATCTGTAGGAGCAAGACTCGGAAAAGCTCAAGCTCAGGACGAGAGATGGAGGAATTGTTACAAGAATGGCTAAAACAATGGATTTTGTGGAAAGAACAAAAACGGAGGACTTCACAACAAATACTCGAATGTTTTATTAACAACAAATAATGATAATTTGTACAACACAATAACACAACCAATAATGATCATTTTAAAAGATACAACATTAATTATTTACAATCAATATGATTTGCGACCAACCTTAGTAGCGAATTATATATCTTTCTGGACTTTTTTATAGCTTGCCTGATCTGCTGCGCTGCACTAAATTCAAGATCCAAGGCACCTAATTGAAACAGCACAAGACACAATAGCAACTAGAAATAAGGAAATCGAGGACGTACATTATTTGTATAATGAACTATCTGTATATCTAATAAATGAAATCAAATGAGAGAATTATTCACGGCTTCACTTATTAGGAAGTTTGTTTTTGCTATCAAGGTCTCTGCACATCCTTGCATGTCCCTAATTCTAATTAAATGTTTGGAAAGCCATCAATCACAAATTCTTTACGCGTTCCATCCTTTGGATTAAAAAGTAAAAATTTGTGAACTAGAGCACACAAAAGAAAATCACCCTGCCTGAGGGAACATAATGGCTCCAAACACGTAATTGGATAGAGTAATGATGAAATTATAGTCCAGGATTCTTTCAACCCCAATTATTTCATGATCCAAAATTTCCATCTTGTTATTAAACATAGACAATCTCCCATAACTCTTATTGAATATGAATTCAAGGAGTAAAAATCGGAATCGACATCAGGTAAGTGTAAGAATCTGAACTTGTCTTCCTCAAAATAAAATGCAGCAACCATCGTAGCCCAAACCCAAAGTGGATCGTTCCGTTTAGATGGATCGCCCAATCACATGCTAAAAAGTCAACCCAATTAGATTAAAAATATTCAAGTATTGTTCCTCAAAAGAGAAGACATGCGCACCTTCTAATCTGTCTTGATTAGAGATAGCACGGGCTTTGGATGCACATAAAGACTTTTACTCTGCATTTAGCATACTTTCACGTAAGATGACATCACACGACACAAGACGTGACGCGTCATGCCGGCTTGGGATGAGACGCCTTTAAAGTTATCTAAGACGATTAGAGATGGACAAAATACTTGCACCGCAATCCATATCAGCCAGAGATAAATGAATCTACTTGATTTTATATAGATTTTGACGCTACCGAGCGATCACTACCAGGCATGAGACCACTGAGACGCGCCACGGGCCACACACATATTATACCACACACACATTAATAATTTAATAAAAAGTAAATATAAAATGTTATGAAATTAAAGTAAAATATATTGAAATTAAAGTTTTAATATATATTTTTAGCATAGACTTTTAAAAATTAATTTAAAACTTAGTTTTAAATAAATATTCTAATTTATTTTATGTTTATAATTTATTAGATGAACAAGTAAATATCGTGATTTTAATAAATAAAATTATAAATATCATAATTTTATTTATGATATTTATTAAATGAATAATGTTATTTATGACATTTAATTTTATTTATGATATTTATTTAATTAATTTTTATGTTTATAATTTATTAAATGAATAAGTAAATATCATGATTTTAATAAATAAAATTATAAATATCATAAATTTATAAATGATAAATAAAAAATAAAATATTTTACAACATTAATAATAAAATATTTTTCATATGAAATATTTTTCATATTAGTATTAAATCATAACTTAATTAATATTTAATAGAGATATGTTTCGTAGACCGCAGTTATGATTTATTTTAATTATTATCCGAGGATTGTATTTTTAATTTTAATTAATTATTATTATGATCTATGGAATTAAATTTACGTATTATCATGTTATGATTAATTATTGTGAAATAAAATATATAGTTATGAAATTGTGATAAACTAATAATAAAATATTAATTGCTCTCCTAATAAAAATTAATATGATTATGATTATAAATTTTTTATTTTTTATTATTATTATTAACACGAATAATAAACAAAATAAAAAAATTGGTGACGGCAACTCATGAGGGCTCAACTTAAAAAAATATGGGCAAGCCGGCTCACGGGCCCTTATGGGCCGACATTTGCCGACATGCCCCATTGACCACCATTAGTCTTGATCACATCGAGAAACTCCAAAAACCTTGATGTCATCAATTGACTGAGCGTAACCAATGCCGAGTGTTGATGATGATCCGCATCTTCCATTATCCAAACGTTCATAGCTTGGTATTCTCTTGAACTCTCTAGTGGAACAATTGTATATAAACAAAGGTTCACTTCCAGTTTCATCTAAAGTGGATAAGCACAACAAACCAATACAAGAACCGCGGATCAAAACTTCAAGAAATTATAGAACCAGGATTCTTTTCAACTTAATTATTTCATGATCCAAAATTTCCATCTTGTTATTAAACATAGACAATCTCCCATAACTCTTATTGAATATGAATTGCTGAAAATCGAATCGACATCAGGTAAGTGTAAGAATCTGAACTTGTCTTCCTCAAAATAAATGCAGCAACCATCGTAGCCCAAACCTAAAAGTGGACTGTTCCACGATGGATCGCCCAATCACATGCTAAAAAGTCAACCCAATTAGATTAAAAATATTCAGCATTGTTCCTCAAAAGAGAAGACATGCGCACCTTCTAACTTGCCTTGATTAGATAAATTAATGGGTTTGACTCAAGACATACATCTGCACGGGTAACGTTTATATATTTCACTAGCATGATAAGACCGCACGATATGGCACGACGGGGTCATGCCATTTAGATTTTAGGGCACGCTGGCCTTTAAAAGCACCGACATTGTAGATTGTGACAAAAATACTACATTTGTACAAGATATACAAGCACGACCACAGTGGTTATATCACGCCTGGGTCATCAATACAAAAATATATTTAAGTAAATTTTTTTAATAAAAAGTAAATATAAAAGTTATGAAATTAAAGTAAAATATTGTGATGTGTTTATATTAGTCAATGAGACAAATTTATAAAGGTTTTTATGGTCCCATATTATTATTACTTTTGTTTTATATGGTTTGATGTTTGTAAAAGTTTAATTCATATGGTTTAGAGGAAGAAGAAGTTGATGTTGAAGAGGTAATCAATTTTATTAATAATTTGAACATTAATGATTAATGATTATATAATTATAAAATATATTAGTCTCATTCTAACCTTTCTTAAAATGAATAAGTAAATATCAAGATGTTTATAATTTATTATTATTATCATGTTATGATTAATTATTGAATAAAATAAAATATACAAGTTATAAAATAATTTTGATAAACTAATAATGAAATATATTTATTATTTTTAACTTTGCTTGAACTTTGAACTTTGATTGGGTTTGGCGAACTTTGAATTTTTTGTTTTTTGTTTTTTTGCTATATATTGAATTATGATAATCCTTAAAAGAAAAAATTAAAATTTATTTATTTACATTCGGGATGATTCAGGATAATGGGATGGGACAGGATTGGGACAAATTTTTGTCCCAAAAAAAATAAAAGGACGGGAATGAGATTTTTTTCTGTCCCAATTTAATATGCGGGACAGGACTGGGATTGACAAATCCCGTCCCATCCCATCCCATTGCCAACCTTAGTGTACGGTAATGCTTTTGCTATCAAGGTCTACGCAGAAAAGACAATTGTCACCTTAAGCAACGAGGCTTTGCCTTTGGTTTTGAGTTTGGTGCATCTTGACAAACCTAGGAGTGGTTATTAAAGCCATGAATGACTTGGATAAACACTTGAATCGGCAGAGAGACTTGGCCGGTAGTTTTAAGAATATGTCAATGATGATACCCAGAGGAAAGGGCTGCCATTGCTTTTTCCAAGTTGTTGATATACGGGATTTTTTTTTTTAAAGAGAGCTACAGGATTTCACTATAATAAACAAAAGATATAATTCTATTCCCATACACATGCCTTTATATACACTTGGAATTAGGGTAAAACCTGGTTAAAATCCGTGACGGCTAATGATCATAGCGTCCGCACAAAATCAATCCATCTCAAAATAAGAATTCTAATTTTATAACAACTTAGACTATGTTTGGGAGTTAGGATTATATGGATTAACTTTGGGATTAATTATTTATCTTATGTTGGGCAAGCTGCACCTTGGATTAGATTATGAGAAAAAATGTAAATTTAGTCCTAAGATCATGGGATTAGCAATCCCAATTGATTGAATATGGGTTTAGTTAAAATTAACTTTAAAAACAATTGTCAATTTAATTAATTATTACTTGAATATCTAGTATAGTATTTAATTTAATACTCACTATATTAAAATTAATCATGAAAATTAATAATACCAATAATTGGTTGCTTTTATATCATTTGCTAACTTTTTGATCAAATAAAATAGATTTAAAATATTTAATAAAAATTAAATTAAATATTTAAATAATTTTTAATTTAATTTAATTTAACTTAATATAATTTATATTTGTTTATTATAATTGTGATTACATAATAACTAATTTTCTAAATATTTAATTTCAATTAATTTCTTTTAAAATGATATTAATAATTATTTTATTATTAAATATTCATAAAAAGTTCATATTTATATTTAAATGTCAAGTTAAATGCTATTTAATTTCATTCAAATATAATTTGATGTAGTCTAATCCAATATTGTACCAAACATAAGACAATATTATATAATCTAATTTAATCTAATTAAATCTAATCTAGTCTAATCCTAATAATTTATCCAATCTAATCTCGCGTGCTAAACGTAGCCTTAGTAGATAGGATGCCTTTAATAAAGTAGAACCTGACAAGTTAGTAATTATTGTCATTTGAGTTTTTCCTTTCTTGGGACAAATTAGCAATCTTATTGGCAAGTTTCCTTCTTCTTTACATAACCAATCTTACTGGCAAGTTTTCTTCTTCTTCTTTACATTTGTTTTTTTTTTTTTTTCATTTTGAGTGATTATAAATAGAAGTTTAGAAATATAGTGGACAACTATGTTGGAGAGTTTGAAGGATAAAACACAAATTTTATTAAAGAAATCTTAAGAATATTATAAGAACAATTCACACACTTTCGCAAATCACTCTCAGAAGTTTTGTTTTATTATGTTTTCTTCTTCTTAGACCTGATGCATAACACAAATGAAATATGTATTTATAGTGAATGAAACACCAACATAATTATAACAATATACACCACTTAACATGTTTCACCAAGCTTTCATCATACCACCAAACATATTCCACTCACCTAACATGCTCAAAAAGAATCATTTAATGGCATCCAAAGTGTAAAGCTAACTTATATTTAATTAGATTTTTCATGGACATAACATTGTAGAACCATGATGATGTAGCCTAATGATGAAGGGGCCATGAACAACTTAGCACATCATTCCACTTAAATGAATTATTTTGTGTAAAATAAATTTATTATTTTTAACACTTTCCTCTAAACTTGTTTTACGACACCAAGTATATTTCTGAATCTAATAAGATCTTCTACCTTGAGTGGTTTGGTGAAGATATCAGCTGCTTGATTTTTTGACGTCACATAATCAACTGACTTGTTGTCAACACAAATCTTGGTTGGCTCTACTTGCAACAAACCAACTCCTTCAACAAATTCCTTAACCAAATTGCATGGCAAACACATGATGTGGCAGTTATATACTCTATTTCACAGGTGGAAAGTGTGACAATTGATTACTTCTTTGACATCCATATAAAAGTATTGTCCTCCATAAAGAATACAAATCTTGTTGTTCTAAAATTGAAAAATTGAAAAAGACACTTTATGGGTTAAAGCAAGCTCCAAAAGCTTGGGACAATAGAATTGACAAGTACTTCAAAGAAAATAGCTTCACCAAATGTTCTTATGAGCATGCTTTATGTGTCAAAGTCAACGATAGATATAGTCTAATTGTGTGCTTGTACATGGATGACCTTATCTTTACTAGAAAAATTCAAGCTTATTTGGAGAGTTCAAGAAAGTAATGGCGAAAGAATTTGATATGACAGATATTGGGTTGATGGCATAATGCATGGGCATTCAAGTTAAGTAACAAGAAGATGGCATTTTCATTTCATAAGAAAATTATGCAAAGGAAATACTCAAAAAGTTCAAGATGAATGATTGCAATCCAATAAGCACATTAATGGATTACAGAGTCAAGCTATATAAGTCTAATGAACAAGAAAAAGTATATCCAACTTTTTTCAAAAGTCTTGTTGGAAGTCTGTGTTACTTGACATGTACAGGACCTGACATCTTTTATTCTGTTGAACTTGTGAGTCGATACATGAAGAATCTAAAGATCACTCATTTTAAGGCTGTTTTTCACTTCATAGTCCAATGGTTTTTCAATGCAAATTTCTTCTTCAAGAACTCCATTAAGAAAGTAAACTTTACATCCAATTGATGAATCTTCAATTTGTTCTAAGCAGGCAAAGCAATAATAAGTTTGATAGTTTTAAGTCGGGTTATAACAGCAAATACCTCTTTGTAGCCTATGTCAGCTTTTTAACTATAGCCTTTTACAACTAATCTTGCCTTACGCCTTTCAATTTCTTCCATCGTATTTCTCTTTGTTTTGTGCACCCATTTTACACTAATACACTTTGTGACCTTTGAGGAGAGTAGCAAGTTTCCTAAGTGTCATTTTTCTCAATTGACTTGATTTATTCATCCGTCGCTCTTTTCCATTTTTCATCTTGCACAACTTCTTCAAAGTGGACTGCCTCACAATTAGCAAAGAGATAAAAAAGAGTAGCAAGTTTCCCATACCACACATGACCATTTGGTTGGGCGATGAGGGGAAGTCACCCGCATTGCTCAAGCTTGGCATGGCCAAATTTTAGGCAACACGAGCAACCATCCACGTTCTTGATTGGCCAGCACACCAACCTTCTCTTTAACTTCAAAATAATATTAATTTTATATCAATAATTTCTTAGAGGCATTTAAACAAACAATTGGTGTGCCATTTATTGTATATCCTAATCTTAAGAAAATTCTAATATTTTCATACCCAATACGTGTCCTAATGATTAACTATGATCAATGATCAATCAACCAAGCAATTTGAATAAAATTTAATCTAAATTAATGAAAGAAACCGAGAACAATACCTAAGTTGTTGAAATTGAATGTGAAGGAACTCGCTAGAATCAAACTGTAACCACACAAATCGCCACCGGAAGTAAAGAAAATTGCCGCTGAAAGTGAAGGAACTCTAGTGGGTATAGTTGGGGTGACAAGAGATGTTTTTGGTGATGTTGGGCAAAATATTTTGTTTGTTTAGTTTTAGGGGTATTTTGGTCCCAGAACTTTGTAAATGGTTGCTATTGTAAAAAAATATTAGAGTAAGATCTTTTTTTATATTGAAAGTTGGAAGGTGGTTAAATGGGTAAATTTTCCAAAATATTTTGGAATGTTATTCAATTATATGTCTTGACAATCTAAATTCTGCCAGGCATAGTAACAACCAGAAACATTTATACAAATGGGGTGAAAGTAAGCCACATGTATGTTGTGGCTTTTAATTTAAATCATAAATATGTATGTTTATGTAGTTGGCTGTATGGAAATATTATTAATTATAAAAAATTAACTAACTCTGTGCCCTCATCAAATGAATATTTATCTTTAGCGAGAGGATGATTAACAAAATTCATTCTAATTCCACTTTTACAAGCACTTGTACTAGCATTAGCATTTGCTCCATCACTTCCTCCAACGTCAAGTCCCAAACATAAATAAATTTCAATCTTCCCTGGCCCCTGCCAAAAGAAAAAAAAAACTATATTCATTACATAAATATCTTAATTTGATATAGTTTTAAGTCGGGTTATAACAGCAAATACCTCTTTGTAGCCTATGTCACTTTTAACTATAGCCTTTACAACTAATCTTGCCTTTTACGCCTTTCAATTTCTTCCATCGTATTTCTTTTTTGTGCACCCATTTTACACTAATACACTTTGTGACCTTTGAGGAGAGTAGCAAGTTTCCTAAGTGTCATTTTTCTCAATTGACTTGATTTATTCATCCGTCGCTCTTTTCCATTTTTCATCTTGCACAACTTCTTCAAAGTGGACTGCCTCACAATTAGCAAAGAGATAAAAAAGAGTAGCAAGTTTCCCATACCACACATGACCATTTGGTTGGGCGATGAGGGGAAGTCACCCGCATTGCTCAAGCTTGGCATGGCCAAATTTTAGGCAACACGAGCAACCATCCACGTTCTTGATTGGCCAGCACACCAACCTTCTTTAACTTCAAAATAATATTAATTTTATATCAATAATTTCTTAGAGGCATTTAAACAAACAATTGGTGTGCCATTTATTGTATATCCTAATCTTAAGAAAATTCTAATATTTTCATACCCAATACGTGTCCTAATGATTAACTATGATCAATGATCAATCAACCAAGCAATTTGAATAAAATTTAATCTAAATTAATGAAAGAAACCGAGAACAATACCTAAGTTGTTGAAATTGAATGTGAAGGAACTCGCTAGAATCAAACTGTAACCACACAAATCGCCACCGGAAGTAAAGAAAATTGCCGCTGAAAGTGAAGGAACTCTAGTGGGTATAGTTGGGGTGACAAGAGATGTTTTTGGTGATGTTGGGCAAAATATTTTGTTTGTTTAGTTTTAGGGGTATTTTGGTCCCAGAACTTTGTAAATGGTTGCTATTGTAAAAAAATATTAGAGTAAGATCTTTTTTTATATTGAAAGTTGGAAGGTGGTTAAATGGGTAAATTTTCCAAAATATTTTGGAATGTTATTCAATTATATGTCTTCAGTACAATCTAAATTCTGCCAGGCATAGTAACAACCAGAAACATTTATACAAATGGGGTGAAAGTAAGCCACATGTATGTTGTGGCTTTTAATTTAAATCATAAATATGTATGTTTATGTAGTTGGCTGTATGGAAATATTATTAATTATCAAAAATTAACTAACTCTGTGCCCTCATCAAATGAATATTTATCTTTAGCGAGAGGATGATTAACAAAATTCATTCTAATTCCACTTTTACAAGCACTTGTACTAGCATTAGCATTTGCTCCATCACTTCCTCCAACGTCAAGTCCCAAACATAAATAAATTTCAATCTTCCCTGGCCCCTGCCAAAAGAAAAAAAAAACTATATTCATTACATAAATATCTTAATTTGAAGAATTTTTTTTTAAGAATTGTTGATTATTCAACAGGTTTTGGTTAACTTGCATAACCAGGCCGGTATGCATCTGGAGTTGGCAAAATTCATTCAATTTGTCTTGCTCAGCCTTTTGTGCGTTCTTTGAGTTTCTTAAACTTCCTTTTTTGTTACGATTCTCTGCTAATGGAAATTGATAAAAGACAACATTCTATTTCTCAAAACAAGGGATTAATATTTAATAAGCTTGTTCATCATCGTTTTTTAAGAATAAGAAGCCAATATCATTAACGCTTCAATTCATGACTGAAACTGAAGATATTGAAAAAAAAAAAAATCAAAGCAAAGAAACACACCGCTGCTTTTCGTTTAGAAATGAAACTGTCTTTCTCGAAACAAGAAGCCAATATCACTATCGCCACTATTTATCTAATTTCACCACCTCCTTATTTGGTAGCAATCCCTTTAACCACCATTTGGGGGTCAATAATCTTGTCATTCCTACACTCAGTTCCATATTCAAGAATATCGTTAAAACGTGCCAAATCATCATCACCCACATAAGCTTGAGGATTTGAAAGCCAAGCAAATGTCTGTGGTTCATTTGAACTCTTGTCAAACATTGCAGTAAGGTGATGCATATGATAACCAGGGTTGGAAAGTTTACAATTTGGTTCAATTCTAGTCCAGAATCAAACCGAATCGAAACTAATCAGATTTTAAAAAATTAGAACCAAGTCCGAACAGAACCGAATTTTTTCGATTTGATTCTAAAATTCGGTTTGGTCTATATCTTTGGTTTGTTAATTGCATATAGACATAGTTACAGAATGCGAACGTTGACAATGCATACAAAATAGAAAAAAATCAATAGCATTGTGCAATTACAGTATCTGCAATATCCACTTACAACTGCAAAAATTAAAAAGTAAATTATCACTGGTATACCCTTATTTTACTCTTTTATCAAACTTACTAGAACACTGTCAGGTAGATCAGTCATCCACCCTAAGTTGATAAAATAAATCTATCGTCCACTATACCATTAGTTACCGTTTCAATATGACGACGTCAGAAGAGTAATTTGGTCTTTTCATATAATACAAATGATAATTTAAAGGTGTACAAGTGATAATTTTCCTTTAATTTAAGTTTCAAGAATAAAATTATCAATTCGTTACAATTCCGCTAACTTTCAAACAATAGCTAATTTAGCGATTTAGTGGATTTTTTTTTTTGCTTTTTATGAATGTAGTATTTTTACTAATAGAGTAAATTTAGGATATACGAATAATAATTTCCCAAATTAAAATATAGTAATAGCTCAGATCAAGTCAAGTAATGGTGGATAAAAAAGCACACTCAATACTATTTAAAAAAGAAAACTACTGCAAAATTTAAATCCTAATATGTAAATCAAAACATTAATCGCACCAAAAATTAAGAATAATTTTGCTCCTACGTAAAAAAGTAATATAACATACATATGGATACTGTAATTTATTATTATTTTTTTTTCTGAAAAGTACTGTAATTTAATCTGAAACAAGAAAATAGCAACCTACATATCATGAAACAATAAAATAGCAGTAGTAACAAACAGGACGGTTGATCGCACCAAACACCATGAATCGAGACCGTTTATTTATGTAACTTATAAGACTGAAGGAGCTACTCAGGACTCAAAAATCAACAAATCCCTTCTCCTTCAGAGATTCAATTGTTTCCTTGAGGCTGACCTCCAATGGGATGAACTCGATACCCAGGTTTTTCACCTTTTCTTTCGAAGCCTGATATGTCGGAACATGTGGCTTGTCATCGGCACACCTACAAAGTTTTTGTCAGATGATTAACTTGTTTTGTCAATTGGGTAGGGGGAGAAAAGCACTTACATTTTAAATGAAATAACATTGATCTGACAATAAGGTGCAAATTGCGGCAAACAAATGAAGACGATGAAAATGAAGAAAAATATGACACAATATGAGTTTCCTCCATGATTAAATATGTTGAATTAAAGTGTTATAGAAAGCAAATATCATGGCATGCATGCACAAATGCTCTAAAGAACCTACTAGTGCCAGCAATGTTTTGCCCTCTACGGCTTTAACATTTAGGCAAATATGATAACTTACTTTTCTGGAAGCTGGAAAGCAGGGTAAAGCTCGCGTATAATGTTCACAATTTCTGAATAGTGTGAAACTCTTTCCACCAAACAATATCTTCCATTGGCTGATGGAACTTCAAATGCTTGAATATGTGCATTGGCAACATCTTTAACGTTAACCCATCCAAAAGTTACATTTGGGTAAGTTTGTGCTCCTGCATTAAGGGGCAAAAGGAGAGAATACAAGGACATACTATTAGCAAACTTGAACGGTAACATGGGTTGTATGGTATTCAAGAATCTGCATCAATAGGCCTCAGACCAAATTCCCTCGTATTAGTTATTATTGCCATGCAATAAAAGGAACTCAAAAAACACTAAAAGCCTTGCTAGAAGTTTCACCCAAACAAGATCTATATAAGCAATTAAATAAAATAAGTCAATGCTAAGCCAAAACAAAAACTAGTTAATTTCCTTGAATACTAAAACTATTAGAACATGATGCAAATCCATTAGAAGACAATTTTGTACAAATTTAAATATCCCTTCGCAAGAATTAGTTTTGCAGTATTCTACAAAACATCCCCTTTCAAAAAAACCAGCAACGGGGCAACTACCGGTGATCAACACTAATTAACACAACAACGACATCAGAAACAGTGTCACTTCATTAAAATACTCAGCCTTCTGAAAGTTCATCAAATATTGTTTCACTATTGACTTGTTGCACTTCCTAGTTCTACATGCCAGCCAACTGGAAATTTCAGATACTTCGTAGCTGGTCAACTACATGAATTAATTCAATTGCACAATATATCGACTTCAATGACAAACATAAAAGGTAAATAATCAGGGGAAAAAAAAGGCCAGCGTTGCAGGCAGTAAACATATACCTTTAATTAAGCTTAGAACTGCAGCAGCACTTGTATTAAGTGTTGGCTGTAAGAGAGGACCAATAACCATTGCTGGGTTAATGGTAACCAAGTCAATACTCTTCTCCTTTGCAAATTTCCAAGCCGCATCCTCAGCCAATGTCTTTGAAAGTGGATACCAGAGCTAAAAACCCCCAAAAAACAAAGAACTTGAGAATAATATATAATTGCCACATGGACAAGTGCACGATCATTTCCTTATTTATAAATAGACTCACAAGCCAATGGATTCTTGCAAATTTATTTAGTAAGCGGGCATAACAGAAATTGGCTGGTCTATACAACCTTGAAATTAAAAGCATAATATAGGTTATGCAAAATCTGAAGTAAACTAATATGTTTAAAAGACTAAAACTGTATCAAAATTAGCACAAAAGTATTTCTTGCAAAAAATCATGCAGATTTAAATCACTGGAAAAAATACAAAATCAGGTTGAGGTAAATAAATTTCCCTAGAAACATCGAGGAAAAGACCTAAACACCAAAATTCCAAATTAGGAGTGAATAAAACATTATATCCATGCCTTCTACAATCACTGCATGATCCGAGGTTTTAGACATGTATGTATTACACTTAAAACATAAAATAAAAATAAAATAGTTATAGTCACGGAACTTTTCCATGTTGCGTTACAGGAGTTTGCAAACAACCAAGGAATCCTCTATATTCCAAAAAATAAATAAATATCTAAACATGTTATCCCTCTTACCATACAACCATAATGGTTACTATGAATAAAAAGAGAAGAAAAGGCTGAGCTTAGCTTCTCTGAAACTACATACAGCTCATTCGTGAACAACCTTGCAATTAAGCTAAAGCATTGATGTAACTAATCTCCAATGAGTAATACTTGTTTATATCCATCTTTTAATCTTCGTTACACTACTAATTAGGCCAGGAGAAACACATCATGCATACAGACCTTCGATTGCTTGCAAACCTCCGGATCCGAGAACCAAGTCTCATCAACTACCACATCAGGGGTTCGGGGTTTTCCGGTGTTTAAAACTGCAGCCATTGAAGATGTTAGAACCACTCGTTTGATAGAAGGGAACTTCGCACATGAGTTAAGAACATTAAGAGTTCCTTTCACTGCAGGATCAAGTAACTCCACCTGAAATGAGAAAAACTGTTAAATAGCAGAGACAACAAAGGGCATATTCTTTGCCTATATGTTTTGTGCACATGAAGCACAACAAAATTTGCAGCACAGTGTTCCAAAATATTAGAAGACAATTGATACTGTAGTTCTAAAATACTATTCATTCTCTTGTCATAATTAGTGCCAAATGAACAAGCAGTAATAGCAAAAGTAATTCTTATGGAAGAAAATGCAAAGCAAAACAATATAGTTGAACTTTTAAGTTCCTTGAAAAATTTGCGAAGATAAATTAACCTCCTCTATATGTTCAGATTATAATTTCAGAGAAAAATCGTCTGCAAATTACATTTATTGGTTTTTAAGAGCCAAAAGATTCCCTCTGGGCTTCTATTACTTTTTTTTTTTTTGCCTAACTGGGAGCTGCTGTATCCTAAAAGGGGTTGCAATCCTAGTGAGCTGTGTTGTTTCTGGGCTTTCACTACTTTTTGCACTATGTAGAGTTTTGAGTGTTTTGTTTTCATCGGGACTACTTCTCATCCTTGTTTAATTGTTTTTGTGGATTTGTAGTCACAGCAATCCTAGTACATCTCTTTTATAGTTTAATATAATATTTTGTTTCTTAGCAAAATGAGCCAAAATATCCCCCTTGTCATAAGTTAACGGACATTTAATAATCAATTTTATCAGATAAGGTCCTCTGTCAGAGTCCTCTCAAACCTTTTCAATATTGCTCTGTCAGCTGGCTCTAACCCTTCTACTCATCTTTCTTTTTCACTTCTTAAATGGATATTTCAGGATCTATCTTGTTCATGTATCCTATTGAATAAAAAAAGCACACCTATATAATTGAAATGACATAAAAAAATACTGTAATATAAACTGAAGTTCTGCATAAGAGCATCATCTTCAAACAAAAAAGCAAGCATACAGACAGCATTTTGATTTGAAAAGGCTATATTATTTCAAGAGTAGAGAAGGTTTTCTGTGAAGAAATTACAAAATATAAAGAAAATAATTGGATGGCTAAATGTTGAAAGGTTTACTGTGAAGGTTTCTCATCCTAAATGTGGATGTGAAAGGAATGCTACATTATTTATACCTCTGTGCCATAGCAACACACATCACATCTGGACAGGGTTGAGGGTAATCTAAATTTTACATTTTTTCTTTTAAGGATTATCATAATTCAATATATAGCAAAAAACGAGAAAACAAAAATTCTTTCTATCCCAATCAAAGTTAAAGTTCATATAAAAGTTAACAATTTAAAATTTTCAAAGTTGATAAACATTAACATCTTAACCATGCTTTCAATGACAGCCTTCAAATTTATGTAAACCATAATCAAACATCAAAACATCAGAACTATTCAAGGTATGTTCTAAGGCAATTATATAATCATTAATCATTAATGTTCAAAATTACCTTAATAAAATTGATTACCTTCAGACATCAACTTTCTTCCTCTAAACCATATGAATTAAACTTTACAAACATCAAACCATATAAAACAAAAGAACTTCCTAATATGGGACCAGTCTAAAACCTTTATAAATTTGTCTCATTGACTAATATAAACACATAATTTTAAAACCAAATACTAGAGAAAAAAATATAATAATCATTATAATATGGAAAACTTCAACTAGATTTCAAAAATATAATAATATTTAACAAATATCAATTATATGGAAAGAGGACAAAACTATGAACACTAAAACAATGCCAAAAGAAATGTTACATTGAGTTCAAAAGAAATTTTGTATGAAGTGCAAAACTTGACATATCATTGTACTTATCGGGAACTTTGTGGCGATAACAAACAATTTTAGTGAGGGCAAAATCATAGTGTCAATAAGGTGCACAATGCTAATTGGGAAATTGGTTAGTTTTGAAAGGTACACATCCAAATTAATTATTGCTAAAACCTTATTAATTTTAAGTCCTGATGACTTTTACTTTTTATCTTTTTAGTTATCAATTTTATCCAACAAAGCAAGTTAGAGCACAGGATTGTATTTAGAGTTCTGTATAGATTGATATTCTCCCGATCCATACATCATGGTAAAAGTGGAGATGCAGTATGGAAAAATCCTTATCCCATCCAACTGAATTTTAATTTGGGATCCTTCTTCCAAAAAGATTTGCCCATCAACTGAAGTCTTTCCGGACGGGATCTTGCGAGATCCCATAACGGAAAAATTGCCATCCCTAGTAGAGAAGGTTTTCTGTGAAGAAATTACAAAATATAAAGAAAATAATTGGATGGCTAAATGTTGAAAGGTTTACTGTGAAGGTTTCTCATCCTAAATGTGGATGATGCTATGTTGATAAACATTAACATCTTCCAAATCTAATGACATTACAGCCTTCTTCCATAATCAAACATCAAAACATCAGAACTATTCAAGGTATGTTCTAAGGCACTCTCATAGCATTAAGGAATTTAAAATCCACCTTTCAGAGCTCAGAATCAGGAACAAGTCTGTTCCTTGACTACCTTTGTCCCCCCGCATACCTAAGCACTTAGAACTTCCTATGTGTATGACTCAGTCTAAAATTAATGTCATACAAGCATGATAATTAGGCGGAAAGAACCGGAAGAGAAAAAAAAAAGGCAAGAGGGAATTAGATCATGGAAAAAGTTTGTTTCAAAAAGATGAAATATTTCCTAATGTAAAAGCTACTTTCAAACTTTCCCAACCCCTTATCCCAATGTCTGAAAGAAATTTACATTGAGTTCAAAAGAAATTTACTGCAAAACTTGACATATCATTGTACTTATCAATTTTTTTTATAGTAACACCGATAACAAACAGGTTTTAGTGACAAAAATCATAGTGTCAAGAAGGTGAAAGAAGTTGGAATTCAGAAACCCTTATTGAAAAAAAAAAAAAAAGACACATCCAAACTAATCCATTCCAAAACCTGCAGTTAGCCAAGCAAAAAGTCCTGATGGGTAACTACTACATCTTCTTCAAATAGCATGCTACATCAATTTTATCCAACAAACTAGCAAAGCAAGTTAGAGCACGGGATTGTATTTAGAGTTCTGTATAGATTGAAAATATTAATTAACCTGCGGATCCTTGACATCATGGTAAAAGGGAGATGCAGTATGGAAAACACCATCGCACCCATCAACAACTGAATCAAAGGATCCTTCTTCCAAAAGATTTGCCTTAAACAACTGAAGTCTTTCCGAAGCTCCGTCAAGTGCAAGTAAGTGTCTTGTCTTTTTTGGATCATCTGAACAAAAATATAACCAGAATAAAATAACAGCAAACTGGTGCCTACGAAGATAAAATTATTCTATGAAAAAGTTTGAATAATTTCCAGGTCTCATATTCCCTGAAAAGAAGAATGCAAAAGGAAACCCAATCATTGCTTCTTATCAAAAAGGGACTAAAGAAGGGAAAAATAAAAACACATGTCATCCAGTTTTAATAAACTATACATTCAGAAACTAGCAACTTCAGAGCGATAATATTTCTCTGAAGTACAGCATAATGAAATTATTAGAAGCAAAAAATTTAAGGCGCACTAGCAAGTTGACACCCTCTCACTTAAGGTTTGGGACTTGCAGGAAAACTGACCCTCAAATCTGTTGGACCCTCAGTGATTCTTGAAATCAACAGCAAAACAAACCTTAATGTGGTAGTAACATTTATAAAATTTGTAAACCTTCAAGGATCAAAGATAATCCATGTGTCCACTGGATACAACACCAGTAATGACTAACAGAGGTGAATGGTGGAAGAAAAGAAACATGTTTATCAGAAATCATAAAGAACTCATAATGACTCTCCAATTTTGCCTCAACCAACCATGAATTTATCAATTTCTGGTAGCTCACAGGCCACAGTAAAGCATGACTACAACCAAACACACCATATTGATACAGCATTCCAGAGCAGGGGAAAAAATTTAGATATGAAGTAATGGATATAATTAAGATTTTTTCTCCCCTTGATTTTTCAATCACACTTACACAGAATGAATATTTACTAAAGAAACTTGTGCCGAACACTGTAAGTGCTGTTAGCTGTAAGGTACACTATGTTCAAAGATGGACACACTAATGTGTACGGCAAATAGAAATCTATAATGCAAATTTTATTAAGAAAGTATTTGACAATTAAGCTTTGACTCAAAACAAACTGGAAATTTATGATCTATCTCTACTTCGACTTGTCTTTCTCAAAATTAAATCTTCACAATCTTCAGAGTGAACAGAGCCTTCCACATGCATTTCTATGTTGATTCTAGGATATCAAGCGAGTACCCATGATTCACTGACATACAGAGGTACGAAAACATACAAGTATTGAGAAATATTTCCACTAAATTCTTTTCATGTGTACAACTCAACCAATCATGAACAAGAAAAAGATCAAAAAATTAAAAATTAAAAGTGTTTCTAAGATTAAATTGGATAATCATGTAAGACCCCAATCAATCAATAACTTCATAATTCAGATAAAAAAATAATGATAATAATAATAATAATAATAATAAGACAAAATCTTGATATGGGCATGCTCTAATTTTGCATGCATGAACAAACATCACATTAATCCAAACAAACCACACACCGTAATACACAAAACCATCAAAAAATTAAGTCCCAGAAATATTTTTTTATCATACGCATTTACACATGAAAAAAGAAAAAATGAATCAGTAAAAAAAAGAAGTAAAAAACTGACTGGGATCACGAACAGAGGCCTTGACGGCGTAGCCACGAGAAAGAAGAAGCTTGACAAGCCATGAAGCTATGTAACCAGATGCTCCGGTCACGCATACGACCTTCCCCGCTGCTGCTGCACTGCTCATTTTCAGTTACTGATTCTTCGCAATCGTAACGTGGCGGAGTTTGCTTCTTCTTTCTTTATACGCGTAAGAGTGTTTTCACTTTTCACTTTATGTAAGTGCGGGTTGATATGTCATTTTACATCCAGGGATGGCTGCAGCTGGGAAGTGAGGAACCGATATCCCGCATTCATCTGGATATCCTGTATATATCTCCGTCTCTCCTATATTTCCGTCAAAATTATTTTTTATTTAATTATATTAAAAAAAATTTAAATAAAGTTTAATAATGTATCTTATATTACACAGCAAAAAAAAAAATGTATCTTATATTAAATTAATTTATTATAAAAATTATACTATAAAATATAAATGATTAGTATAATTATCTTTATCAATTTTTATAATTTTATAACAAAATAAAATTATTTTTTATGTAAGTAATGAAATAAGTGAAACAAATACAGATACTTAAATTAATGAGACGAGAATGCAACATATTGTTGAGTTATGATGATATAAAGACCAACGGTGTATTGATTACGACGTAAATAATTTGAAAAAATTAGTAAGATTGTGAGAGAGTGTCTTAGGATTTGATTTATGGATTGTGGGCTTGTAGACTTTAGGCTATTGTTAAGTTTAAATTACATCAAAACCTTTATATTAACTAATATTTATGTTATTTGTAAAAATATTATGATATTTGTTATTTACAATAATATTTAATATTTTACAATTTAAATTTTATTATTTATTCACTAATAACTTTAGAAAAAATTAAAATTAAAATATAGAAATGGGGAGGGAATAGAAATTATACCTTGTCTCTTTCTCTTGCCAAATAATAAATTAGATAAAAAATTAATTAGATAAAACTCAATAAGATGAGTAGTTTTTATTTTTTTTTTACATAACGAGAGTTCAGGTCTCAGAGATTTTAAAATAATAATATTTCTTTGTAAATTAGAGGTGTAAAAAACAAATATCCAATATTTTAATTATTTTTAAATGTTAACAAATATTTTTACAATAAATCAAATTAAAAGTGGGACCATCTCTAACTTTTGAAAAATCAATCAGGGGCTTCATTCAGCCCCTCGGAGCTCTCACGCGGCCACAGAATTCCACACGATCGTCAATGCTTCTATTTTTGGTGCATTTGAACGGACAATGTCAGAAATGCGAGGCATGAAGCAATTCAGTGAACTGCAAAATCAAACCATTTTCTTTCTCTTTTATTGTTTTTGTTTATTGAATTTCTTTTGTTTTGGTTAAAAGAGTGAAAAATTAAGAATAAACTTGTCCCTTCTACGTAAAAGATATGTTTGCATAATGGAATTTAATTGAAGCAAGAAAGTAGCATCATATTATGAATCAATAAAATAGCGGTAGTAACAAATTGAACGTTTGATCACACCAAAAACCATGAGTCAGAACCGTTTATTTATGACAACGTATGAGGCTGTGAACCAGCTACTCACGACTCAAAAATCAACAAACCCCTTCTCCTTTAGAGATTCAATGGTTTCCTTGATGCTGACCTCTAATGGGATGAACTCAATACCCAAGTTTTTTGCTTTTTCCTTCGAAACCTGATATGTCGGAACATATGGCTTGTCGTCCGCACACCTACAAAGTTTTTGTCAGCTGATTAACTTGTTTTATCAATTGGGTAGGGGGAGAAAGCACTATCATTTTAAAAGAAATAACATTGATCTGGAAATGAGGTGCAGGTTGCAGCACGATGAATGAACTCGATGAAGATGAGGAAAAATATGAGTTTCCTCAGTGACGTTGAAAGTAAATATCATGGGATGCATGCACAAATGCTCTAAAGAACCTACCAGTGCCAGTAATGTTTTGTCCTTTATGGCTTTAACATTTGGGCAAATAAGAAAACTTACTTTTCTGGAAGCTCAAAAGTAGGGTAAAGCTCGTGTACGGTGTTCACGAGTTCTGAATAGTGTAAAACTCTTTCAACTAAACAATATCGTCCGTTGGCCGATGGAACTTCAAATGCTTGAATATGCGCATTAGCAACATCTTTAACGTTAACCCATCCTAAAGTTGCATTTGGGTAAGTTTGTGCTCCTGCATTAAGGGGGCAAAAAGAGAGAATAGAAGCATACACTATCAGCCAAGTTGAAGAATGACATCCGTTGTATGGTATTAATGTATCTGTATCATTAGGCTTCACACCAAATTCCCTGGTATTAGTTTTTATTGCCGTGCATTAAAAGGAACTCAAAAAATACTAAAAGCCTTGCTAGAAGTTTCATCCGAACAAAAAGATCTAGATAAGCAATTAAATAAAGTAAGTCAATACGAAGCCGAAACAAAACCTATTTAATTTCCTTGAAAAAATTAACGGTTAGAACTTGAGGCAAATCAATTAGAAGACAATTTTGTAAAAAATATAAAGGTTCCTTGGCAAGATTTAGTTTTGCAGTGCTGTACAAAATGTCCCCATTCAAAAAAACCAGCAACGAGGCAAATACTGGTGATCAACAGTAAGTAACACAAGAACCACCTCGGAACCAGTGTCACTTCATTAAGATAGTCAGCCTTCTGAAAGTTCATCAAATGTTTTTTCACTATTGACTTGATGCACTTCCTAGTTCTACGACCAGCCAACTGGAAATTTCAGCAGACTATTGTAGCTCGTTAACGACGTGAACTAATTCAATTGCACAATATATTGACTTCAATGACAAATATAAAAGGTAAATAATCAGGGAGAAAAAAAAGTTCAGCGTTGCAGGCTGTAAACATATACCTTTAATTAAGCTTAGAACTGCAGCAGCACTTGTATTAAGTGTTGGCTGTAAGAGAGGACCAATAACCATTGCTGGGTTAATGGTAACCATGTCAATACTCTTCTCCTTTGCAAATTTCCAAGCCGCATCCTCAGCCAATGTCTTTGAAAGCACATACCAAAGCTGAAAACCCCAAAAAAACAAAGAACTCAAGAATAATATATAATTGCCACATGGATAAGTGCACAATCATTTCCTTAATTAAAATAGATTTACGAGCCAATGGATTCTTGAAAACTTGTTTAATAGTTGGGCATAAGAGAAATTGACCGTTCTGCACAATCTTGAAATTAAAAGCAAAATATAGGTTATGCAAAATCTGAAATAAACTAATATGTCTAAAAGAATAAAACTGCATAAAAATTAGCACAAAAGTATTTGTTGCAAAAAATGATTCAGGTCACCATTGAAAAATACAAGATGAGGTTCAGGTGAAAAAAATATCCCTAGAAACATTGAGGAAAGGACCTAACCACCAAAATTCCAAATTAGGAGTGAAAAAATGGTTACATCCATAATGCCTTCTAGAATCACTGCATAATCCAAGGTTTTAGACATGTATGTATTACACTTAACAAATAAAAATAAAATAGTGATAGTCAAAAAACATTTCCATGCTGTGTTACAGGAGTTTGCAAACAATCAAGGATCCTCTAAATTCAAAAAAATAAATAAATGTCTCAACATGTTATCCCTCTTACTGGACAACCATAATGGTTACTATGAGTGAAAAGAGAAGAAAAGGCTGAGCTTAGCTTCTCTGAAACTACCTACCACTTATTTGTGAACAATCTTGCAATTAAGCTAAAGCATTGATGTAACTAACCTCCTATGAGTAATGCCTGTTTATATCTGTCTTTTAATCTCCATTGCAGTATAACAAAATGAAATATCATATGAATCACTACCAATTAAGCAAGGAGAAACAACATCATGCATGCAGACCTTTGATTGCTTGCAAACCTCTGGATCCGAGAACCAAGTCTCATCAACTACCACATCAGGGGTTCGAGGTTTCCCGGTGTATGCAACTGCAGCCATTGAAGATGTTAAAACCACTCGTTTGATAGAAGGGAACTTCGCACATGAGTTAAGAACATTAAGAGTTCCTTTCACTGCAGGATCAAGTAACTCCACCTGAAATGAGAAAAACTGTTAAATAGCAGAGACAACAAAGGGCATATTCTTTGCCTATATGTTTTGTATACATGAAGCATAACAAAATTTGCAGCACAGCGTTCCAAAATTTTAGAAGACAATTGATACTGTAGTTCTAAAATAGTATTCATTCTCTTGTCATAATTACTGCCAAATGAACAAGCAATAATAGCAAAAGTAATTCTTACTGAAGAAAATACAAAGCAAAAGAGTATAGTTGAACTTAACTTCCTTGAAGAAATAGCGAAGCTAAATTAATCCCCTGTAAACGTTCAGATTATAGCTTCAGAGAAAAATCATCTGCCAATTACATTTATTGGTTTTTAAGAGCCAAAAGATTCCCTGTGGGCTTCTATTGCTTTTTTATTTTACTTAATTGGGAGCTGCTGTATCCTTAAAGGATGGCAAATCCTAATGAGCTGTGTTGTTTCTGGGTTTCCGCTACTCTTGCTCTATGTAGAGTTTTGAGTGTTTTGTTTTCATCGGGACTACTTCTCATCCTTGTTTTTGTGGATTTGTAGTCCTAACAATCCTAGTAGATCTCTTTTACAGTTTAATATAATATTTGGTTTCTCAGCAAATGAGCCAAAAAATCCCACTTTCTAGAGGGACATTTAATAATCAGTTTTATCGGATAAGGTCCTTCGTCAGAGTCGCGTCTCAACCCTTTTCAATATTGCTCCCTCAGCTGGTTCCAACCCTTCTACTCGTCTTTCTTTTTTACTTCTTACGTGAGTATTTCAGGATCTATCTTTTTCATATATCCTATCGAATACAAATGCACACCTATGTAATTAAAATGATATACAAAATATTGTAATATAAACCGAAGTTCTGCATAAGATCATAACAAAGGAGCAAGCATGCAGACAGCGTTTTGATTTGAAAAGGCTATATTATTTCAAGAACAGAGAAGGTTTTTCTGTGAAGAAATTACAAAATATAAAGAAAATAATTGCATGGCTAGATATTGAAAGACGTACTGGTTACAGCTAGAATATCTGCTAACCCCATAAAGATTTCTCATCCTAAATGTGGATGTGAAAGAAATGCTACATAATTTATACCTCTGTGGCATAGCCATACACATCAAGTCCTGACAGGATTGAGGGTAATTTCTTATGTTACGTTCTATTAATCACCATGAGCTGTCATCGCCATCTTCTTGAAGAAAATGCGAACTGACAAATCTTTCTATCCTAAGAAAGTAAACAGATAGAAGTGGCTGACAATTCAATGCTATGTTGATAAAAATTAAAATCTTCTAATCTAATGACATTACAGCCTTGTTCCATAATCAAACATCAAAACATCAGAACTATTCAGGGTATGTTTTCGGCACTCTCATGGCATTAAGGAATTTACAAATCCACCTTTAAGAGTTCAGAATCTGGAGCAAGTCTGTTACTTGACTACATTTTCCCCTTCATGCCTAAGCACTTAGAACTTCCTAGTTGTTTGATTCAGTCTAAAATCAATGTTATGCAAGCATGACAATTAGGCGGAAAGAACTAGAAGAGAAAAAAGGGGAAGAGGGAGCTAGATCATGAAATAAAAGTTTGTCTCAAAAGGATGAAATATTTCCTAATGTAAAAGCCACTTTCCAACTTTCCCAACTCCTTATCCCAATGTCTGAAAGAAATATACATTAGGTTCAAGAGAAATTTACCACAGAACCTGGATGTCATAGTAACTATCAGCTTGTTTTATACAAATACCTAATAACAAACAGATTTTAGTGATCTAGTCATGTATAAAAATCAATTTCTGCATACACACATGTGGACACAACAAAAATCATGGTGTCAAGAAGCTGAAAGGAGTTGGAATTCAGAAACCCTTGTTATGGAGGAGAGAAGAAGAAAAACAGAAGACACATCCAAACTAACCACTAGGTCCACTACAACTTCTTCGAAAAGTCTGCCACATAAATTTTGTCCAACAAACTGGCAAAGCAAGTTAGAACACAGGATTGTATTTAGAGTTCTGTATAGATTGAAAACATTAACCTGCGGATCCTTGACATCATGGTAAAAGGGAGATGCAGTATGGAAAACACCATCGCACCCATCAACAACTGAATCATAGGATCCTTCTTCCAAAAGGTTTGCCTTAAACAACTGAAGTCTTTCCGAAGCTCCATCAAGTGCAAGTAAGTGTCCCGTCTTTTTTGGATCATCTGCAGAAAAATATAAACAGAATAAAATTAGCAATTTATTCCAGAAATAGCAGACTAGTGCCTACAAAGGTAAAATTATGCTATGAAAAATTTTGAATAATTTCTAGGTCTCATATTCCCTGAAAAGAAGAATGCAAAAGTAATCCTGATCATTGCTTATCAAAAAGGGACGAAAGAAGGGAAAAATGAAAACACAAGTCATCCAGTTTTAATAAACTATACATTCAGAAACTAGCAACTTCAGAGCGATAATATTTGTCCGTAAGTAGAGCATAATGAAATAATTAGAAGCAAAAAATTTATATGTGGACTTGCAAGTTGACGCCCTCCCAATGAAGGTTGGGGACTTGCAAGAAAACTGACCCTCGAAACTGCTGGACCCTCACTGATTCTTGAAATCAACAGCACTAATCTGATGGTAATATTTATAACATTTGTAAACCTTCAAAGATCAAAGATAATCCTTGTGTCCATTGGAGACAGTACCATTAATGACTAACAGAGCTGGATGGACAGAAAAAAGGAGCATGTTTATCAGAAAGCGAAAAGAACTCATAATGACTATTCAATTTTGCCTCAACCAACCATGAATTTATCAATTTCTGGTAGGTTAGAGGCCACAGTAAAGCATGACTACAACCAGACATACCATATTGATACAGTATTCCAAAGCAGGGGAAAGAATTAAAATATGAAGTAATGGATATAATTAGGATTTTCTTTTCCTCAATTTTTCAATCTCGCTTACACAGCATGAAGATTTACTAAAGAAACTAGTGCCAAACGGTGTAAGTGCTTTTAGCTGCACAGGTATACTACGTTTAAAGATCGACACACTATTGTATAGAAAATAGAAATCTATAATGCAAATTTATTAAGAAAGCGTTCGACAATTGAGCTTTGACGCAAAACAAACTGGAAATGTATGAGCTATCTCTGTTTTGACCTGTCTTTGTCAAAATTAAATCTTCGCAATCTTCAAAGATAACAGGGCCTCCCATATGCATTTCTATGTTGATTCAAGGTTATCAAACAAGTAAACGTGATTCTCTGGCATACAGAGGTACCACTACATACAAGAATTGAGAAATATTTCCACTAAATTATTTTCATGTGTACGCCTCAACAACAAACAATTAAAAATCAAAAGTGTCCCTAAGGTTAAATTGGATTTATCACGGAAGACTCCAATCAATCAATACATTCATAATTCAGATAAAAAATAATGATGATGATGATGATAATAATAAGACAAAATCTTGATATGGGCATGCTCTAATTTTGCATGCTTGAATACACATCACATTAATCCAAACAAATCATACACCAGAATGCACGAAACCAACAGGAAATTAAACCACAGAAATATTCTTTGATCATACACATTTACACATAAATATCTGAAAAAAAAAAAAACTAATGAGAACGAAAAGAAGTAAAAAACTGACTGGGATCACGAACAGAGGCCTTGACAGTGTAGCCACGTGAAAGAAGAAGCTTGACAAGCCAAGAAGCTATGTAACCAGATGCTCCGGTCACGCACACGACCTTCCCGGCTGCTGCTGCACCGCTCATTTTCAGTTACTGATTCTTCGTATTCGTAACGTCTCGGAGTTTGCTTCTTTTTTCTTTTTACGTAACGCTCGGAGTTTGCTTCTTTATAAGCGCAAGAGTATTCTCACTTTATGTGAACAGGGTTGACATGGTGATATGCCATTTATCTTCTGTTTAAGGAAATATTTAATTGGGCTAATAATATTTAGCTCCCTAATCTTTTAAGATTTCTAAGGAAGGTATAGATTGTTTTCATTTTTATTAAAGAAGTCTTGAAATTTAATACAATTATGAAGACTCACACTGTTATAAAATTTAGAAATAAGCGGCACTGTATATATATTTTACACCACAAATGCATTCCATGCTTTTAACTAATGCAAATTGAAGAAATTTGTTGGACGGTCACTGCTAATCTCTTTAATATTAGATCGACTGTTATTTTTTTTTTCTTTTAAATGATCGTTGGTTTTATTTTTTATGTTATTTGTACAACCCCTGGTATTGATAAGTGCTCTTGGAACTTAAGGCCTCAACCTACTTGCTTATGACATTTTTTTTTTCTTGTAGACATATTATATGGATTTGTTTGCATAAATAAATGGGTTCTAAATGAAATTAGGATTTAGATACGTTGGAATATCTCTAATGTAAGGTAACCCACAGAACGGTTGGATGCATGTTGTTACAACCATTTCGAATTCTTCTCATATGTATAATGCATCTGATGGTTAATTTGGTTGCTATATGTTGGTGATGCTCCAACGTAGGTACTGCCATAAAATTATAATAATTTTTTTTAATATAATCTGAAAATATTATCATATTATTAATTTTTACATTGGTTCCAAGGCAGCAGGGCAGATGCTTATGTTATGCAGGCTGAAAGAGGCCAAGGTGCCTGCGGATTTTGAAATTTTTTGAAATCTTTTAAATGAAATATTAAAATGTAAGCATAAAACGAACCCTTCCATGCTTGATATATAAACTTTATACGTAGGATGAAAATGTGATTCTATATTTTGTGAGGTAAAGTCAAAATGGCCCCCGCACTCCTATGTAGAGCTCCATTGAATCCCATGAAAATAAACGCAAAAGATTTGCCAAAGATTATTTTTTGCGAGTCCATCGGCACAAATTTTAATGCACGAAATAATTGAAGAGTACCATAAAACTGTCATTACTGCAGGAGCCTGAGGCAAAGGCTTATGCAAATTCAGGGCAACATCAATTGGGAGCACCACCAGCTACTCCATGACCCCCTGGGAGCTGAATAAGACAAGAAGAGACTATGGCCTTAATTCTCAATAATGGAAGAGCTAAATTTCGAGGGGACTTCGTGGTAGGCATTACCCCTCAATAAAAATATACTGCTGAGATAAACAACAACGTAAATAAAAAAAAAAGCATCATGTTGAGAGAACTTGTAGCTTGAATATATACTATAGTCAAATTTAATTTTTTGAAATGTAACAAAAATCTTGTTGATGTCTGAAGCTCAGTTTAATGCTTACAGTCGTACACAAAAGACTCAAGTTCTTCAACCTCAAGAATGAGACGAAGAAATGACTAATACTAAACTAAGGAGTGATTTAATTTATACAAAAATAAAGAAAATTTTCTTCCTACTTTATATTTTAAGGTATTAATATTTATTTATTAATTTTTTTTTTTTTTTGGGTGTATGAATCAATGATTCAATATACATGTTGTGAATAATCTTTCCATACCATACAAATTTTAGTAAGTAGATAGGCTTCGATTCTCTTTGCAAGATAAAGAACAAAAGCAAACATCCATTTGATCCTGCATACATAGATTTTGTACATGAGTAAGAACAAACACAATATCCTATGATGATGTTGAAAACTTGTTAAGATACCCGTATGGACAAATACTAATATTTGTGATTTTCTGGTCATGAATTGTCATTTTAACAATCAGCATCTCTTGCGTGTCTTGTGACAAAACCTCAAACGAAAATGAAATAAGACAAAATGCGGAACACACCATAAGATTTTGAATTTAGAAGTAAAGGATGTCAAACAAAAATCTAATTTTATCATTGACAGAGATTATTAAAATGCATAAGAGACGTCCCTATTAAATAAGTGCATTCCTCTGAGTAAATCCAAATAAGGAAAATAAATTACGCTTCGATAAAATATTAAATATATATTACTCAAACAAGAAAAAAGGTAAAAATTAAAAAGCATTCTTAAAATTTGTTTATTTTATCTTGCCCAACATCACTTAGATAGCGTATTTTACTGAAAATAAATGTTAAAATGTGAATAATATGCTTGTTTATTAGAGGATGGCTGCATAACTCAACCGATTTATTCCAATGAGGTATATTCACATATGCGTTAAATAAATTTATATAATAATTTATTTTTAAATTATTGGAATGGAAAATTATCAACTACTTCATGACATGCCATTTCATTTGGGATGAAAAAAAAAATCGAGATATGTAGTTACTATTTCATTTTCTTTATAAATAAATGAAAAATATTTTTAAAATTTTATTTTTACATAATAATCCTTATAGACGTCATTAACAAAGAAAGATAAAGTTGTGAAAAAATGATGGTTTATTATAGAAGAAGATATTATAGGGGAGAAGTTCTACTTCTAGGTGGCCTCTCTATGTTAAGAGCGCTTGAGATAAGTGGTTGCTATACAAGAATTAATAGACTGATAATTAAATTTTAACCATAAATTGAGATATGTAGAATGTACTCGTAGAATTTACAACTCAAATCAATATTTAAAATGTACACGTAATACATGATTTTTAAAAATTTATAATTAAGATCGACATTGAATTTAAATTCTTCCCTCTTGAATATTCATTTTTTTATGTTAAGATTTTAAATCTAGTTTAAGAAGTGTAGGAAAATTTAAGGCCTAGATAAATTCACTACTACAAAAATGACTTTTACTGACACTTAGTTACTGACACTTTGCAAAAAGTGTCAATAATTATGTACATATGCACCATTTTCCGCTTTTGACAAATAAGAATCACAATTTATTGATACTAGTGTGTCAGCAAATTAAACATCAATGATCACTGACACTGAAGTATCAGAGAAAAAAAAAATAATTAAAATTTGCTGTGTTAGCTCCAACTCGAACCCGAGCGCTCTAAGGTTAAAGCTTTAAAGTTCGGAGCACAGACCATCAAATCTCGTTGAATCAAAGTCATGGTGATATTTAAATTATTAAAAAATATAAATATAAATAGCAACAACACAAAAGTCACACTTAATTTTCCCCACCTACCCAAGCTGTATCGGGTCTCTCCCAGGCTTTCATTGTTATCTTTCTCTTTCGTTTTTCTCTTCTTGATCTCTTCTGTTTTTCTCTTCTTAATCTCTTCAATTAATTCATATCGATAATGAAAAGCTCTCACTCAGTTTCATTTTTCCATTTTCCCCAAATTGAAAAACAAACCAAAACCCTAATCGCTTGTTATCAAAGGGGTTTTTTCTCCAACTAAACCATCGAGTGCCTATACTGGGCAAGCAAGTAAAAGCCATCGATAAGGGGTGCAGTGACACCATCAGTTGCATATTTCAAGTAATCTCATTCTCCCTCACAAGTTAAGTCCAAAGAAAGAACTGTAGAGGAGATTATCAGCTGGTAATGGCTGAATTTTTTTTTTTTGGGCAATTTAATTAATGGGTTTGTTTTAATTTGGCTTATGATTAATATTTTTTAATTTTAATTTTTGGGTTGTTTCAGATGGTGAAATTGAATCCTAATGCGACCAGGTGGGTTTTGTTTTCCAAATATTTTTTCTTTTATTTAATTGTAATTTGAATAATTTGTTCTTATTTTCTATATCTTAAGCGACATCTTTGTAAAAAAATCTGAGGCTTTTTAAGTGGTGTATTACTTCAACTGAAAACACTACATTGTTGGGACTCTATTTTTTACATTCGAGTCGGTTTAAAATTTTTGTGCATGTGATTTCTTTGTCATTTTTAAAATGAAAACTGCATTTTTTAATTTAAAATAAATTATTAATTTGTGTTTCTTAAGTTTGATTAATTGGTGATTTTGAATGTACTAAAATATGAAATTTCATTGTAGCTTTTGCTTTTAGGAGATGATTGTTTGGGTATTATATTGGTGAATATTTGTGAATTTACTAATTCTGAACTAATGGTTATCTCCATTTCATTTGAAGAGAGGCAAATTTTGTTATATAATGCTACTTGTTTGTTATTTTGTTTTGGTTGGAAGATTTGTAATAGAGTGACTATGATAATTGTCTTAAGTTTGTGGTTGTGAGTGTTTTGAGATTGTATAAAGTTGATGATTTGTCTTTGATTCAAGAAAGAAATGCTTGTTTTAAGGTTGTTACGCATTTTGTCGTTGAAGTTAAAAAGTGATTTATGGAATCTTTAAAAATGGCTTGCAAAGTGGTATGAAGACATTATTTATTTCAACTATTAACTTTTGTTAGTTACTTGACTTATGAAATAGTTCGACTACTTAAAAAGCCATTAGCACCTATCTTACCTATTCATCTCCTAGTTAAGTTTTAAAGCTTCTTTAGTTTTAATTTTAGGATTTTGTCTAAATTATTATTATGATTCAATGATTTATAGGGCTATTAGTGATTTTCCAGAATTATGAGTTTATTATTGCAACTATAATCATAATAACATTGAACATGAAATTAATCATGCAATTCAATTAAACTTAAACTGACATTACATATGCTAACAGGTAAAATTTTTGAAATGGGAGAACTTGGATAACTTGTGATAGATTATGCATAAAGTATCGTTACGGAGTTGATTTCTTAGATTTTGCCATTTTGAATCTTGAAAACCGAATGTCAATTAGATGTCCTTGCACCTTTTGTTGTAATATGGGTTTCATACTCCTCAAGCGGTGAAGGATCATTTATTTGAAAAGGTTTTCTCCCAAGATATATTGTTTGGACTTGGCATGGTGAGGGACTCTAAATCTACATTTACAAAACGTGAAGACCATTCACACAGTCAACGATTTAGATGTCATGATTTTAGTAACATAATTGACATGGTCGAAGATGCTTACGAGCATTGTGATAGAGATCCTAGTTCTTTTAAGGATATGCTTGAAGATGCTGAAAAGCCTTTGTACCCAGGTGCAAAACATTCAAAGTTATCTGGTTTAATGAGACTTTACAATGTGAAAGGGAACTATGGGTGGTCCGAGAAAGGGTTTTCTACTTTGTTAGAAGTCCTTGCTGATATTTTACCAAATAATAATACTTTACCTAAGTCAATGTATGAGGCTAAAAAAACAATGAAAGTGCTAGGCTTAGAGTATGAAAAAATACATGCATGTCCAAATGACTGTATTTTGTATAGGAATGAATTCTTGATCTTCTTTGAATGCCCAAATTGTGGAGCATCTAGGTATATAAAAAAAAAAGATGGCTCAATAAAATTTAAGAAAGGGGTTCCTAAAAAGGTATTATAGTATTTTCCACCTATTCCTAGGTTGAAAAGATTGTTTCAATCACCTCAAACAACTCAAAATTTAACATGGCGATGCTAATAAAAGAATTAGAGATGGCAAGCTTCGCCACCCAGCAGACTCACCAGCCTGGCAGATAATTGACAATAAGTGGCCAAAATTTGCACAAGAACCTAGAAATCTTCGTTTAGCTCTCTCAACTGATGGGGTTAACCCACATAGTACACTGAGCACTACTTATAGTTGTTGGCCTGTTATATTAATAACATATAATCTTCCTCCTTGGTTGTGTATGAAGAGAAAGTTTTTGATGTTGTCTCTTTTGATATCGGCCTAAACAACGGAAATGATCTAGATGTATACCTAGCACCTTTGAAAGAGGACATGAAAAATCTATGTGATGTAGTTAATGATGTTTATGATTCTTATATAAAAGAAACCTTTAATTCTGTGTTCTAATGTGGACAATCAGTGACTTTCCAGCATACGGAAACCTCTCTGGTTGTACTGTTAAGGGCTATTATGCTTGCCCAATTTGTGGGATAGATACTTGTGCATGTTGGCTGCCACATAGTAGGAAAATGTCATATATGGGCCATCGCCGTTTTCTACCACTTGGTCACTTATTTCGGAAACTGAAAAAGGTTTTCAATGGGAAGCAAGAGTGGAATGAGCCTCCTAAAACTTTGTCTGGTGAGGAAATCTTTAAAATGGTAGAAGATATTGACATTAAGTTTGGCAAAAAGAAGGCCAAAAAGCGGAAACATGATGATGGTGGTGGCGGTGATGGTGATGAGAACATAACTGAAAAATTGTACAAAAAGAAGTCAATCTTTTTTGACTTAGAATATTGGAAGCACTTATTAGTTCGCCATCAATTAGATGTGATGCACATTGAAAAAAATGTGTGCGAGAACATATATGGCACATTACTTCATCAACCAGGCAAAACAAAAGATGGGATTAATGCTAGAAATGATCTTGAGCATTTGAAGATCAGGGGAAAACTAGTACCTGATGAAACAAACACAAAAAACAAAGTCCTACCACCAGCTCCATACACTTTAAGTAAAAAAGAAAAAAAACAATTTTGTGAAACCTTGCTGAGTGTGAAAGTCCCCGATGGGTATTCTTCCAATGTCCAAAAACTTGTTTCAATAGATGATTGTCGGCTTCAAGGGCTTAAGTCCCATGACTGTCATACTTTAATGCAACAACTTCTACCACTAGCTATTAGCTGTTGCCTTTAAATGTGAGAAGGGCCATAATCAGGATGTGCTTCTTTTTTAATACATTATGCTGTAAAGTGGTAGATCCTAAGACTCTTGACCAATTGCAAGAGGAACTTGTAATCACATTATGCTTCTTTACGTGATACTTCCCACCTTTTTTTTTGATAATGATCCATTTAATATCCATCTAGTTGAACAAGTTAGGTTATGTGGGTTTATCTTGATGGATGTATCCTTTTGAGAGAGAAATGAAAACTCTTAAGGATTATGTTCGTGTCGCCACATACGAGGGTTGTATTGTAGAAAGTTATATTGCGAAGAGGCACTTTCGATTTTTGTCTTGTACCTCTAAAATTGTGATGTTATTGGGCTGCCTACCGGTTGTCAATTGATTTTTCCATCGAAAGGCCTTTGGGAGGTGCAAATGTAAAGATGGTTGATGATTCATTCTTTGGCACAAGCACATCGGTGTGTTCTAATGAACACCACGAAATCAAATATATGTCGAGTAAGTTGTTAATTTTCTCAAAAACATTACTATTGCATTATAAGATTATTGTACTAATTTTTAAATCTTAATATGGTTTCACTGTAGGGAGCATATGCATTATTTGGCATCAAGAAACCCTTATAAGGCAAAAAAAAATCTGTGGTTGCAAAATGAACACATACGTACATTTTCTGGTTGGTTACAAGCAAAGGTTAGAATTACTTAACTAAATAAAATATAGGATATAAACTTTAACAAGATTTTTTTACATGTAACTAATTATTGTACTTCTTAATTTAAATTATAGGTAGCACATGATAAAGCAAATAATGTGCTTGTTGATAAAATAGTGTGGTGGCTGGCAAACAAACCACGCTCAAGCGTGGTGACCTTCCCTGGCTACGAGATCAATGGCTTCAAATTTGCAACAAGAGACCGAGACAGTGATCGTGTGACCCAAAATAGTGGTGTTAGGGTTATTGCTAACACTCTACAAATTTCAAGCTCAAAAGATAAAAGTCCTCATTCCGGAGACATGACGTTTTATGGAGTCATTGATGAGATTTGGCAGCTTGATTATCTAATGGTTAAAAAAATTCTTTTCAAGTGTGATTGGGTAGATGATAGAGGTTTGCATTGACAATTTAGGTTTCAACATGGTTGATTTACATCGGATTGGCTATAAATCAGATTCCTTTATTCTAGCTTGTCATGCAAAGCAAGTATTTTATGTAAAGGACCAGCTAGATAATAATAAATCAATAGTTTGTTCAGTGACTGACAAAGCTTATAAGTTAAATGGGGAAAGATGTGAAGACGTGGATGTATTTTTCCCATTATCTAACAAACTTCCAGTATGTGAGTTAGATGAGAAAGATGACGAAGAAATTTATGATAGAAAAGATTGTGATGCTATTCCAATAGATATTGATTGAGAAAATCAGTGATGCATTATTGTAGCTAGTTTCGGCACCAATTTTCACACTTTTCCAGTAAGTGATTTATTTATTCCATTATATGCTATTGCTCTTGTATTAACTTATTAATCTAATTGATGTACTTATTTATTTTTGTCATTTTCAGGATTGTAGGAGATGGCTGAAGATGATGACTTCACTCTTCCAGAACTCGAGGGAAGACCAAGAAGAAGAAAACAAACAAAAAAGAAAAGCTTGCAAAAAGAAGATGTCCAGGAAGCTGTAATTGAGTACAATTCTTATGGTGTTCCAGTTGGAAAGGGAAGAAATGATCTTAGAAGCTACATTGGAGTCATTGTTCGTGAAACAATTTCAATCTTACTTGATGATTGGAGGCGTGTGCCCCTGGAGATGAAGGAAACTCTGTGGCTTCATTTTCAGGTTTTATTCTTAATTAAGTATGTTTAAAGATCTTATATAACTTCAGATTTTTTAAAAGCTTTGTAATCCATGTCATTGGTTTACGAAAAATTCAAATTGAGTTTAAAATGCAAATGCCAAGTGTTAAAGTGGATGGGGGTTGCATCAAGGAACTTTCGAAGTGAACTGGCAACTGAATTCGTTCTACCTAATAAGGACGATCGAAAGTCACTAAGGTTGCCTCCTATTGAATATCCAAGCATTAAAAAGGAAGATTGGAAACTTTTTGTTGACAAAGTTTTGTCTGCACAATTTCAGGTGTGTTGTTTGTTAATATTACCTTATGTATTTGTTGCTAGTTAGTAATAATCAGTGGTAACCTTTTGTTCTGTATCGTACTGTTTATGTAGGAAAAAAGTAAGCAGGCAAAAGATAAAAGAGCAAAGAATGTCTACAACCATCGCTTGGGTAGCACAGGATATGGTGGCATGTTGCATAGAAAAGTAAGTGTAGCAAGTAATCTAATATGTATAGTATGTAATCTAATACATATAATATAATAGAATCAATTATTTATGTTTTGTATCACCTTATAATAGAAAAAGGACAGTGGAGTTTCTGAGCGAGAGATTGACCCTTGATCAAGCTTGGTTAATAACACGATCGGATCGAGATGGCAAATATGTACAGTGGCCGTAATTCTTGAGAAAATAGTAAGTCACTTGTATACTTAATTCCTTTAAATTTCCTTTATAATGTGTGTGTGTGTAGGTAGATATTTACATACATATATAATGCTTTTTGTAATAATTGTATGCTAACATTTACAAGTGACAGAAGCTCAGTAATACTTTATCAGAAATTATTTGTTTGCATATAAAAAGGTTAAAACCTGTGTGCTGGACTGTTTGTATGTGTAATGAAAGAGATGTCCAGGAGATCAAGCCCTTGTGTGAGGTGCTGTCTTGTAATATTTTATGTTCTTTTAATTTGAACTGTATTTGGAGTTGCTCTGTGTTGAAGATTTAAGAACGATATTAGTTTAGTTTAGCTGATGTCTTCTACTCGTAATTGTAGATTTACAATTCTTTTTTTTTTGTAGAATGAGCTGAAGAGTCAAGTTGACCAAGGAACATTCCAATCACAAGGGTCAAATGACATTCTAGGTCAAGCTCTTCAGAAGCAGCCAAATGGAAGCAGGATTCAAGGAGTGGGACAATTCATCACCCCAGCAATGTACTTTAATGTCCCTGATGCTACTGAGTTAGCAAGAGAAAGAAAGATGTATCAAGAGAGTTTTCAATTCATGTCTGCTCAACTAGAACGCATGAATGCAAGGTTAAATGCGTACAGCAATACTGAAGTTGGAAGTTCTAACTTTCCTAAGTCCAAAACTTCCACTGGTGTTCAGATTGATGATGATCAACAATCCCCTGAAACTCTTGGAAAAAGAAAGGTTAGTGTATGGCCTGTTACATGTCATTATTTTAAAATTATTTATATATGCATGTATTACTACTAATGGCATGTATTTTGATTATTGCGTAGGCTGATTTCCCATCGGGTAAGTCGACTCCAAAATCTGTGAAGAGTAAAATAAAGGACACTCCCACCACAATTTCCCAACCAACTCCTCAACAAACCCCCAAAAAAGTAGAGTGTGAAATTACTTCAAAGCCCACACCGAGAAGATCCCCAAGACTAACTCCCAAAGTACTAGATGTGCAGTTCTCCTGTCATGAGAGAGTACCCAAAAAAGAACCACTGGTTATCAAACCAGCAGCAAAAGACCTCAAGCTACGTGTAAAGAATACACGGGCAGTGGCACGATCAAGAAAGAATGATAGGAGTGAATATATGAACATGTTTACCATGTTCATTGAGAATTCCCTGCCTCGGTTGCTCAGGATTCGGCATGACACGGCAACCTTTGGTGGGAAACACACTTGGACAAAATGATTTGCTGAAATTATCGAGTTTAAGGAAGTCTCAAACTGCGTCATTAACATATGGATCAAGTACGGTAAATCGTAGCTTATGTTTTAGTTAACTTGGAGCTATCATTTTTTTCCTTAAACTGACTTCATTATATATGTTTGTTTCCTCTTAGACATTTGTATGAGGAGATGGAGAACAATGGAAGTACTAAGCCTGTTCAATTTGGGCTTTTTGAGAAGCTATATCCAAAGGCCGACTTCAAGAGCAGACTCAATATATTTCAAAACTTTTAGGCATGGCAGAATTGGGACAAGTCATCGTATTTCCATATAACCCTGGGTATAAGCTTTTTCATTTGCTAGTCATATTCTATATTTAGTAGATTAATCACAAAGTTAAAAACTTTTACTTGTAATTCATGTGTGAGAATAATTTTTTCTTTGTTTAGTGCCCACTGGGTGTTATTTGCAATTGATATGGTGAGACGTACAGTCTATTATCTTGATCCCTTGGATGGTGGTCCTGATGAAGAGCTAATGCAGATTGTGAATAAGTTAAGTTTGTTATTTGTATCTTTGATCATGCTATTTTATTTTTATGTCTTATGCTAATTATTTGCTAACATTGGCTACGTCTTAATTGTAGTGGGATTCGAATACATCAGTTTAAATTGTGATACAAAGGCTCATGTTCAATGGTAATGTCAAGGTAAAAATCAGACACACTAAATAATTATTGTTAATGTTCAAGGCAAAAAGTTAATGTAATTTTGATTTTGTAGTGTCCGAAGCGGTGAGCGACTTTGAATGTGGTTCTTATGTGATGAAATACATCCAAGATATCACTAATGTGAACATTCTGAAAAATAATGTAAGTATTGAAAACTGTTTTACAATCTTGCATTATATTGTTTTAATTTATTGTGAAATGAATCACCAAAGGCCTATTGTGTGCTTATTTATAGTTATCTTTTATTGCGTATTGTATGTATTTTATAGGTTACTTAGTTACTTATAATGGTGAGTATGTTGCATATTGTTGAATAGATTATATGAATATCCATATAGACGTGAATTCAGATCTGGGATATACACAATGTACTGTAACACAAAATAATTGTTTGGGTTGCAAAGTAGTTGTTAGTAGGGATGTGTTATAGAGCCGTTGCTTGTACTTTACTTTGATAAGGATAAGTTGTCATCCTGATTTTGTATCTACATCCATATTTGCATTAAATCGCGTAGTGTTAGGGTTCTTTCTTCCAGCCTTTTAATGCTCTGCCTCTGTTTCTTCTTTGTTGCTTGATCTGAAGGCTTCTTTAAGTTCTGCCTCGTTTTGTCTTTCTTTTTCCTTCTTGGTCCTCCTCTGTTTGAGTTCTTTGATTTCTTTCCTGCCTTGGCTTTCATGAATTGAATTCTCGTTGCTGCTCCTCTGTTATTTGCTGCTGCTGCTGTTCTCTGTTATTTGCTGTTCTCCAAAATGATTTCATTAATTCATTAACAATGCCCAATAATATGCAGCTGTTAATTCAACAATATACTTTTTGATAGTGCGTTTATATCGGATTATTTGATGCATTGTTTATTATTATTATAAAATATAAATATATGTATTGTACTTGTATTTTCCTGACGAATTAGAGACTTGATATCAGCTACAAAGGCAAAGCAATAGATTACATTTTGTTTGTTGGCGTTAATTGTTAACACACAAATATATTTAAATGAATGATATTTAAGTAGTTTTAGTCAAGGATTTTCTGTGAATAACTTGTTGTTTTGAAATTAAAGTTCAAGGGAATTGAGGAATACACCGTGAAGGACCTCTCGCGGCTTCGTGATCAGTGGGCTACATACGTTGCCAAGTTAATTACAGCTTACAATCGCGAGGTAACATACAAGTAATATATGATTACTTTTGCTTTAAAATATACAAGGCTTATTTTTTGTGGTGTGCTAATTGATTTTATATACTTGTAGCTGGAAAAAAAATGAAGGCATCTGCGGACTCCAAAATCAGAGACATAGTTGCTTGTAGTTTGCTTGTTGTTGCGTGTTACTGGTGAACTGCTATTGCGACTTACAAATTGCCAATGACTTTGTTCCTCTAAGAGCAGAGGCTCTGAAAACTTAGTTTTCTAATTCAGCTGTCCGATTAAAATTGCTGCGTGTGGAAGAGATTGTTCTATTTGTATATAGCTATCTTGAGCTCACTTGCGGGGACTTATTTATGCTTTTGATTGAATTTAAACTGGGACCGGTACCTGTGGACTGTCATGCTTTTCATTGAATTTAAAGCTTAATTTGGTACTTGAATTTTTTTTTTTTACCCCCAAACAATGTAGTAGTTGAGTTATTTTAATTTAACTAATGTATTTAGAATGTGTATTATGTGAATTGCATTACAAGATTTTACATGTTTAATATACTTTGAGTTTATTTCAATTGTAAAATTAACAGGAAAATTGTGATTAAGAAAATGTAATAACAATAACACAATTCCAGATAGCAATTAATACTAACGCTAACTATTCCGATGGCGTTAAAATTTTTGATATTCGAGTCAGTGGATTCCTGATTTTGTAGTTACAGAAATCAGCGACATGTAAATAGTATCATTAAATGCTAACAGAATTGAGTCACTATCTTTGTGATTCTCTTGTGACACAAATTACTGACAATAGAAATGGTGACACAAATTACTGACAATAGAAATGGTGACACATATTTCTGACAATAGAAATAGTATCAATCAATACTAACACCATTGTATCACTATTTCGGTGATACGATAGTGACACAATATACTGACGCAAAAATCACTGACACCAAAAATTAGTGTCAGTGTGTTCTGGCTTGAGCATTACTGACACAATTAACAAGTGTCAGTAAAAGTAATTACTGACGTTAAAGTGGTGTCAGTAAAGCCCATTTTTCTAGTAGTGATTAATTATCGTAATTAACTAATGAATTCTAAAATCACTGTTAATATATTACTATTCATACAATACTGTTTATTATTCACCATTCATATGATATTGTCCTGAGTTATTGTCCACAATTATTGTTCATCATAACTATTTATAATATTGTTCATTTTACTGTTTATTTACATTAAATCTATCAAACATGCTAGAAACAGTAAAATGCAAAAAGTAAAACATACGGAGGATTGTACGTTGTTCAAATCATATCTTATACACACGAGACCATGCCTAAACATTGATCAATTCACTAAGTAATGAAAAATTACAACTTATTGGAACGTTACATAATTTTAAACTCCCTCTTACTCTTACTATCACTTTGTTCAATCTAATACGTAGTCGACCTTACTTAGTGAGCACCACTCGTCTTCAATTATATTTGCTAGTTCCCTAAAATCCTTTTAACAGAACAACCAAATCCTTCAACTCGAAGAGACAAAAAAATATCAAAGAATGTCTAATGAAAGACTTGATATGAAGAAGATTCAAAGACTAAACTTTCATAAGGATATGAAACATCATATGCTGTAACATCATATACAGCTAAGATAGATTCTCTTCTCTAATATAAAATATGATATGTCTTTTTCAGTTTTTAATGTGTGAAATATTTCCTTTTATATAGATGTAGCATTTCAACCGAACCCTAGTAGAGGAGTAATAGGATATATTTCCTCAAGAGTCCAAAATTCTATAATTATTTGATATATTTACCAATCTAGTATTCATTTTTATTTGGAATACTTTGATATCAAATCTCGTATACCCTCCAATTTACTTCTTCATGCCTCTAAAAATATTCTTCAATATATCATATAATCTAATCTAATAAATACTCAAGACTAAACAAATGCCAAATATAAGAAATAATAAATTACAATATTATTGATATGATGATGCCAATAACAAAAACCCTAGTATTTTATTTTCAAAATCCAAAAAGGACAACTTCCACGCAAAAAGTTGCTAAAAATGTAATTAAATTATTTTTGTAATTTGTAGAAATGGCTAATGGGTTAAGCGGCAAGTGGCACAATATGGCTAGGGCACATGTTCGTACAACACGGCACAACACAACACAGGTACGTTTTGATAGGGCACCCGACAGGCACGGCACACACGTGGACTGCACTGGGTTGAGAAATTTAGGTAGGTGGGTCTCAAAAGCAAGGCACGATTGAAAATGAGCTAATGCACACATGTTTATTAAGAAGCTCGCAATAAGTAGGGTTCATTGGTAGGATAGTGTGCAGTTTAGGGGCCATTGCATGCAGACCAAATTATATCAAATAGAATTTTTTAATGAAAAATAAACTCGAAATGATATAACTTTACAAATAACTTAAAATTGAATCTTTTAATATATTTTGTTGGCATATGTTTTTTAAAATTAATTTAAGTCTTGGTTTTAAAAAAAGTATTTAAATTATTTTATATTTATAATTTATTAAATAAATAAATGATTTCACGATTTTAATAAATAAAATTATAAAAATTATGATTTTATAAATAATAAATCTAAACTTTTAGGACTGTAATATTTCATTTATGCAGTTATAAATTAATCAAAGGAGATGTGTTTCATTTGTGAAAGAAATATTTTTTAAATTTACACACAAAAAATAAATCATGAACAATTAAATTTTGCATTTTCATTCAATAGAAGTTAGGTGTAATTTGCATCACCGCAACTAACAATAAACCCAACTAGGTTGTTATAATTGATATCTTGTAGTTGTTACTTCCAGTAATCGTTATTCTAGGATTGTAATTTTAATTTTCATTAATCATTACCATGTTCTACATAATCAGATTTATGTATCATTATATTATAATTGGTTATTGCAAAATTAGATAATATAGTTGTGTAATTATGTTAATGATATGTTAATTATTATATTTTAATTTGAAACTTCCAAGCATTAATACTATTATATACTATAATTTGTGACTCTATGTAATTTTAAGTTAATAATTAAATGTTAACCCTTACGAAAATTTTATTATTACTACTACTATTATTGTAAGTGTATACCCTTGAAAAGTCACGCTAGACACACCCACTAAAAAGAATAAAAAAAGGTTAGCCTTCATGCTCGGCCTTAAAAAAAAAAAGGCATGGCACAGTCCATTTACACGGTGGTTCGTGTCGTGCTAGGACGGTTCGTTAGCTATCAGCAGTAATTACTCCATTCCGATGATATTAATTTTTTTTTTAGCAATCATATTTGTGTTAAAAAAAAGATAATTATTCAGTTTCGAAACGAAGAAAGTTTATGACATCACAAAACCTTGCATAATTATTATTACTAGGTGAGATATTTTCCCACTTCTTAAATAAGGTCAGTCGTGGCCGGCCACCAACTTTCAAGCTTAATGTGAAGCACAGTGAAAGGGGACTGCATGGCACTATTTGGAAACTGCTGATGCGGATGCAATAGCATCACATCATATACAGTCAATATGAAATCAATTGCATCAGTTATATATCAACTTCCAAAGTTTTATTTAAAAACGTTGATATTTGTATTACAATAAAAATCTTATTGATTTTTATTTAATCCTGCCTATATATAAAAGAAATGTCAACCTTTATTGACCTTACCTAATTATTTGATTAGGAGGGATGTATGAGTCCTAATATATGCTACGACTTGCAGTTGGCTCTCGAAATCACTACTAGACTACAACATAAAAAATCATTAGTGTATTAATTGACAACTTTTGTGAAATAAAATCATTAGCATTCAGCTAGCACTAACTTCCATATTTAAGTGAGCAAGTCATAGGGGCATATCAACAGCCCTCTAAAATTACATTTATTTGTACACTAATTTATAACTATTAGATTTAAGACATTTCAATAGTGAAGAATTTGAAAAATCATAACATAAAGATTTAATAACAACAATAATTAGCTTACCTTCTTTTTCCCCATCAATTTCCTCGTAAAATATGATTTCTCTCTTCTAAGTTTACTCAGTAATTTTTTCCCCATTCTTCTCTTCTCATCACTAAGCCTCTAAATTTACCCATTGAATATATCATAAAAAAATCCACAAACACGAATGGCTTGCTTAGTCACGGATGCTATTGCACACCAAGAACATATCTATCATCAAATCATTCAAGAATGGATATTTGATTTCTTGAGTTAAGTTGGTATTCTTACATCATGTTTATTGCAAGCAACTGATTGCTTATCGATTCAATGATTTTCTTTAATATTGAATAGAGAAATCAAGAGGGCGAAAGAGTTATTATTTTTCTTAAACTGGGTAAATCCCTTCTATTTCTTCTTTGCTTGTCACTTGGTCATCACCATTTCCACCCACGATCTTAAGAGTAGTTTTGATTCTGATAAAAAAAGAAGTAAGAAGTGAAATAGTTTTGGTCATCACCATTTCCACCCACAATTAACGGAGAGGAAAAAAACAGAAGTGAAAAATATTGGGGATCTTTACATAAGTAGTCATATAATTTTTACGAATCTCAGATTTAACCATAGCAACTTTTTTCTATCATCTTTAGTCAATTTATGGGTGTTTGGACTAAAATATCCTTGATTATTTTAATATTATTTTTGGAGGTATAAGTTTAATTTCGCTGTAGTCCCTATATTAATTTATATTATTTTTATGGTTGATTATTTCTCCTACCATCGTATCTACATCTATTTTTCATTTTTTCAAATATCTTTTTTATTTCTTTGTATAAATATATATGTTGATCTAATTCATATAGATCAATAAATTCTTCATATATATGTTCCCCCATATTAATTAAATTGGCTCTTTCATGCTCTATTTGATCAATCTTTTGATTTAAGAAATTTATGTATAAATTTATTCTGTTTTCCCAACCTAAAAGCATCTGGTCTATACATGAATTTAATTCTTGAATTCTATCAAATGCATGTTCTATTAAAAACTGTTGGTGATTCATTATATTAAGATTTTTTATTTTATTATTTTATGACATGTGGTTTATAGTCTAACCTGGCTGGTTTTACCATTGGCTCTGATACCATTTTGATTGCGGCGTAGCCTTTAAACGAATTTAAACAAATATTACTAACAAATTAAGAATTTTATAAACTTAAGTTAGCATTTAGATGTTGACTATTTTCATCTTGAAATATACTAAAGTCTTCATATATATTCATAATATTTTCTATTTCTCGTTCTACAAAACTTTGAATTATTAGACTTTTTAAATTATCCCATTCTATTATTTGTACAATTTTTCTTTTTATTTCAGGAGGTAAGTTTGTATTTATAATTGCTTTTAATTCATCTTTACTGGCTAAACTTTTAGTTTCGAATAATATACTGTTATATAAATAGGTTCCACATTTGAATCCTACCATTAAATTTTTATTACTATAAATAATTTTTGTTTCATCATTTAACCATTTTAATTTTGTCATATTCATTTGTTTACATAATTTCTCATGATATTCTTCCATGATTGATCAAGTACGTGAATTGTTTACCAGAAGTACAGAGGGTACTACTGTCCATTCGGAATCAGCTACCCAATTTACGTCACTGGTTTCCATCGATATACTTTGATCAATCAACATCTGATATATATATATTAAATTCTAAAATCTGTTTTATTTGACTTAGGATTCTTTTTTCCATTATCGCGTTGACAAATTTTTGATCTATGTTTGTTGGATCTAAAAACCAACAAAGGGTTTGTATTTTATCATCTAATCTATTTACAATTTCTCTTAATTGATTTGTATTTTCAAAATTTATATTTTCTACAGATCTGATTATATTATCAGCTTTCTCCATTCATAAAATAATTCTCCTCCTCAATAAAACAATAATCACCAACAAACTCCCACCAAAAGATATAGATTAGGAATTATTACCCTCAAATCTTCTGGAACTTTTCCAGATCTAGCTCCTTATCTTGTTGACTGGTCACCTTTTCCCTGTAGCTGTGCCCTGCTCGCCTCCACGCCTTCCTGGCTCAACGGCTTATACGGGCTGTTGCAATTGGGATCACTGTGCGTCACTAAGATCTTAGAGTTTTGATCTTTTAAAGTTCTGGTTGATTCTCTAGGTTTCCTTTTCTATTCTTATGGTTGAGCTGTTTTTTATCTTTGTTTTATGATTTGGAGAGAAGTGTTTTAGTTATACAGAGACATACAGAGAGTTCTTTGAATGATCTGAATCTCAGAGAGTTTTTGATGTTATGAAAAAATGTCTTCAAGGTTCTGCCTTTGGCTTCCCCTTCTCTTTCATTTATATAGAAGATTTACCTCCTCCTCGAGGTTTACAAGTGTCCCCCCCTTTATCGGGTTACATAATTGCCTCTTCTACTAATGGCCGACAGATGGCCAACATGCTTTTGACTTTTGAAAAAGTAAAGTTTACATCATTATTGCTACTGACGTAAGTGCTTACGAATTTAGAGTTCCTGACGTAAGGGCTTACGTGAGACATGCCAAGTGTTCCATTTTTTCACATGCTATACGTCTGGTACTGGGCCTACATGGAATGTGATGCCCATCTATATCACTGATGAAGCTGGCGAGAACGCCTGATCTGCCGACACCAGTGCCAGGTGTACAGAGGATAAAATTGTCTTGTTGTATAAGGACTTTATATCCTCTTTCGTATAGGTTGGAGGCAATAGACTTGATGATAGTGACTCCAGCTGCTCTTCTATAGCTGGCCCAATCTCTACTGAAGATGGGTTCTTTAAGTCTACTTTGGCCTACTTCCAGGTTGAAGCTGTTTGTGACAATATTGAGGCTGATGAGGTGTATGGCTTCATATTCGACTTCATCATCGTATTCAGGACTGATAGTGTAAAATTTAAGGCATACATTTTTCTTTTGACCATACTGACTTATTTTGCTTACAAGGGCTGGATCAAAGTTAAATAATTCACCGAGGCTGACATCAGGATATATAAGGTCAAGATACCCATAATCTGCTAGTCTCTTAACAAATTCGGGATCAGACCCTTTGATACATACGACTCTTGGATAAAGCAGTTACGATTAACTTAAAAGCAGTTTTCCGAATATTCAGTTCTACTATAGATATATTCAGAAAAACTCCTATATTCTTTTTCTTTTGGTGAAAGATTTACCATTTCTACTCCACCAATGTTTACTCTTTTTACTGCAGCCACAACATGATCTTTTGGAGGCTGTTTACTAGGGTTTACTGTGACCACTTTTTTATGAGATGGGATTTCTACATAATCCTCATCACAGATAGATTTACCATGTGGTTTTTATCCACCACTGCTTCCACTTAAGGAATTTACATCAGGATTTACTGGATTCCCACTTAAGGGATTTACTTTTTTATTTTCTTCGAATTCCTCTCTCAAATGTTTTATAAAGAGTCGAAGATTGTTGACAAAATTGCCAAGGATGTTGACAACTTCTTCAAGGTCTACGAGATCCGTTTCCAGATCTGCAATCATTTTCTCCATGCTTTATTCTGCGAAATCTACGTTTCTACTGAGAAAGTCAGCTAGGAAATTGTTAGCTCCTTTTATATGAATAATTTTGAAATTATAATGAGATAAATATGCTTGCCATCTATGCAATCTTCTATACTGTGGTTCATTAGATAAATTTTTACAAATTAAAGAACTAACTGGAATATTGTCTGTTTCTATTATAAATTTCTTTTGTAATAAAAATAAAGAAAATTTCTTTATCCCTTTGTAAATGGCTAATAATTCCTTCTCATGGACTGGATAATTTACTTGAGCTTTATTAAATGTTCCACTAGTGTATCTACATATTTCATTAATATCAGTTTTAAGTATTGCTCCCCAATGTAAATCAGAAGCATCAGTTTGTAAAACTAAATTATCAGTTTCATTTGGTAATCTTAATTAGTAAATTTTACAATGTTCTTTAAGTTCTATTCTGACTTGTGTATGTTCTTCACTCCATCCTTTTGTATTGTTTTTTCGCAATAATTTTTGGAGTATATTTCTTTTCTTAGATAAGTTTTCTATAAATCCTTCTGCATAATTTAAACATCCTAAAAGTTTTTGGATTTGTTGTTTATTTTCTAATTTATCTGGAAAATCTACTATTTTTCTTGCTATATGGCTTTGTAATTTTATTCCATTTTATCTAGAATCATTCCTAGAATTCTATTTTCTTATGTTCTATTAGTGCTTTCTTTTCGATAAAACTATTCTTTTATACATTTGTTGACGAAGTCTTTTAAGTGTATTATATGTTTTTCTAATGTTTCAGAAGCTATTAATATATCGTCCACATATACTATGATATGATTATTTTCTTTGAATATGTTATCCATTTTTCTTTGAAATATTTGTGGTGCATTTTTTAAACCAAATGGCATTACTAACCATTCATACTGTCCTTGAGGTGTACTAAAAATGTATATTGTATCTGTCTTTTCCATTTTTATTTGCCAAAATCACGATTCTGATCAAATTTGGAGTAATAATTTTTTCCTTTTACCAAATTTATTAATACTTCTTTATTTGGCAAAAAGTATCCATCAAATTTTGTATATTTGTTTAATTCTTTATAATTTATCACCATCCTAGCTTTACCTCTTACTTGTTCAGCTCTTTTTCTAACCATAAAAGCTGGACTATTATGGGGGTTATTACTATATTGAATAAGATTCAAATCTAATAATTCTTTTATTTGGATTTTAAATTCTTCTTTATCTTCCATTGTGTACATCATTGGTTTTACCCTGATTATTTTATTTTCTAATAATTCTATTTTGGCTTTAGGATGGTTTGGTTTCCATAAAGCTAAAGGATTTTCATTATAAACTTGTTTTAATTGTTGTTTTATCGTTTCCAATTTTATGTTGTATATTTGTCCTTTCTGTATTAAATAGTGTTTTTCATATGATAGAATATCACCACGCTGGGCTGGTTGTACTCTGAAAGGTCTAAATTCTCTAGGGATACGAAGAATATTATTACATGGGGTTTTTAAAGTAATTAAAAACATAGTCTGTTGATAATATTGAAATTGTTGTAGAAAGTCATTTCCTAGGAGTATATCACAATCCATGTTATTATATTGATATATGTATTTTACAGAGATATTTTTACTTCCTAATAATAGTTCATAATCTGTAACTAGGTTATTAACTTGATGTTTATCTCCTGTAATACCAGTAATTTTTATATTTCCATCTGGCTTCCATTTATGTGATAAGAATGTTTTCATTATTGTAATTTCACTCCCTGTATCTATTAAAGCACATGTATGTATGTCTTTTTCTATAGTGTGTACTTGGATATATACCGATAAAGGGTATTTAAGGTATGCTTTATTTAACATTTTTGACAGAATATTTCATTCTCATTTATTTGTATAGTTATTCCATGTTTTTCTATTTTATAATACTCTAATCCTTCTAGAAAACTATTACCTAATAGGATATGATTATTGTTATTCATATTAGAATCTATAAAACAAGTTACTATAATCCTGGTATTTTCAATTATAATGGGTACTTTTACTTCTTGTTTACATATATGTTTGTTTCCATTAAAATCTATATATTCATATGGTGGATCTTTTTCTTTTATTATTAATCCATTATTTTTTATTGGGTTTATATGATTATGACTTGCACCTGTGTCTATAGTTATATAAGGTCCTTTTACATAGTCTAATCCTATTAAAGTATTGTCCTATTATAGGGTCATTAAATCTTTGATCATGTAAAGATAGTATTATTGGACTATCTATTCCTTCCTGGAATAGGGATTTTACTAGAATTTGTATTTCTGCTAGGTAAACATATTGTATTTTTTCTCTTATTGTTTCACTTTTTATTTTTCTAAATCTATTCTTACATTTATTAATCCTAATCTTATATTTCCTTCAGTTTGAGTAACTTCTATGGCTTTTTCTTGTTCATAGTATTCATGTAGTATTACCTTTTTCCTTTTAAAGATATCTCTTAATTTGTGTAAAATTCCATAAGCTGGTTTTTCTAATTTTACTTTTAAGAGTTTATTATATTTATTTCTATTAAATGTTGCTACTAAACTATATCCGTGGACATTTTCTTCTTTTTCTACTTCATAGATTTCTTCTTTATTTATTAATCTGTATTTCTTTATTACTCATTGTTTATAAGTTCTTGATATATATATTTCTTCCTTCACAATGGATTACTTATTAGTTCTAGTTCCTCTTCTATATCCTTAAATTCACTCTTAAGGATTCTAACTTTCTTTTTGGTACATTCTGTGCTTATATGTCCTACTTCTCCACAATTCCAACATTTGCATTTATTTTTATCAAAATTTCTTTGTTTTTTGTATTTTCTCTTATAATATTTTCTATTATGTTTGATATATTTTTTCTTGAAATGTGTATATTTCTTATATTTTCTTTTTCCTAATTTTTTATAACTTTTGTTTTTTCTATAAGGTAGTTGACATCCCCATTGGGTTGGCATTTCTGTTTTATGACAACATATATCTCCAATTGTTCTACTTTTCTTTATTAAGTTACGTTGCATACATATTTCACTTAATCTATCATTTAAGAATCTTATTCTAGATCCTAATGTTTCAGGTACTGTATTAGTTATTTTATACTTTTCATATTCATTAACAAAATATGTACTCCATGGTATTGGTAACTTAGAGTAGTATAAGTTAAGATATATATTTTGATCTTCATTACTAAAGAATTGTGAATAATAATATTTACTAAATTCACAAGTGTATTCTTTGACATAACACATATTACATATACTTAAGTTGATTAACTTCATTCTGTTATTTAACTTTTCATTTTTTATTTCTTGGTCTCGGTTTAATCTCCAATCTTCTCCTAGAAATTCATTTGAGATATATTCTACCATTGTTTCTATTCCTAATTCTTTATTTCTTAGGAATCCTGTTTTTATATTATTAGTTATTAATTCTTTTACATTATCTGTTAATCATCTCCACCAACTAAATACATTTCCTATAAAGCTTGCTATTAAAATTTCTGTATATACTCCTTTTACATTTCCAATCTTCTTTTGATCCATTATACATAAAAATAAACGTTGTAATGCCCATTCTACTAAGGTTTTATGTGGATTTGTCCTGATCTAAATATAAAAATACTCGCATTACTTATTATTTTAGTTCACTTTCTTGAGGAATATACTCATTTTCCAAGGTTGACTTCGATTGGTGGTTTATATTCATAAAAGTGTCTTTTCTTTTTCAATTTCTTCTTCCATTATCTTCATTTATTTCTACTTCTTCATTTTCTTAGGATATTTATTTATCATAAACCATTCATCAAAGCTCCCTGGTTGTGGTTTTTGAGTTAAATTTATATTAGGTTTCTTTATTGTTTCTGATTTTAAAGTTTTATATTTTTCTAACTTCTTATTTTTCTTTTTACCGGCATGTATTAATGTTAATTCTATTTTTAACTTTTCTATTTCATGTTTTATTTCTTTGGTTTCTTCTTTTAAATGTATTAGTAACTCTTTTACTTCTATTAAGGTTGTTTCCATATTATTATATTCTATAGGGGCCTTATTGTATATTTTACAGATAGGGTATTTTAGGAATGACAGCCTTTATTTGGCTAATCTTGATAGAAAAATTTAAAGCTGTTATTTTTGGAAATCTAAAAATTTTTAAGGTTATTTACGCACATTTTCCCAAAATATTGGTGGAGGAGAGATAATAAATACCAAAAGAAGCAAAATCTTAATTAAAGATTTATTACATCCTACAAAATCTTGGCCGTTCATATTTATTAAAGGGTTTATTCCGTCCTGCCCCCAAATGTTTCAACATTTTCAACCGTGCCCCCAAATATTTCAACAATTTCCACCTTACACCTAAATCAGTTAATTTGACCGTTTATTCTAACTGTCAAAGGGCAAATTTGGAAATTCATGCCCTAAATATTATTCGATGATGATAAATTAAATTTATTTGATAATTTAATTGATGGGATTATTATTAATTATCTTTAATTAAAATTTTTTAATGTAAATATCAATTATTGGATTAGCATTTTATCTCATTTAATTCTTCTCTAATTCAAGATAAGAGCATTTTGGACATTTAATTAAATTTCAAATAGATCCATTAAAAATAACTGTCAAATTAACTTAATTGGGTGTGGGTTGGAAATTGTTGAAATCCTTTGGGTGCATGATGAAAAATGTCAAAACATTTGAGGGCTGGGTGGAAATAACCCTTTATTAAATCTAATGGTTATAAGAAAAAATGTGTAATTTAAGGGGGGCTACTAATCCTCCTCCATATATGTATATGTATACACTAATTATTTTTCCTTTAAAATTAAGTGTCTACAAACATACCTTCATTTTAAAAAAGGCTAAGGTGTAAAAATTTTAGAAGATGTATAGACCATAAATATAGTTTTAGTGGGTTGGACGGTTGATGTATTTGAGTGAATCATTCTACAAGAGTTGTAGATTTTGTGAAGACAACTTTTTATCAAATGTACAAATAAATATGTTAGGGACAAAGAGTGAAACCTCCTACTGTTTGACTAAACTAATTAAAGCCCACTTAATGTTTTAAAACACATCTAAATCTCCCTGTATGTTAAATTTTTTGTTGATATGCTATTTTACTTTTGGTGGTTGTTTGTTATTGAGAATGTGAATACCTTTAATAATTTAATTAATTGAATAATTCTTTATCATAATTGATGGAAAATCTAAATTTAAAATTATAAAAAAATGGAATTGTCATAATTTTTCCATTAATTCTGAAAATTCCCTTACTTTTTTTAATGATTTTGAATTTAATTTTTAATTAATTAGGATTAAAAAAATTAATTAATTAAGGTACTCATATTCCCAACATCAAATAACCATTAAGTGTAAAATGGTAATATCAACCCAAAAAAAAAAAAATGAAATTAACTTAGGAAAGTCGAAATGTATTTTAAAATATTAACGGATTTTAATTAATTTAGCGGCCCAGCTACCTTGCAACAGTTGCAAGGTACCACCACTTTTGTCTTTTTCGTGTGTTAAATTTCATTTAACCCCTTCCTTTCTTTTTTATTTTTAATTTATTTTTAACTATAATTTTATTTTCCTCTGTCATTCTTTTCCTTCACTCCATCGGTGGCCCACTTTTTTTTCCTCCATTTTCAAATCATTAATCAACAAATTAAAATCAACAAGAGCCAACTTGACATCATTTGGGATTTGTGTTCTAATTATTATTATTATTATTTGTTTAATTGTTATTTTAATTAAAATAACCTAATGAATCAAAAAATATATAATTTAAGCTTTGTTATTCTTACGTTATTAATGATTAGCCTGAAGAAGTAAAAAAGCAAGCATTGTGCTTGAGCTTTAGCCAAATTTTTAGCATTTTAATTAAATTAGAAAATTAAAACAATTTGGTGTAATTAGGATTTCATCGGATTCTAATTGAAGTCCTGACTAGTCCTGAGTTTTAACGAGAATAAATTTAATCTCAATTTTCTATTTATTTTAATTAATTTTTAAGTCATATACAATATCATGTACCATTTGGTACATGATAAGGGATTCCGATTGGGATTCAATTTTTTCTACCAACTTTAATTGGTAAAAGAGTTTTAATTAGTTGCTTGAGAATGTTATGTTAATTAATAAAGTTGTAATAATCTACAACGTATAACTTAAGAATAGCAAAGCTTCTATTATTTAACTTATTTGGTGTAGAGGCTAATTGAACTAATTCATATCAATATAATTTGACTAGAATCGAAGTATCATAATTATGAATTTTATTCTTCTACTCTTTTGCAAATGTTATATGTTAAACATATTCTTACTATTTTCAATATTAAACATTTACATACTAATATAGCATCATAAAAAATAATAGTAATTGGGAAATTTCACTACCATTTGGGTTGAAACTTAAATTAATAATCTAAAAATGCAGTTTTTTTTATATTTTACGATGAAGTCCCTACTTCCAAGTACTAAACTAAATTAACGGCTTAGACTAATGAAAGGAGTAATTGGTTAATGCTTTTCTAACTTAAACTAACGATATCTATTATTTTATTCTATGATTTATTTTTTGTTCTTTTTTAATTACTTCCAACTCCAATTCATGGTATATGAGATGGATGAGATGAAGTAATTGAGAATGATTTTTGAATTAATTAATTTTAAGTTCATTCAAAAATTAAATTTTCTTAATTTTTAATTATTTTGTATTTTTAACAGTGAAAATGTTAATGAAATTTCTCCTAATTTTAATTTTCTAATTAATTACAATTTTAGGACAATTCGGACTTATGCATTAAAAGTTATAACTCTTTAAATTTTTTGAATTGTCAAACAAATAGTGACCGTAATGTTATTTATCAAATAGACACGTCCTTACCATAGACGCAGTTTTTCCCTTAAATCGAACGGTGAAGAGCTGAAGTCACAAAAGGACAAAAATTGTGGCCGTTGCAACCGTTGCAACGTAGGCGAGTCCCATTTTATGATCAAAACTAAAAGATTCATAGTACTGTAGACTTAATTATAATCTAATTGTAATGTAAAAAAATTATTTATAAAATTTTGCTTACTATTGAATCTAAATCACTGTCATATTATTATTTTTTGAATGCTCTTAATGGATATTTTTATTTGGGTAAGGAGAAAAACCAAATCTCAAAGGGATTCCAATCTTTCCTTAAAATCACAAGTACAATATAAGCTCTTCGGCCAATTATAAGATTTAACCTTTTATATAATTATATATATATAATGCAGCGTCCTAATTTTTCCATGCAAACACGTTGTTAGGACGTGCATTTTTTATGTTATTAAATTACATGATTTTATAGTGTATTGAAAATTAACTTTATTAAACCGCACGACTTAATAACATGTTTGTATTAAAAAAAAAGTACCCACACTTAAGAATAATCCTACTCACACATACATGTTCGTGCACACACACAGGCATACACATACAAATGCACACATTTCAATAAACTATCAATTACTATCTTGTTAAATAATCAACATAAAAATTGGATCAACACTAAATCACAAATTTGATAACACCCTAAGATATTTCACTAGTTAAAACGAGTTGTCAGCACAGATAATTTAGTTGTTTGCAATAGATAGACTCTTGTACTTGTTAAAATTTAAAAAAAATTGAATCAAGAAATCCTTTGATATTTAGTTTAGGATTAATTTTAGATTACCTTTTGTGAATTGATTATCTTCAAAGGATGATTTTATCTCTGCCTCATAGTTTTCAAAAAAAATAATTACAAAGAGTAATTTTAAATAAAAAGAACTTTGGAGAATTAGTTAATTAAATTTATATTACTTTACTTTTTGTCACTTAGATATTTTTATTATACTTGTAATAAAGAGTGCTTTGGCATAAGTTTAAATTGATTATTTTACATTTATAAGGTAAAACTAATAAAAATTTACTTTAACTTTAATAATTTTCTAATTTTATACTAAATTCTTTGTTTCTAATACTATTTTATAAGTATGATTATTAAACTTTAATTAAACTAACACAATGTTTTTTATTGCACAATACTCATATAAATTATTGGGCTCATGTAATGGTAGTGAAAATAATAACTAGATTTCATTTAAAAATATTATATTCACATAATTAAATACATAAATTATTAACTACAATAACTTATGTTTATTAAGGCAATTTGGTTATTTTATATCCTAATGATAAATTAGTAAAATAAAACTTATATTGAAATTATGATCAAAGTTAGTAAAAACAAAAACCTAAGATAAAATTTAATAGAATGATTTAATTGATTAACTGTACAAAATTTTTATTAATTTATATTTTTAAAAATATTGTGAATTTGTTATAATTATTTCCTAGAAGTGGAGTGTATTTATAAAAATAGTAGGGTGAAAATATTCCCACCCCACCCACATTCAACTCATTCCTTTTATTTTTAAAAACCTCAATTTATTCTCTATTTTTACTAAGGAGAAAAAAATTATCAACCTATCCCTATTTTTCTTTATATTTTGAATAAAAATAAATTAATTTAAAAATTTTAAAAGTAGGAAAATAATTTAAATCCATTTATAATCTAAAATTTATCCCTTCTAGTTTATGCCTCCGGCACACCAGAAAGTTCCTGCGAACTCCTTTTTTGGATGTCCATCGACCATAATTTCCTCGAATTTTTGTGGGGCACTGGATATTAGTGCAGTAAATTGCCATAATAGGCCAATCCATTATGAACAAAAGTTTTAGTGGTGACCCAGAAGTTCTGAAAAAGAGAGCCACTTGCTGAGAGTGTGTGAGAGAATTGAGATGGTACCACATCAACAACTCTTCCCTCTTGAATAAATAAAAATCCATTAATTCTCATCCATTCGTTTCTTTTAGTCTTAAAATTCATTAACTAATCACATATATTATATTCCACATATATTAAAATATAGGCGTAATGCAATATTCTTTAAGCATTAGCACCATTAGCACCATTTAAAATCAATATTTTACTTCTTAATTTATTGTAAGGTGAATTGAGTAATTTTTAAATAATTTTATATGATTAATCGTTCGTGTTTAAATTTTAATGAAATAACTTAGATAAAAATTTATAAATTGATTTGAACCTTACTCTTATCTCTAACTTCCATAGGATAAATAAAAAATATCCACCTCTTCTATCTTTTTATAAGAATTGAGATATATTATTAAATGTTTTGAACTCCCCTGAAATTTTGATGATCTTGTGCCATGTATTCATTGTTGATAGCATGTATGTTTAAAACATAAATAAATAAATAGAGATGACAAATTTCACTGACTAAACACCAAAAATTGCTCCCTCATATTACTCTACTCCAATAATTGCCGGCACAAACAACATTCATGGCAAGCCAAATTACTTCTAGGGACTGATGAGAACGTATGCTTGAGATTTAATAATTTTTATAATCATATCTACGGACCACGAATCACCCATTTAAATTTTATCCAAAAGAAGTTTTCGATGACCCGGATCTTTTTCAAAAGCCCTTAGTCTCATTGCTATGTAGCCTGAGGTATGAAATACATGTCATATTAGCTATACGTCAATATCTACGTCAATTGAGCCTATATGCAAACTGATAAGACAACTCATTGATGATAGCTCGGTCCTGGTCCTGCGTTATATGTATATAATGCAGTAGCTCGCACATCCATTTCACATGCTGTACTTTTTGATCCTTTTCTTTCACCGATACACAAAACAACACAGCTCAACGCTTCAACCACTGTTAACCATGCATCGGTAATTTGGTATGATTCAGTGGATGTTGCCAAAAGCTTCTTTAAGCCTCATTGGAAACGAGAACTTCTGAACTTGTGCACACATATCACATGCATTGACCTGGATCTTTCTCTCTCTCTCTCTCTCTCTCTCTCTCCCTCCCGCGCAATCCTCACCCCCACGATTTACTTAATTTTGTGTTATCTTCTTCTTGTGAAATTCATAGCTCACCCCTCTCAAAAATCAGCAAGAAATCAAAAGAAAATTAAAACTCACCCATTAGAAAGAACCCATCAATGGCTCCTAATCTTTTATCTTTAAGCAGTCCTAAGGGTGTCTTTCCATTTCTCCCCCAACAAAACAGATACTACAACAAGAAAGCCAAGACAAGTCTTCTTTACCTAAACAACCTCACTAATGTTTCATCACTAAACTCTAAAAACCTCCTCAAATGCTCATCCGTTTCAAATCTAAGCACTCCCCCGTTAGATGAAACCTTAGTTTTTGATCATCAAGAAGAAGAAGAAGAAGAAGAAGAAGAAGAAGAGGAGTTACATGAGATGTGGAAGGAAATTCAGGGTGGCAATGACTGGCAAGGACTATTAGACCCCATGAATCGCCATCTCCGAAAAGAAATCATTCGTTATGGCGAATTCTCACAAGCATGCTACGATTCTTTTGACTTTGATCCTCACTCCAAGTATTGTGGCACTTGCAAATATTCAGCAGCTAATTTCTTCAAAAGGCTTGATATGGCTGATTATGGCTACCAAATTAGCAGGTACCTATATGCGACCTCAAACATCAATCTTCCAAAATTTTTCCAAAAATCTAGGCTAAGCAGTGTGTGGAGCACTTATGCTAATTGGATGGGCTACATCGCCGTCACCACAGATGAAGAGGAGATCAAACGGTTGGGAAGAAGAGATATAGTGGTTGCATGGAGGGGCACGGTCACATATATTGAATGGATTTATGATCTTAAAGATATTCTCCATCCGGCAAATTTTAGTAATGACCCTTCTATCAAAATTGAGCTAGGGTTTCATGACTTGTACACCAAGAAAGAAAAGTCTTGTAACTATTGCACGTTTTCAGCTCGTGAGCAAGTGTTAGCTGAAATCAAGAGGCTTATTGAGTACTATGAAGGAGAAGAAATTAGCATTACATTCACAGGCCATAGCCTTGGAGCGGCTTTGGCAATAGTAAGTGCTTATGATGTGGCAGAGTTGGGATTAAACATCATAAACGATGGAGAATCATCAACAAGTACCAAGAAGATTCCGATCACCGTTTACTCTTTTTCCGGGCCTCGAGTGGGCAATCTCAAGTTCAAAGAACGGTGTGATGAGCTCGGAGTTAAAGTGCTACGAGTTGTTAATGTTCATGACAAAGTACCAACGGTTCCCGGAATTCTTGCAAATGAAAAGTTCCAATTTCAGAAGCACTTAGAAGAAGCTACAAAGTTTCCATGGAGCTATGCTCATGTTGGTGTTGAGTTAGCATTGGATCACACTAACAGTCCATTTTTGAAGAACACTAAAGATTTTGGGTGCGCCCACAATCTTGAAGCACTTCTACATTTGCTAGATGGGTATTGTGGAAAAGAAAAGCAGTTTTGTTTGGAGACCACAAAGAGAGATATTGCGTTGGTTAATAAAAGTTGTGATTTCTTGAAGAGCGAATATGAGGTGCCTCCCCACTGGCGTCAAGATGAAAACAAAGGGATGGTGAGAAATACTGATGGCAGGTGGGTTTTGCCAGAGAGGTCAAGGCTTGAGGCTCTTCCAGAAGATACAGCGCACCATCTTGAAAAAGTTCTCAAGAATAATGCTAATAATAATAATTCCAATTCTGATAATAATTCTTCTCGGTTAGAAGCAATTTGATTTGTTAATAGTTGCTGCGTATGGTATAATTAAGTAGCTTGTATGGTAGTTAAAGAGCTACCAGAAAACTTTCGTGTACTTTGTTGCCTTCTACATGCTTCATGAAAATTAATCGTCAGTTTTGAGAGCTCCTTTATTTAATTTTTTTTATGATTATTTTCTTTTTTTGGTTATGTTGATGCCAACAAATGACCTCAACAGCTGAATTTGTTTCAGGTGGAGAATTAGTACGAACCAAAGTTGAATATTGATCTGAACTTCAAATCTACAACCTGAAAACCATAGAAATCGGTCAGCGCTCGCCGGTGGGGGTTCCGGCAAGAACCCTCCGATGCTTAAGTTAGATTAAGAGTACATTAAATAGTTGACTGGAAGGTAAATAACTTAAGTAGAATAACACAAAAAAATAAGATGAAAAAATCATAAATGTTCTCTCCTTCTCTATAATGGAAGATTAATTTCCTTTTTTTTTATTATCCCCTCTCCATAGTGTCCATTGTTTTCTCTTATACCCGGAGACAGGCAGTTTTAATCCCCTTAAAAGTCGCCCATCTTCTCAAAATGGGTAGTTGGCTCACATGGAATAACTGAACCCAACAGGTTACAGAATATCCATCGCCCATGTCCCGAATTAATAACATACCCTTCAAATTTGAATTTTTGCTTCATTAGTTAGAAAAGATAAAATAGGTTCATATTTTAATTTTATATTTTCAGAAAAGGGCTCTTAGTAGCTAATATTTGGCATATCCTAATATGCTATTCGCCTATTCCTTAATATAAGGCAATATAGACAAGTTACTGGTGAGGCAAGCAGTAAGGTCCGGATTTTATGTGATTTGCTTGTAAAAATTTTAGAGTGTAAAAAGCTCTATTTGACTTCAGCTTCTCCCAGCTGAAATCTGGCATGTCCAATAATCATATATGATGGTCCAAGATAGTGATAATATTATTAGTTATGTGCATGACGAGACATGTATCAAACATGTCTTCTCATGTGATTAGTTAAAGCAGAGCTCAATGTTTAGCTGCCGTGGTAAAGAGCGGCCTTCTTAGATTTGATTTGAACCTTGTTAGTGTGTGCGAGTTAATAAAATATATTAATTAGTTAAAGTATGATGACGCTCTTCTACCAAACTTTAATTGGTGTGATTATGAGATATGAATTCAATATTGAGTTCTGTTCCTAACAAACTTTAATTTAGTGTGATTAGAGAATATGAATTTAATGCTAAACTGATCTATAATCAACTCTTCATAATTTTATGTTACACATGCATGTATAATAATATATGAGTAAAATTTATTTAATTTTATATTTTTATCCAATAATTACTAATTGTATCTTTTAAAAATTAAATTAAAAAATCAACTTAACACTAAATTTAAATCCGTAATTATGATAATTGTTGTCTTATATCTCTCTTTAATTTTTTTTTCCCCTTTTCCCTCTATTTTTGAAACATTAGGTCATTTTACCCTTTTTGGGTGGGAAAGAATAAACTTTTGCTTTCATTTCTTTGATTTGTTTTTTAGGAGTCTCGATCACGATGATGACGCTACATGCCTAGCATATGTGATCAACCTGTTGAGCAAAGAACATAAATATCGATCATAATATGTGGCCAAGCTTTTTATGTATTTCTTTTTCTCTTCTTTTTATTATTAAAAATAACAAATTAAACAATTACAATCTTTATTTTTGGCTTAAATGAAAAAAAATTATGAGAACTGAAATTTTTTCCGAGAAGTAATATTAAGTATCCTGATATATAAGTCTCAATTTAAATTCCAACTAATATAATATTTTTTATTAAATAATAATTAAATAATTTTACTAATTATGAGATTGAGACATATGATATTAAGAGTCTATAGTTATGACCCAACAAATCCTTAACATAATTGTTTTACCGAGTGCTTGACTAGGCCAACTCTAAACGATGTCCTTTTCAAGTTTGCCCATCAAGTACTTATTTGGTCAAAATTTTTGAGTAAAACAGAATTCCCCTTAATCATATTGTCACAATGATTACATTATATGTCATTCAATTATTGTTGTTAATAAAGTTAATTAACGATCAGATGAGAAAGTCAATCATTTAATTTTTAGCACATTACGTACGATTAATGCATGGACATATCACTTAATAATAATCTTTTTATCTCATTTTTGTAAGCTTATCATTGATATCCAAATAATTAAGACTGTTGCATTAAGTTTTGGGGTTTGAAAGATGATTACATAATGTTTTAAAGATTATTATATAATTTAAAAGTCGGTATGCATGTTTGTTCTGTGCCTTAATTCCACAATATACTAATAGATTTAGGGATGTAAATGGGGCAGGTTTGAAAGGATAGTAGTACGATAATTTATGCTATTATTTGTTAAGTCCTTTTGATACATATAGCTGCTAAATTTTTAGCAATACTATATGGTTATTAAATATTCGTATGGGTAACAGGTTGTGGAATTGGCTAATTCCTATCACATGCTTTCCAAGTTTTAGTGCACAGATTTCACATTGTTTATAATAATATAATTTGAAATTTTGAAAATTTTCAATTCGCAACCTTCTTTCATTAAAGCCTGTGGACCTGATTTCCACTCTTCTCATAAAAAAAAAGACAAAAATTTTCCCACTCTCACACGAAACTAATGGTGATGAAAATGTGCACAATTTGAAAAGCACAAGTGCGTCTTTACATGGAGAAATGACACCATGCTATGATGTCATTGATATAATTTAGCTTATTGTGATATTGTCGAAATGTTTTGACTATTAGAATTAATTTAGATAAATTTTTGTTCTTATTAATATAAAATATTTCTAATCTAATAAAAAATTTAAGTCATTTGCTAACAATATTGTATTTCATTTTGTACTATTATTGTAACATTGTTGATTTTTTTAAAGAGTGGTACAAAAGTTTGTTGAGGAGCATATTTTACGTAGACTAAGAATAATTATTAGGTTAATAATATAAGCTTTAGACAATCCTTACTCTTGAGTTAGCTTTCGAATACATGTAAGAATTATAAACTTCTATACATTATCAGAAATCAAACCCATGCATGAATAGGTTCAAATGATCAAAACAAAATAAAAAAAAATTCAATCAGTAAACAGTAAGAAAACTAACATGTTTAAAAATGATTAAATTTTATTTAAATCTTCTATTGTGTAAGAGAATTTATTAATAAGAAATAAAAAATTACACTTAATATGGGACATAATGAGCTTTACTATTCAAAATGTTCGTTCTAAACACACGAAATATTGAAATATGATACATAAGCCAAAAATTAATAATAATAAATGCAGTTGCTAGCTAGGTCAAGGTTAGGGAAGCCCTGCTTTAGACAGAAATTAATTTGGATGAGTTATACTTTAATTTTTTTATTCAGGAAATTAGATAGATAAATTATATTGCTTGTTTACAATTTTTTTTAACTTCTGTTTGTTTTGTAATTAACTAGTTTTTTTTTTTTTAGGCTAATGGGCTTATAATCTATTGGAAACTCATGTCCCCAATAACTTTGGACGCATTACTTGAACTCGACCTCCTTTGATAGGGGTATATTTAGCTCTCTGCTTTGAGGATAGAATAAATTTTCCTCTCATATTAAAGTGATGGTTGTTGTTTGGACTGTGTCATATCAGAATTATAAAAGAGAGTTCCAATTTTTCAAAATTAGAAGTCTAACTTTTTAGAGTTTAATAATTATTTGATATCAATTTTTTAGATTATAATATATTTTTATAAGTGTTCCAATTGAACAAAATTTTTGAATAGAGTAAGTTCTTCTTTATGAATAGATTGAAGTTGGACAACTATAAGTATTTAATAAACACTATATGCTATAGTTTAAAAATTATATTCATATAATTTTTTTTGTAATAAAAAATTTATTATATTTTTAATAATTTTATCAAAATTATTATTAAATTTTATATTTACTACATATTATTAATTTTTATTTTATAATTATAATATTTTTTTATAATAATTATACTTTAAAAATTATAACACCTCAATTTTAAAAATTACCCTAATTTAGTTACGCCCCACTGTAACCGGACACCAATTTCTCTGTCCTCTTGATTGATTATTGAATAATATCTATTTCTTTTTCCCCATTTATTGACCTTTCTGTGGCTGACACTGTAACTTCTGTCTCTTCCCTGAGTTTCCTTGGTGAGTTGTCAATTTTCAGTGCTCAACTTTGTTTCATTAAAGCCTGTGGACCTGATTTGCACTCTTCTAATAAAAAAGACAAAAATTTCCCTTCTGTCACACGAAACTTATGGTTGTGAAAATGTGCACAATTTGAAAAGCATGTCTATGGAGAAATGACACCATGTGTATGATGTTATTGATATGATTTTTTTTAAATATTAAAATTAAAATTCTACTAATATTTATGATCACGTAGTAATTAAGATTTTTCTTTATGATTATAATATGATTCGAACAACGACCCTCATTTAATAATAGAGGAAAATTTATTCTATCTCTAAAGTAGATAATCAAATAAATCTCTATTAGAAAGAATAAAAAGTCACGTCCCGATTATTATTGGGACTCGAACTCATGCACCTAAAATAGTTAAGTACATGAGTTGCCAATGGACTACGAGTGCATTGGCTATTGATATGATTCATCTTATTGTGATATTGTCTACATGTTTTGACTATTAGAATTAATTTACATAAATTTTATTGTAGCAAAATACAAATTTTTGTCCTTATTAATTTAAAGGGATATATTTATAATCTAACAAAAAATTTAAGTCATTTGCTAACAGTATTTTATTTCATTTTGTACTGTTATTTGTTGATTCTTTTTTGAATGAGTGGTTCAAAAGTTTGTTGAGGAGCATATTTTACATCAACTGAAAATAGTTATTAGGTTGATAATATAAGGTTTAGACTGAGTTAGTTTTCGAATACATGTAAGGATTTTAAACTTTTATACATTATCATAATCAAACTTATAGGCGTAGATTATTTTTTTGGTCACAAGAATTAAACAAAAAGATCAATCAGCACACAGTCAGAAAACTAACAACATATTTTGAAGCGAGTGGATTTTTTTAAATAAATGCTCTCCATTGTACAAGAGAATTTATTAATAAGAAATAAAAAACTACACCTAATACGGGACATAATTAGCTTTGCTATTCCAAAGTTTTGTTCTAAACAAACGAAAGTATTGAAATATGATACATAAGCTAAAATTAATAACAATAAATGCAGTTGCTAGCTAGGTCAAGGTTAGGCAAGTCGTGGTTTGGACAGAAATTAATTGGGAGTTATATGTTTCAATTTTTTGATTCAGGAAATTGGATAGATAAATTATATTGCTTGTTTACAATATTTTTTTTTTATTTCTATTTGTTTTGTGATTAACTAATTTTTTTCTCAAAATCTTTTACGGATTATAATTCAAGTAAGTTCACTTACAATTTCACCACAACCTATACCAATAAAGTTTTGAAAAGAATATCTCACATCAATTAAGAATAAATATTGAACTCATTAATAATATAAGGATCACCCTACATTACGTTTAACGTAACGTACATACACATAGAACAACAGTGCCCATTAATAAATCTCACTACCATTGTTGGGTGTGTGCTACCATAATATAAATTTGAGGGGACCATTGGACCTTGCTATGTTAGTGGCAGCTTCTGCAACCTAGCCTTGTCCAAATTTTTGAGATACCCCTTTTTCTTTGTTTCTTTTTTTTTTTTTTTTTTTTGAGTTAATGATTATTGAGCATAAATTGATGAGTGCATTGGCAGGCAAAATTCACATCACAAGTGGGAAAGGATATTAAAAGTTGTTGGCAAATTCTGTAGTGTAACACATTTACAATACACGACGCTTATCTATCAAACTCCTTACACGCACCCATTCACATCACAAGTGGAAAAGGATATTAAAAGTTGTTGGCAAATTCTGTAGTGTAGAACATTTACAATGCACGACGCTTATCTCTCAAACTCCTTGCACGCACCCATGTGACTTGAAAGCACGTGTCACAGTAGAAAACAATGAAACAAAATTACGTGGAGTACGTGACATAACCAGACACTCACTCAATTTGTCCCTCCTACGAGACAAGAGCTCCACCACTAACAGAGACCAAACAACAATTAAAAAATGGACACCCACAGCTACGTCATTTCAATGGCCGCACGCCTCTCTTTAACTTGCACAAATCCATCATTTATCCTTAGACTAATAACGAGGCTGCTTTCCTTTATTTAATTATATTAAAATATGATGGGGCTTAATTAAAAAAACTGGGGTTAATGATTTGCTATCCACCATCAATTATATATATTTTTTGAGTTGGGACCGTACGTTTGAACCTATCATCGATTTTTAAGTAGTAATGGCTGGTAGCTCTATTCTACGAGCGCTTTTTCAAGCTCTTAGTGGCGGTTGGAATTGCAATTGGTAGGAAAGTCGACTTTACAACTGCTGTTTCTTGTTTGCTCAACTCTAAAATCATATCTTTAAATTATTTATTCAATTATATAAAATTATAATTTATTTTTTAATTATTAAGTGATAATTTTCTTTTTTTTAAATATAATCAATAATAATAATACCTAGAGCACCTCCAATAATCAATGTTTTGCCAATGAAAAGGATGCACTGTTCAAAATTTTTTCTTAAAATGTGTACGCTTATTGACGATGATTGTGATACGGGGCTCGGGTAAAAACTTTCCATACGAACAGAAACAGATGTTTGAAGGATGTTTATTTGCATGGAATGAATCCCTTTATCAAAATTTGAAACAAAATCCTCTCCTATACTTACTGTGTATAGAATATAGAGATGTATAGTTTGTAAGCTGAAATTGGCCTCGAAGAAACTGACACAGCATGTCTAGGTAGGCACAAAGTGAGCCTTGCCCTCTAAAGTAAAAATTGTACCAAGAATTTAAGAATTAAAAATGGTATGAAAAGACATACAAATCATGATTAAACTAACTAAAGTGGCACTTGGAAAATCCTTGAGCATCAAGACTCAAGAGAAATGAGCTTTCGAACATCAGAGGTGCTGCTCCTGCCAACATGGCACCATGTATCTCCTTTTAAATATTAGTCAGAGAATACGTATATTTCTTTTAAGCACAGGATAGAGATCTCACTTCCTTTTAATTGTTTTATTCTTTGTTGGGTATTTGTTTATTCTCTGAATTATTATCATGATTATGTTTGTTAATTAGATAATTGGCCACTATTTAATTATCAACCTAATCTCATCAATTAGAAGATTCATCGTATGAAAATTTTAATGTTTGTGACAAATAGCATCATGCATATTGTGTTATGAGAATAAGCAATCTAATTTAAATGAATCATCGTGTCGTTTGTTGATTAGGATTTGGGTCTCTGGTTTTTTTGTCGTCAATTGATTAAATCTATGATCGTATCTAGGGTTGTCTTTTGATTAGGAAATAACTAATACGTCGGTTGCTCATTAGTTAAGGAGAGATTGGCTATTAGAGTGTCTCGATGGTATAGCAGTCTATTCATAAGCAATAATGATTTATATTTAGATCAATGATCAGTAGTCGAATCAAGCTGAGTTAATTCCTTCAACCAGAGCTTTTTCCAATTTTAATTACAATTTTAATTTGCACTCTCGTTATTTTTAATTAGATTTTGAATTTTGTCAACAATCCCATATTTTACATTTTATATTTTGAAAGGATTTAAATAATTACCAATCTCTGTGGACACGACCCTGCTCAATCACTATACACAAATTTATTAGAGTAGGTATTTATTTTTGCTGGCTTCGACAACCATCAATTAGAGATGGTACAATGTGGGCGTGCTATATAAGAATTAATGTAAACTAATTACAGTAATTATCTTATTGTAAATATCAGTTATAAATCTCATGTAATATGAGTTGTAATCTGAGTATTAGTTTCATGTAATTAAAAAAAAAAAAAAAACTCTGCTTTTAAGCTTCCTTTGGCACATGAACAAATGGCTAAATTGTTGAGCTGCAATCTCCAAAATATCTTCTCACTATCTATCTTAAAGGCAATTAAATATTAGATTTATTGGTCAATTTGGGTTTGCATTTTCTTTATTTTACGTGGTTTGAGAAACCCCGTGACCAATTACCGAATTTTTAATTCAAGGATAAGTGGAGTTCTCCTATTTATTTTTCAGCACTTCTACGTATTGTACTCATTTTCCTTATATTAATAAATCTCGATTATCCGGGGCCTTTTAATCAAAAAAGAAAATTAACCCTATTGTTTGTCCAAATGCTTGCCTCAAAGCTTCCTCTATCAAGATTTGAACTTTTCACTTTTTTTCACCTTTAATGACATTCTCTCAAGAGTGCCTTTGGGTTAAAAAAAATATGGAGGGATTGGCTACGGATAATTCGGGTATCTTGTACCGGGGCTGTTTTTCAGGACTTCAAAGGATTCTACAGATAGCTATGGATAAGGCCCAAAGGGTAACCCAATTGAATATTGGAGCTTTCTTGTTCTAATTTTTTTTTTTTTAATTGGGCTTGTCCGAGAGCATTGTGAATCTTGAAGCTATGCAGATCTTGGATGCACTTTCAAGTATTTTTCAATATACAAATTATTTCCCACACCAAATTGCCAACTTTAGTGGAATGGTTTAATAATATTTAACATTGTGGGTGTTAATTAGATTAAAACCCTTGTGCTGGTAAAAAGTTCTAGAATTAAAGCTCCACTTACGTGAGTCATTGATTAGGAATGATGGGTCAATTTAGTTACCGCCCTGCTATAATTAAAAAAACTAGTAAATAAAAAAAAAAAAAATCTTTGACATCGAACAGTACATAATAAAATGAGCTAATAGTAAATATTATTAAAAAAGTATTCTGTGAACAATTATAACTTGGTGTGTTATTGAAAGTTATTCAAGGTTAATTATCTCATAAAAATTTCCCTTGTTTTCTTTTGTTCTGTGTGTAAATCATGGGTGGGTTTGTTTTTAGTTTAGGCGTATACTGCAAAGTCAAGCCAGCCACATCGCTTTGAAATATAAGCCAATCCAACCAACTAAATCGAAGCTTTTTATTTTATTTATTTATTTTGATCAATCTACATGAATGCAATTCATTGACTAATTTTTGGAAGCCTGCACAGTATTTTCACCTCGCTAAGAGCCTACATATTGAAATACTGTGTGCTTAAGAGGCATCACCCGATCACTTTGGATGCAGACATGCAGTGTCTGGCTTCAAGCATTTATTTTCACTAGACGCACATTGCCAATTAAAAGGTTAAAAAACTGAAGCTGTTAACCACTTTTGGAACAAGTTGCGGACAATTTTTGCCTCGTTACTGAAATCAAAGGTTCGATTTTTTACTTTTGTATAGTAAGAGTTAATTTTCTCTTTTTTGCATGTAGGTATTTTAAATTAGATTTCAATAATGACGCATAAGGTGTGTCTCGATAAATTTTTATGTTGCATCAATAGAATGTAATATATATATATATATATATATATATAGAAAGAGAGAGAAAGAGAGAGAATTTAGGAGTTGGTAAACTGATCTCTACTTCAATGCAACTTAATCTAATTTTAATAGGGTGAGTGGATTGTTATGGATTAAAGAGGTTAATTTTTCTAACTCAATTAATAATTAGGTTGGGTTAGATTAATTATGATGAACTTGTCTAATCTAACCCAATCCACATGGACGGTGATGATAAAAAGAAAATATTAATCTTCAATTGCAAAATCCAAACAGCGTAAACGGTTAAACTAATTTTTAACTTCTTTTTATTTATTCTTGATTATTTTTCAAATCTAATTTCAAAACTAAAACCACTATCTCAAATCTCAATTCTAACTCAAAATAAGGTATTTCTCTCATTTATTTATTCTTAATTATTTTTTATCATACTTTTAACTTGTAATATTAAATTTACTTATTTATTTTCACAAAACATGTATGTCTAGAAGCTCACTGTTAAAATATTCATAATCTTAAGATAGTTGGTTTTTTATTTTTATTTTTTATTGAACACTAGGCAGTGAATGAAACTTTCATGTTATATTATATTTGTGTTTGACTTTAATAAGTTTCATATCTTTTTCTTTACATAATTTTAATTTTTTTATTTGACCTTTAACTTAATGATTTAAGGGTTAAATTGATTTGGATTGAACACATTTACTTAGGCTGGATTAATTTTATCTCAACTCATTCAAAAGTGGGTTGGATAGGATTCCAACAAATCATATCCAACCCAACTATTCATTGCTTTAATTGGCACAAACCATAATGTATGAAGATGTAGGTAGCATTTATTTATTTATTTATTTTTTGTGTGAAATTTCAATATGTCTAAATTATACTAATGTTTGAATGACTTTTTTTTTAATATATGTGTATAAACAACATCTTATTTTTTTTTATAAATAAAAAAATCCTAAATATGACTATTTGACATTTATGTATTTATAAGTCAAAACAGATAATGGTTCAAGTTTTATAATTTAGTAAATAAGTACATTTAATAACAACATTATTAAGATATGCTATTTATTTCTTATTCAGACTTGTATTTATATAAAAATAAAAAAAAATTATTTTTTTGTTCGATTGTAATTGTCTAAAAATTAGATGTAAGTTAAAAAAAAAGGTATATTTAAAAAAAAATTTAGATTTCAAATGTTCAACAAATAAGTTCGGATGGCTCATGGCCGGAATGTTAATTTTGATTTTCAATTTTCAAGGGCGATTTTGTCTTTCTCAAAACAGTCTATTCCCAAAAAAAAGAAAAAAGAAAAAAAGAAAGATTTATGATACAAAACAAAAAATGGTAGGTTTGACTGTGACATCCAAAGTTTTTGGAAATTATATAAATATTTTTGACGTACTGAGTTTTTGTCTGCAAGTCTCCATCTCATCAAATTAATAAATTCCTAATAAAATTACTCACTTTGTTTATTTGTACCAACATAGTGCTAAATAAATCTAATGGCATCGTTAAGATGGGGTTAATTTTGTAATATATAGTGGCTCTTGTAATTATTTTAGAATAAAAATAAAATAAAATAAAATAATATTATGTATTGTGATTTGTGTGACTTGCTTTGTTCCATAATTTGTAGCAATTTTAAGAAGAGCAACCGTAGCCGTAAGTTCAGCATCTTGTCCTTTTCATAAACCTGACTATGGGGCCCGTTCGCCCTTCTGTCATCTCGATGGCGGATCCGACCCGATCCTTTTATTTATTCTTTTACTTTTTTTTCTCTCATAATGAAAAAGTGTCTTTTTTTCTTTTTAATAGAATCATTAAAAAATTGGGTTTCTTTTCTAAACATTCTATTAGATATAAAGCTGTCAAATTGGTTGGCCATCTCGAATCTATGATTGGCTTGTTTGTAAACTAAAAATTTATTCTTAATTTATGAGACGTGGTTTAATTTGGCTTTGCCATCAATTTAGGTGGGTGTCAATCTTCAATTTGTTAAGTTGTTCGCATTTTTATATTGTGAAATCTCACTGAGATAGTTTAGAAAGCTAACTATTAGTTTTGATGTATTAAAGACTTTCTTGAATTGAGGATACGAAGGAATTTTAAAATAAGATAAATAACTTAGGAAAAATTATTATAAGGAGATAACGGATATGCATAATTATTTATTATAAAATTAATTACAGATAATAAATAAGTAAATACCATTTTCAGTCAAAGAGCAAAAGATAAATAAAAAGATGATGCATAACATAGAGTAGAGGATTATTTTTTAAAATTAAAAGATATATAATTACAATTAATTGTGCAACATGGGAATTGGATTCCTCATCTAAATCATGGATTTTTTTTTTTTATATATATAAAAAAGTATCAAGACAATAGCATAAAAAAGGTCAAATTTGTGGGGTACTCAAAATCTGCATTCCAAAAGATATAATTATACAATTGAAAATATTAAATATTAGCAGGTGTAATTTCTAAGTAATAACAAAAATTTTTGAATGGTTAAATAATAATATTTTTAAGATTCCCTTTTTATTTTAAAATTATTTCGATTTTAGAACAAAAAAATAACAACAAAAACTAGCTCCCAGCCGCCGACCATTGCGCGTGTCACGCATTGCAATACTAGGTTGCTGTTGACCGCCACCAACCCGAACAATGCCCGGCCCCCACGCAGATTTCGTCAAGCTTGTCACGCCAATCTAAGAGCGTGTGCCACACTTTCTCACAGTTTCAAATTATTGATAATAAAAATACAAGAAAAAAGGGACAACACCACTCTTGTGTTTTTGACAAAATAAGTATTTAAAGAAATAATTACAAGAATTCTTTTATGAGACTTGAAAGTCAAAATCTTTCTTTTATGTAAAGAAATTATTCTAGACTCAAAATTTATTAAAAAAGAAGGTCTATATATGTCAAGAAAGGATTTTTGTGACATTTTTAAAAAACAAAAAATTATCATTATTATTCATGAAATTAAAGGGCTAACTACTGTGGAACTCATAGTCTCTTAAACGTAGTTTGTCACGTGCGATGTTGTATAACATAAAATTTGTCAGCCCTCTACTTATAATATTGAGATATAATATTTGTACATAAAAATAATGTATCAAATTGTAATGTTAAAATAATGTGTTAAAATAATTACTTATTTAGCGAATGCTAAGTAACAACTAATTGGGTCACCATTGTTTTATCTATTCTATGATTATAAACCGAAAGTGTTAACAATCACGAGTTAAATCTAATGGTGTTATGACGCTAGCTCTAAATTGAGATTAGGGGTGGGCACTTAGCGGTTTGGTTCGGTTCAGATCTCGAACCGAACCAAATTGAAACCAAATGGTTCATGAAAATATGAACCAAACTATAGAATCGAACCGAACCGAACCGAACCGAACCAAATTAATTCAGTTTGGTTTAGTTTGGTTCGACAGTTTGGTTTGGTTTGGTTCGGTTTCAACCTATATATTTATTATTTAATAAAAATAATATAACAGTAATACACTATTACTATAATAATAAATCAATAATCCTTAGTCTATAAATCCGTAAATAATAAACATCATAAAATAAAATCGAACAATAATTAAAAAATCTACTACATACTACAAAATAAACTTCAATCCATAAATAATAAGCATCATAAAATAAAATCTAACAATAATTAAAAAATCTACTACATATTACAAAATAAACTTCAAACATCTATAGTTCCATAGCCAATTAATACTCTTTTAAATAGAAATTTATAAATAATAACCAATATAATAAATTAAAATAATAAACTTCAACAATAAAATAAAGTGTATGCTATAATATATATATATATATTCATATATTAGTTAAAAAATAAAAATAAAAAATATAAATTCTGAATTATTTTTTAATTTTTATTTTAATTTTTTCTTGAACCATTTGGTTCGGTAATTTGGTTCGATTTTGAACCGAACCAAATGCCCACCCCTAATTGAGATGCTCCAATTTAGCTAGAAATATTAGAAGGAAAAAAGAAAATGAATCCTCGATTACATCAATTTATTTATTTATTTTTTCCCTCGAGAGAAAAAGAGTAGAGAGAGTGGTGGAGTGAGTCAGTAGAGGGAGAGACTTGGAAGGAAATAGGAATTGGCTTTGAAGTTTGAAGTTTGAAGTTTGAAGCTTGAAGCTTGAAGCTCGCCAAAATACCGAAAAAACCCGATTGCTTTCTTCTCTCGTTCTAGAAGTAAAATACCAAAAGTAGTCAAAGAAAAATTCGTCAGAAACCAAAGAAGAAGAAGAAGAAGAAGAAGCAACAACTGCGAACGCGAACACAAACTCTGACCACAAGTGCTGCAGCAACAACGAAAATGTCCATCGCCAGTTGCTTCTTTGCCTCCGCGTCTCTCTCCACAATCTCTAACAACAACACCCCAGAACTCAATCTCAACCGTCCATCTCCTCTCCCCCTCCGCCTCTCCGTCACGTCACCACCCTCCTTCTCCTCCTCCTCCTACTCCACCACCACCCCTCTCTCCCTCCACCTCCACCACCGCCGACTACCCACCTCCCCTTTCCTCGCCTTCTCCACCCCCACCTCCTCCGGCGGCGGCGGTGGCGACAACGACGACTACAACAACAATGGCGGTAGTGGTGGTGGTGGTGGAAATAACAATGGTGGTGATGGCGATGGTGAGAATGCGGGTGAGAGGAACAGGGAGGAGGCGTTGATGGTGTTGGCGGAGGCGAAGAGGTCGATGGAGAGTCTGCCGAAGGACTTGGCGGCCGCGATCAAGGACGGGAGGATTCCTGGCGCGGTGTTGTCGAGGTACTTTGAGCTTGAGAAGTCGGGTTTGTTCAAATGGCTGATGCAGTTTGGTGGGTTCAAGGAAAGGTTATTGGCTGATGATCTTTTCTTGGCTAAGGTCCTCTTTGAATGCGGCGTTGGTGTCTTCACCAAGGTTTGTTTTATTCTTCTTCTTCATTTGGATCACTTTGATGGAGGAAAAGTGTTTGTTTAATTTATTGGTAAAAGGGGTACAAAATTGAAAAATTTTGTTTGAATCGGTGAAGCGGATATGTTCATGATGATTGCTGTCTATAGGGATCATATGGATCAAATCAAATTTCAACCCCCAATTGAGACTTAACTATGTAGTGAGTAGTATTAATAAGAATTGTGTGACGGTTGCTGCAGCTTACTGGATTCTGGGCGTAATTATGCATTGTTTGAGCAAATTATTTTGAACTGCAGATCTATGAAAATGCCCCAGTAAAGAACTGTTGTCTTCACTCATTATGATATGCAGTTATGCCAAAGTAGAAATTCATTGTTTTGCTGGATAGCAATAATGCTTTATAATACACCACTTCATATGTTTTGCCATTTCTCACTTTGTGTGTTGCTCTGAATTTCTGTAGTTTAGTTAGGCCTACAACATTAAATTTCAACAAGGGTAACGCTTTTTTCTTTATCTTTCAATTGTCCAGACAGCTGCAGAGTATGATCGGCGCAGGGAAAACTTTTTTAAGGAGCTTGAAATTGTTTTTGCGGATGTGGTATGGTTCTTTCAATTTGCTATCAATTCTTATTGATTTTTCAGATTCAATGATTTCTTTTGCTGTGAGGTTATATTAAATCAGCACTAAATATGAGGGGATATAGATTTTTTTTTCCTTCAAAAATATTGCATGTTCTTGTGCAAATGGGTTGCCTTATTGGGGAAATAAAGCTATTTTTCCTCAGTGATTGCAACTACAATTAACTTGAGCCAAACATAAGGCATATGGTTATATTCTAAAATACTTATACAATCTTCGTGAGATCTTTAAATGTTGAGTATGTGCATATTTTTATATCTAAATTTATGAACCAAGTAGTTGTTTTATTCATAAACTGAAAAATATGTTTGATGGTTCGTGTATTATGCATTAAGTATGTGTAATCTCTATAATTTAAGTTATCATTTTTTTTTTCTCTTAGGTAATGGCCATAATTGCAGATTTCATGCTTGTTTATCTTCCTGCTCCTACTGTCGCTCTCCGATCATCTTTTGCAGTCCATGCTGGTCCTATATCCAAGTTCTTCTACAACTGCCCAGATAATGCTTTCCAGGTTCAGTTTTGTCCAAATTTTGCAAAATTATTTCTGGGATTATAAAGCAAGAGACTTAGCTGTTTTTTAACCTCTTTATGCAGGTGGCACTCTCTGGAACTTCTTATTCATTGTTGCAGAGGTTAGGTGCCATAGCGGTAAGAAATTTCTTATGTTGAATATATTTTGTTAGGCATTCTCAAATTTATTCTGAAAAGTATACTTTATATTTTATATTATCTGTGTCTTATGCAGCGGAACGGGGCAAAGCTTTTTGCAGTTGGCACCACTTCGTCGCTGGTAAGTTAGTTTTTTCTTAGGAGGTTCTTTGCTTTAAGCACCAGTGTCTCTGTCTTTAGATTGTTTTGTATCTGCATATGGCAGCATTGTTGTATCACTCTGTTTTTTGGCATGAGGTCTTAATGTACTAAAAGTTGTTGAGATCTTATCATGCATTCCTCCTTGTGTATCTCCGTGTACACACACACTCAAACTCTTTTGTTTATAAGGATGAAATCATTATATATTCACCAAAGACATGATAGAATTGGACTGGGTCATACATCTTTCTTTGGGTTGTCCCATCACAAAACATCAAAATGGTTTGGTTGGCCTTATGGATTTCAAAGTCCCGGGTTAGTGTTTATTGCTTTTGCCTAAGCACTTAGATACCTTCGCTTCTTCTGGTGCGTTGCCAATAGCAAGTGTCTATAAAATGCTGTGGTTTTGCTCTAAGTTGAAATATTTTCATGTGTTATAGAAGTCATCTTGGGGATCTATCTTGTCCATCTTGGCTATAATGATTTCATTCATAAAATTCATGTATTTATTTCTTCTATTGTTTGAGAATTTGAACTTGTGGAGCTCTTAAAGTTCTTGATGGCCATTAGCTTGTTATGCCAGAGATTTTCTCTTTCTTAAATGTGGTCAATTAAATCTGAAATATGGATATGCTTGCATCTAATGCAATTTAATTTTTCAAAGGTTGGGACAGCTGTGACAAATGCCTTAATCAATGCACGAAAGGCTGTGGACAAGTCTTCCGAAGGTGAAGTTGAAAATGTGCCCATACTTTCAACCAGTGTTGCTTATGGTGTCTATATGGCAGTTTCTAGCAACCTCAGGTATGGGTTTCTGACGACCATCACTTTGTTCAAACCCTGGTTTGCTATCATTGGCCTACGTCTGAAGCCTACTTTTGATGTTCACAACACACTATGTCTATTTATCTAATCTTGTTAAAACAATATGAAGTCTAAATCCCTTTTTCTGCTTATTTTATTGTATTTTTTTGATAAGTAGTTGGTATGCTGCCGAGTTATCTATTGGTATATTGTGGAGTATTTAGATATATATATTTTTGTTCAATGACTGTTCATGTTCTTCTGCTTTGGGCTAAGCTATATTTTTTGGTAATAATTTGCTTGCAACAAATTCAACCTCTACATATTGATGCTTTATGTGGATATTTAATTATAGATTCTAGCAAATAGACTAGGTTGTCATTTATTTATTATTATTATTATTATTATTTTCATGAATGGAAATCAAACTTCCTCTGCACTCCACGAGGTTTTACCAGTTGCACCTACGAGCACTCACAAAAATGTGAAGTTGGCACAGAACTGAGGTGCTAATAATATGAATGAGTACAACTTCCTAGTGTAAATATAGACATAATATTGGTTTAAGAGACCTTGATGGTTACATTCTTACTTGAAACTACCTGCATCTACTACGGGGCTGGAGTTGGACCTTCATGGTTAAATGTCTAAGTGGAAGAGATTTGAAATGGTATATGTCTATGAGAAATGAATTTGACATATTACAGAAGTGCATGGTGAACATGGGATGCCTACTCATTCCTATAAGATATGGAAATCTTTCCCAATGGATGTTCCTTTGTCTTTTGATATATTCTTGTTGAAGGTAACTCTGCATGGGAGTATTTTAGTTTCGACACATTTGTGTTTCACAGGTACCAAGTACTGGCTGGTGTTATAGAACAGCGAGTTTTGGAGCCTTTACTGCACCAGCACAAGCTCATTCTCAGTGCAATTTGCTTTGCCGTCCGAACAGGCAACACATACTTGGGTTCATTGTTGTACGATTCTGATTTTTTTCTTCCCAAATTTCAATGCTAAGGGTAACCTTATTACTCCAAATAAACTCATTATGAGTTTTAATTTGCTTTGGCAGGTGGGTGGACTATGCTCGTTTAATAGGAATTCAGAAGGCTCATGAGGATGAGAAGGTTTTGTCTGGGTAATATACATTTTGAAGTCTGAAGCTATTTTCAGTTATATAAGTAGGTATAAGTTATCGATTCATGATAAGTTTTATACATGTGGGGAATTTGAAAGTAGTCATGATAAAACTGTCTTTGTAATTCTTTTTGCCAATCAGCCGACATTTTCTTGAAGTCGATTTATCTTTCATGTAATTCCATGATTTTCTACTTTCCCCCAATTCGTTTCTACAGATTTCCTGAATTAGGCATTTTCCTGAAACTTTTCTGCACCTGAAAAACATCTGATGCTTCTATTAAGTGGCAATAATAATGATGAAAGGTTTCTGATAGAATGTGTTTGGCGCCTGCCTTTTTTAAGCTGTTTATACTTGGTGCTTCATGATATATGATATATGTCACTGGTGCAAGGGCAAGTTAACTCTTGTGGTTGCTGAGCACAGCACAGAGCCAAAAATAATGTGGTTGAGTCACGCTTTATTGCTGCAGAGGTAGAAAGTAGTCAGAGTTGTATGAGAGTTCGAACAAATCGAATTCATTCTTCCAGATGCATAAAAAATCACCAAGATCTTTTGGAGACAAAAATAGAAACAAATAGTTGAAGGTCGCATGTAGATATTTCTATACATGCAGCAATGAACATCAAAATTTTGAATCAAATTTAGGAAATGATTTCATCTTTTGTACACTTCCTTAGCTTGATATCAGTAACATTCATGTCAAGCATCTTCTCAACGTCGCGGCATTCAGTTTTCCCCATCTGGAAGATGCATGAAGTACAGACATCATTTCATATTCTATAGTTTTGTCAATTATATGAATGCTGATGATAATAAGATGGTATGGAGTAGGGAACTCACCCTCTTGTGTTCAGTTGCTGGAGAAAATACATGAATTGTGTTGATGGAATCTGCAGAAATATTGCCACTGTTTGAACAAGGTGGCAGATTTCGCGGTAATGCGCGGAGATAAGTTGTAGCAATTTTATTTTCTGTTGAATTCTCTGCAGAATGAAAGAAGAAAACATGGGGTGCTTCACATGAGTTTCTGGTGATGCCCCGAGTATTGAACATGTAAAGTGGTTGCCTGTCGCTCCTCCGCCATGGCCTGAATGTCTCGAGGTTTCATTACAAAATTTCTAGAGAAAATACTTTCATATATATGTATTGTGTAGCCCCAGGAGATGGAGAAAGACCAATTTCTTTGCATGTCATAGCAGATAGTTTGTTGTAGGAGACGTGAATGGTCAAGTTTTGCCGCCTTCATCAGATGGTTTATGGACTTAGAGCGACTCATTGAGGGAAAGATTGGATTTATGACGTCAAGGTGGTGGAGCGAGAGGACCGGTATCTGAGGAAGAGCTGATAGGAGACCAGATATGTCAGTGTGTAGATCAATCTGCATTCTCCGATACAATGAGGATACAAAGAAGCCCTTTTAGAATTTGAGCACTTACTAAAATTAAGAATCTTCGAAGCATGATGACAAGTTACCTGGTGAAAGCCCTTCTCAAGCGTTAGGGTGACTCCCAAATCTGCAAAGCAAGAATATAACATGAGGTCACTGGCATACAAATTCTGATATTTCTCAACACACTTGTCAAACTTCACAGCCAGTGCTTCTACAAGAGGATAGCTCAAAGCATAGCCAGCTCCACCAAATGCCATATTAAAAGAAGCATAAAAATTTGAAGAAACACACTCAGAATTTGTCCCAAGGTAAAGATATCGAGTGTGGTCATGTTTTGCAAGAACCTCAACCAAGTTATCTACAAAGAGAATAGTGTCATCATCAGCCATTACATACCATCTCACATCTTCATCTCCCTCTCTAAACGTCTCCAAAATTGTTCGAAACACTCGAACTTGAAATGAGTTCTTAATCTTTTCGTATGATTTTAAACGGGTGATGTTTTCGTTTACTCGAAATGGCGGAGAGGATGGAGGCCATGGTAAGAACTCTCTACTGGGAAATCTTTCTAAAAAGAGATAACCCCTTGTTACGTTTGGTCGCCACCATGCTTCAACGTATGCCTTTCTGTATTTCCAGCCATTTACGGTACCCGCAATCCCGAACACAATGTGGTTGATATTTGTAGGGGAAGTAACATTACTTGATGAAACTGGCCATATTACTTTGAAGCGTGGAGAGAAATTGGTAATAGAGTGATTGTAAATTTGGTTAAACAAGAGTGTGTAGAACAAAAAGAGAACTAACCCTGAAATAGCTAGAGATTTACACAGTTTCTAAAGATAAATTTTGAAAACTTTGCTTCATTTTCCTAACTTTGATTGCATTCTTTGAAGACATTTCACAAATGAAACAAAAACTTGAAAGAAATTGAAAATGGGGATGATCCCTTGTGACAATTACGTTTAATTTTTTTTTTTTTTAATTATTGGGGCATGGTTCTTGTTTCCTTAAGTTTGCTAATGCATGTGATCTTATTGGCCTTTCTAATTCTCTAAAACAAGTTTATGAAATGGGGCTTAAGCATTAAGTTCGTGAGTTGGAGTGATTATCTAACGGCTACCTAAAATTTTAAGTCAGATTTTTGGGAAAAAGTTCTCAAAACATTTTACATGCCAGCCAGCTACTAGTACTTTATGTTCTCGGGAACTAAACAAACTTTTTACGACGGTCATAGTGTTTATGAACTTTTATATGATTTTATAATTTTTCCCCTTTTTTGGGCATCTATGATATAGCATAGAATGAATATAGGATCAATCGTAGCTAGTACGTTAGATAATTCTACTAGATAATAATTTAGTTTATTTGTCTTTTTTAAAAATTTCATTATACTCACAATTATATGAAAGATTTATAAGCTTCATTCCCCCCCTTTTTTTTTTATTGGTGACTCGAAGTTGGGCTAAAATTATGAGTTGATTTGTAGTAACATAACATTAACTTTTTTTACTAATATATGATTTGTTATATCAAACCTGTTGTATACTACAACTGTTGCTTTCAAATATTAGATCTACAACAGATAGTTATACTAATCGAATTTAATGGTTAAGAATCGTTGACTATACAACGATTCTGCAACATAAATGAATATATGATAATAAAAAAGTTCAAAAAAAACTTAATGAAGAAACAAACTTTCATAATATTAAAAGAAAAGAAGCAAATTTTTGTTACTGTACATGCTCTTCTGTTGTCATTCGAACTCATTTAATCTAATGACAACTCAAGTCTCTCCCCACTCATATGAAGGGGACCTGAATAAGATTTTACCAACTAAATTACTAATACCAACGGCTCACTTTTGGGTTAAATATATTCAATTTTTGAAAAAAAAAAACTTGAAAGTGATTATTTTCACAAATTTGGTATTAGGAATCTTTCATTTTTCTAGTCTTTTTGTTATTTACTTATCACGATTTTTTTTTTTTTTGGGCTTAGGTAGGAGCTGAAATTAGGAAGGAATTGATCGATAGCTTAGGTAGGAATTGAAATTAGGAAAGAATTTGTTGATGCAGAAATCTGGTCGTCGTAAGGTTGACCAAGTTGTCTCGTCAACGCTTATGCTAACTCTGGTTGGTGCCCAACACTGCTAGTTCCTTCTCCAATTAAGTATATCCGGTTGCTTCAATCAACCTCTCTCCTTCTTAGTAACCTGCACTCACAAAAACAGATCAGGGGTGCCAATGGTTTTTCTGACGAAAACCCTCAGCTACTTAAATCAGTATGGAGGGTTTTGGGAAAAACGATGGATTTTAGATCAATGCAAAATAGTGGTTGTTAAGTGAAAGACAAGCTTTTTGAAGGTTTTCTTATGGAAACGATTTCTAAATTGAAATGATGGAGTTTCCCCTCTTTTTCTTTCTACCCCCTTCTTTGTCTTTTGTTAGGTTTTATAGGCAGTCGCTTGTTGCGTCTAGAATGTTCTTCCACGTCCGCCATATTTAGGTGATCGTGGATCCCCATAACTGCGAAAACTGTGTGTTGGTTATCGTGCCTCCCCAAGCAGTTTGGGACGTGGCGAAACGTTGCGTTAATGTGCGGTCGCACCCACCTTTTAAGTAACGGCTCTTTGGTCGGCCTTCAGCTGTGCCCGCAAAGTAGTTGCGGTATATCTGCTCATAATCCATGAGGTTGAGGAGATTAACGAAAACACACGTGGCTTGTATTCTTTTTTATTACCCAAACAGAATTAATTAATATGTATTGTTTTAAAGGATAAAATGATCTCTCATTTTATGTTTCTTTTTTCAACATTATGTAACTGTGAATTTCAGTCCGCCTCTATTATTTATAGAGAAACTTCAAGGGGCATCAAAATTTATTGTAATTAAGTCGAACCAAACATTAATTACAAAAAGACAAAAAATACAGTGTTAAAATTTTATTTTTGCCTCATTGGGATGTAATGCATCTATGAAAAGATATAAAATAAACACACTTCGATGAAATTGATCAAAAAAGTATAATGCTTTTTCCCAAAAATATTCATTTTATCAGTTTCCATTTTATAAAATTGCGAATATATGCACGAGATATTGATCATGAAACTAATGAATTATGTGCATAAGTTCTTTTTTTCTTTGTACACATGAAGTAGACAATCAATCATACAAATAATTTAAGATTAAAGACCTTAATCTTCAATGGAGCAGATAGAGTTAACTAATCCCCTAGTATTATTGTTACTTATTCACCGTTACAACTCCTACGTATCCAATAATTCTCCTTCATGCCCTTCATCTTAGCATCATATTACATTTAAGCCAACATTTCACCTTTCATGCAGGCTCTTAGCTCAACATCTACAGTGTCCTCACCAGCTACATATTTAACATCACAGCATTCAATTCTTCCTGCCTGAAAAAAAAAAAAGAAAAAAAATCAAAAGATTAATAATGTTAGGGATCCAAGTATTTAATTCTCAGTTGATATGACAATTTATTTATAAGTATCACATTAAGTTCGTTATTAATATGCAATACGATGGAAAAATTATTCATAAGTTATCATATCAGTTTTGATTCAAACATTGAAATCTATAATTGTTTGAATTGGCTTAGTAGAAAAATACCTCCTTGCTTCCAGTTGATGGCGAAAAAACTTGAATCTTGTGGATTGGATTAGCCGAATGATTGCCATTTGGTAAACAAATTGGCAAGTTACCTGGTGAACTTCGGGTGTAGTTAGTAACAACAACTTGGCATCGTCCAATGTTATTACTCTCAATAACAGATTCTAAGAAAAATATATGAGGAGCTTCACAAGGATTATTAGACAGCAACCGAGTGTTGAACATGAAGAATGGGGGCCTGCTCTTTTGCCACGGCCGGAACGTCTCGAGGGGTCTCCTCAGAAAGCTTCGAGGGAAAATACTTTGATAGATATGTGCTGAGTAGCCCCATGAGATTGAGAGTGTCCAGTTGCTTTGGCGGTGGTAGCATATTGTTTGTTGCAATAGACGTGATTGGTCAAATTTTGCTGGTTTCATCAGATGGTTTATGGATTCGGATCTGTTCTTTGAGGGAAAGATCGGATCTATGGAGTCGAAATGGTGAAGGCTGATTAATGGAGAGCTTGGATGAGATGATAAGAGGCCTGACATGTCACCTCGTAGATCAATCTGCATGTTCCAATGGCACTTTTCAAGCATTCCAACATTTTTCAATCAGCAGAATTATGCTTTGAGTCCGTAATTTTTTTTAAAATTATTTGTTACATCACTAACGTCATAATTTTAATGCTCAAACATTTGTGATTTTATAACATTCGAAACCTCTCTTATCTTCTGACAAATATATCAGATTAGATTGATAACAAAAAAGGTACTCGTAAAGCTTAGGATTTTATTCAAAAGTTAAGGATTTGCTCAAACCTTATAGATTTAACTCAATATTCTCAGCGGATGTGAGATAATGTCTCTAGTAAAAGAACCTAAAGTGTTGGTATGTGTGGGAAAAAAAATAAGAAACGGTAGGGACCTAACTATTATTCCGTTTTCATCTCAAGTGAGATGGCAATCTTCCTATAATTCGGTTTTTACTTAATATATTTCCCTCCAAAAGTGAGAATATATAGCAATACAGTTGACACTTCGTACTATTATTAATTACATAATTCATTGAATTAAGTGCAACTAATTACCTGGTGAATTCCCTTTTCGATTTTGAGATCAACGCCTAAATCAGCCGAGCATGATTGTGATATATAATCACTGAAAAACAAATGTTTATATCTCTGAATGCACCCATCAATCTTTGATGCCAACGCTTCAACTAATGCATAACTCAAGGCGTAGCCAGCTCCACCATATCCCATATCAAACGAGATATAAGCGTTTGAATGAATGGACTCAGAATTGGTACCAATGTAATAATACTTGGTGTGATCATACTTCCCCAGCAATTCAACCAAATTATCTACAAAAATTAAAGTGTCATCATCTGCCATCACATACCACTTCACATCTTTACTATTTTCAACCCGAAACGCCTCAAAAATCGAATGATACATTCGAATTTGTACCACGCTTTTAGGGTTAACGTTCAATCTGGTGATGTCTTCATTGACACGAAAAGGAGGAGATGTCGAAGGCCACGGTACAAGTTCTCCTGTGGGAGCTGCATCTAGCCAAAGATGTCCCCTTGTTATATTTTTTCTCCACCATGATTCAATGTAGTGTTTTCGATATTTCCATGTGTTTACTGAACCAAGTAACACAAACACAATGTGGCTAAGATTTGTAGGAGAATCGGGAGTATGATTATTTGGTAAAGCTGGCTCTTTGTGTTCAATAAAGGGCATAAATGGATTAGTGGATCTCTTATAGGGATGGCTATACAGGAAACAGTAGAATAAAAAGAGAATTAGACCAGAAATAGCCATGGATTTGCATAAAGTTGAAAGAGATAATTGCTTAAAATTTTGTTGCCTTGAGTTCAAGTTGATGGCATTGCTAGTAGACATTTTGGAGAATAAAAATATTTTGAATCAATTGTGAGCAATTTATTGAATGCCTTGAAAGGGTTATGAAATTGGAGCCATGTTTCTTGTTGGAAGAGTGCTAAAGCATGTGAACAGTGATTTTAGATTTAATATTTTTACATTTTCCTAAACGGAGTTTTCACAAACAATGCAAGAGGGCCTAAGCATTAACTTCGTGATCATCTCAAATGTTTTTCATGCTATATTGTATATAGCTTGTATAAATAATGCTTACATTAATAAATGCGTGCGCTTGCTCACGTTAAACTGTAGCTTTAGCATTAAGCTTTGTGAATATTCGTATCAAATAAGAATTTGGTAGATCATATTTAATGATATAGACTTTTAGCTAAGAAATTGATTTAGTTGGGCCCAATATATTATAGAGAAATTCATCCACGTTACTGGGAATTAAAGCCTGCCCCTTTTAAGCGGGCGGCGACTAGTGAGAGTCATCCAACAAAATGCAATTAGGCTGTCAATCACCTTATTCTCGTAGCCATTGGCCGTTACATTTTGACATAAACTAATCACTTTATCCGTTATACCACTCACTTTATCATCAACATAAAAAATGTAGGAGAAGTTACGTGTTTCAATTTGTCAACAGGTTTCGATATAGATATGTTCAAAGAACAATTTAAAGCTTTTTGACAGAGATAAGGTTTAAATAATTTTATATTCAAAGCTATTTGATTTTATTACCTAAAAGTATTTAAAAAAAAAACTTATATGGGACTATGGTCTAGTGCTGCTCTGTCGTACATATTAAATTTATTGTTAAAAAAAATCAGGATATCTCACAATTTTGCCATTTGACATAAATATTAAGAGGGTAGGACGATTTTATATCAGTTTTTCTTCTGAAAATAATCATTATCTTAATTTTGAAGGTGATGAAAGACTTGACTTTGTCTCTAATGCTCGTTATTTACTTTACACTCTTTTATTCTTATTAAATTGCTTAGAATAGGTACTATATTGGTTAGAATAGTTAATATTGGGTGTTTGTGTGTGAGCAAAACTTATCAATTTATTTTAAATAAGTTACGTAGGTTATTAGCTTTACTTAAAAAAGAAATTTTCTTAAAACTCAAATTTTCTTGCTTTCTTTTTTTCTAAAAAATATTTATTAATTACCAAAAGTATTTAAGAAGAAGCTTTACTTAAAAAAGAAATTTTCTTAAAACTCAAATTTTCTTGCTTTCTTTTTTTCTAAAAAAGTATTTATTAATTACCAAAAGTATTTAAGAAGAAGTCATCTTTTTAAAAGGAAGTCATCTCTTATTTTCTACACCGTTACAAAACCCTGGAAAAAAAAACCATAAGTCTTTGAGAAAGAAAAGGAAGTTTTATAACTTCTTTGCTTGTGTTTGCCTTAAGGTATTAAGTATTTCTTTGACTTATGTGATTTATTTTTATTAATTGCTTGCCTTTAATTACTTGTAGTATGATTTGAGAAATATATGTGTGTTTGTAATGTTGTGATGATATGAACAATCTGCTTTCTTTGATTCAAATCATTTTATTTATTTAGAATCACATGAATACATTTACAAATCATGAAACTAGACATCTTAAGCTTTCCATTGATAGGATTTGTGTTGAAATCCTATGAGCATGCAAATTATTATGATTTTCTGAAATTGGGTTGCTGGTGCTAGAAAATTTCGATTTTCAACTACAGTTCTCATTTCTGGAAATTTTTTCATAAGGTTACACATTTTTTAAAAATTATGGCGATTTTTATATCAATATATCTATGTCTCATATGATTGCATATTTAATTTCATAATTTTATTCATTATGGTTAAATTATTAAAAAGTCATAACATGCGGATGTTGTAGATTTGGAAATTGTTTTCCAGAATTGCAAAAGCTGAAATGTTTAACAGTTTGAGCTAATTTATAAAAATAAATTTCAATCTTTCCTCTGTCTTTAAAAAATGGGATCGCGATTTTTGGGAATGTAAAATAAAAGATATGAATTTTTGAAATTCTGTCTTCAAATATGGAATTTTTTGGACCAGTTAGATGTTCTCAGAAATAAAATGATTTTAAAATATTTTCAGGCATCTAAAAATTATGAATTTTAAATATATGCTTTTTGAATGTGTCTTTTGTAATTAGAAAAAAGAAACGGATAATTTTGAATACTAGAGAATATGTTATGAATTTCTTGAATGGTAAAGGTCTGTTATGGTCAATGCTAGACAGTTTTGTTACTTTGGCGAAAGATCAATATTCTGACTTGATTTTCACTTGTGCTTATTTTTGTGAAATTTTGTAAGCAATGCTATGCATGTTCACAATACCTCAGTAAATTTTCATGGTCTTCCGACATGGGTATAGGTTATAAAAAAAATGAGAATGTGCAAGATACTCATGTTTATGTTTAGAATATATATAAGTATTGAGCTAATATAAATGTCTATGATATAAGGATGATTGAGATAATATTGATAAGAATATTTTTATAATGATTATAAGACGTGGGTGAGCTTGTTGGTTTGTTCTTGAGATACTGACTTGATTGCTGACACAACTTAACAGTGATTTCTAACTTCTAAGTATAAGAGTGTATTGTTATATTATAGCTCGGTGAGTCCGAGGTTGATCCACAGAGAAAAAATTTAATTCGTTTATTTTATTTTATCTAAAAATGAAAATAAAACTTGAATATAAACAACTTAATTTAAATGAAATTATAAAATTGAATTAGTTAGAGTTATAGATCCAATAGTAAATAAAATTTAATAAATTATTTTTGCCTTTTTTAAGTTTATTGCCCAAAAGATTAACTATACAAACTATTATTATTTTTCCATTAATTTTATTATAGATTAAGTATTTATTGTATCAAAATTTAATTCGTCTATAATAAGTCAAAATACCATTTTACCATACCTTATATTAAGATATTAAGAGTTTATTGTGCCAAACTCTCTTGTTTGTTTACAATAAATTAAAATTTCAAAATATAAAATATGTATAAACTTACATAAAAAATAATTTTAATTTATATAATTAAAAATAGAATTTGATTACATCATATTTATTTCTTAAGAGTTTCGCTTTACCCTAACTATTATTATTTAGCTAAGCATAATTAAAATAAAAATAATTAGTAAAATTAAATTACTCATAATTAAAAGGAATTAAAAAACTAAAATTGAAAATAAAACTAAATTTATTTATAAAAATAATCATGCAAAATATTAAAATACACCTGAAAAATAAGATTACATGTAGTTTGAGAGAATTTGAGAAGAAGAGAGATGATAAAAAAAAACATAAAAATGAGGCTCTATTTATAGAAAAATAAATCCATAATACAGTATTTTGCGGTCAATCATAAGCTTTATGCATGGATTCCTCACCGCCATTAGATCAAGATCAAACGGCTAGTCAAACTTCAAAAGTCAACATTATATGTGGCATCTTGTGAAGCGTATGATTTAATTAAAGAACGGTTAAGATTTGGCGGGTTAATGAGTGGATACTGGATTGGGCCAACCTGAATACAAAGGTTTGGATCCTACAACTTACTTCACCAACCATTGCCATGTGGCACAATCATGGCCATTGAATTATGAACGGCTGAGATTCAGTCAAAATTGCCAGCAATGCAATGCACTCATATTTATTGTAAGCTTATTTCATCATCCAATCAGTGCTTGATCAACAGAAAAAGTCAATTTTTTTTTACACAAGCCCAATTTTAAGCCGACTTCACTCATTTTAAGGTTTTCAGATCTCTAAAATCTAAATTTAACATCTGTTTATCTGTTGGGAGTCTCGAATTGTGTGAAATTAATATTTTACTTGATAAACACACAAAAATATATAAAATTAAATATAGTTAAGACATAATTAATAATCATTGATATATTGCATAAACACAAATATAAATTACAATATAAGCACAAAATAACATTATTATCGCTTGATAATTAAATAATTTTTAATACTAATCAATTGTTGCGGATCAAGGTAAGTAGATTCATGCATGATGTGCTTTATAATAAATGCAATTTCTATTATGAGAATTATGTTTAAATATAAAAGTTTACAAAACTAATTTCTAAATTATTTAAATGAATTTTGTAAAATAAAAACACTTTTAAATGAATTTATATAAATATATTTTAAAATGAATTTTTTTTAAAAAATTATTTTTCTTAAACTAAATATTTTCTTAAATAATTTTTTAAAGAGAATTAAATGATCAAAGAAAAGTTCTTAAATGTTTTAGTAGATTTTAAATGCTATTTAAAGACTTTAAATGCATACCTTCTTATCGAAGCCTTGAAGTTTCATGGAATCGCAGTCAATTTAAAGCGTTTTCACTAGAATCGGGCCACAACGCCACTTGGGTTTTGCTCCCCACCTTGCCCTCTGTCATTTTCGACCATCCACTGTCGTTGGGGACATCGTTTTGTCGTCGATCAACCACTTGAGCATTCATGATTTTCGAGCTAGATTCTGGTGCCGTCGCTGTACGTGGGAGATCACCACTGCCACTGTGGACTTGGCTCGGCCAGAAGTATGTAACCCAAGTTTCCCGTCGCTGACGGTTGACTTTTGGTCACTGTTGACCTACAAGGGCATTTCAACCGATGATATCGATACGCATTTATTACTCAAGCATGTCAAGCATGTTAGGAGGTAAGTAAACTAGATTTTTAAATGAATCACAATAAACAATATATATATATTGTTTATTGTGATTCATTTAAAAATCTAGTTTACTTACCTCCTAACATGCTTGACATGCTTGACATGCTTGACATTCATTGTGATTCATTTAAATATATATATATATGTTTGACATGCTTGAAAAGTCTATTTTGACATTCACGGATATGAACTTATATGTTTTGCCTATGTGTTTATATGATGTGTTGATAGGATGTGTTGTTAAGTGTTATGTGTGCTTACGGACATGGGCATATTTATGTGTGAATATTTCATTGGCATGAGTACGAAAATGCATTATATTTTTTGTAAAATGAAACGGTAGATTTTAGCAAATGAAATTTCTGCTTTATAAGATTTTGCATTGGGGGTCACCTCTTGAGATTGTGTGGGGCATATATTTTGAGATTGTGTAGGGGCGACCACCTCTGGAGGGCCGACGTGCCATGCATGATGCAAAGTGGCACATTGCAGGATATGTATTTTATGGGAAGAAAATGTGAAAGTCTAAAAGCGACATAAAGAAATTTTGATGAATTTGTTTTACAGTATTTCCATATTGCAGGATACGATCTATTTTACAATGTTTTCAACTACCATGACACATTATCTATTTGCATTATATATATGAATGTATATATTTTAATATATGAAAAATTGGCTTGTTTATTGAGTTTTATACTTATTATAGTTTATTGTGATTCAATTCTCATAAATCAAGATTGATTCATGCTAAATAACGAGAAGGACATGAATCGAGGAGGATAGATGGTTGGGCATGAATTTTAAATTTTTTTCATTGTAGTTTGTGTAATATATTTATATTTCGAGACTCAAATTTTTATGGACTATAAAAGGATTATTTTTTTAATATATATTTGAGCAGCAGTTAGATTCGCCCTGTGGAGTTCGGGGTGAATCGTTACAATTTATAAAATGATGTAAGGTGGACTCAAAAATATTTTGGCTCATAATAATGTATAAGATGCAAATATTATGATGTTATGTAATGCTATGGCCAGTTTACTGGTATGATGATGATTTTGTGCACAATAATATTATGAACAATGAGGGGTATAGTACCCTGAACGAGAAATAATGTGGGATATAGCATCGGAATAATGAATGATGATGACTATAGAGCATGAACTACCAAATGTTTATGTTTTAATATTTTTATGAATGTTTTAATGTTTTTAATGCTTTTACATGAATTCATCCCTCATGCTAAATGAAGATGATATTATAAGATGTTATAAAATGTTTAAAGGTATAATGACAGGTTTTTAAATATTGTGTATAGATTTATTTACAGGGTTAACAGCTCACCTCTGGTCTCTAATATTTTACAGACTGACTAGAGATGTGGCTTGGGTCCTTAGATGGAGTTTTTTTTTTAGTGGATCCTTTCAGTTGTTTTAAAGATTAAATTTGGCTAGACTTTTCATTTTGAATTAAAAACTTTTCTTTGAATACCTTATTTTAGATGTTTTACGTAAGAATTCAGTTGGATTGTGAATAATGATTGTCTATCTTGATGTTTATTAATAAAAATAGACGATGTGAGGTAATCATTTCAATTTTATCCTTATACTTTCATGGGTAAATTTTTAAGGTGTTACAGTATCTTTAATTAATTGTTAACTAAATGTAAATGATTTCTTCATATTGCAATTTTTTTTAATTTTTCCATTGATGTTCTGACAAATCAAAACAATTCATTGTTTTATTAAATTATTGCAATAGACTTTGACATGAAGTCTCAATTCTTGGCCGCCACGTTGATTCTTGCCCAAGGTATCCATTTTTAATTTTGACTATACACACCTTTCACCTTCAAGCTTACTTAATTCATTAAACCCAGAAAAAAAAATAGAGACGGAACATTTTGATTCAACTATGCATGTTTTATTAACTATCTTCTCATTATCATCTTCACCAATGCATTCAGGTACTGATTTTCTTTTGAAACCCATTTTCCTACATAGAGTTTCTGGTTCATTACACTCAATTTTGTTATTTGTGTTGTTTATCTTGTGGTTCTGCAAGAAAATGAGAGTTGGCACTTCTTAGAGGAAAGGTTTAAGTAAAAGAGGATTTTGTGGCACAAGCAAACTTTAGTTTGTTGTTTAAGTGTTTCAATGTTCAGTCTTGTCATGATTTTGTTGAGCTACTTCTATTGGTATAGAAATGATTTTTTTGATGATGATAAATTGGTGACCCGTCTAGATTTAGCCCTTAGAACTCTTGGTTGGGGTGCAATTTGTGTTTATTTACATACCCGGTTGTTTAATTCAGGAAAAAAAACAGTTTCCACTTTTGTTGAAAGCTTGGTGGGTTATTTATATGATCATACCTTGTTACAGTCTTGTTATTGACATCATATATAAAAAAAATAATGTCTCGTTACCAATTCAATATTTAATATATGATATTGTCTTTGTCATCACTGGGTTGTTTTTCTGTTACATGGGGTTTCTAAGGAAAAATGATGAAGAATAATTAAAAGACACCCTCCTGCTTCAAGAACACCTTTTAAATAGTAATTCTAGTTCAAGTAATCGTGTTGAGTCATCAGTCAAGTCCAAAGTGTTTGAGTGTATGACCCTTTATTCAAATGCTGGTCTATTTAGTATTCTTAGTTTCTCTTGGATGGGTTCGCTTATTGCTCTTGGCAATAAGAGGACCTTAGACCTTGAGGATGTTCCTCGATTAAATTGCAGTGATAGTATATATGGAGTCTTTCCAGTTTTATAGAATAAGCTAGAGGCAGTTGTTGGTTCCAAGAATAGACTGACCACATTAAAATTAGCGAAGGTGTTATTCTTTTTAGCTTGGCAGGAAATTCTCTTTACAGTTATCTTAGCTCTATTATACACATTGACCACTTATAATGGTCCATATCTAATTGACAATTTTGTTCAATACTTTAATGGAAGGCAAGCATTTAAATATGAAGGGTATGTTTTAGTTTTTGGATTTTTTGTTGCACAGCTTATTGAGTGCTTCTCAGAGAGACACTGGTTCTTTCAAGTGCAGCAAGTTGGAATAAGGTTCAGAGCGGCCCTTGTTGCAATGATCTACACTGTCTTGTCAAGCAAAGCAGGGAAACACTAATGGGGAAATTATTAACCTAATAGCTGTTGATGCAGAGATGGTTGGTGATTTCAGTTGGAACATGCACAATCCGTAGATGGTCCTTGTTCATGTTGCTGTGGCCTTGTAGATCTTGCGTAGAAAACTTGGGCTAGCATCAATTTCAACTCTACTTACAACAGCAATTGTTATGTTGGCCAATTTTCCTTTGAGAAGATTGCGAGAGAAGTTTCAAGACAAGTTGATAGAAACAAAAGATAGAAGAATGAAGGCAACTTATCAGATTTTAAGAAACATGATAATTCTCAAGTTGCAGGGATGAGAATTAAACTTTTTGTCTAAGATTACTGAGCTGAGACTGCATGGTTGAAGAAATCTGTTTACACAGAAGCCATAATTAGTTTCTTCTTCTGAGGTGCCCCTACTTTTGTGTCTGTGGTCACTTTTCATTCTTGCATTCTTCTAGGAATCCCGTTCGAGTCAGGTAAGATCTTACATGCACTTGCAACATTCAAGATTCTTCAAGAACCAATCTATTATCTTCCAGAGTCAATATCAATGATGATTCAGGCCAAGGTCTCCCTTGCATTCTTTCCTATTTCTTGAAGGCCTACAGACTGATGTTGTAGAGAAGATGCCGAGAGGTAATTCTGATACAGCAATTGAGATAATTGATGGGAGTTTCTCCTGGGATTTTTCTTCACCTAATCCAACACTGAGGAATATAAATTTGAAAGTGTTCCACGGCATGAGGGTTGCAGTTTGTCGGACAGTTGGCTCTAGTAAATCTAGCTTTCTTTTTTGTATTTTAGGAGAAGTGCCCAAGGAATCTGGTATCATTATGTTATGTGGCACCAAGGCCTATGTGGCACAGTCACCCTAGATATAAAGTAGCAAGATTGAAGAGAATATCTTATTTGGCAAGGAGATGGACAGAGAAAGGTATAAGAGAGTGCTTGAAGCATATTCCTTGAAGAAGGACTTAGAGGTCCTCCCATTTGGTGATCAGACATTATAGGTGAGAGGGGAATCAACTTGAGCGGAGGATAGAAGCAAAGAATACAGATTGCAGATGCTCTCTACCAAGAAGTTGATATCTTTCTGCTTGATGATCCATTTAGTGCTGTAGATGCTCATACAAGAGTGATAGGTCATAAATAGTCATGCTATATTTAGTTTAATTCCCTCATATTTTGATTGATCTCGTGCTAATTTGTGTAAATTGTATTTGATTTGATCTAGGAGCCAAAACATGGAGGTTACGATAAAATTTAGACAAAAAGGCTTTATTTGGGCTGAACGTGGGTGACCTTTTCCTGTAAGAGTCGGTTTCCTAGCAATCAGATTTGGAGAAGGATTAGTTGAGAGACAAAAGAGGAGACAATTCGGTCATCTAGTAGAAAAAGGAAACAAGCAAAGGGACGGAGGCAAGACAACAAGCATTATAAAAAGCAAGCAAAGGGCGTGAGCAAAGGGGGTGGAAAAGAGAGCTGAACGGGAGAAGTCAACAAGCGGCTGCAATTTTCTTTTCTAATCAATTTTCTTGTTTTGTTTGCCACCATGAGTGGCTAAGATTTTAATTCCGATCCAAGGGTAATCAAATTTCAGTTGTAGTTTTGTGAGGCTTTGAACTTAACAAGAATTTCTTCAATCCAAGTAATTTTTATTTTCTTGTTCTCATTATCTATGAATTATTTATATTGATTGAGTTGACGCCTTAATTCAATATTTATTTTTCTATCGCTAGTCTTGAGTTTGTGATCCGTAATTGTCATGAATGATTGAATTGAGTAGCAAGGAGTTGGCTCATGTGTGTGTATATTGACGGCCGCAATTACATAGCTTGCATGATAGGCTCTAGGGGAATAAAAATACAAATTGATTAAATTGGAGTAATCTGAATTAATTAATCTTGTTTTAGTCATTCTCACAATTCTTAATGCTATCACTTAATTTGATATGGAACGATGATGCCCAGTTAAATTGGTGATAAGTTTGGATTTAGGCGATTGTTTGAGTCTATTTACATTAGGAGAATAATTACTTTTCTGATTCCGATTAAGTAGACTAAGTTCTTGGATTGAGTAATTTATATTTTGGCCTATGATCAAAATTACAATTGGATGGAATTGACACCCTTGGATTGGAAGCTTGGTAAGATTGATTTTCCTTGTTTAATTTTACATCTTGTTTTATTTAATTTAATTTTATTTTATTTTCGTCAAATTCTCAAAACCATTAAATTCAAACATTCGGTTCGGTTTCACCAAACCGGTGGACCGGATAGAACCGAACCAAGAAGAACGCAAATTACTACCGGTTTCTCACATCCGGGTAGAATCAATCGAAAGTCTTCGTAACCGGTCTCGGTTTTCCTCATCCGCAGTCGATTAGCTCCAGAATTTCATCAAGTCACAACCGGTCTACCGGATTTCACCAAACCGGCTGACCGGATCGCATCCAGAATCATCACAGCACGCATTCGGTCTTCCGGATCTCAGTAACCGGTTGTCCGATTGTTCCCAGAAAGCTCACAACGCGTAACCGGTCTTCCGGTTTTCCATCATCCGGTCATCCGTTTCCTTCCAGAATCAAGCCAATCAACAAACGGTCTTCCGGATTCCTCAAAACGGTTATCCGGTTCAGCTCCCAGATCGCTACTGCCAACAAACGGTTTGCCGGTTCCATTTTCCGGTTAGCCGGATATTTCCCAGAAAATCAAACAAGACAAACGGCTTACCGTTTTGAAGAAACCGGTTATCCGGTTTTGGGCAGAATCTTGAAAATCTGATTTTTCTTGGAAAATTAATTTTATTTTAAACTTTGAGAGATTAAATACATAGTTCTCTTGGGATTCGACCTGGTTTCACTACTTCTACAAATTTATTTAGGTGAATCAGTATTTGTTTTGAGGAGCTTCGACAACTCCGTCAAAGAGCTTACCTCTTGAAGGTAAAATCTGTTCATTAGGATGAATCTTTTGCATGGATTATGTTGAATTTACATCCAATTACACTAGTCTTTGGTCTTATAGATTGCTATCTTTCTCATTTTATTTAATCTTGTGTGAAGTTCTGTTGGGTCTCTTGAGTTTAAAATAGTGATATATGTTACTTTCTACCTGCCGCCGACCTAATATTGGTGAGCAATTTATCTTACTATTTATTTCATATTCTGTAAACTAAACTTTTATCTTATTGTTAGGTCATCAAAGATAGGAAAATTATGCAAGTTGGAAAGTACAGTGACATTCTAAACTCAGGAACTGACTTTATGAAACTTGTGGGTGCACATAAGTAAGCTTTATCGGGTCTTGATTCGATAGACATAGGACTGGTTTTTGAAAGAAAAAGTATCAATGAAGAAAATGATAGTACAAGTACTACTAAAGAGATTATGAACAAAGAGAAAAATAAAAAATTTTCAAAGTGATGATGAAGCAGCCTAGCCGAAAGGACAACTTGTTTAAGAAGAAGAGAGGAAGAAAGGAAAAGTTGGTTTTTCAGTGTACTGGAAATATATGACAACAGTATATAGAGGAGCTTTTGTTCCATTTATATTGCTGGCACAAACTCCTTTTCAAATCTTTCAAATTGGCAGCAATTATTGGATGGCTTGGGCAACTCCGGTTGCAAAGGATGTAAAACCTGCAGTTGGGGCCTCCTCTTCGATAATTGTCTATGTGGGTTTAGCAATTAGAAGTTCTTTGTCGATTCTTGCCAGAGCCACACTGCATGCAGGGCTGGGTACAAAACGGCTACTCAGCTCTTTAACAAAATGCCTGTATGCATTTTCCGAGCTCCCATATCCTTCTTCGATTCAACCCCAAGTCGGAGAATTCTAAACAAAGTAAGTGAAAATGTGTTCCTCCTAGATGCATGCTAACAATCTCGTTTGTTCTTTTGTCTTTTTAACTTTGTGACAAACCCAAATTACACCGAGTAAATTAGCTAATACGCCTGTGCTTTTGGTCTTGTAGACTTCCACTGATCAAAGTGTTGTCGATATGGACATTCCATAGGATATTGGGGCCTTTGCCTTTTCAATGATCAGCTTCTCGTAATTATTGTTGTGATGTCTCTGGTCGCATGGCAGGTCTTCATTGTTTTTGTTCCTGTAATTGCTACATGCATCTAGTATCAGGTAATGATGCTAGATTTCTCATACCATACATCAATTGCTAACTATTCACCAAAGAAAAGTAGCTGCAAATTCATTTGGCACAGGAAACGAGCTTACTCCCTTCTTTTTCAGAAGAAATAGGTTGATCATTGTATTAGGTACATATTAGAATTCATTTAAAGGCAACGGATAGAAATAGAAGGAATATCTCTAAAATCTAGTCCATATGACAAGAAACTTTTGTAAAACATGCTTATAAATATCTCATTCACACTGAATTGATAATAATTTGATTAGTAAGAATTCTGTCAAAAATTCGGCAGAATCTCCTTTATAAATATAACATTCCCAATCTAAAAACATATAAAACAAACACTTCTAAAATAATATAATATACAAAAAAACTCTAGTGATCATCATTCTCAACCAAAATGCTCAGTTTAACTAAAGATACCTCCAGAGTCTAAAAAAGATAATACTATGATATTTTATTTAAAATCGATTCGGAAATATATTAACTAAACATTTTAATATAATATCAATATGTGAATAAAATTCATTTTAAGGAAATCATTAAATCAAACATTTAACATACTTATTTCGTAAACATGTTTTACTATTATAATTAACTATGAAAATAGGTTTTGTATATTCCATTCACAGTGACAGTGTTCACGCTCGGTTATCGTTCTCGTCCGCGGACCAGTTATCGCTGACGGATCATCCTAAATTAAGGAAACGATATAATTATTTTCCGTAAATTGGAATTACGGATAAATTTATACAATAAACTTGAAAACGAACATCTATTCACAATTTACAACTCCTGCGTTGATAAAATTACTAAAATACCCTCAAGTCCGTAAATCATTAAAACACTCTGAAATCGTAAATCACTGTATTACCCTCATAATCGTAATTATATATAATTCTCAATTTCAGGAATTACTAAAATATCCACAGGCTCTGAAATTACAAAATCACCCTCAAAATGTGAAATTACTAAATTGCCCTCGTCAGTCAACAGTAGCCAGAATTTAGTCAACGCTCACCAGGAAGCTCAAGTTTGAAAGTTCCAACCACGCTAAGTCTAGTAGTGCCGGCGGTGAGCTCCCACGCATTGCAACGACGCCGGAATCTAGCTCAGCAGTCGTAAAGCTCCAACAATTGACCGGTTGCGAAACAATGGCTCCCGGTCGCTATGAATCGTCGGGAATTAAAGAGGGAGTCATGTAGAACAAAAACCAACCAGTGGTGTCACTCAAAATCGGCGAAATCGACAATGTTGGTAATGGATTTTGGCCGCGATTTTTCAAGCCCTAAACGGCAGCGTTCCGGTCATTTTTCGGCGAAGATAATGGTTGGGGTATGACGACCTATCTTTAAGCTTCAGATTGATACCATACTTGGCTGGAATGGTGGCCGGACTCGCGAGATATGGTCGGGTCGATTTTCGGGTCAAATGGGTCAGGTTTTTGGTCAGTTTGAAAGCTTCTCTCTCACTCTCTCACACATGCATATGTTTCCCTTGTTTTCCCAGCTTCCTCTTTTATTTAACCTTTAACCGCCTCATCTATTTCTATCTATTTTTTATTCTTTTTCCACAGATGTTACAATTTCAGAGTCAACAATTATCAGGAGCTTTGATCAAGAATTGAGGTTTCGAGACACAAATGTGAAACTGATTGATGAATATTCTCGACTGAAATTCCATATTGCTAGTGCCATGGAATAGTTGTGCTTCCGCATTGATATGCTATCTTCGATTACGTTTGCCTTCTTTTTAGTTCTCTTAATTTCTGTTCCAAATGGAATTATTCATCCATGTAAGTGGTTTCAATCCTTTCTTATTTTTGACAGTGAATAATAACTAGCTATTGATCAATTTCATTCATTCTTTTTTTTCTCCCTCCTTCTTCAGCGATTGCAGGCCTACCTGTGACATATGGACTTAATCGAAATATGTTGCAAGCTTTGCTAATAAGGAATCTATGTAATCTGGAAAGGAAGATCATATCAGTTGAGATAATACTTCAGTACACTTGTATTGTAACACCCCAGCCCGAACTCTAAAGGGAAATGTAATCGATATCATGTAAACTCACATATGAATTTAAAAAAAAAAAAAACTCTTTACAACCGATATCTCCTTACAATCCATAATAATTCAAATCTAAAAAATAATAAGTAGCGGAATTATCTAAAACTTTGGCCAAACCGCCTATCATCCTCAATTCAAATTCATCTTCTCGCTCATCACGAATCAATCCCGACTTCTGGAAATTGAATCACAATAAACTATAATGAGTACTAAACTCAATAAGCAAACTAGTTTTTCTTATGTGAAAATACATACATACTATATACATAATGCAATGGATGATATGCCATGATTTTTTCTAAATACTTGAAAACAAATTCATCAAAATCGCTTTTTGTCGTTTTTAAACTTTCATATTTTTTTTTTAATAAAATACATATCTTGCAATTGTGACACTTTGTGCTGTGCATAGCATTTTGCACTATGCATGGTACTTTGCGGCGCTCTAGCCCTCAAGAGGTGGCCCCCATACAACTTCAAGAGGTGGCCCCCAATGTAAAATCTTATAAAACATAAATCTCATTTGATAAAATCCACTTTCTCATTCATAGAAAGCTTAATGCATTTTCATGCTTATGCCAATGAACCATCACACATACATATACCCATGTACATAATCATGCTCAACACATAATAACACATAACATAAATGCATGGGCAGAAACATATAAATTCATATTTGTACATATCAAAATAAGCTTTTCATACAAGTCAAACATATATATTGTTTATTATGATTCGTTTTGAAGTCTAGTTTACTTACCTCTTAGCACCATAACGTAAAAAATGCGTATCGATATCATCAACCTAAAATCATCAATAAATCCTCATAAGATATAATCAAATCTTAATCATAAGCTCTAATGTCCTCAAATATCTCAATTTAAATAACTCCTAGGCTCAACCTCAATGTCCTCAATAATCGGTACTCAAAATAGAATAGTCCATATTCTCTGATTTTTTACTAAATTATTTCCTCTTTGGAGAAATCCTAAATTTTACAGACCATATGCTGACATATTGAAAGTTCTTCGATAAAAGTTTTATAACTTAATTCCTTCAAAAACTATTGAAAATGATTGATGTTTCAGACATCATCAATACTGTTGAATAGTTTTCTGTTTTAAAACACACTTGCTTTAAAAATACAAAACAATTTATTGCTTTATCATAAAATCAAGAAAATTTATAGAATCATATTAGACATATATAAAAATCACTGACCCAAATTTCATAATTTTTGAAGACGTCTAGCTATGGTAAAAATAAATCATAATTCATGTTCTTCACTGAAATCCGAAATTTCCAGGTTTTCAGACTTCAGTTTGCAAAATCGTAATTAATTCAAATCTTATCCTATTAACTTGAAATAAGTTTCAAAACATTCTAGACGATGTCTAGTTTAACATATCAAAAAATCAGAATCAAAATCAATTTGTACCAATTACTATGATTTGTATAATAATGCACTGTCAGTATATTTCTACAAAATCTTAGGTTTCTACTCCTATTACAGTCATGCTTCTCCACAACAAATAAATAAAAACCAAGAATTAAAACTTACTGCCAAATCCAAATCTTCTCTCTCTATCTCTCTCCTTTTTCTTTTTTTTTTTTCTGTCAATTTTTTTTCCTTCAACTGATCTCTCTTTCCCTCTCTCTTTTATACTAGGGTAAAAAGAATCACTAAAAACTAAAAAGAATTAAATACTCTTAGGAGATTTGGGGTATTACATGTATTCCTAGTGAGCCCGCTCTTGTGATTGAAGCAACTAAGGCTAACAATTCTTGGCCATCACATGAAGAAGTTAACATTCATGATTTGCAGGTAAAGTTACTTGTTTTATACCTCAAATTTTATTCTTTTATCATGTTTACATATTCATTGATTATGGTTATGGTGTAGGTTCCATATGCTCCAAACTTGCCACTTGTGTTACGAGGTCTGACGTGCACTTTGCCAGGAGGGGTAAAAACTGGCATTGTAGGCAGAACAGGCAGTGGTAAATCAACTCTCATTCAGACACTTTTCCGGATTGTGGAACCTACAGCTGGTCATATTTTGATAGATGGCAAAGATATCTCATTAATTGGACTGCATGATTTGAGGACAAGACTAAGCATCATTCCTCAAGATCCAACCATGTTTGAAGGAACTATTCGAAGCAATCTAGACTGCGGATGAGCAGATTTGGGAGGTAACTGATTTTAACAAAATTCTGATAAGTTTCTTTCCTTTCATCTTTCTTCAAAAATTGAAGTCCATTTGATGTTCTTACAATTGATAATTGAAATGGCGTTCTGACATTTGTTTCCATTGGTGTTAGGTTTTGGATAAATGTCAAGTTGGAGATGAAGTTAGGAAGAAGAAAGGAAAGCTCGATTCACAAGGTATTTCATTTGTTCTATTCTATTGCTCCACTTAAATATCAACCAGACTTAATTATACACAGAATTTCAGTTGCTTCTGTTCATGTGGTTGTTGCAGTTACTGAGAATGGAGAGAATTGTGGTATAGGCCAGAGGCAACTGGTATGCCTAGGTTGCGTGTTGCTCAAGAAAAGTAAAATCTTGGTTCTTGATGAAGCTACTGCATCTGTTGACACTGCTACTGATAATCAGATCCAGCAAACTCTTCGGCAACACTTTTCAGACTGCACAGTTGTAACCATTGCTCATAGGATTACTTCTGCTCTTGATAGCGATATGGTTCTGCTTCTTAATCATGGTTCGTATGGTCATACAAAGTTTTCCAATAGATTGAAACCCTTTCATATTTTCTTGATTTTTCTATATCTCGTTGTAGGGCTTATTAAGGAATATGATTCTCCAACAAAGTTGCTAGAGAGCAAGTCATCATCTTTTGCACAGGTTGTGGCAGAGTACACTATGAGGTCAAACTCCAGTTGAGTAGTTGGCTCGAAATGAAGGCCACGCCTTACTTGAATTCAACTAAGTTTCCTGATGATTACGAAAATTAAGTTGTGTGTTCATTTTGATGTTGTATTATAGAATATTGTCTTTAGATCTGGATGATCTAGTTTGTGATCTGCAATAGACTTCTGATTTTAATATTGCAGAGTAGTTGCGGATGACATTATTGCTTATGATAAATGAAAGTTCCAAGTATCTTTGGCATGAATTTTGTGATTCAAGTATCTGTATTCAAGCATTCTTGCCCTTCCAGATGATTACATACCCGGTTTCTTTCTTCTGATGTAAATCATGAAACCTCAGCACTTAAAAAACTTCTACTACAGTTTACTAGAACAAAGAAATAATAATAATAATAACAGATTATGAGTGACTACTGGGACAGTTAACACAACTATTAGGTGATTATATGCTTAATCCACGACAAGCTTAAAGCATCTAATTGTTCTTCTGATCAGCAATCTCAAAATAGAATGTTGTGTTTAAGCCAATACTTCACTTTTCATGTAACCCCTTAACTAGAATGTTTTTGTTTAAGCCAATACTTCACTTTTCATGCAAGCCCTTAACTTGACATTTGCAATGTCCTTACCAGCTACATAATCAACATCGCAGCATTCTATTCTTCCTGCCTGTAAAATAAGAAAAACAACAATTATACACGCCATAGGTCTTCTATTTTATTGCACTGACAACCGCCTCTGAAGCCAAAAATTTGATAAAGATTCACTTTAATGTGCAAAACACAAGTGACATCAAATTGTATGTTGAAAGTTGAATGGTTTGAAAAAAATATCTTTATATGAATATGAACTCTTATATTAAATCAAATTAATCTTTATTAGAGAATGGGTAAAGCCCAAATTAATCTTTCAATCCTTCGCTTGATCTCGCAGAATTTAAACTCAGGTGGCAAAATCAAATAAAATTATAGGAAAACGACTTGATCAAACACTAAATTACTTTAGCTTTTTTGAACCCTGTCAAGAGATATTTTTATAAATATGATCTGTTGGGAGTATATAAATTTCCGGGATTTTCAAGTTATTAAAAGGTATAATTAATTTAAAAGGACTTACAGTTCAAAATCAACCAAAACTAGTTCCAATTAAAATAAATAGGATGTTGGAAATTTTCCCACAAGTCACAACCCATTAACCCACGACAAGAAAAAATAATACGACTAAAAATTATCGTCAAATCTAATCTTAATTATGTAATTGATTTGTTAATACTAGATAATTTGTTAATACTATTGTATCGAATCCCAATTTTACTCCGGACATTGAAATTAAAAGGGAAAAAAAAAAAAGCGAGGGTTAGGAGATAAATTAAATTACCTCTTTGCGTCCAGTTGATGGTGAAAAAACTCGAATTTTCACAATGGGATCAGCAGACTGATTGCCATTTGATGAACAAGCCTGTAAATTACGCTGCAAGCTCCTACTATAAGTAGTAGCAATTTGTTCATGAGACAATGGCCCTTCATCTCTATCGAGTACACCTTCAAACTAAAACACATGGGGAGCTTTACAGGGATCATTGGACGGCCACCGAGTGTTGAACATGAACAACGGACGCCTGGCCTTCTGCCAAGGCCGAAATGTCTCGAGGGGTCTTTTCAGAATGCTTCGGGGGAAAATGGATTCGTAAATGTGAGCAGAGTAGCCCCATGAGATTGAGAATGTCCAGTTGCTTGGCCTGAGGTAGCATATGGTCTGTTGTAGAAGACGGGATTGATCAAGCTTTGCTGGTTTCATGAGATGATTTACGGCCTCGGTTCGGTTCATTGAGGGGAAGATTGGATCTATGGCGTCGAAATGGTGGAGGGTGATTAGAGGAGACTTTGGATGGGATGAGAGGAGGCCTGATATGTCCCCACGAAGATCAATCTGTATGTATATTGATCACCATTTATCATCAGTATCTAGCCTGAAGAGGGTTCGGGTAGGGTTTAGCGCTGGAACTAATGCGCTCATTACTCGTTCTAGTGTGAGAGAAGATTGTGAGTAAAACTTTTGAACGAGGTGATATATTTTGAAATGAAAATGGTGTTTTCAAAATAGGGTTTTAATGCTGCGTTTGGGATTGAGGTTGGATAATCAGATGTCTTCTGATTCTGATGGTAAAGTATTTTAAATTAAACACACTAACTTCGTGATATGATTTTTTATTTTTATAATAAAAAATCTATTATATCTTTAATAATTTTGTCAAAATTATTATTTAAAATTATGTTTCTACGTATTATTAATTTATGTTTCATAATTACATCATTTTTTCTACAACAATTGTAACTTAAAAGTTACAACACCTCAATCTCAAACAGAACCTAGAATGTAATATGTCTTTTGTAGCATTTATTCAATAGTCTTCTAATAATAAGAAACGAAGAATACTTTTTGTATTATTTCAATATAGAAAACATTGAACAAGATCATATTATATGTTCTAAATTATCAATCCTTGTCATGGTTGGTATATTTCAAAATGGACATCAAAATACTTATTGGATAAGATCTAAATGACTTGTTACAGCCATCTCACATTAAACTTTTTCCTTGAAAATAATAAACATAAAATATACTTTGAAAATGCATTAATAATAGAAAAAATATTGTTGTTTTTAATTATAAGTTTTTTTAAAAATAAGTCCCCCCCCCCCCCCCAAAACCCTGCCCCCGCCCCCGCCCCCGCCCCCCAACTATCAAAGAATGCATTTTTTTTTAAGACAAATTTTAAATGCAGAAAAAAAAAAGAAATGAAAATTTATGAATCACTACTTTTCTGTCTTTAAATTTGAGTGATGTTTCCCTCCAAGAGTGAAAATAACAAATACCATATATTACAAATTTAACAATAAGCATGTAAAAGAATGATTACCTGGTGGATTCCCTTTTCAATGATAAGATCAACACCTAAATCAGCTGAACATGATGAAGATAAATAATCGCTCATAGACAAGTGAGGGTATCTCTCAATACACTCATCAATCGTTGATGCCAATGCTTCAACTAGTGCATAACTCAAAGCATAGCCGGCTCCGCCGTACCCCATATCAAAAGACAAATAATAATTGGAGTTTATACACTCAGAATTTGTACCAATGTAATAGTACTTAGTATGATCATATTTTCCCAACAATTCAACTAAATTATCCAAGAAAAACAGAGAGTCATCATCTGCCATCACAAACCACCTTACATCTTTGTTATCTTCTAGCCTAAATGTCTCCCAAACGGAACGATAGATTCGAACTTGAACCACGTTTACGAGTTTAGGGTAAATCTTCAGTTTCTTGATGTCTTCGTTGACACGAAAAGGAGGAGAAGATGAAGGCCATGGAAGAAGCTCTTGTGTTGGAGCTACATCTAACCAAATATTTCCCCTTGTTTTGTTTTCTCTCCACCATGCTTCAATGTATGGCCTTCTATATTTCCATGTTCTTATGCTACCCACTAAGACAAACATAATGTGGCTTAGATTGGTGGGAGAGCTGGTTGCATTATTAGGGGATGAACCCAGCAAATTTTGGGCTATGAAGGGCACAAAAAGATCACTATCGTTATTTGGGTGATGGTATAAAACGGTATAAAACAAGAAGAGGACTAAGCCACAAATTACTATACCTTTGCATAAAATTGGAAGAGATGATAGTTGAGGTTTTCGCTGACTTGAGGGACTAGAAGAAGGCATGGTGAAGGATTCAGCCATTCAGGTATAATGCAAAAGATTATGGAGAATAAAAATGGCAACCGATGGTTTAGAATATAAGTTCCTGTTCAGTAACGTTTTGCAGCCCTCATTTTCATTTTGGTTCTCAAAATTTAAATGCAGAACTTGTTCGGTGTGGGTCACATCTTAAAAATAAATTGTGAAACATATAAAACAAAACCTGGCTGACAGTGATAAAATCCAAAACAGGTTATGCACGTTTCCACCAATCTTCAAAACGAACCATAAAATAAAATAAGAAACTAAGGCAATATTTTAACGCGTCTTCCAAGGCACAACTAAAGAAATAATTTTTTCCTCCCATCTTCTTCCTCTCCCTCCGCTGTCGTCAAACCTTATCTCTAAACTCTCATCTTCTTCCTTTCTCTCCCTTAAGAAACTATACATGCTACTGCTTTTTCCTTTTTTCTCCATCATTTTTTTTAATTAACTTTGTGCTTTTGCTCAATTTACTCAACTCATTGGAAAGAAACGAGATGAAGAGTTTATGAAAATGGGCGAGGAAGAAATTCATGTCCCTGGTAAATGATTGGTTTGTTGTTGGACTTAGTGGAGAAGCATTATTAGCCTTTTTTTTTCCTTTTTCATAGCAATTTTTAGTACAGTTTGTTCGGTAATGTTGTCAACTATGATCTTGACATTATTCTTATGCCCCTGCAAATTAGAACAAAGTTCTCGAGAACTATCAAAATGACACCACTTGCAGGTGGAGTAACTAGTCATTTCTCTATTTTCTTAAAATTGAAAAAAAAAAAGAAGGGACGACTTCATAGTATATATTTTTGATAATTATTTTGTTAAAATTATGTGTTGTAATATATATTTTAATTATAGAGTAAAAATAATGATAAAGTAATTTTTTATAATATTAATACTAAATTATTTATATATGTTTGTGTATGTATTAGTTAAATAATTATTTTAACTTAAAGTATTTAATAAAAATTGTTTTTGAGAATGGTACCACCGAACACATATTTATTATTTTTATATTTTTTAATTGTGTCTACCGAACACATATTATTGTTTTTAATTTTAAAATTTAGGAAACAAAAAATAAGCTAGATACATACTTAAATTCAAAATATAACAACAGTAAAATACTATTTTCATTCTCATTTTTATTTTCAAAAAATATTAATAATACTGTTAGCCTAAAGGGCTACACATTATATAATTTTGATGATAACAAACATATGTATTAAGTGTCTTTATAAATTTTATATTTCACAAGTTCACTAGTTTTTTAAGGATAATATTTATGCAAGTGAATCAAGTGAAATCAAGCTCAAGACACTCAACGGACAACGGCGAAATCAAGAATGAAGTTAAAGCTTGACGGAAAAATTATTGCGACAATTTCTTGTAAAGCCGGTATGATTTAATTGATGCATGATTTAGCATTTTGGGAAGCTCAAGTTTTGCTTAATAAATTATTACTTTTTATAAACCAAAATGTTTTATATTTAAGATAAAAGTATTTTGTGGATTTGAGTAATTTGGATTAAAATGAAAATGTTTTACAATCTTTGATTTTAATAAATATTATTTTGAATTTGATTTTAAACCTATTTGCAAAGATTTGAAACGTTTTGGGCCATATTGTAACTTATAAAAGATTGAGGGCCTAAGTGAAAGGTTTTGAGAACTTTAACATTTATGTTGAATATGTTAAAATTTAAAAAGACTTTTATGAAAAGTATTATTACATATTGGGTCATTGCATAATTTCAAAAAGTTTTGGGAATGATTAGTATTATTTATAAATTCGGATTTGGACTTATTTGTAAATTTTTGAAACAATGTGGGCCATACAATAATTTATGAAAGTTGGAGGACCCGAATGTAATTCAAAATTTTGATGTCCAAAATTGGACCTATTTGAAAAGTTTTGTGACTTTCTGGGCCATAGTATAATTACAGAAAGTATTGGGTCAAAACTGTAATTTCATGAACAGTATTAAACATTCTTTGATAGTGAAATCCTGCCGGTGCTTGGAGGCGAACGAGAGAGTGATAAATTAACCACGAAAAATCCTCGAGCTGCTTTTCTCTCTTACTCATTTATTATTATGCTTGTTTGAATTTATTGTTTTTAATTTGATTAAGGCATTAGATTAAATTGGTGTGCGATTTATTAGCATAATTATTAAAATCCCAATTCACCCCCCCTCTTGGGTTGCACAACTTGTATTTCAAATACCAATATACCCTAATGAACCCATAATACTATTCTTCGAATTGAAGTTTTGGAGCATTTTTAGATCCATAATTATTGGTTAATTTTACTATCGTTTAGTGTTGAGATTGAACTAAATTATGTTAGTCAAATTCACTTTAATTTTTGAAACATTTTTTATTTCCTTTTTTTCTTTTGCAACTAGATAATAAGGTCAGGTCATCGAATGCAGCGAGTTCGAGTTAAGTACTTCACCTCTCATTTAACTTCGAAGAATTCAATGATGAAATAAAAACGAGTTTTATGCCCTTAATCTTGCATTTCCAAGTAAACACATGTAAATATCAAATTTTGAGATTTACCTTAATTTGCCATCAATCTGAGCTTGTAAGCTTGTTATAAAGCTTCTACTGAGTTGCTACAACCTTGATCTAGCTCCTGAATTCTTCCTTCAGCTCAAGATTCGGATTATCACAATTTAATGTGCACACAAACGAAAATATCGAAGAGAGAAAGAGAGAGAGACTGTGCACTACACTCTACCTCTCGCTTTTCTCAGCTTAACTCCCAATATCAAGTTACTTAAATACTATGGTGAGTGTAGGATCTCATGTGTTAGTACAAATTTGCCCATCCCATTATGAGCTAAAATAACACAATTAAATGTTATACTTGTCCATAATATACTACTGTATAGGGTATGTCAAAATCAGACTCATTAACAGAATATTTGATCACTTAATAAATGAGTCTATTAAAATTGCTCCTTAATATTCGAAATTAGTCAGATATTAATTCGGTAAAATATAGAAAACAATTAGAATGATTTATGCCAGTCCACAAAATGTGAAAAATAAATCTAACAATCTCCCACTTGGACGGCAAAAGTCATTCTAATAGTAGTTTTAAAATAAAATAAAGTAAATATTTTGAAAACAACTGAATTAACAAATATGTGACTATAACATAAGGTCAAATGTGAGCAATCACCCAAAACACAAATAAGTCCAAAATGTGCCATAAATACCAAAATCATATGTGCACCGACAGGATGCTACATACAATAAGATACTTAAAACACGTGACTATATAGTAGTATACAAGTATAATTATGGAAATAGTATGACAATGTGATCAACATACCCATTTCCATACAGTCCATATGTCTAGCAAAATGAGACGAAAACAAAATATCTCCTAGACCATCGATTCTTTATAACTTTAATGAGACTGGATCAAAATGTCTCGAGAAGCGAGCTTCCTTTTCATCATAATGAGACTAATACTAAAATGTCTCAAAGAAGTCGTGCTTTCTTTTAACCCTAATGAGACTGAAACAAAATGTCTCAAGAAAGCACACTGAAGCCAAGCCATAATGCTTCAGTCCATAATGTCCATATTGAGACTAAACAAAATGTCTCGGACCATAATATCCTCACTATATACATAATGCCATATTCAACCAAATGTGTACACAATATATGGCATATCAATAGCACATAATAATATGCATGCATAATAACAAAATGAGTAATACATAATCTCATTTAAGTTGTAACTCATAATACAAACCAGAACTCCCACTGACTCAACATATATAAGTGGATTCAAACAATCCCATATGAGTCACATGCTCCTTAAATACTTTTGGAGCTAAAGTTTTAGTAAGTGGATCAGCTAACATGAGTTCTGTAGGTATGTACTCTACTTATACATAAGATAGAGTAATTTTCTCTCTCACAAATAAATATTTAACATCTATATGTTTAGAACGTGAGGAACTCCCTGTATTGTGAGAGAAAGAAACAGCTGCAGAATTATCACAGTATATTTTTAATGGCCTCGGTATAGCCAATACAAAATCTAGCCCTGTAATAAAATTCTGCATCCATAAAGCTTGACGTATAGCCTCAAAACATGCTACATATTCTGCCTCCATTGTTGAAGAAGCTATAAGTGTCTGCTTGACACTTTTCGATGATATAGCTCCTCCTGCCATCATGAAAATGTAACCAGATGTGGATTTCTTGTCTTCTAAACACCCTGCGAAATCAGCATCAGAATATCCAACTATATTTAAACAGTCAGATTGCTGATATGTCAATGCAAAATCTTTAGTGGCTTGCAAATATCTGAGCACTTTCTTTGCAACCTTCCAGTGTTCAAATCCAGGATTGCTCAAGTATCTTCCAAGTACTCCCACTGCAAAAGCAATATCAGGGCGAGTACAAACTTAAGCATACATCAAGCTACCCACAACTGATGCATACGGGACTGTTTGCATTCTAGCTTTGTCTACATCATTATTAGGACATTGAGACTTGGAAAGTTTGTCACCTTTTGAAATTGGTGCTTTTCCAGGAGTACAAGACTGTAAGTTGAACCTCTTCAAAACACGATCAATGTAAGCCTTTTGAGATAATCCTAGAACTCTTCTAGATCTGTCACGAAGAATCTCTATCCCTAATACATAATGGGCTTCACCAAGATCTTTCATATCAAAATTAGATGACAGCATCTGCTTTGTCTCAAGTAAAAAAACAATGTCATTAGCAGCGAGCAATATATCATCCACATAAAGCACCAAAATGATATACTTGCTCCCACTGACCCTCAAGTATATGCATTGATCAGCAACATTCTCCTGAAAACCATAAGAGGTGATAATGTCATGAAATTTCAAATACCACTGTCTGGATGCCTGCTTAAGTCCATAAATGGACCTTTTAAGCTTACACACCATGTTTTCTTTACCAGGCTCAACAAAACCATCAGGTTGCAGCATGTACACATTTTCAGACAAGTTTCCATTAAGAAAAGCTGTCTTCACATCCATCTGATGCAGTTCTAAATTGAAATAAGCTATCAATGCCATGATGATATGAAAAGAGTCTTTAGTAGAAACAGGAGAATCGGTTTCTATAAAATCAATACCTTCTCTCTGACTGAAACCTTTGGCCACAAGCCTGGCCTTATATCTTTCTATTTGACCTCTGGCATCTTTCTTGGTTTTGAAAACCCATTTGCAACCAATTGGCCTGCATCCATCTGGTAACTCAACTAAATCCCAAACCCCATTATGGTATATAGATGCCATCTCATCATGCATCGCATGTATCCAAGATGAGGATTCTGATCAACCAACAGCCTCTTGAAAGGTAACTGGATCAGATGATGAGTCAGCATCAAAATCATGTTCCTGCAAATACACCACATAATCATCAGAAATTGCAGGTCTTCTGACCCTCTCTGATCTCCTCAATTGCATATCAGTAACATTATCCTCTACAGTTGTGGGCTCCAAATTAAGATGAGGTTCAGGATTAACAGAAGAAACATTAGTATGTAGTAATCCCATCACAGAAGTTGGAAAAGGTGAAATAGGCAAAACCATATGCTCTTCTCTTAATGTAATATTGCGAGGCTCAAAACTTCCACTATTGTGGTCATCCTCAAAATAAATGGACGATCAGACTCAATGATTCTAGTAGTGTGAAATGGACAATAAAATCTAGAACCCCTTGAGCCTATACAATAGCCAATACAATAGCCAATAGTTTTTGGATCAAGTTTCCTTGATTGTGGATTATAAGGCCTCACTTCTGCTTTGCATCCCCAAACATGAAAATGACGAAGACTTGGTCTTTTCCCTGACCACAATTCATATGGAGTTTTGGGCACTGATTTACTGGGTACCTGATTCAAAATATAAGCTGCAGTTCTTAAAGCTTCACCCCACAGAGTAAAGTGGAGTTACATAGCATACACCGCACCATATCAAGAAGGGTACAATTTCTTCTTTTTGCAATTCCATTCTGTTCAGGAGTCCCAGGCATTGTGTACTGAGCTTCTATTCCACATTCCTGAAGAAATCTAGCAAAAGCTCCAGGATTACGCCCAGTTTCATCATATCGCCCATAGTACTCACCACCTCATACGATCTTTCGCTTTAATTTTCTTGCCCTTTTGGAGCTCAGCATTAGCCTTAAAGGCTTGAAAAGCAGATAAAGATTCAAATTTTTCAGCAAGAAGTTCAACATGACCATAACGAGAAAAATCATCGATGAAAGTGATAAAGTACTTATAACCTCCAATAGCAGTAGGAGTAAGTGGCCCACATATGTCTGTATGTATCAAGTCCAAAGACCGTTGACTTCTCTCGAGTTCATCTTTTCGATTTTGCAAGAAGCTTGCCTTTGACACAATCAATACAAGTGTCAAAATCAGAGAAATTTAAATTATGGAGGATACCATCTTTAATGAGCCTTTCCATACTCTGTTTAGAAATATGACCCAACCGTTTATGCCACAACATAGAGGAGTTTTCATCAACCCTCGCATAATTAGAGCTAACAACATTCATAACATGAGCATTGGATGATGATTCAGTAGCATGAGGAAATAAATCAATCATATATAAGCCATCATATAGAGTGCCAGAACCAACTAGCTCTGAATTACGGAATAAGTAAACTTTTCTGTCACCAAAATGAAAAGTATAGCCACATCTATCCAAAATAGATACAGATATTAAGTTTCTCCTAATAGAAGGAATATAAGCTGTATCCAATAGATCCAAAAGATGGCCTGTAGCTAGATGTAGTCTGACAACTCCTATACATTCAACTCTAGCTTTTACTCCATTGCCCATGTGAACCATTAACTCTCCTTCATTGGGCTCCCTCCTGCTTCTGAATTCCTGTAAGGAATTCGATATATTAATAGTCGCACCAGTATCCAACCACCAACTATTAGAAGGAACATCAACAAGATTAGATTCAAAGCCTACAAAAGCTACAGGAATACCTTTCTTTTCCAGCCATGCTTTGAATCCTCTGCACTCAGATTTCTTGTGCCTAGGTTTCTTACAGAAATGATACTTTCCCTTGAAACCTTCAGAAGTGGTAGAAGCATTACCACGTGAAGTTTTCTTTCCAAACTTCTTCTTCTTGAAAAACTTATTGCTGCCCTTTGAATTACATTTCTTCACACTGCCACTCTCTTGAGTAGTAATCATCATCACAGTGTGAGATTTGTCCTTCTTTAATGATTCCTCTTCTTGAACCACATGCGCAGTCAACTCATCGATATTCCAAACATCTCTGATAGTATTGTATTGGCTTCTCAGATTACCAAACTGTGGTGGAAGAGATTCAAGAATTTGAAAGACCAAGTAATCATCAGGCAAATGGACATCCATGTCCTTTAGCTTCTTATGGTAACTGCTCATCTTAAGGATGTGCTCTCTTGCCCCAGAAACACCATCATACTGGGTATTAACAAGCAACCTCAGATAATTACCCTTTTCAGCTTTATCTATTTTCCTGAAAGTTCTTCCAATAGCTGCCAAGTAATCTTTGGCCTTTACATATGCATGGATGCTTTCTTTAATTGTTCTATCAATGGTGTATTTCATTGTTTCCAGACAGTGTCTGTTAGATTCATCCTAAGCTGCCCACTCTGCTTTTTCAGCATCAGTGCTCTTATCTGTGGGCTTGGTTGGTTCATCTTATTGGGATAATATGCTCTTTTAAAGCATATTAATTTATTTTCTGATTAATAAAATATTTGAGATATTTTAATTGCATAAATATATTGAATAAGGTCCGTTTAATCATATTATATGTATTTATGTGATCATTATATGGATTCACAGAAGACATAAATACAAGTTATCTTATGATTAAATAAATTAAGTTCGCAGTTGATAAACAGAGTTGGGCGCTCTATTTATGTTTAGACTGTAGTAAATTCATTGAATGATTTGTCTTAATCATGTATGAATTTACTGATGTAGTTTGACTACATTGAGCTGGATCACATATGAGATTTAATTAATCTTGAAATGACTGTTAGACTTATTAAATCTCATAGGCATTGATTTTACTGTAATCTTAATCTTGAGTTAATTATGATTTCATGATTATAATTGTTATTCCATTTGAGTTACCAATGGGCACGACACACCCTTGTGGTCAAGATTACCCGGTATCTTGGTGGGAGCAATTATGAGTATTGGAGTTATAGATTAACAATATAGAATTTGTACAACACATCTCTTGATGGGTTTTCGGTACTTGATCATAGAATTCTCTGGCCAGAGTGTGTCAACATATTTAATATGTTGAAAATGATCATTAGAGAAAACCAGTAAGTATCAAGAAATAAGATGTAATTAAATCGATTGGACAGTTGAGATATCGATTTAATTAACGATGTGGTACAAAAGATTGAGCAGTAAAGGAATCAATGTGGTTTGGGACGAATTTTTATTCGAACATACAATTATGGAGGTCAGTTCCAATCTTATAGTGGAGTAGAGTTGGAATTAAATGATTAGGCTTGTTTAATTACAGGCTTAATTGTTGTAGCCACTATTGTATGTTCCCAAATGATCCCCGGGTTAGCTCATTTAATTGACTGCACCACTACTGGATTAATAAGCAAGATAACTAGCAATTTGGGTCAAAAACATAATTATATTATTTAGTGGGAGGCTCCATTAATATACTTTTGTATAAAGGGGCCTTATGTTATTTTACAAGGTGGTCCCCTTATGGAAAAGAAAAGTAACGTAACTTTAGTTTTGGAGCCTAGGGTTTTACTAAAGAAATAATATAAAAGACTTATTTTTTTCCTAAAAGAAACAGACAGCCACTTCATACATATTAGAGAAAAAGATTTTTCTCTCTAATTTTGAGAGAAAAATTTTCTCGTGCTAGTTTGCTTTTAGTAGTGATAAAGGCGCCCACACGCGTCAGTGCGATCAAACCCAGTCATAACCGGAAGATCATTGGTGACGATCTATGATCTAACAGGCGTGGTGGTGACGGATCGTGATCTAACGGGAGTGGTGGTGACGGATCGTGATCTAGGAGCCTAAATCACTTCAGCGGAAAAATCCAAACTGGATTTTCAAGATACGATTTCTAGATTACGAATTCATATATATTATATGAGATCGGTCCTAAAAGTTTTTTTTTAAAACTGAATTTTCCCCAACACATCTACCCTTAATGCCAAGTCTCTGTTTAATGTAGACAGATAAAACAAAATATACTCACGCCAGTCCTCGTAATTTTTCCCAGTTAGAGTCTTGATGGAGGCAACTTGGAGAAAAGAAAGAATATCTATAGCTGAGGAATAAAAAAATATATATATTAAGCATGAGAAAACAAATTCATGCTATAAATAATAACTCCTCATTCTAATTTTCTCCAATAGCAACATAATATGTTAGGCATCCTTTAACAATATAAGAATGCACTAACCTATAGATAAAGCAAACAAGTTGAATATAACACCAACATTGACCTATCACCGACAGGGTAATTAAGCCACTCAGTAAAAATACCCAACAAATCTCTTTATCTACCCAAGCATCCTACCAAGTAGTGATTTGTCGACAGGACAATATCATCACCCGTGTGGATCTCGGTAATAGCAATAATAATCCATCGCATAATTCATAATTAACAATTATAAATGGGCATTTAATTGCAAAACACCAAATAATTTATCATGATTGGTCCTACGATAGGTAGATACACAATCACTCTAAATTGTAGTTTTGCATTATATATACATATTTCATACATTAACAAAAATGAGACTAAATAAATTTGATCAAATACAAATAATTTTTTTTTAATCAACATATTAAATCAAATAAAAATTTTATGTCTCAATAAAATGTATGAATACTATGCCCATAACATTTAATAATGATGGATTATTCTAAATTTAGATTTTGAAAAATCGCCAGAAATTATAAAAATTTTGGACTAAAATAAAGATTTTTCAGCATTATGGTTACTGTTTTTAATATCAAAAGTTTTGGCCTAAACTATAAATAAAATAAAATAAGTTATTGGGCCATAATAGCATTTCTTAAAATATCAGGGACACCAATGATATTTTATCACGTTGACCATAAGTCAAGGACCCATTTGAACAATTTGCAGAATTCTAAAACGAACCCTAATTTCTAAATGCTATAATTTTCCAAAAATTGGGCCATACTAAAATTTGACAAAGTTCAGGGATCCAAACAATATTATCCCTGCAACTTCATCTTCAATCTCGGGACGGCTACAGTGGTGCTACAGTAATGCTACAGTAACCTCATTCAGTTCATCCGAATTTTGGCCGTAAACAATTATGGAAACATTATATTTTTGCTCCAAAATCATCACTCATGCATTATTTAATATTAATTTGCTCAAATATGCCAAAATTCGAAGATTTCGAAAAATTCGAAATTAAAAGAAAATTTCCATGAGTGAGATTTCATCAACAAATCAACCATGGCTTACAAGGAAATGCATAACCTTGAGCTCTGATACCAATTGATGAAATAAAAAAGAGTTTTATGCCCTTAATCTTGCATTTCCAAGTAAACACATGTAAATATCAAATTTTGAGATTTACCTTGATTTCCCATGAATCTGAGCTTGTAAGCTTGTTATAAAGCTTCTACTGAGTTGCTACAACCTCGATCTAGCTCCTGAATTCTTCCTTTAGCTCAAGATTCGGATTATCACAATTTACTGTGCACACAAACGAAAATATCGAAGAGAGAAAGAGAGAGAGACTGTGCACTACACTCTTACCTCAGTTTTCTCAACAGTTAACTCCCAATGGGCTGAAGTTACTTAAATACTATGGCTGAGTGTAGAGACTGCCTGATGTGTTAGTACAAATTTGCCCATCCCATTATGAGCTAAAATAACACAATTAAATGTTATACTTGTCCATAATATACTACTGTATAGGGTATGTCAAAATCAGACTCATTAACAGAATATTTGATCACTTAATAAATGAGTCTATTAAAATTGCTCCTTAATATTCGACATTAGTCACATATTAATTCGGTAAAATATAGAAAACAATTAGAATGATTTATGCCAGTCCACAAAATGTGAAAAATAAATCTAACATTAAAGGGAAACGCTCTTGTACGTGTCTTTAAAGTCAACGAAAATTATGTCTTGATTCAAGGGAGATACCTATTAATACAAGTTAGTTAATTAAGTTCGATTAAGACCGAGTGAGATGCGGCTGTTTGAATACAGGACTTTTGCTTTTATTATATCCTACAAAGTTTAGTTAATTACTTGATCCGAAAGCTTAAAACTACAATGTCAAAACTACCATTGAGTATAAGAATCAATTGTAACACTAACATTAAATTTTTAATCATGCGCCCACACGGTCTCTCTACCCCAAAAAGTGATATTCAGATTTGACAAATGGATAACATCAAATTGTAGATACGTCCGCGGCCCCTCGAGTTCGAATAATAATAGAGGCAATTGTTTGCATTTAGGAGATGATATTTAATTATCTGCCTCTAAACCTTAAAAACAAAAATGAAAAAATTTTGGAATATTAGATAAATCAAAATCAAAATCTCTTTCAGAGTGATTGTTTAGCTAAATAAACAAAATGCAAGAATTAGAAACGCCATGAAATTATGTCCATTGACCTAGAGGTGAGATTGAATAATTTTTGTATGGTATCAAGGTTGTAGGTCATCCAAAATTGGGAAGTCTATCCACATGGCCACTCCTAGCTAACATAAAAATAATAAAGATATACATAGCAAAACTTGAATTTCACAATTCTGGTGCTTTTAGCAATCACACAAACAGTAACGATGTACAGAGCAAAATGTTATAATAAATTACTTTGATCAGATCCCAGCTCAATATACTATATTAATTAGCAAAAGCATGCAAGATACAAGTTTATACTTGACAATCAGACATATGAGAAGCAAAGACGAGTAAAAGGTGGCATAAAATAGTGGAGCTTGAGACCATATGCGTTAAATAAGATTAAAAGTTATTTTGATTCGTAAATCGCACGGAACCTTTCCCTTAAAACCCACAAACTTGAATGTGTAAATGATGCAGAAGGAAACAGCATTTGACTTGGGCAATATAACAAGTCCCAAATTTTGTGTTTCAAATATGTGTATTCAAACATATTGTAGGTGAATGAAATATTACCATTGATCAAGCAAAGCAGAGAAACAATAATGTAGGGCGGCACTTGTTGCAATGATCTACAATAAGGGCTTAACACTGTCTTGTCAAGCAAAGTAGAGGAACACTAATGGGAAAATCATTAACCTAATAGCTGTTGATGCGGAGAGGGTTGGTGATTTCAGTTGGGACATGCACGATCCGTGGATGGTCCTTGTTCATGTTGCTGTGGCCTTGTTGATCTTGTACAAAAAAACTTGGGCTAGCATCAATGTAATGCCAAAAACTCCATAATATTAAATTATGGAAATTGGGCTTTGATTAGGAATTATGTGTGACTTTATAATCCTTATTTAATAGGGGTATTAAAATTATAAACAGGGGTTATTTATGAGATAATTTTAAAAAATGGTTATTTTTCTAAGATCCATAGGGTTTCTTAAGACTCCCTATAAATTCATATTTTTTCCTTCCATAACCCTAAAACTCATGACATTTATTTTTTTTCTCTGCTACTCATTACACTCTTACCCAAATCCTAAGATTCAAGCCTTTGTTTAGGAGAGAATCAAAATAATTGCTAAGTTTACTCTCCTTATTCTCTACAAGATTTCCAATCACTCTATCTAAGGTTTATATTTAGCATGATTTTATATTGTTATAGATCTTAATGCATGATTTAGGATGTATTTAGGCTTTGTTTAGGGTTTTAATTTATTATAAGTTTAGTTAATCAATCCTTGACGTATTAAGTACACAAGATAATTCTAGATAACATGAGTATCTTGATTTTAAACCTATATTTTCTGAATGCGTTTTCTTAAAAAATTTATATTTCTAGAAACTAGACATGTAGGGCTTCTTGAATAAATTTTATTTCATTAAATTCGACTGCGTTTTCAATTTTATATCTATTTTCGAAATAGAAACCACTGCACTAGAAAAATGCGATTCAAGCATTACGATTGGATTCTCAAAATTATTTTACTACCAATGAACTTGAAACGTTATGAAATTTTATATAGAAGTTAATATATGTGTCTACTATTCCCAATTTTAATTGCATAATTTTCTGATTAGTATTTTATTTTATAAAAATCTCAGAACCCGTTCTGTTCGGTTAAGGCTCTGTGAAAATATTTTCGAATTTATTGAGAAATAAATAGTTTTGAAATTCTTTTTCATATCAGATCCTCTTGAAAATTTTACATGAGATACTTGTGGATGTCCAGAATAGTTCCATAGAATATTATGTCATTTTGAGTTTTAGATTGAGAGTTAAAATTATGAGAATCAGACATGTATGGGTATGAAGTAGAAAATCATATTCTTAGAATAAGTTATTAATAATCATATTTTGTATTTGTTTAAGGTGTTGGAGGTGTTTAAGGCTCTTAGAGGATTAGAGGTGTGTTAATCAGATTCTCTTATCGAGATAAGTAACTTCATTTCTAATGGACCGGATATATATAATTATTTTAATATTATTATACACATAAATGTTTTTATACTACTTAAATGATTAATTGATTTTGATAACAAAATTAGTTTATGTAAATATTTTCGAACCTAAATTCTTTGTAACAAAATATTTTACAAGTGCTTTTTAAGTATGTAAGTTATTTTGTTACATAACTACCTTTTTTTATATTGTCTTCAAAATATTTTGCAAGCCTATATTATCGTTATGGACTTTCATGAATCTGATATGAATATTTTGCGTCCATATATAATTTCAATTATTTATGATTGTACGGGGGCCACCTCTTGGGACTATATAGGGGCCACCTCTTGGTGGTCAAAGCACTGCAAAGTATCACATATAGTGTAAAGTTCCACGTATAAGTCATTATGTTTTGGCTCATTGTCCGTGAAATACAAGTGTGCAACCCAAGAGGGGGGGTGAATTGGTGTTTTAAAAATTATCCTAACAAAACCACACAACAATCCACAATAATCCAATCTAATGCTTTAATCAAATCAAAAACAATAAATTCAAACAAGCATAATAATATAGGAGTAAGGGATGAGAAAGCAAACTCAATGATTTTTACGTGGGCTATCCTCACACGCCCACGCCTCCAAGCAACCCAAGCTTGAGGATTACTATCCAAGCCTTTCGAAGGCTTTAAATACTTACAATTGACTTCAAGGTGTCAATGAACCTTTACAATAAAGAGATTATCTCCCAATCTCTTCACTCAAGTGTATCACACACTTAATCACTCACAAATTTGATGAGAATTGAAAAGTACAACAAAAACTCTCTCAAAGAGTAGATATACAAAATGAAGAACAAGATGGCTCAAGGATTTGTGATTCACGAATTGAGAGCTCAAGATATGTTGTATGCCTTTTGTTTGTGCGTGCTCTAGAGCTTGAAAATGAGTTGGATTTGAGTTTTATAGTTGGAGCTAAAAACTAGCCGTTATGCATTTTTGCCGGAAAAGCGGATCAAGGTTAACCTTAACCGTTTGCTTATTGTCAAAGTTATCGTTGAGCTGAATTTCAAATAAAGGTTCGCCGTTTTCTTGTAAAAGGTGAAGGGGTAATTTCGAGACACCGCAAAATAAATTTGGCTTAACCGTTCTACTAAGCAGTTCAAGGTTAGCAATCTGAAATAAACGCAGTTCACCGATTTCGAAGAACGGTGAAGGGTAATTTCGAGACCGCAAAATAGATTTGGCTTAACCGTTCTCACTAAGCGGTTCAAGGTTAGCAATCTGAAATAAGCGGTTCACCGCTTTTAAAGTAAGCAGTGAAGGGTAATTTGCAGACCTGCAAAATAAATTTGGCTTAACCTTTTACTAAACGGTTCAAGGCTAACATTCGAAATAAACGGTTCACCATTTTTGTAAGCGGTGAAGGGTAATTTCAAAGAACTATTTACCAAAATTACAGTTTTACCTAAAACTTTCTATAACTGTATTATGGCCCAAAACGTTATAAAACTTTACAATTAAGTCCAATTTCAGAATTTCTAAATAATAATTTGTGAATCCCAAAACTTTCTGAAATTATGAAATGGTCCAAAATACTATAACACTTTTTAAATAAGTCCTTCTCCATAATTTCAAACAATACTTGTTGATTTTCAAGTTTTCAAAACACTTTCAATTAAACCATAAACATGAAAAACAATCAATTTCATAAAATCATTTTTCCATTAAATATAAAACATTTAAAATGTGAAAATAATGATTTATCTAAAATGTATAAAAAATAATTTAAGCTTTTAAAAACATAATCATTCTTAATCTTATTTGTTATCATCAAAATCAACAATATGTAAACATATATGTTAACAGTCCGTAATTATTATGATTTTGATTCTGAGTGTATTATACGATATATATGTTCTGGATTAGTACTGGGTTTCTGTTCTGAGTGTGCACATGATATCCTGATTCTGGCAAGATGATACTATGTGACATGAGCTAATCATTTGTTTTATGTGAATGTTCTATATGATTTGCTTCCGTAAGTAATTATGCTTTTGATCTTCAGAATTACAATGAATTTATGTTATTTTATCTTGATATATCGTTTTATGAAATCTATGAATTATTAAATATGTTTTACTAAAAGAAAGCTTGTAATATTTTTTGGTATCGATAGGCTTAGTATGTTAGGAATGATTTACTTACTGAGTTGATGGCTCACCCCTCGTTATTATCTTTTACATATTAAGTTCTTTTAAAAGGTGTGCTTAGCTTTGGAGTTAGAGATTTTGTTTCCGTTTGCTATTTAAATAAGAAAAAGAATAGACTCATATTTCTTTTTAGATTATTTCTGTTATGGATTTATAATTTGAGTTTGAGACTTTGTTATTTTTACGTTTCTAAAGAAATTATTTAATGTTAAATGTATGAAATTATGGATTTATTTAAATAAAAATTTGGAGTTTGTGAGTAAGGATTCTGATTCATAAGTATTTTTTGTTCACGTGCTACACACGTGTTGAATATCGGGTGGTACAATCAATTGCAACTCTACTTGGAACAGCAATTGTTGTGTTGGCAAATTTTCCTTTTGGAAGATTGCAAGAGAAGTTTCAAGACAAGTTGATGGAAACAAAAGATGGAAGAAAGAAGGCGACTTCTGAGATTTTAAGAGACATTAGAATTCTCAAGCTACAGGGATGGGAATTGAAGTTTTTGTCTAAGATTACTGAGCTTAGAAAGAATGAGACTGCATGGTTGAAGAAATCTGTTTACACAGAAGCCATGATTGCTTTCTTCTTCTGGGGTGCCCCTACTTTTGTGTCTGTGGTCACTTTTGGTTCTTGCATTCTTCCAGGAATCCCGCTCGAGTCAGGTAATATCTTATCTGTACTTGCAACATTCAGGATTCTTCAAGAGCCAATCTATTACCTTCCGGAGTCAATATCAATGATGATTCAGGCCAAGGTCTCCCTTGATAGAATTGCATCTTTCCTATGTCTTGAAGGCCTACAGACTGATGTTGTAGAGAAGTTGCCTAGAGGTAATTCTGATGCAGCAATTGAGATAATTGATGGGAGTTTCTCCTGGGATTTTTCTTCACCTAATCCAACACTGAGGAATATAAATTTGAAGGTGTTCCATGGCATGAGGGTTGCAGTTTGTGGGACAGTTGGCTCTGGTAAATCCAGCTTTCTTTCTTGTATTTTAGGAGAAGTGCCCAAGGAATCTGGTATCATTGGGTTATGTGGCACCAAGGCCTATGTGCCTCAGTCACCCTGGATACAAAGTGGCAAGATTGAAGAGAATGTCTTGTTTGGCAAGGAGATGGACAGAGAAAGGTATGAGAGAGTGCTTGAAGCATGTTCCTTGAAGAAGGACTTAGAGGTCCTCCCATTTGGTGATCAGACGATTATAGGTGAGAGGGGAATCAATTTCAGCGGAGGACAGAAGCAAAGAATACAGATTGCACGTGCTCTCTACCAAGATGCTGATATCTTTCTGCTTGATGATCCATTTAGTGCTGTGGATGCTCATACAGGAGCTCACCTCTTTAAGGTAAAATCTGTTCATTAGGATGAATCTTTTGCATGGATTGTGTTAAATTTACATCCAAATATACCAGTCTTTGGTCTTATAGGTTGCTATCTTTCTCATTTTATTTAATCTTTGTGTGACAGGAAGTCCTGTTGGGTCTCTTGAGTTCAAAAACAGTGATTATGTTACTCATCAAGTGGAATTTCTACCTGCCGCTGACCTAATATTGGTGAGCAATTTATCTTACTGTTTATTGCATATTCTGTAAACTCAACTTTTATCTTATTGTTAGGTCGTCAAAGATGGGAAAATTACGCAAGCTGGAAAGTACAGTGACATTCTAAACTCAGGAACTGACTTTATGGAACTTGTGGTTGCACATAAGCAAGCTTTATCGGGTCTTGATTCCATAGACATAGGACTGTTTTCTGAAAGAAAAAGTATCAATGAAGAAAATGATGGTACAAGTACAACTAAAGAGATTGTGAACAAAGAGAAAAATAAAAATTTTCAAAATGATGATGAAGCAGCCTTGCCAAAAGGACAGCTTGTTCAAGAAGAAGAGAGGGAGAAAGGAAAAGTTGGTTTTCAGTGTACTGGGAATATATGACAACAGCATATGGAGGAGCTCTTGTTCCCTTTATATTGCTGGCACAAACTCTTTTTCAGATCTTTCAAATTGGCAGCAATTATTGGATGGCTTGGGCAACTCCGGTTGCAGAGAATGTAAAACCTGCAGTTGGGGCCTCCGCTCTGATAATTGTCTATGTGGGTTTAGCAATTGGAAGTTCTTTGTCGATTCTTGCCAGAGCCACACTGCTTGCAGGGGCTGGGTACAAAACAGCTACTCAGCTCTTTAACAAAATGCATGTATGCACTTTTCGAGCTCCTATGTCCTTCTTCGATTCAACCCCAAGTGGGAGAATTCTAAACAGAGTTAAGAGAAAATGTGTTCCTCCTAGATGCATGCTAACAATTTCGTTTGTTCTTTTGTCTCTTTAACTCTGTGACAAACCCAAATAACACCGAGTAAATGAGTTGATATGCCTGTGCTTTTGGTCTTGTAGGCTTCCACTGATCAAAGTGCTGCCGATATGGACATTTCATATGATATTGGGGCCTTTGCCTTTTCAATGATTCAGCTTCTCGGAATTATTGTTGTGATGTCTCTGGTTGCATGGCAGGTCTTCATTGTTTTTGTTGCTGTAATTGCTACCTGCATCTGGTATCAGGTAATGATGCTAGATTTCTTATACCATACATCAATTGCTAACTGTTCACGGAAGAAAAGTAGCTGCAAAATCATTTGGCACAGGAAGCGAGCTTACTCCCTTCTTTTTCAGAAGAAGTAGGTTGATCATTGTATTAGGAACATATTATAATTCATTTAAAGGCAACAGATAGAAATTGAATGAATATCTCTAACGGATAATCCAGTCCATATGACAAGAGACTTCTGTGAAACATGCTTACAAATTTACTGTTGCTGAATAGAAGATATCTCACAATTTTAAGTTTGTGCAGCAATATTACATAACTTCAACTCGGGAGCTTTCGCGGTTGATTGGAGTATGCAAAGCTCCAGTGATACAACATTTCTCTGAAACAATTTCAGGGTCAACAACTATCAGGAGCTTTGATCAAGAATTGAGGTTTCGACACACAAATATGAAACTGATTGATGAATATTCTCGACTGAAATTCCATATTGCTGGTGCCATGGAATGGCTGCGCTTCTGCATTGATATGCTGTCTTCTATTACGTTTGCCTTCTCTTTAGTTTTCTTAATTTCTGTTCCAAATGGAATTATTCATCCATGTAAGTGATTTCAATTCTTTTTTTATTTTTGACAGTGAATAATTACTGACTATTGATCAATTTCTTTTTTTTTTTTTTTTCCCTTCTTCAGCAATTGCAGGCCTAGCTGTGACATATGGACTTAATCTAAATATGTTGCAAGCTTTGCTAATAAGGAATCTATGCAATCTGGAAAGGAAGATCATATCAGCTGAGAAAATACTTCAGTACACTTGTATTCCTAGTGAGCCAGCTCTTGTGATTGAAGTAACTAAGCCTAACAATTCTTGGCCATCACATGGAGAAATTAACATTCATGATTTGCAGGTGAAGTTACTTGTTTTATACCTCAAATCTTATTCTTTTATCATGTTTACATATTCGTTGATTATGGTTATGGTGTAGGTTCGATATGCTCCAAACTTGCCACTTGTGTTATGAGGTCTGACATGCACTTTGCCAGGAGGGGTACAAACTGGCATTGTAGGCGGAACAGGCAGTGGCAAATCAACTCTCATTCAGACACTTTTCCGGATTGTGGAACCTACAGCTGGTCATATTTTGATAGATGGCAAAGATATCTCATTAATTGGACTGCATGATTTGACGACAAGACTAAGCATCATTCCTCAAGATCCAACCATGTTTGAAGGGACTATTTGAAGCAATCTAGACCCTCTTGAAGAGCATGTGGATGAGGAGATTTGGGAGGTAACAGATTTTAACAAAATTCTGATAAGGCCATTTGAAGTCCATTTGATATTCTTACACTTGATAATTGAAATGGGGTTCTGACATTTGTTTCCATTGGTGTTAGGCTTTGGATAAATGTCAACTTGGAGATGAAGTTAGGAAGAAGAAAGGCAAGCTTGATTCACAAGGTATTTCATTTTTTCTATTCTATTGCTTCACTTAAATATCGACCAGACTTAATTATACACAGAATTTTAGTTCCATATGTTCATGTGGGTGTTGCAGTTACTGAGAATGGAGAGAATTGGAGTATAGGCCAGATGCAACTGGTATGCCTAGGTTGCATGCTGCTCAAGAAAAGATCTTGGTTCTTGATGAAGCTACTGCATCTGTTGACACTGCTACTGATAATCAGATCCAGCAAACTCTTCGGCAACACTTTTCAGACTGCACAGTTATGGCCATTGCTCATAGGATTACTTCTGTTCTTGATAGCGATATGGTTCTGCTTCTTAGTCATGGTTGGTATGGTCTCATAGCTTAAAAGTTTTCCAATACATTGAAACCCTTTCATATTTTCTTGATTTTTCTATATCTTGTTGGAGGGCTTATTAAGGAATATGATTCTCCAACAAAGTTGATAGAGAACAAGTCATCATCTTTTGCACAGCTTGTGGGAGAGTACACTATGATTTCACTCCAGTTGAGCAGTTGGCTGGAAATGAGTTCCACACCGTACTTGAATTCAACTAAGTTTCCTGATGATTACAAAAATTAAGTTGTGTGTTCACTTTGATCATGTTGTATTATAAAATATTGTCTTTAGATCTGGGTGATCTTGTTTGTGATCTGCAATAGACTTCTGATTTTAATTTTGCTGAGTAGTTGCGGATCACATTATTGCTTATAATAAATGAAAGTTCCAAGTATTTTTGGCATGAATTTTGTTATTCAAGTATCTGTTTTCAAGCATTCTTGCCCTTCTAGATGATTACATGCCCTGTTTCTTTCTTCTGATGTAAATCATGAAACCTCAGCACTTAAAAAACTTCTACTACAGTTTACTAGAACAAACAAAAATAACAGACTATGAGTGACTATTGGGACAGTTAACACAACTATTAAGTGATTATATGTTTAATCTACAACAAGCTCAAAGCATCTAATTGTTCTTTCGATCAGCAATTGCAAAATAGAATCTTGTGTTTAAGCCAATACTTCACTTTTCATGCAAGCCCTTAACTTGACATTTGCAATGTCGTTACCAGCTTCATAATCAACATCGCAGCATTCTATTCTTCCTGCCTGTAAAATAAGAAAACAAAAATTATACACGCTATAGGTCTTCTATTTTATTGCACTAACAAGTGCCTCTGAAGCCAAAAAATTGACAAAGATTCACTTTAATGTGCGAAACACCAATGGCATCAAAATATATGTTGAATGGTTTGACATAATATTTTCATATGAATATGACTAAATGGGCTGAGGAAGCATTAAATTACCCTTATGTTAAACTAAATTAATCTTTACTAGAGAGTGGGTAAAGTTCAAATTAATCTTTCAATCATTCTCTTGATCTCGCACTCAGGGTGGCAAAATCAAATAAAATTATCGGAAAACCACTTAATCAAACACTGAATTACTTTAGCTTTTTTGAACCTTACCAAGAGATATTCTTATAAATATGATGTATTGGAGTATATAAATTTCCGACATTTTCAAGTTATTGAAAGGTATAATTAATTTAAAAGAACTTATAGGTTAAAAATCAACCAAAACTAGTTCCAATTAAAATAAATAGGATGTTGGAATATTTCTCACATGTCACAACCCATTAACACAGGACAAGAAAAAATAATATGAATAAAAATTATTGTCAAGTCTAATCTTAATTATCTAGTCGATTTGTTAATACTATTGTATCGAATCCATCCGTACTCTGGACATTGAAACTAAAAGAAAAGAAAAAGAAAAAAAAAACGCAAGGGTTAGGAGATAAATTAAATTACCTCTTTGCGTCCAGTTGATGGTGAAAAAACTTGAATTTTCACAATGGGATCAGCGGAATGATTGCCATTTGATGAACAAGCTGGTAAATTATGCTGCAAGCTCCTGCTATAAGTAGTGACAATATGTTCATGAGCCGATGACCCTTCATCTCTATCGAGTACACCTTCCAATGAAAACACGTGGGGAGCTTCACAGGGGTCATTGGACGGCCGCCGAGTGTTGAACATGAACAATGGAGGCCTGTCCTTCTTCCAAGGCTGAAATGTCTCGAGGGGTCTTCTCAGAATGCTTCGAGGGAAAATGAATTCGTAAATGTGAGCAGAGTAGCCCCATGAGATTGAGAATGTCCAGTTGCTTTGCCTGAGGTAGCATATGGTCTGTTGTAGGAGACGAGATTGATCAAGCTTTGATGGTTTCATGAGATGATTTACGGCTTCGGTTCGGTTCATTGAGGGGAAGATTGGAGCTATGGCGTCGAAATGGTGGAGGGTGATTAGAGGAGACTTTGGATGGGATGAGAGGAGGCCTGATATGTCTCCACGAAGATCAATCTGCATGTATATTGATCGCCATTTATCATCAGTGTCTAGCCTGAAGAGGGTTCGGGTAGGGTTTAGTGCTGGAACTAATGCGATCATTACTCGTTATAGTGTGAGAGAAGATCGCAAGTGAAACTTTTGAGCGAGGTGATATCATTTGAAATGAAAATAATGTTTTCAAAATAGTGTTTTTAAGAATGAAGTATGCCTTTTGAGCATTTTTTCAGTAGTCTTCTAATAATGAGAAAAAGAAGAATACTTTTTGCATTATTTTCAATCTAGAAAACATTGAACAAGATCATATCATAAATTCTAAATTATCAATCCTTTCCATGGTTGGTATATTTCAAAATGGACATCAAAATATTTATTGGATAAGTTGTAAATGACTTATTTACACCCGTCTCATATTCACCTTTTTCCTTGCAAATAATTAACATAAAATATACTTTCAAAATGCATTAATAAGGGAAAAAAATCAATTGTTGTTTTTAATTATAAGTTTTTTTATAAGAAAATTAAGTTTTCTCCCCTCTATCAAAGAATGCATTTTAAGAATCATTTTTTAGAAAAAAAAAAACAAATTTTAAATACAGAAAAAATAAATGAAAAATTATGAATCACTACTTTTCTCTCTTTAAATTTGAGAGATGATGTTTTTCCCCTCCAAAAGTGGAAATAGCAAATACCATCTATTACAAACTTAACAATAAGCATGCAAAAGAATGACTACCTGGTGGATTCCCTTTTCAATGATGAGATCAACTCCTAAATCAGCTGAACATGATGAAGATAGATAATCGCTCACATACAAGTGAGGGTATCTCTCAATACACTCGTCGATCGTTGGTGCCAATGCTTCAACTAGTGCATAACTCAATGCATAGCCTGCTCCACCATACCCCATATCAAAAGAAAAATCATAATTGGACTTAATACACTCAGAATTTGTTCCAATGTAATAATACTGAGTATGATCATATTTTCCCAACACTTCAACTAAATTATCTAAGAAAAACAGAGAGTCATCATCTGCCATCACAAACCACCTTACATCTTTGTTATCTTCGAGCCTAAATGTCTCCAAAACGGAGCGATAGATTCGAACTTCAACCGGGTTTACGAGTTTAGGGTAAATTTTCAGTTTCTTGATGTCTTCGTTGACACGAAAAGGAGGAGAAGATGAAGGCCATGGAAGAAGCTCTTGTGTTGGAGCTACATCTAACCAAATATTTCCCCTTGTTTTGTTTTCCCTCCACCATGCTTCAATGTATGGCCTTCTATATTTCCATGTTCTTATGCAACCCACTAAGACAAACATAATGTGGCTTAGATTGGTGGGAGAGCTGGTTGCATTATTAGGGGATGAAGCTGGCCATTTTTGGGCGATGAAGGGCACAAAAAGATCATTATCGTTATTTGGGTGATGGTATAAAACGGTATAAAACAAGAAGAGGACGAAGCCACAAATTACTATACCTTTGCATAAAATTGGAAGAGATGATAGTTGAGGTTTTCGCTGAATTGAGGGACTAGAAGAAGGCATGGTGAAGGATTGAAGTATAATGCAAAAGATTATGGAGAATGAAAATGGCAACAGATGGTTTAGAATATAAGGGCCTGTTCAGTAACGTTTTGCAGCCCTCATTTTCATTTTAGTTCTCAAAATTTAATGCAGAACTTGTTCGGTGTGGGTCACATCTTAAAAATAAATTGTGAAACATATAAAACAAAACCAGGCTGACAGTAATAAAATCCAAAAAAGGTTATGCACGTTTCCGCCAATCTTCAAAACGAACCATAAAATGAAATAAGAAACTAAGGCAATATTTTAACGCGTTTTCCAAAGCACAACTAAAGAAATAATTTTTTCCTCTCATCTTCTTCCTCTCCTCCGCCGTGGTCAAATCTTATCTCTAAACTCTCATCTTCTTCCTTTCTCTCCCTTACCAAGTTATACATGCTACTGCTTTTTCCTTTTTTCTCCATCTTTTTTTTTTCAATTAACTTTGTGCTTTTGTTCAATTTACTCAACTCATTGGAAAGAAACGAGTTGCAGAGTTTATGAAAATGGGTGAGGAAGAAATTCATGTCTCTGGTAAATGATTGGTTTGTTATTGACTTAATGGAGAAGCATTATTAGCCTTTTTTTTTTCTTTTTCATAGAAATTTTAGTACAATTTGTTCGGTAATGTTTGTCAACTATGATCTTGACATTATTGTTATGCCCCTGCAAATTAGAACAAAGTTCTCGAGAACTATCAAAATGACACCACTCGCAGGTGGAGTAACTAGTCATTTCTCTATTTTCTTAAAATTGGAAAAGAAAAAAAAAAGAATGGCCATGCTCAGGACTTCATAATATATATTTTTGATAATTATTTTGTTAAAATCATGTGTTGTAATATATATTCTTATTATAGTGTAAAAATAATGATAAAGTAATTTTTTTATTAATATTAATACCAAATTATTTATGATATGTTTGTGTATGTATTAGTTATGTAACACTTTAGGCAAATCCCACACTGATAAAGCACGGGAGAGATGCTGGGTTTATAATGGGTGATCCATATCTTAATTGGTAAAACGTGTTTTGGGGTGTATGAGAGCCCCAGAAATAAAACAGTGCGAATCTTGTTAAGGCTCAAAGCCAGCGTCCTCTCGATGGTGCAAGAATCTCAATGAGGACGCTGAGTCCCAAAAGGGTCAGACACTAACACTGGCAAATCCCACATCGGTAAAGTATGGGAGAGATGCTGGATTTATAAGGGGTAATCTACATTTTAATTGACACACGCTTTGAGATATGAAGACACCCGTAAATAAAACTCATGGTCTTGCCCAAAGCGACAATATTTCGTGCCCAGGCCGGGTCATGATAAGTTAAATAATTACTTTTAACTGTAAGTATTTAATAAAAATTGTTTTTGAGAATGGTACCACCAAACATATATTTATTGTTTTTATTTTTTTTAATTGTGTCTACCGAACACATATTACTGTTTTTAATATTAAAATTTAAGAAATAGAAATGATACCAGACACAGACTTAAATTTAAAATGCAATAATTACAAAAATACTATTTTCATTCTCATTTTTATTTTCAGAAAATATCAATTAAAAAACAATACCAAATACACCCTAATGTACCCATAATACTATTCTTCGAATTGAAGTTTTGGAGCATTTTTAAATCCATAATTATTGGTTAAGTTTGCTATCGTTTGGTGTTGAGATTGAACTAAATTATGTTAGTCAAATTCTCTTTAATTTTTGAAACATTTTTTATTTCCTTTTTTTCATTTGCAACTAGCTAATAAGGTCAGGTCATCAAATGCAGCGAGTACGAATTAAGTACTTCACCTCTCATTCAACTTCGAAGAATTCAAGGGAAACGCTCTTGTTCGTAACTTTAAAGTCAACGAAAATTATGTCTTGATTCAAGGGAGATACCTATTAATATAAGTTAGTTAATTATGTCCGATTAAGACCGAGTGAGATGTTGCTGTTTGAATACAGGACTTTGCTTTTATTAAATCCTACAAAGTTTAGTTAATTACTTGATCCGAAAGCTTAAAACTACAATGTCAAATCTACCATTAAGTATAAGAATCAATTCTACCATTAACATTAAATTTTTAATTATACCCACCACATGGCCTCTCTACCCCCAAAAAGTGATATTCAAATTTGACAAATGAATAACATCAAACTGTAAATACGTCCGCGGCCCCCCGAGTTCAAGTTGGAGCAATAATAGAGGCAATTGTTTGCATTTAGGAGATGATATTTTATTATCTGCCTCTAAACCTTAAAAAGAAAAAATGAAAAAAATGTTGGAATATTACAAAAATCAAAATCAAAATCACTTTCAGAGTGATTGTTTAAATGTGTATCACAAATATATACTTTTACGACTGTGTAGCTAAATAAACAAAATGTAAGAATTAGAAACCCCATGAAATTATGTCTATTGACCTAGAGGAGAGATCGAATAATTTTTGTATTGTATCAAGGTTGTAGGTCATCCAAAATTGTGAAGTCTATCCGCATGGCCACTCCTAGCTAACATAAAAATAATAAAGATATACGTAGCAAAACTTGAATTTCACAATTCTGGTGATTTTAGCAATCATAAAAACAATAACGTTGTACATAGCAAAATGTTATAATAAATTATTTTATAGCAAAATGTTATAATAAATTATTTTGATCAGATCCCAGTTCGATATACTATATTAATTAGCAAAAGCATGCAAGATACAAGTTTATACTTGACAATCAGACATAAGAGAAGCAAAGACGAGTAAAAGGTGGCATAAAATAGTGTGGCTTGAGACCGTATGTGTTAAATAAGATTAAAAGTTATTTTGATTCGTAAATCGCAAGGAACCTTTCCCTTGAAACCCACAAACTTGAATGTGTAAATGATGCAGAAGGAAACAGCATTTGACTCGGGCAAAACAAGAAGTCTATATCCCAAATTTTGTCTTTCGAATATATTTGTGTTCAAACATAATGTAGATGAATGAAATATTATCATTGACTGGGTTACATCTTCCATACGGTATACAGTATGACATGTCATTACCGTATGACATAAGCAATGAAATGTTCACGAGAAAATCCAGAATAAGTGAATGATTGCTGTTACCTTTTAGTGATGCTGCTAATGGAGTGTTGCTGCCGAGGAACAAGCTTCCATTTTTTCACCATCTTGCTTCAGATCATCGATCGTATGGTGAACGCTCTCACACCTTTCATCCACTTGCCTATCATCCAAAACACAGAACTACTGCTAACAGATATACTAACCTAGGAGAAAGAAAGAGAGTGAAGGTGAGACAAAGTATCTTAAACATTCATAATAGGGTATTCTTATATGTACTCATTCTGATGGTTCTACAATTTTCCTAGAAAAATGGAGTAGCATTGATCTCGACTTTTCTTCATCACCTACAATTGTCATGATCATCTGCTGAGCAATTAACTACAGAAGGGCTACTTTTCTCCTGGTGGACAATGGTAATAAAAACAAAATACACCATTTTCATACTTCCCCGACAGCTACAATTAACTAACAAATATCAGAGCCATCCAAGTCAGTTCCGGTAGGATTGTTTTCTCTAATTTGAGGGAACTCAAAAGATGAAAAATAATTATACATCTAGAGGGACATCAAATGATGATTGAGTCTTTCTCAGGTTCCAGTGGAGACCATCATGAATGCTGCGGAAGAAGTCATCGGTTGAGTCAACTTGGCATGCCGTAGGAACAGGCCAAGGTGCCATGCTGCACACAAGGGCATCGCCAGGTGCCAACTGCTTCCTATCCTTGCCGTCAAATGATGCCCATGCAGGGCTTCGGCTATTGAAAGGAATTTGAACGCGTAGAGTCACATGCTCAGGTAGTATCAGAGGCCGAAATGATAAAGAATGTGGACAAATTGGTGTGAAAAGTATGCCAGGAACCTGCAGTTACAAAAATGCATCTAAAGATTTATTGTATGCTCTTGAAAACAGGATGTCGTATAGCAAATTAGAACAGAGAATAATTTATGACAAATATCAAGTACAAAACAGAGAATAATTTGTGAACAAATATAAAACGGTTAGAATTAGAAGTCCCTTCTGCGTAGATGGATTGTTTATATTCCAATAAATGCTAAAATGAATCCATAGGACCTCAATTAATGCTATCCAAACATTCCAATATAAGCTCCACTACCACACAGATGAACATACCTGTGGATGTACCATTGATCCTCCAGCTGCTAATGAATATGCAGTGCTACCAGATGTTGTTGATAATATTAATCCATCCCCTTGCACACATGTGACGAAGGAGTTGTCACAATAGCACTCCAAATTAGTGAGGTATGAGGATATTCCACGGTCAATTGTAACCTCGTTCAAAACAAGAATAGGATCTTCAGTTTCAATCTCATTTTTAGCAGCGTCTCTGATAACATGGCACTGCAACCGATTTCTTAATGTTATGCTAATGGGACCCCTTAAAACAGAATCAAGGTAATCTTTGTAGTGTTCACTGTCTAAGAAAATGTTAAAGAAAGCTTTGTAGAGTTGCATGGAATAGTTAGTGAAAACCAAATTCAATAAATCAAAATTGCTTTTTAAAGTAAAAAAATTACATCAAAGATAAAGAGGATACGAAATGGGGTCATAAAGCCCAATGATCCTAAAGAAAATGGGACAATAGGAGGAACTGGTCCTTTGAAAATTGATGCTGCCTGCCAAATAAGAGTAGGAAAAAAAAGACAGTAAGAACTTGTTGAAGTAAATGCGAACGAAAACACAGTCAGATAAAATGACCAACATAAATTGACTCTTGGGAAAAATCCAAATCACATGATTTCAATTCTGATACACATTTCACTCCCAAGGTCACCACAATATAAATTACAATAAACTTCTACCCAAACACAAGAAGTATCAGGTTAAAACACTTCAACATACAAGATCAACACGAATGTTACGTTAAAACCTTAGTAAGGTAATAAAAACAGTGGATACTTTAGATGAATGGGGCAGAAATAAGTGTGGCAATTACATTAATAAAAGGAGATGGCTTCCATGATGCCAAAAGCAGGAAGAACAAACATGCAATAATGTACTGGAACTTACTAACTCATTAACAGTTTCTTGCACAGTGAATAAATAAGTGAATAAATTAAGCAGAAAAAGGTTAGGCAGTCAACAGAAACATGCACTCTGAAGTTTTGGCACCTAAACGGTGAAGTCCTTGCATGTTCACTATTCTGGCACAATAGTTTTTTTGAAATGGAAGTGCAGGATCTTAACTGTGCATTCTTTCTGGAGTAACATGATGTTGGGTAAGATCTAAGTTGTGCCACCAGCTTGTTGGAGTTGGCGGGAATTATCTAGGCATGAGATGCAGATATCAGAACTAATTTACTAACATGAACAAATATCACTACGATCATGTTGCAAAAAAGACTAATCTAAACACAAGTTACACGACTTGTTAGCAGCACAATTGATGATGCCACAATCTTTCACCTAAAATTGATTCTATAGTGTTCCAAATCAATCTCACTATCTAATGTCATCTCAAACAAAGGTTCTGTAAGCTTAAATGAACATACCCAAAGCACAGTTCCATCACCGCCAAGAGTCACCACAAGATCAACTTTGGTGTGCAGGAGCAAAATTTCTTTTTCTGAAAAGGAATTTCAGAGATATTGAATAAATAACATCTTGTTATATGTCAGATAACTATAAGTGTCCCACAGCTTACCATCTTTCCAAGTTTCAACAAAGCTGAAATAAGATGATTCTGTTAGAAGCTCAGCTCTGACTCTTGGCTCTACATAGATGTTCAACTTTTTCTGCTCACGTAACCATCTGTGAACAGGAAATCAAGGATAACCTAGCAACTGTAAATATCCGATTAAAAAAAAAAAAAGAAGCAAAATTTAATAAAGTCGAAAGACCAGAATTTTACAAGTACAAATAATAAAATTCTGCAAATGGGGTTGTTTATGTTCAATTGCCCCATGTTACAAGGTTCTGTGCATTGAGAAAAAATAGAACACCAGCATCCACAATTAGAGATACTTCCAAATTTCCTTGGAATCAAGTCAATATTATTACGACCTAAAATAGAAAAATCAGATAAACAGAAGAAATTTCTTTATACATGGATCTAATCCAAAAACAAAATTGATTCAGACTAATAAAAATTTTGAAAATCATATGCTGCTCTAGGTACTTTACCCTATTAATTTGCAAGACACAAACTTAAGTTTCGGAATAAGAGTTCACTGGAAGCATAATGATAAATTTAAGGTTACTAGAGTATCTGACACAGGTGACAGAAACAGGTGTGAGCAACTCAGATGGCTGTATCATTCATGTTAATATGTATTTTCAAAATACCAAGCAACATGTCGCTCATTCAAAATAACACAGTAGGCCAATGTAAGAGATGACTCCTCCAAAGCAAATTTCCAGAAAACTGAACCAAGTTTGTCTAATAATTTTTGAGAATTTAAGTAAATCCAGAGCCTATACTCTATCCAGGGTACAGCTAGCCATCCAAAGTTCTTGAAGCAAAAACCGCAATAGCACAAACTAGAATGATAAATTAAAGCACTATACAACATGAGTTATTGCTTGGTCATGGCTCAAGTAATATAAGTAGTCAAATACACAGTTTGAAGAGGCACAATGAAAGTATTGCTTGCAAAGCAAATTGAGAACACTAATATTGTTTGATCCACACCTGACCATTTGTGCACATAAAATTTGAACAGAAATTGAATTTGGTTTCGTCAAAATAACCACAGTCTGAGGGGGTGATTCCCACTTCAGAGAAATCTGAAAGGAAAATAGTGCTGAATTAGAAAATAGATCGAAGCCACCAGCAAACTAATTTTAGATATTCAGATAACATATAAAGTATGTGGAAAAAATTACAAAAACAGTAGCAAACTTAAACAGAATGACTCAAATGTCAGCCAAAGAGGAAAAAAAGAATCGCATGAAAACAGCATAGTGAATACCTGTTTACTGCTGCGTTCTGCAGTTGTTATATTTCCTCTTTCAAAATAGACAATGTCATGCTTGTGCTGATCGCTATTTTCCCCTTTGCACCTCCATGAAAGTTTAAACGATGCCTATATCAGAAAACAAAAGGTTGAATGTAATATTTGAACTTGAGCACTAATGCTCTCACAAAAAGAATATAATCCTGTTTCATTGTTACAGCTTGCAAACTGTAATCATGAAGCTCAAACTTCAATACATTGATTAAAAGAACTTATATAATAGTTGAAAATGTTACCAGGGCTATTCAACCACCATCCTAGAGTGTAATGATTTGAGAATAGTGTAAAAAGGTGCAACAATGAGAGCTACTAAACTACGGTTATATTTGTATAGTTGTACATCTACTTAATTTTGAAAGCCTAAAGTGTTTGATAACCCACTTGGTAGCTAATGTTAACCAATCACCCAAACACTTGGGTGCTCCTGATTCCACTACAGAACAATGGATTAAAAGCCAAGATATCTCAAACCCAGATATACCCAAAGCCAATACATCAGACACACAAAAGCATGCATCTAACAAGAACGATAGTTATAAAGACAACACTAATAACATAAGATACCTTTTTCATGATTTTATTATTAACCATATTGGGATCAACATCTTTCGCATCTTGGAGAACCTCATGGGAGCAAATCCCATGCTCCAAACAAGCTCTGTTGGAATGTTCATGTTCGTGATTGAGAAGCACTGGTTGGCTAGTTGAGTTCTCTAACCCTCCTCCCTCAGAAACACTATTATTCTCTTTAAAAGACTGTTCTGCAATAGAATGAATGATTTTCTTCACAATAAGTAAAAAGATGAAGTTGCTTAAAATATGATGGAGAAGAAATATGTATAAGAACACAAAATGAGAAAGAAGACACTGTTATCTAGTAAGTATATTGTTCTGTCATGCCACCATGCATCATCTCAAGAGTTTACCAAATATCAGTTTGTGTCATGCCACCATGCAAATTATACTTTATAATCTCAAATCAGCTACTTGGACATCCACAAGACCATAAATGCTATAAAATACACAGAAAACTACTATTCTGATCAAGTCTATAAAACCCGTCTTGTTAATTTCCATTTTAGTGTCCTCAACTTGGGGCAAAAGAATCTTCTTGCACATCACTCAACTTGAAAATTAGCCCACCAAGACCAAAACCAGATGGAATTATGGATGAATGGAGACTTGTATAATTGTGATCAAACCATGTAGGTCCTTATTCATAAGAGTTAAATGTAGTTTAGTGCCCAAACTGCAATGAGGAAAATAGAAAAAGGAAGTGGGGCAAGGCCTTGTATTTGCAGGAAGAAATAAATAAATGCAATTTACATCCAATAATGACTTAAAGTGAGCCCTTCATCAGGCTGAAGAGTTAATCTCTGGTAATTTAGTCCAAACCAGCCCATACCAGGCAGCTCAACTTGAAGTACCCCTTTATGCATAAAATTTTCAATAGTCAAGTGAAAACAAGCTCCACATTCTTGTTGATAAAAGCAGAACACCTATTTGAGCAGGCAAGTTCATACTACATAAGCAAGGAGCCATTGACTCACTATCCCATCTTCTTAATGTTACAAATTACCCATTGCCAGAAGTGAGATGATCAAAGGGATCAGTCCAGTGCGGACATCAGAGGCTCTCTATACTAACAATTATCGATACAAAATTAGTTGATATTACATATAACATTATAACGTATCACAAATATATAGAGTTAACAGATTTTATTGGCCCATCTGCACCATTAAGGCCATCTCCATCCAAAAGCTATATGATTTTCCCCTCATATGAGCCACAAATATCAAACTTCCTTCTGTGCTTGTAGAACTTCACTGAAACCATACACCCTCTCTTATGAAACCCTTAACATCACCAAACCAAACCAAGGAACCTTTATCAACTTTCTGTGATCCAGATCTCAGTAATTGATACTACTAGCTCCCTGCAAATCAACTTATTGCTTAGCCTTTTTTGCTTTTCTAATCTTTCATATTATCATCCCTGTTTTGCATATAATCCTATGAGCTTGTCTCTAGTTGCCTATTCCTCACACTGCTGGATTTGCAACATACATTTATCAACCATCTTTCCCTCACCGTCTCTCCATCTTAACAACCATATCTTCAGCATCCTTTTGTAGAGATGCTGATTCTTAAACAGGCCTGCCCAGTCTTAACACATTTGACTGTCAACATTTTCATTCTTACAATCAACTCGTGAATGTGCCTACATACATACATTTTAAGTGTCATTATGATTGATTTTCAGTTCACATCAAAAACCAGAATGAAAACGCAGTACTACATAGGACAAGAAGGCCAATTGAATTGAAATACACATCCAATAATACCAGATAGCATAATAAAGTTCAAAAGACACTATAAAAAAGCCTAAGACCAAGCTTTTCTCTTAAGTTCCAGAACTTCTCAACTTGCATGAGAATCATATTGGTGGAAGAGACCTCCCTCCCCCCATTCCCCCTAAAAACCAAAACCCCCAAAAAAAAAAAACTGCCTTTTCATCTTTTCAGAGCAACAGTTCATTTACAGAAGAATTAATGTTCAAAGATTAATAAAATCTAATTGCACACAAAAGTTGTATAAAATCTGAAATCCAAACCTTTAATTGGTTTTTGAACACTTGTGAAACCTAGATGCTTCTATCCTCCACATCATTTGCAAAGAGAATTTAATATACGGTTGGACAGTTTTGGAATGCCATTATGTTTTACACAGTAACCAATTACAATTATTGAAAAAAGAACAACCATTTCCCCAAAAAAAAAATAAAAAATTGACTAATTTCTTTGACCGAAATCAATGTGACTCATAATTCTGCACAAGTTAAAAGCCACTACCTTCATGTAGTCGTCTATCCTGTTCTTTCCAAATTTCCCAGCATAAAAGACATGGAAGCACTAATCTTATCAGTCCCATTCCACTATTTACAGAGGTCTGCATCCACCAACTTCTGAGCTTTTCACATATACCATTGCCTGATAGTGGAATCTGATGATAATGAGTCTAAACTTGATTAGCAAGCTCACTAAAACCAGACAAATGACACATCTCTTCAATACTCGGATTGGTGAAACAGTAATAATAGAAGTCTTAAAGATGCGAATATAAACAAGAAAAGCAAAGCAAAACATTTCTTCTTCAAAATGATAGGGAGCACTTTAATTGTTGCACAGAAGAGAAAATGCTTGAGTAAAGAGGGCAATTGAGTGTCTGTGAGGAGAAAAATAAAAGACAAAAAGGGAATGAGAAAAACTAAAGAAACTAATATTCAATATAATTATAAATAAATGAAATAGAATGTCACCAAGAGGAAGGGAAGGATGAAGTATGAATTAGATAAGAAAATATATGTAAGATCATTATTTTCATACTTATGTAATATTGCCTGATCAAGTAGATAAGAAATATAATGCTTGACCATTTAGGAAGGTTGAAGTATGAAGTACATAATAGTTTCTTCTTTTTAATAGATCTAAATGGAACCAGAAAGAGCTGGTGTTAGTTCCTTCTCTTGTGATATATCACACTTAAGCTTATGCTTCTCTTCTAATATATCACACTTGAGCTTATGCAAACATACTGTACTTATGATTTCTCACAAGGGTTCAGGTTAATATATCTAAATGGAATGTATATATTGCATAGTCAACATTTAGGCATGGCATTGATTTGGAACGAGTTTGTTTCCTTAATAAAGTCTTTATAGTGTTCAATAGGTTATTCAAAGAATGGGATTTTTACGGTGTTTATGTTGACCATCAAATCCAAATGATTGATGGTGTCCATTTGAATTGACATCTAATCGCAGTGCCATAAATGCAATCTATTAGTCTTCAGTTAATCCCATAATGAAGTGTTTGAGACAAATACGGTTCAAATACAGGTAGCACACTTAACCCAAAGCTATACAGGAGTTTGAAATTTTAAAAAGTCACTCTATATAGATTCTTTTATTCGAGCACAGCCAGGTAATGGCACTCAAGAAAAGCAAAGAGATACTTGTTTCTCAGCAGGTGGTCTAAGTAAAATTCCACCACTAAAAGCGGACAAGGTTGATCGACCAATTTCCAGAGAAATATCCTCACTACCAAACTTAGGAGATTCATAGTTTATATCTTTAGATTGAATGTCTACTGCTTATACATGCTGTAGACATCAATAAATCTAAAGGGATAACTTCTGATAATGATGTGAGACCATTATTTTTAGAATTCAACTGAGTACACTCCAAAAAGTAATCCCTCTTCTTATCCACCCAAATACTAGATAAACAATATTATGTTGAAACAAATTTAAAATCACTTCACACACAAGCTATAAGGCCTTTGGTGTTTTATCCATTATCATTCAGGATACTGATTGTTAAGAAACAAACTGTCAATTAAATAAAAGTGGTAAAACAGAATACAGAAAAAATACACAACAATTAGTAATGAATACATTCAAAATAAGCTAATGGTCAAAATCAATTTAAAACCAATTCAATTCAACTACTGAACATCAGCTACATATAGTCAGACAATGTGCCATACCAAAAAGTACCATTGCATTACCTATAGAACTCCAGGACTAAAGGTGAAGCAGAGTGTGAACAGAACAAGGAAACTACAATAGCAATAGATAAATTGCCTCAAATAACACTCAGTGAAGAAGATCTGGTTTAGCTGAACTCACTAAGCATAGATAAGCCTTTGTTAAATTAAGAATTAAATTTTTTTATAAAATATTAAACTTTAAAGAATGTCACAATTTATTTTCATTGTTCAATGATTAAAAACCTTTATTCTCCAACCGCAGATTCCGTGCCCTCTCCAGTTCAAATCTACGTTTCCATTCTGCAGCCTCCGCTTGTGCAGCAGCCTTTCCTTCGGCAGCTCGCCTCAATGCCTTTGCAACAGCTAAAATTATGTTTAAAGTGATATAAGCATCAAATTTAATGAGATACATAGGGAAAACACAGTTCCATAAAAGACAAAATCATATTCAAGGATAAGTGATTAGAGTACTTCTTAAGGCCTCGGAAAACTCTATAAGATGGTCATCTGATCCATGAACAGGAGTTTGTTGAAGAATTTCCTGCACTGCTTTCTCAGACTGGAGCAGAGAAAGTGAATCCCCAAAACCATTTTCAGAATGGGGCCGTGAAACACCTGCATCGCCATGTCCAAAGGAATCCTGGCAATGAAAAAATTAATTTCGTAAGTCATTTGACTTCTTCAATCAGAAGTGTATTTTATTGTACTTCACAATGTAAACCATTTAAATATGCCACGACAGTTAATAGTAAGATCCATAAACAGTAAGGAATCTGCCGACAAATCTTCCAACACCAACCAACTGGCAAATGAATGAACGCCACCAATCAAGAACATAATATGTGTTCCACATTCAGCTAAAATTAACAAAAATGGACAGTCTAGAAATGGCATAATTTACCTCCCTACGTAATTCTAACCGTATTTCATCCATGATGAATTCAGTTATGTATTTAACTCATTCTAATGACATCCCATCAAATTCCTTAAAAAATTATAGGTGATCAACGCACACTAGCATGATTCAATGAAATGTGTGCAGACTCAATCAAAATTAGGTTAAGCCTTGATGCCAAAACTGAAATTTCTCTAAATAACATCAAATGACAACCTGTAGCTAGCCAATTTCAAGTAATTTTATTGACAATTAACTCATTGCTAGATCAGCTTAGTGCGTGTAGACAATAATTACGACAAAAGGAAATTGAGATCAAAATTTGACTTAATTTTGGAAAAATTCCCAAACAATACAAACAAATCAAGAGTCAACAGGATCAAACAAAGTCAATGAAAATGGGAAATTAACCAACAGAGAGCAAGAGATAGAAAATTACGGTAGAATTGAGCTTGCTTGGAGCCATGACTGATGAAAAAATTTAAGAGAGGAGAGAGAGACAAAAGAAAGACCCCTTCCTCTTTTAAGTTCTCTGAATCTGAAAATTATCGAAATATCATTTTATCTTAAAATTATTGTTTAATAACAATTTTTATTAATTACTTATTAATATTATTAGAGGAAGAAGAGAAAGGGGGCCTCTAACTCTCTCAAGCCTTGACGTATTTGATTGATGCCATCTCTCTCTGTAGATCAGTCGTGAGAGTCGTAGGGAGAGGTTTGGTGGAGTCGTGGAGAGAGGCGGAGAGGGATTTACTCGTTGGTCCCACACGATAACACGTGGCGACTCGTGGAAATTGAAGAGGAACAGTACATATCACTAAATGACAAGAGTGCTAAAACATTGGAACTGCACCCACTCCTTACACGTGTCCCTCAAGTCTTTTCAGTTTTTTTTTTTTTTACAATTTCTTTTGTAGTTTTTCTTTTGAATAAATTCATAGTTAATTGTTCGGTATAGGTTAAAGACCAGATAATTTAGAATTTGGTAAAAATAACCTAATTTCGATCGGGTTGCGATACATTTTTTGGAAATCAATCGAAAATAGATTTTCAAATTAAATTTTATTTTAATTAAATAATTGGATTCGCGTCAAGATCATGTTTTACTGAATTATTAGCTTTTAATTTAATAAAATTAAATTAAAAATAATATAATCTGAAAAAAAAAAAAAGCAAAGCCCAGCTGCACAAAAATAGCGTCAAGTCAACGCAAGTTTTAAAAATCAACTTTTACTTTGCACGCAGCATATCAAAACGCTAAAAATGCAACATTAAATCTCTTTAACCACGAATGATGAATGGCCCAATGGGACCTAACTATAAATTTATGGTGCATTTATTAAATAAAAATTGAAATGAATAAAAATTGAAATGAAATAAAATAAAAAAAATAAAGACCATAATAAATTATTTATTTAAATTATAAAAAATTAAAATTGAAAAAAATAAAATTATCTTTAATACGTTTATTTTATCTTAGAATTATAATCAAAATAAGTTTAATTATTATAAATTATTAAAAAGCCTTAAATTTAACTATTTTCATAATTATTATTTTGTATGTTAATTATTATGATTATTTATTCAAAAATTATTATAATGAATTATTATTGTTAATAATAATATTATTATTAACATTAATATATTAATTAATTATAATACCTTTTATCATTAAGAATAATAATAATAATAATAATCCCATTTTAAAAAATAATAATCCATTTCAAAAACAAATAATATATTGGCCTCCCCAACTATTCGGGCCACAATGGCCCCAACTAATTTTTTTTTCCTATTTTAAAGTTTTGCGATTAAGATATTTTAATTGTAACTAATTTTCAACCAAAAAAAGAAAAGAAAATGTTATGAAATCAAATGAATAAAGTTAAAACTCTAGAATATGATTATAATTATAAAATATATAATTATAATGCACATAATCACACAACACATTATAATTATAAAATATATGTACATAATACTTAATTTCAATATTTAATCTACCTAATGTCTTAATTTATTCATAAAATCAATTGTTAATTGTTGTTAACAATTATCAATTAACATTATTTCAATTATTAATAACTAAAATTTTTTGTTATTTATTAACAATAAATAAAAATTTATTCATAACAAATGATGAATGGCCCAATGGGACCTAACTATAAATTTATGGTGCATTTATTTAAAAAAAATTGAAATGAATAAAAATTGAATGAAAAAAAAAAAAAAAATAAAGACCATAATAAATTATTTATTTAAATTATAAAAAATTAAAATTGAAAAAAATAAAATTATCTTTAATACGTTTATTTTATCTTAGAATTATAATCAAAATAAGTTTAATTATTATAAATTATTAAAAAGCCTTAAATTTAACTATTTTCATAATTATTATTTTGTATGTTAATTATTATGATTATTTATTCAAAAATTATTATAATGAATTATTATTGTTAACAATAATAATATTATTAACATTAATATATTAATTAATTATAATACCTTTTATCATTAAGAATAATAATAATAATAATAATCCCATTTTAAAAAATAATAATCCATTTCAAAAACAAATAATAATAATAATAATAGTAGTCAAAATCATCATTATCAACGGCAACAGCAAACACCAAATCATCATCATCAGAACTCAGAAGATCCGAACCGTGGCCATTGGAATGAGCTACTACTGCTTAGGGGTGGGCAAAATCGGGTTCGGTCAGTCAACCCGTCGGGTTTGGGTTAGGGTTAAAAAAATCACTGAATTGACTGTTGATGACTGACCCGAACTCAATTCGGGTCGGGTCGGGTCAACAATTCCAATTCGGGTCATTAATTCGGCCAAATTCGATTAATTTTTAATTCTCTTTTCCTATTTTTAAAGTTTTTAGGGTGGTTTTAAGATATTTTTCTTAATTGTAGTCCTTTTTACTAATTTTCAACCAAAAAAAAAAAAAGAAAATGTTATGAAATCAAATGAATAAAGTTAAAACTCTAGAATATGATTATAATTATAAAATATATAATTATAATGCACATAATCACACAACACATTATAATTATAAAATATATGTAGCATAATACTTAATTTCAATATTTAATCTACATAATGTCTTAATTTATTCATAAAAAAATCAATTGTTAATTGTTGTTAACAATTATCAATTAACATTATTTCAATTATTAATAACTAAAATTTTTTTGTTATTTATTAACAATAAATAAAAATTTATTCATAACAAAATCATAAATACACAAATTTTCTTGATTTTATTACTAATATTTATAATTACATAATTACAACAATCAAATAATAACTAATTACATAATAACCAATTAAGCATATATAATCATATAGTATATATATTCCATGAAAGTTATGACTTATTAAGCTTAAAAGTTGAAATTTTAAAATTAGATTTGGGTGGGGAGAAAAAAAAAATTTTTTTTTTTGGTGACCCGATCGGGTGTTCGGATCGGGTCGGGTTTGACCCGACCCGAACACAACCCGATCGGGTTTGCAATTTGTAACCCGATCGGGTTTCAACACCAACCCGACCCGACCCGAACCCGAACTTTTTCGGGTCGGGTCGGGTCGGGTAAAATGCCCACCCCTACTACTGCTAGATCACGCGGCATCAAAAATGGCACAAATGTAGACGGTACCAGCAACCAGTTGCTGCTCCAAAGTCCACAAACCAATGACAGTGACGCTTGATTTTGGTAGCAACAGCAAGGGTGGGTGTTGAGTGTTAGAAAGTGTATATTTATAAATGAGAAAATTGTCATTTTACACTTCAAGTCTCACTAACATTGCTACTTTTATGTATTTAAGTATTTTATTATTTAATTATGTGTGTTTTATTATAATTATGTATTTTAGGGGCATCACAATTGTTTCACAATGAACGAGTGATCAAACAGCAAACACAGACGTCATATTTGAACTCAGGACGGTCGAAAACCTTAGGAGGATCATAAAAGGAAAAATGTCATTGTTCACATATACAGATCGTCATACGCATCGTGTACATGCATTTTACGACATTGTTCGTATATACGATCGACGTTGGCCGATGATGCATCGACCGTGACGTGGCGGCGTTGATTGGACAAATTATGTGGCATTGATTGCTTATGGCGTTGACCGGCGATGGTAAATGATGATGCGTCTTATTGGGCTAAATTTATTATATCGTGGATTGATGGTAGCGATGTTCGGTGGAGCAAAATCGTGACAGATATGCATACATGAGATTATTTACTTATTCAAATCTGCGTTCGTGTAAATAGTACAAATCAGACATCAGGTAAAACCGTGGTAAAACCGCCATATCAGACAAACCGTGGTCAAATCAGACATCGTTCACACGCTGTTGTTGGCTGATGATGATGTGTGTAATCTGAGCGTCCAACTATTTTAATCCGATGGTGGTCGATTCACTCAATGTATCTATAAAGGGGCTCTCCCCACAATTTGATACTGCGAATTTATTTCTAAGCTTAGATTGTAATCTTCTCATTCTTGTATTTTCTACGTATTTAATAAATTTTCATTTTACCCTAGTTCAAAATGAGTAGCTAATTTTCTTTAAGCTTGGGTTGAAGGTGAAGTCTCAACATGTTCTATGGGCTTAATTTGGTAAATTTACTTTCTCTTCCCCTCTAATATTTGTGGTTGTTTTGATTTATTCGACAATAATTAGTCTTGCAGATACCGCCTTTAAACCGACCCCAAGACATACAGTTATTATTATTCTAAGACGATGTTCTCAAGACCATATTTATTTGAATAGCTGGTCATGAAAAACTCCCCTCATAATTTAATTTGTAGAATATTTAATATTTACATGGGCGTGTTGATGCAGATCCGGATACCCAAGTGCTTTATCTCAATAGTTTCCAATTTAAGTTATTCCTGCCAATTTAATTTAAATTCTAGATCACTTCCACCACAAATCCAACCACCCATTTAAAGAAAATTAATTATACACATAATTAAAATTCACCTACTCGTGGGATCGACACTCGTCACCATTAATCTATTCTACAATAAATTCGTGCGCTTGTGAGTTCAATAAAATTTGCACAACAGTTGGCTGTGATGGCATTCGCTTGGGGCTCAATGCAAGGAGTTAGGGATTTGTTGCTGCTGCTTTTTTTTAATATATATTTTGCTATTTTTATTTTTCATTTAAAGGGAGCGCATTTGGGAATTTTAAAATATGATTGGGAGATAGAATTGGAGTTCTTGGGAATGAGAGAGTGATTACCACCCTTGGGAATTAGTCTTTCATTTCTCATTTCTAAATTAGTGTGAGTCATATATTTTTTTTTTTTCGATTCCAACTCTTATTTTATGAAGCAAAAGCTGTTAATAATTTCGATTCCGAATTCCAATTCCTTAATCCACAAAATAAACCCACCATAATTTATCTATGAAAAAATAAATCGTCTATTGTAGCATTAAATATGTGCGTGTCCATGATGAGTTATATGATTACCGTTTGTAAACGTTTAACATTGGACTGTCAACAAGTTAATCATAAGTTACTAAAAAGGTAAATAAATAAATAAAATTATTTTGGACCGTGAACAAGTTAATCTTTGTTATTAAAATTAAATAAATAAATAAGCATTTTCTGATAACTTCAATTATTTTGATGAATGAACTAAAAGATAAAGAAGATATACTGAAAGAAAATTAGATGTAGCTAATTGTCAATTTTCCCCTAATAAAATCAATATATATCACTCATCTTCTTATAGTTTTCATAATAGCCAAAATTTCCCTAGTAGCATAATTTTACAGTATTATCCTTATTTTAAATACACATTTATTAATATTTATTACAAATTAAATAAATCATATTAAATAAAATTAAAAATAAAATTAAAATACTAAAAATAAGAAAATAAAATTTTTTGGAGTGAATAAAAAATTAATAGCATGATAATTTTCTCATACTTTTTGTTATTTTTAAATATTTTCTTATAATAATATATATTTTATATTTTCAAGTTAAATTATCAAATAAATAAACTATTTATCCCCAGTTCTCTTTAAATATTTGATGTCAGGAAGTTTTTGACTATTGTGAAAACTGTAAGAAGTAAATAATATATATACTTTCAGTAGAAAGAAATTTGACAATCTCCCAAGTGTTCAATTAAAAAAATGGAACTAAATATAAAAAATGGTTTATTTTTAATAAAATATATGTAAAAAACTTTTTAAGATATTAATTAGTATCTTTATCAAAATAACTCAAAAGAATAACTACGTTACATATATCCCAATGTCAAGATTTATCATATACTAATTATTAATAGACTAATAACACGGACATATTTATTTATATATACGGCAATTGGTCTTGTTCCATGCGCATGCTCCTGATCGTCGGTTCCAGACTTCCTTCCTTGTTGTCACGTGGTGATTAGGTGGTGGATTTCGCTTCGGCACGGCAAGTGAGATTAGCCTATCTTGGGTTAGATTTGGATTTGGGGCTGGGTTGTGCGATTTTCTCTGACCCAAAAAGTAGTTGACCTTTTTGTCTGCGTGGCCTATATCCTTGCATCATCAATGACGTTGGCTGATGATTTGCTATTGCATTAGGAACTTGCCACGTCTCATGTCGAATAAACAATTCTGAGGTTTGCATGTAAAAATTTTGAATTTTGTCAAATTTCTAAAAAATTATTGAATCCTATGATTGAATAATGTAATAATATTAAATTATTAAATAAAAAATTTAATAGACTTTATTAAAGTCTAAGACGTTAGACTAAATATATTTATAAAATAAATATAAAATTTATATTTCGACTTAGTAATGTGGCATACTTCATTTGAGAAAACACAAACGTTACACGTCATCTATATCGTCACAACCTGTTAGATTTTAATGGGTCATAAACTTTGAAGCTTTGACTTCATATTTGAAGCTACAGAGAGAAGAGAAATTCAGCTATATTCGATCAAGTATTTGCTCATTAAAATTGAGATTTCGCATCTTTAAATCTTACTCAGCTACAAGTTTGTGGCTTGGAGCTGCTACAAGAGCCAAATTCAAATCGGAATAGTAAAGATTTCAGCTCAATTGCTAGCTGTTCTTATTTGAGTAATGCTACATTTTTCAACTAATATGTATTTCAATCGATAACAAATTAATTGAAGTGACATTTATTTATTAAATTGATAGACAATTTAATTACATAATAAATAATTTTATTGAATTGACGAATATTATAAATTATAGTAAACTTTGATATATTAGTTTAATTATATATTTAAATAGGAGGCTCTATATTACGTTTAATGAAACATCTGCAATCTAAAAATAGCAATTATGGAATGGCGTAATTATGTGGTTATTGTGAGTTATGTATGTTACATGAAATGTAACATAGCGTTTGCCTTAAATAGAATTCAACTATATTTAACTTTAATTGAATTTGTATATACTAATTAAAAAAATAAAAGTTTACTAATAAATAACAATGATAATTAATTGATATTGCTTGGAAAGAGGCCCATTCAAAAAAATGGTCAACGGTTGCATTTTTTTATTAATAAATCAAATTAATATTATTTTAAATAAATAGTAAATTTAAGTGATGAACAAATGGCCAAATCACAACCAAACGCGCGCGACGACCAATTGACCAACCAAATCTCAACGCACCGCAACAATCAACTGGCCGTCGACACCAAGTCGAGCTACACTCAAGGAGCGGCGACGCCAACATGTTATATGCGAATCAAAGTGAAGACTTCAAAACCCTTTTTCCTTTGGACGGGTGGATTAAGAGTAGCAAATGAAAGCAGCTCTTGGCTGCGTTCAGAAAAGGGCATGTCCTCTGGGCTCAAATACACGAATGCTTCTATTCCTGCACCATCTTTTGTGCTCACAAGTATAACTACGTTCGGTGTCGTATGATTTGGGAAAGTCACATGTATTGGCTTTCCCCATCCAAAGTCTGCTCCTTCGTGAACTGGAAAGCTAATCATGCTGGTGAAAGAGAAGAAATCGATCTCATCTCTTTCAAACTTGTCTCTAGTTGACTCTGAAACATTGAGTATGCTCTTGGTTTCTAGCAGAGTTCGTATACCGTTACTTACTGCTGAATTCATCCTTTGCTTTCCTGAGTATACAAACTAATTCTTGTAATTCCATCTACTTTTCACTCGTTTGGGCAGGCATGAACCCTATGCTATTACCGGCGGAGTTCTCGGACAAGGGTGGCACCACCACCGAACGCAAGTTCACTGCTTGTACTAACAAAGATGGTCTTGCAAAGCCGCGGTTCGATCTTGACGCAGCCCGGATACTTCCAAATAAGTGCAGTCAGAGTTCGACGCGGGATGGTCTTGGAACGCTTGCACTGGCGACCTCAGCCTGAAGTTGAGCAAGCTTTGAGGCATTAAACACAAACCTGTTGGATTCAGCCGGTGAAAAATGTGTGGGGAAGGGCACGAAGGATTCACTTGGTGGAAAAATAGATGCTGCAACAAATTCGGGAACCGCTGCCTTGCTTGACTGACCACAAGCTACGGCGGCCCAGCTATTAATGAATATGGAGCCTGACAATGCATCAATAAGCTTGTGCGATGAGAGCATTGTGATTGCCGCTCTTCCGCATTTGAGAAAAAGTAACCTGAAGAATTAGTAATGGACCCTTGCCTGCTATTGGGTCTCCTTTGCCGCCAAATGTTTGGAAGTTAGTTAATAACTTCTGATCAGGATTTTGTAGATATTCAGACAGAAAACCATTTGCCCGACCTTCGATGAATTCAACTTCCTCGTCATTACATTCAATGGAAAAATCGTCTTTGACTCTGCCAGCAAATGGGTAGAATTTTGTGAGGGTTTCTGATAGGGACGATTTCAGACGTTGCGAGACTTGGTCAGCTTTAGCATTACTGTTTACTTTGTAGAGAAAACAAATGCATACATATAGCGAATAATTGATCTGGTCAAAAAGAGAGAGTTCCAAATTTCTTAGGTGATGACGAGTTGGGTGAGACGGTTTGATGATTTCCGAGCCTAGTGTAGTATCTCTACTTTTAGTGCCCCCTTCATATTTGCTACTTTTTTGCAACAGTGTTTACGTAGACTTGTAGTTAATATAGTACCTGTCCAATGAAACATTAAAAGTCATATTATGTATAAATTAATAGGGTTAGGGCCATATAAAATTTATTAATTAAAGGAAAATTTGAATAATTGATAAATTAATAATTTATTAATATGTAGAGTTATTTACAATTCAAAAAACAACAACACTTCATAATTTCTTATTACAATTTGAGAAGTCAATCCCAGAAATTATCGATGTAATAAGAAAAATAAGAGATGAGATCCAATTGGATTTAAATTTTAAGAAAAGAGAAGTATGTAATAATAGAGTCATATGTTATGTAATTAGAATATCATAATCAACTAAATTTGTAATTTCAGAAAATTATTAATTTATTACTTGATAGGACCACAAAATTGTATAAGTTTTTTTAAAAAAATATTATCTTACTGAAATTATTAATTTAATCCATTAACTGAAATCGGGACCGTGAAAACTTATTATATAATAGAGATTTTTAATATATCGAGTATCAATTTATAGAGGTTGTATGTACACTTTATGATGGTTTGCTACTCTTTGATAAAATATAAAGATTATTGTTCATGCCAAATTTAAAAAAAAATTACTAACGACAAATAAACAAATAAGTAGTTTCTTATATATATATAACTTATAAGTATTTTGTAGTTTTAAACTAATTTGCAAAAAACCATATCAATCATGCCATTATTAATGGTATAATAATAGTTCTTGAAGAATATATTTGAAAGAGATTTTGATGGACACAATGTCGATTAAAAAAATAACTCGCGTATCTTTATTGTTAAAAAACAAAACAACTTGTTAATTTTGATGGTTTTAATAATTTCATTTACAAATATATAAGAGAGAAAAAAAGAGAAAAGCAGAAATAAAAGAGAGATTAAACATTAAAGAAATGAGAGAAAGGTATATTAAAGAAATTAATTATCTTATATCTTTTAATCTTGACTCTTTATTCTTTTCTAATCTAATGGTTTGGAAATTGTGTTTATTGTGCCCAAATTCGTGTAGTATAATTAGACAATTTATTCTTTTAGTCTATTGTGTTTTTTTAACTTTCCCATAATAGTATAACTGGACAATTTAGTGATTTTATTAAGTTGTATAATATGATTCTGATTTAATTTTAATTGAGTGATTCTTTAGCTGAATGACATGGCTGGATAATAATTACATAATAACCCATCAAAGGAGACTTTTTGGAGTTAACATATTTTCTGAACTTTCTTTTATTTGTCTTAACACAACACACATAAAACATTGGCTTCTTATCTATAACGTATAAAGCAATGGTGACCAATAAAAGGCGTAAAGTATTATGTCGGTACAACAAAGAAAATATAGACATATCATATATATTTAGTTTCAAATTAGTTAATTATTAATATATATATTAATTGGATCCCGTAGAAAAATAAGATTTTTTTTTGAAATTTTATAATCTAATAAATTTATCGAATTATTAATTTAACGCATTGGCTCAAATCAAGACTGACAAAAACTATAATATATTTAAATTATTAATTTATCGAGTATTAATATAACAAAGTTTTGTTATGTTTAAACAATGTTAATTCTATTGACACCTCATGGAAGATGCGAATACAAATGTTGATTGGCGGGATTAGTATAGCAAAGGAAACACAAGATAATCACTATAATATTGCATTTTAATAGATCTCCAAAGCCCTTAATTTTTTTTTTCACTTTTTTTGCAATTAAATTTTTGATAAAAATATAGATCAAGCAGCACCTACCGTGCATCATATCAAACCAAAATTATAGATCACATGTCTAGCAAGAGACAATCTCCTTCTTTGACCCTTTAACAAGAGATATGCTTGGATTAAATGATTTGCACATCCATATTATCAAAACTTCAAAATTCGGAACTTAATTTATAAATTAAAGTATAAGGTGGTTCTTTTACCAAAATAAAGTATGGGAACGCTCACCAAATAACGACTCTATACATATATCACATGATTAGCGAGAGATAACTCTCCTCCTTGAACCCTCTAATAAGAAATGTACTTGGATAAAATGATTTGCACACTTATATTACGAAAGTCCGAAATATTCGGAACTTAATTTATAAATAAAGGAAAATATTAACTAGCCTCATTTGAGCCAATCAAAATTTGTGTTTCTTTAACATATCCCCACATATATGTAATCTCGATAATTTAATATTCTTGGACTATGGAAAATTTATTAATTCAACGAATATTAATTAATTGATAAATTGATAAGTAAAGATATTCCTTAGCTTAAGAAATATAGTGGTGTTTGTAGTATTGATTTACATAGATTTGCATGTATTATTTGAATAATGATTAGTTTTCTCACATAGGTAGTAATAACATTATTGTCAAAGAGATACTGACGTTAGACTTCTTTTTTTGGGTTATAAAAAGAAAATACTAACTACAATTTCATATTACCAAAAAAAAAGAAAAAAGGTTAGAGATGAGATTCAAGTCAAAATTAATTACCGGAACAACAATAAGAATATATTTTCCAAAAGCCACAATGACATATCATATGAATTTAGTTTTGAATTAAGTAATTATTAATTTGTATAGTAGGTGAGTCTTGTAGAAAAATAAGAAATTTGAAAGAATTTATTATCTTATAAATTTATTGAATTATTAATTTATTACATTGACACTAAGTAGGGCTGATAAAAACTATTATTTATTTGAAGTTATCAATTTATTGAAGATTAATTTACTAAGATTCTACTATTGTCATACCCGAGAATCAACTGAGTAATTATAAGTAGAACTTGAGATCACTGTTTCGCCCAAACAGAAAATAAGGACAGCAGCACTATCTGTGGTCTTCAAAAAAGTTTGAAAAGGAAATTGAGTCCATTTCTGGAATAAGCCTAAGGTCTAAAAGTTTTTGGGTTCAGATTTGTGGATTTTATGAGTCCCTCAAACTTGACCAAAATAAAATTTAAAGACTAAAAAAATTAGTAATTTAAGATTTCTCATTATTTCAACAGTAGAATTGTTAATCATATATTAAAATTAATTTAATTTCATAAAATTACTAAAACGTAAATAATAAGAAATTAATAAATGGTTTATCATATTTCCATCATTTTTAATTAATTTCGCTTGGTCATGATTTCCAAGCTAAGATTCCAAATTTATTGGTGGTTGAAGAATCAATCAATAGACTTAAGTCTTTATACAAACTATTTTATACAAATTCTATTAAAGAAAACTAAAATAAAAAAGAAAAAGAAAAAGTAGACCAAACCAAGATACCCCTTTAGCCTTTTAATTCGGTATAAAATTATATATATATTTATATACTTAATCCTAACAATCAAACCATTGAACGGATATTTTTTAATGATCCTGCATATACTGATGTTTCTCGTTTTTTTTTTTTTATTTTGTCCATTAAATTGTGATCTTATTTAGAAATTTAATGAAGATATTTAAAACAAGTATAACTTCTAAATGTTTCAGCTAGTTGTAGAAACCAGTCTCTGTCATACATATATAAACTTACAAGTTCGGTTACAAGTTGTACTCAGAGGAAGAGCTAGCAAGCTTGTTGGGGGAAAAAAACATGAATGTACAATATTAAAAAAAAAATACCCCAAAAGAATTAAAAATAATAATAACCAATTAGAAAAAATTAATTAAACAGGTCGGATGGATGCATCTATATAATTATGATCAAACAAACAAAAAATTACTCAGATTAATTCTCAATAACTCATCACTTAAAACTACAAACTAAAACTAAATACAAACAAAACCGAAATCACAATCACAATCAAAATTGTTCAAAAGCTAATCGATCAATCTAATAGAAAGAACACGCTGTAGCAAATCAATTAACCCATAAATGACGAACATAAATAAAACAACAACATTATGGTCTAGCATTAAGATTGAATAGCAATAATTACATACCAATTTGAGTTAAGCACCAATGATCAAGCTATGTTCACTGCCCAATTGGCACTTAGAAGAGAAGATAACAAAGACGTGAAACTTAAAAGAAAAACACAGAATCGAACAGAGATGACAATAATGAATTCAGAGAGTAATGAATTACGAGCCGTACCTATCGTCCTCGCATGTTGCCTTCGCTGTAATATTAATAATTTATATGCCATTGAGCCTTGTAGTCTAACGAGTGCGCGTGGGCTCCATCACGTAGCCTTATTTATTTATTTATTTTATTACATGAGAATATTGTTCCAACTATAATTTATATTATATGAGATTATAGTTGATATTTACAAATCAGACTATTACTGGGATCAACTTACAACATTAATGTTAATGGAGCTCTGCCCAGATTTTAACCCTCTCTAATGTTCAAGAGATATCTAATCCACTCACTCATAGATAAGGAAGAAAACTGCATTCACTCAATATAATTAAAGAAAATCTGATAATCGTTTGTGGGGTTATTCTTCTAATCGTGCTAATTTGACTTACGTGGCGGTATATTTCTTTTAAATATTGATAGATGTTCGATAAATTTTTAGGTTATTTTATAAATATATGTTTTTAATATTCTAATGTGTGTGCATAGATATATTGTGGTAACTTTTTTTTTTTTTCCCCAAGTGAAAGTTTATAACTTTTGAAATCGCAATAAAATTTCTATAATTGGCTGTTAGCATTAATTTTGTATTGGATTGTTGTAAGTTGTGGAGAAGAATTCTTTAATTTCTTCTATGCTCTCCAAATATAAAACTCAATATTTTGCCACTTGCAAGCGGCCATCGGTGGCACTGACAAATCATATTTTGAAAGTCGATTTTCTTTGTGGATCATACCTTTCAACATTGTCACTTTCGGCACCTAATTCCTTTAAAAAATTTGCAGCGACAATGGCTGGCAAGATTAATAGTCAATCACAATTGCGTCAACAGGGGGCAAAATTAATAAAATCGTAGTGGTTTGAGTGTTCCCATGTGGGCAGCAACTTGGGTTATAGTAAATTTTCTCTTAATTTGGATTATATTTGTTAGTTTAGATTATATCAATACATTTCTCAATAGATTTTTTGATTATGCCATCAATGTAATTGTATTATAATATTTTTTTAAAATTAATAAAATCATAAAATGAGTAATCTGACCAAGATTATTGATTTTCGTAGAATTGATGTAAACGCAATAAAGAATTGGTGGCGGCCCATGCCAGCCTCCTGCCCCACGTATGCCGTGACGTGAAGATTTAGATTTAGACCATCAAGCTTCTTTCATTTCTCTCTCATCTTGCCTGCAGCACTCAATTGAGTTCATCTTTGACAACAAGGCCTCTTTGATCAGCAGCTTGCCAAATATGGTTGATGCTATAGTCTCATTTGTCGTGGAAAGGCTCGGCGACTATCTCATACAAGAAGCAATCTTCTTAAAAGAAGTGAGAAATGAAGTGGAGTCTCTAAAGAACACATTGGGTTGGATGCAATGTTTCGTAAAGGATGCTGAAGAGAAACAAGATGACAACCCTTTGATTCGCAAGTGGGTATCTGAGATCAGAGAGATTGCTTATGACGCTGAAGACGTATTAGACAAATTTTTGCTACAAGTCCACAACGGAGGATCATTGGGAACTTCCAATGAGAAGCTCGAAATGGACGAAGGAAGCACTTCCAGAAAGGGCTCAAAATCAAAATTCTTCGCTTCCATTAAAGCATTCTGCGGGCTCTTCCGCAAAGGCAAGGAAAAGGTGAAACTATACAGCATAGGCGAGGAGATTGCAGCACTCAGGAAGAGACTCGATGATAGCGCTCGGAATCGAGAGTTATTTTGCCTCCAAGACATTAATTATAACAAGAGGGAAGCAGCAGCAGAGAACAGCAAGGCACATCAGAAATTGAAACAACTAAGAAGGTCCACATCCTTCTATGCAGTCGAAGAAAATGTTGTTGGATTCGAGGACGATGCTAACAAGTTGTTGGCTCAACTTCTTAAAGAAGAGCCGCGGCGTTTTGTAATTTCTATCTTTGGCATGGGTGGCTTGGGTAAAACAACACTTGCTCGAAAACTTTACCACCACAATGATGTTAAGCATAAATTCGATTGTTGTGCTTGGGTATCTGTGTCTCAAGATTATAGAACTGAAGACCTTCTTATGAGAATCATAAACTCTTTCAATATCGATTCTCCAAGCAACTTAGAGAAGATGAGAGAGGAAGATTTGGAGCGATGTCTATACCAGTCTTTGCAAGGGTACTCATACTTGGTGGTGATTGATGATGTATGGCGGAAAGAAACATGGGAGAGCCTGAAAAGAGCATTTCCGGATAACAAGAATGGGAGCAGGGTAATTCTCACCACTCGCATCAAAGAAGTTGCTGAACGCTCAGATGAAAGAACCCATGTCTATGAACTTGGATTTCTAAGGCCAGATGAGAGTTGGAAGCTATTTTGTGAGAAAGCCTTTCAGAGCTTAAATGCAGATGAAGGATTGGAGAAGCTGGGAAGAGAGATGCTGGAAAAATGTGGCGGCCTACCACTTGCCATAGTTGTACTGGGTGGGCTTTTGTCTAAAAAGAAACCACAAGAGTGGCGGATTGTGCGTGATCACATTTGGAGACACTTAAGGGCAGACTCAATTCAAATCTCTCATTTGTTAGATCTAAGCTTCAATGATTTGTCTTATCAATTGAAGTTGTGTTTCCTTTATCTCGGCATTTTTCCTGAAGACGCTGATATCAATATCGAGAGATTAATTCGATTGATAGTGGCCGAGGGTTTCATTGATCAAAATGAAGATGATCAAGTAATGGAAGATGTGGCTAAAGATATCTTGAATGAGCTTATTAACAGAAGCTTGATTCAAATTGGAAAAATAAGTTGGGGGAGGATAGCAACATGTAGAGTACATGATCTTCTGAGGGATCTTGCAATTCAGAAGGCAAAAGAGCTCAACTTTATTCACATTTGTGCCCGAGCCAATTATCAAACCCGCTCTTCAGTCATATCATCATGTCGAAGGCAAGCTGCCTATTCAGGGTATTTGTGGCCACAGGATGATAATAATCAACTCTCACGCTCCCTTCTGCACTTCAACTATGAGAGGGAGTATATCATCCAAGTCGAGAGAGATTTAAGATGGTTGTTCAAAAATTTTTCATTATTACGGGTGTATGATGCTGAGGTTGTTGGAAGTTTTCGCACCGGAATGTTTTTAGGATTCCCTTTACATGAAGAGATAGGGCAGTTGATTCATTTGAAGTACTTGGGATTAAGGAGTTCACCTATATATAAGCTCCCACCCTCCATTGAAAAGTTGCAGAGACTACAAACTTTGGACTTTTCCGACACACTCTGTGATATACCGACTGAAATTAGTAAGTTGACAGAATTGAGACATTTGATTGGAAATTTCAGCGGGTATCTGCCGATAGAAAATTTGACTAACCTTCGAACTCTTAAGTATGTGCCGGTTGAGAGCTGGAATCAGCTTAGACCTGATAAACTGATCAACCTTCGAGAGCTGCACATAGAAAACAAGGACTGGACAAGAAAAAAGGTACTGTTCACTTTCAACTCTATTGCCAAACTAAAAAGCCTTGAAATATTGTCAATTAAACTGTCAGATGAGTGTTCATTTGATTTACTGCAACCACTATCTGATTGTCCATGCCTTGTGGATTTGAGACTGCGAGGGAAGATTGAGAAATTACCAGAAGACATACATGTCATCTTGCCGAATCTCGAATGTTTGTCATTGGACAACTCAAATCTTGATGATGATCCAATGCCTGCATTGGAGAAGATGTCGAACCTTGTGATTCTTGACTTGCACTATGATTCTTACTCCGGAAAGAAACTGATTTGCACAGCAAAGGGCTTTCCTCGGCTTGAAATTCTACAACTTCTCATGGATGAATTAGAGGAGTGGCAAGTGGAGGAAGGAGCTATGCCTAGGCTTCGAGGTTTGAGGATTCCAGAGGAATTGGAGTCGAGAATTCCTGAAAGGTTGAGATCAATTCCTCCCCCAGCTAAGGGGGAATGTGAAGATACCTGATGTGACGAGCTTACCCTTAATTCTGATCTAATGATTTTTGAAATCTTCTGCTTGTGTGCCTTTCTTCTTTTAATTTCATTTTCACTTTCCCCTCTGTTATTGTTAGCGAGGCCTTTAATTTGGTATAATTACTTTTTCTTCATTTTATAATTTTCCTTTTGAGTTTTAAAGCTAATCCTACATAACTCTCTTAAAAGCTATCAATATGGGCAAGAACCTGTTATTTGGGACTTTTTAAGTACCTGCTATTTATGCTTTCAAAACTTCTCAAGAGTTTCACTCTTAGTTTTTGATAGTGAACTAGTTGTAACATGCTAATACAATACAATCGTCAAACTTTGAAGACAACATGTGCGTGTGATATACACAACTTACTTTGTGAATTGTCCATTACTCATTAGTGAGTTTATTTGGTTCATAGCCGCTCACTACTTGCCACAGGTTTGGCGAAGTAGCCACTATGACTAGGCATGAAGTGTAGTTGTAATCAGGAGTGGCTCAAAAAAAATCAAAATTGGTTAAATAAGTACAATAACAGTACAGTATAAGTTTCAAATACACACCTATATATGTCTTTATTTAAAAAAAAATATTGCAATACACACTCATATAATAAACCCTTAAGCCACAGTAATGAACTTGGAGGAAATCAGTGCCGAGAGATACCTCTAAAGAGTTTACCTCCACTGCTAATAGTGTACAGAACATAGTTCCCTCTGGAATATTCATCGGCTTTTTCAACGCACCATCCACCACTGGTTAGGCTTTCTTGGCTAATTAATATAGTGACAAATCCTTTGTAAAGATCCATCCATATCCTATAACTTTCCAGATCTAAATCTTAGAGACTTTGTGCCTGAAAAGAATCCACATCACAACCCAAAAAAATCAACGACCATATCCAACAACAACATAGTCAAATAGCAGAGAGAGGTTTCGAAAACATGGGGTTAGGTACTTAAGGTTGCCCACTCCTAATTGTAAATTTGTAATTACATGACAAGGCTTTCGTGAGATATATCAAGTGAGGGATAAATAACAGCACCATGAGAGTTGATTACAATATTGTAATGGAAAATACTCGATTCAGCAGTAAACAGAAAATCAAATTAGTGTTTGATGGACAGACAACATCGTTTGACAAAATGATTCAAAGACAAACCTCAGCCGAAAGTTTGAACTCCCAAACACGGGTGATAGAGCAGTGATTCATTCAGAATTCTGTTTGAGACATTTCATTGAACACTTTTGTATTTCCATCAAACACCTATGTTCTTTAATTGCAGAGAAGAAAACATACGAGGAAAAGACTAACAAGGGAAGATAAGATTCTTTCTATGAAGTCAAAGTGATATGATCAATGACACAACCAGAACTTGCATTTGAATGATCTCAAACTAACAACAGATGAGTAAAGGATCGTGAGGTTGGGAGAGGAATGGCCAAGCACACACCTCTGAGGCTCTAAGTATATTTTTGCTACCAATTCTCATCGCATTCCCATTCGGTTGGGAGAGGAATGGATTTCAATCTTTCCGGAATTTTCAGTTTGGAGGCATTGGTGACCCTCAAACCTCTTAGCATAGGCATGGCTCCATCTTCTACTTGCCATTGATCTAGATCATCCAAATCAATAAGTTGTAGAATTTCAAGCAGGTGAAAACCCTTTGTCGTACATATCATTTTCTTTCCACAATAGCTCTTGAAGCCTAAGTCAAGGATTGTGAGGTTCGGCAACTTCTCTAACTTAGGCATTGGGTCTTCCTTGAGATGAGATTTCTTCAATGAAAGGCATTCGAGATTAGGCAAGGCTTCATGCAGGTCTTCCGGCAATTTCTCAATCTTCCCACTTAATCTCAAATCTATGAGATATGAACAATCAGAAAGTGGCTGCAATGAGTCAAAACAATTATCATGGGAAAGTCTAATGGATAATAATTGGAGGTTTTTCAGATAAGCAATCGACTTGAACGAGAACTCCTTTTCTTCTTCTCGATAGTTCGATATAATGTGCAGATCTCGAAGATTTACCAACTTTTCAGGATTAATTTCAGCCCAGCTTCCATGTTGTACATACTTCAGAGTCTGAAGGTTAGACAAATTTTCTATATTCAAAGTGCCCGTAAAATTTCCAATTAGATGTCTCAACCCTTTTAACTCACAAATTTCTCTCGGTAACTCGATAAAAGCCATATTACCAGATATATCAAGAGTTTGAAGCCTCTGCAGCTTGGCAATGCATGAAGGAATGACATCTATGTGAGCGTTTGTTAATCTCAAATACTTCAAGTTAACCAACTTCACCATCTCCACAGGTAAGTTGTAGCACCCGCCTACAGAGCAGAGGACATTACTTACAACACCCTCGAAATTCAGCACTCTCAATAAGGTGAATCTTGAAGACAAGGGTCCTAAGGTATAAGTTAGAGGGAGTGATGGATCCCACCATTGGTTGAAGAGCAAAAGGGAGCTTGAGCGTGGATTACAATGTTCTAGGCCCCAGTCTCCTGCAATTCGAAAATGAACAGCTTGACGACGGCATGACGATGATATCAAATTTGTGGCATCCTTCCAGATGTCAATAAACTTAATCTTTTTTGCCTGTTCAATTGCAAGATCCCGCAAAAGATCATGGACTCTACATGTTGCAATCCTTCCCCAACTTCTTTTATCGATTTGAATCAAGCTTCTGTTGATCAACTCATCCAAGTTTTCCTTGACCACTTCTTCCCTGGATCGATCTGTATCCTGCTGTATAAAACCCTCGGCTACCAAAAGTCGGATTAGAGTTTGCACATTAATTTCAAAATCCTCTGGAAAAAGACCAAGATACAGAAAGCATAGCTTCAATTCATGAGACAGGTTTCTAAAACTTAAATTTAACAAAGAGGATATATGGATGGAGTCATTCTTTAAATGTTGCCAAAGATGGTCACGGACTCTACGCCACTCTTGTGGCTTCTTCATGGACAAGAGACCTCCCAGAACGACTATAGCAAGTGGTAGGCCGCGGCATTTTTCCACCATCTCTCTTCCCAATTTCTCCAATCCTTCTCTGCCATTTGAGTTCCGAAAGGCCTTCCCGCAGAACAGCTCCCAGCTCTCATCCGGCCTTAGAAATCGAAGCTTATGGGCATATGCATTCTCGTCTGAACGCTCAGCAACCTCCTTAATTCGAGTAGTGATAATTACTCGACTGCCATTTTTGTTGTCTGGAAAGGCTCTTTTGAGGCTCTCCCAAGTTTCTTTCTGCCATACATCATCAACAACTACCAAATATGACTTTCCTTGCAAATAATTATGAAGATACCGCTCCAAATCTTCTTCTCTCATCTCCTCTAACTCCCTTGTCAGAACATTGATCTTGAAAGATCTTATAATTCTTAAGAGAAGATCTTTAGTATCATAATCTTGAGACACGGAAACCCAAGCGCAACGATCAAATTTATTCTTAACATCATTGTTGTGGTAAAGCTTTCGAGCAAGAGTAGTTTTGCCCAAACCACCCATTCCATAGACTGAGATTACAAAACGGCGTGGTTCTTTGCTTAAAAGCTTGGCCAACAATTTGGAAACATCATCTTCAAAGCCAACAACGTTTCCTTCAATTGAAAACGAGGTTGCTCTTCTTAGATCTGTCACTCTTCGAGAAACATCGTGACCCTTTGCTTCAAGATAGTAATTATTAGTACTTTCGAGACGATATGATTCCCGTCTACGAGAGATGTCACTGACTCGCTTCCTGAGCTCTTCAATCTCCTTGCCAATGTTATACAAGTCGATCTTTTCTTTTCCTTTATTAAATACACACAAACAGATCTTCATTTTACCTAGGAAACCTGGCTTTCTTTTCCGATCATCTATCTCAGCTGAATCACCTACCCTAAGCGTGAAGTTATCTAAGACGTCTTCAACGTCATAAGCAACGTCTTTGATATCAGACACCCACCGACGGATCATGGGATCATCAACTTGTTTGTCTTCGGCATCCTTTATGAAACAGAGCATCCATTCCAGTTCTTTCTTAAGCGACTGAACTTGAGTTCTTACTTCTCCTAAGAAGGCGGCTTCTTGAATGAGATAATCACCAAGCCTTTGCACCACAAATGAGACTACTGCATCAACCATTGGTGGCCTTGATGTGTGAGATAGAGAGCTAGATGATGGAGCAAGGATTCTTTGTTTTGAGGATTAAGCGTTCAAGAAGAAAGCTCTTGTTACGACTTTGACTTCTGGTTGCCAAAGATAATCCCCTTTTTTGCTTGTTCAATTTAGTTGAATCACACTTTAGTTCGAATACTAAATAGATAGATACCCCCAACACTTTATATAATAGGTTAATATTTTTAGGTTTTTGTTAAGTTACATCATCATATAACATACATGATGATGTAACAGCCGTTGGAAGAAATCCAACGGTCGTGAAAATAATATAATTTTTTGATCTCATATTTTCACAACCGTTGGATTTTAGCTGTTACATTATCATGTATGTTACATGATAATGTAACATAACAAGCTCCATATTTTTATTATTATGAACATATTAAAAGAGCTAATGCTAAAGTTTTATTGTATTTTATTTTTAATGTTCTTGAATAAGTGAAACAGTGCCTATCACAAGCTTACAAAAAACAAATCAACATAAGTTATATCAATAATGGATCCACATCCCTTTTAAATCCATACCCATTAAAATAATTTTAACCCGTTTATATTATCAATATATATTCGAGGTAGATACTCACATAAAATTAGCATTCCAAACTCCAATGAGTATTATTGAGGGTTTTGAAAATATAAATATCAAAAAGTTTCCGTAAAGAACTTAAGTCTCAGGAAGACGGAACCTTACTTACCACTAAAGTTACACCTTGACTTTAAAAATTTTCAATAAATTGCTATTAGTGTTTCAGCAACTTACAAGAAACCAGCTGGAAAATCTGTCATCAAAAATCCTGACAAGCACACAAGTGACGAACTTTCCATCAATTTAATCCCGAGGAAGCATGTGGGAAAATGACAACCTTGGCAACGAGGAAGGATCCATAAAGAAAGGGTGTTGTTAAGTTACATGATAATGTAACTTACATCAACCTAAAAATGTGATAAAAGTAGAATTAATTAAATTATATTTTAATCATAAATCACACTTTTTAGGGTGATGTTAGTTACATTATCATGTAACTTAACAAGACCCAGAAAGAAAACCTACTTGTTGAATATTTATTTTACAATAAAAAATAATGGGTGTTATCAAAATTCAAACCTACCAAAATGACAAACTTGTACTAAACTTTTTATTTTATTGCTGAGTAACATTATTAATAATTTATAACAAATTTAAATTTACCTACTCATAGTTTTCCAAGTGTTCCACAACTACCTATTCCTAAATTAGTGACTGATTTTGGGTTGCTATATGTTAATAATAATTTAACTTATCAGCTGTGTATAATTATATTTCTCCATGCGGAGTTGCCAAGATAAAATATCAGTTTTGGGAAAATAATAAATTGTGTTATTTTTAGAAGTATAAAAACTTAATAGTTTCATCTGCTCAACAGTTTAAGGATTTCATTAATCAACGAAGAGTTTCCCATCTCCCTGCCCATTTATTTATTCAATCACATTTGAATTTGTACATCTTTTTTTAAAATAAATTAAATAATTAGGAATCATGCTATGTATTAATTAGATATCTAAAAAATTAACCTAAATTGACAAGATATAAATAGTTGTGAGGATTCATTCTGTTATTTAGCATCTATTTTAGGAAGAATATTTTAAACTAAAAATTTAGGACAGGTATCATTATCCATTATCAACATCTTTTTTACTGTAATTTAACAAGAGGAGTACAGACAGTAAAGAAAATGATTGCAATTGTTAGTTAATTTAACAGATAAAATCTCTTCTGAGTTCTAATGGTATTGGAGTTCAAACTCACCTGATAAAGGCGGGGAGGAAGTTTTTCTTACCATAATTAAAAAAAAAAAGATAAAAATCAGGAATCTTGTTTGTAGCATAGGCTGTGGATAATTAATGATATCAGGATGTTAATGTGAGTTGGTAAAAAGGTCTTTGACTAAATCAGAAAGTGTTCGATGAAATGCGTCAAACAAAATTTTTGATGCACCACTGCTCTCTCAACAGTATTGTCAATTCTGACTTTTTGATCGAGTATTATTTTTGAAGCATTTCATTGAACCTTTCATGTTTTCTATCAAAAATGTTTTGCTCCTCTGCTTATTCCAGAACAGAGCATGTTTTATTACAATATTGTAATCCACTCTCATGTTCCAATGTGGTTTTTGCGGACTCCTCCTGATGGATGGTTTAAGGCTAACTCCGACGGGTTGTCTAGAGGAAACCTGGGTGATCCTGCTTGTAGAGCAATTTTCAGAGATCATATAGGCGAACATCTAGGCGGTTTCGGTCTCTTTCTTGGTCATGGAACAACTTTTAGTGTAAGCAGGACTTATGGCGGGGATTTCAGAAATTGTAACCATCCGTGAGAAACAGAGAAACCCATTTCGACGGCTTCCATTCCAAATGAGACAGTCCATAACATTACACTTAGGAAGAATGATATCTAGTATAGTAGCTGCAATTTGGGAAAAATGAGTTGGAAAAGGTAGGAAATTGACGCTAAAGGTGAAACAATAAAACTTTAAATAGAAAATTTGTAAGCCTCAGTTTTAATGAGGTTCATATCATATTCGCTTCACTTATATACAAATTAAAGAACACAGATAATTACAAGAATAATCACACTTCTAAGGCTAACTATAATCAGATGGAAGAATGTTATCAGATGTGAGTAAGCCGAAAAAAAAAAAGGATATTAAAAAGTATAATATTCCCCGCATTCCTTTCATCTAAGAGTCTCAAATTGATATATTATGATTCATAACAGATACATGTCGCTCAAGCTACAAACCTGTAAAAATGATGTCCTAAATCACATATAATCTCTGCTATTGTAGACTCCAAAGAATCTGCCACCGAAGAGGAAACCTGAAAGGTACCAATAATAAGTTTAGATAACTAACTAGCATGCTAAAATGAAACCGATTTACCATCAACAATTGTCCATTTAACAATTGTTTGTTCTTTTGCTTATTCAAAATGAGTATTTTCTATTAGTAGTCTAAATTCACATTCTGTTTTTGTCTTCAACCAAAGGAGACATTGTGATACGTATATAGTTAGAATCGAACAAATTAAACATTTATATTTCCATCTAACAAAAACCACTCAGGAAATTTTGCTCATAATCAGATGAACCGCTATCTGTAGTCTACTGAAATTATCCCTCAAAATACATCATAGTCTGTTAATAAAAGGATAATAGTAAGGGAAAAAATACTAGTATTATGAATTAATGCCGTTGGCTACCATTCAAAATGAAGAAAATCACGCTAACTGATTATCAAATAAAATCCAACTACGGCTGAAAATGAAGTAAAAGTTACATGCACCAATAATTCACTATCCAACTAGCAACAATAAAAAGAAAGTTTTAAAAAACAACCATAGTTGAAACAAGCAGGTATTTCGAAGATCAGATCAGAGGGTGGTGCATCAACAGCCACAAATCATAAGCATACTTACTTTCATCGAATTCCCATACAGCTGGGAGAGGTATTGATCTCAATCTTTCTGGGATATTTAAATTTGGGATGTCTGATGGGATCTTCAAGCCTCTAAGCATAGGCATAGCTCGTTCCTCTACTTGCCACTCCACTATCCCAACTTCTACTGCATCAAGTAGCAGAATTTCAAGCAGAGGAAAACCCTCTGCCCTGCAGCTCAGTTTCTTTTCATGGTAAGGATCACCGGAATCCCTGTAGAAATTCAAGTCAAGAATCGTGAGGTTCGACAGCGTCTCTAATGCAGGCATTGGATTTTCTTCGGGCAGTACAACTTTTAGCGACAAACATTCAAGGTTTGGCAAAAGAACATGCATATCTTTTGGTAATGTCTTCATCCTTCCGGTTAATCGCAAATCTACAAGGCGTTGACAGTGAGAGAGTGGCCGCAGTGACGCGAAAGCATTAGAAGACTGCGGCAGTACTACAGTACCGTCCGAGAGGTTAACCGATAAGAACCGAAGGTTTTTGAGTTTTGCGATAGATTCAAAACTGAACTCCATTTCTCCCATCGATTGCCCATCCCCTCCTACAATATGCAGCTCTCGAAGGTTCACCAACTTAGCCGTGTTGACTTTGATCCAGCTTTTACACCGTACATACTTCAGAGTCTGAAGGTTAGTCAAATTTTCTATCGGCAGAGTCCCTATGAATTTTCCGATTAAGTGTCTCAACTCTCGCATCATATTAGTTTCAGGTGGTAGCTGTACAATACAACGGGACAAGTCGAGAGTCTGTAGTCTCTGCAAATTGAAAATGGAAGATGGAAAATCCCTTATGAAAGTTGTACCCCTTATTCCCAAATACTTCAGGTGAATCAACTTTCCTAACTTTTTATTAGGTAAGCGATTGTCGAACAACATTCTGCTAAAATATTCTGATTCCCCAATTTCAAGTACTCTCAGTAACAAAAATCTTTTGAACAGTGGTGCTAAGTCTCGCTCTTCGTTTTCGTTGAAGAACAAAAGGGAACGTGAGAGTGAATTGCTGTGATGCAGCCACAAAAAACTTGGAGTCTCTGAATAAATAGCTTGACGTCGACATGATGATTGGACTGCGGAGGGACTTGGATTTTTACCTTCATCACAAATGTTAATAAAGTTCAGCTCTTTCGCTTTTTGAATGGCAAGATCACGCAGAAGATCATGGATTCGACACGTTGAAACCCTCCCCCAACATCTTTCTTCTGCTTGAATTAAGCTTCTGTTAATCAGCTCATCAAAATTGTCTTTAGCCACCTCTTCCATTGTTCGATCTTCATTTTGCGGTACAAAATCTTCAGCAACAAATAACCGGATTAGTTTCTCCACATTGATTTCAAAATCCTCTGGAAAAAGACTCAAGTAAAGAAAGCACAACTTCAATTGATGAGACAAATCATTAAAACTTAAATCTAACAAATAAGAGATATGTAGAGAATCGTTCCTTAAATGTCGCCAAATGTGATCACGCACCACCCGCCACTCTTTCGGCGTCTTTGTAGACAAAAGTCCACCCAATACGACTATGGCAAGTGGTAGACCGTCGCATTTTTCCACCATCTCTCTTCCCAACTTCTCCAGACCTTTTTCTCTACTTGGGCCACGAAAGGCTTTCTCACAGAACAAAAGCCAACTCTCATCTCCCCTTAGAAATCGAAGTTTGTGGACATAAGTCTTCTCATCTGACCGCTCAGCAACTTCTCTATTACGGGTTGTGATAATTACTCTGCTTCCATTCTTGTTCTCGGGGAAAGCTCTTCTTAGGTTCTCCCAATCCACTTTACGCCACACATCGTCAAGAACCATCAAGTATGCCTTTCCCTGTAAAGATTTGTAGAGACATCTCTCCAAATCTTCTTCACTCTTATTCTCTAAGCCCCCCTCCTCCGCCGAGCTGATGATATTGAAGGACTTTATAATCCTGAGAAGAAGATATTGAAATTGGTAATCTTGGGACACACACACCCAAGCACAGCATTCGAATTTATTCTTGACATCACTGCTGTGGTAAAGTTTTTTGGCAAGAGTTGTTTTGCCCAACCCTCCCATACCATAGATGGAAATCACTAATCGCCTTGGCTCATCACCCGCCAAAAGTTTAGACAACAGTACGTCAGTATCATCGTCGAAGCCAACCGGATTTTCTTCAACATCAAACGAGCTGACTCGTCTGAGTTGCTTCAATATGTGCAGCTCGTGTTTCTCTGCTTCGCTCTTGTCGATGATATTTTGGAGGCCGTATGATTCACATCTACGGGAGACATCGCCGAGTCTCTTGTTGAGCGTTTCAAGCTCCTTGCCTATGCTGTACAGGCTGACTTTTTCTTTGCCTTTGCTAAATAGATTTAACTCCTTGATAGAATAAGCGAAGAGTCGTCGCCTTTTCTTGGGAGTAACACTAAGCATATATTTATCTAAGACATCCTCGGCATCGTAGGCAATGTCTCTGATGTCAGATACCCATTGGCGTATCAAATCATTTCCAGCTTGTTTGGCTTCTGCATCCTTTACAAAGCATTGCATCCATTCGAGTTCTTTTTTTAGCGACTCCACTTCATCTCTCACTCCTGCTAAGGTCTTGGCTTCTTGGATGAGATGATCCCCAAGCCTTTGCACCACAAATGAGACTACAGCATCAACCATACTTCCTTCACAATCCTGCTTTGAATTTGGACCCAGATGGGTAAAGAAAGCTCATGCCATGGCTACTAGAACATGGAGGTGGCTGGGTATAAGATGCTGGCGCGTTGACTGTCGGTCTTTGGTCACACGCACTCAGCGGCCGAGCGGAGATGCCCCTTCACCTGGGGTGGATGATTTGGGAGAAGAAACAAGGAAGCTGGCGCTTCGACGAGGAAAAAGTTTATAAATTACCAACACTGCCCTCTCATTTCATTTTTCATCAGTCATCCTGCTGACAAAATACATGTGCCCCACGCAATAATTATATAACACTTTTAGACCAAAAAAGAGCTTGAGCAAATTGCCTGAACTTTTTTAAAGATCAAAATATTTTGTATTTTATGAAAGGTTTTGTTTAATATTTATATATATATATATTAATGTTTCATTTGCTACTTAAAAGAACAAAAAGTGATTTTTACATTTTTCTAAAATGCTTGGCAAGTGCGCGGGCCAAGTTATGGCATTTTAGTCATTACAGCATTTCAGACAATTCGTGCGACTATAGGTTAGCATTTTTCAATACATATATATTTGGTGGTTAACAATTTAAAAACTAAAAATAGTTAAATAATAACTATACATTAGCTTGTAATATCATTGAATATTTTTAAAAGAGTAATACTATTTATAGACATACAAAATTACAAATGACAAATATAGTAACCTCATTATTAACCTGCTACAGAAGTCAATGTTTAGTTCTAATGGTAGCGAGCGGTCTTCCTAAACCTTGAGTTGAGTTTAAGCTTCAATGAGCATGCGAGTTGATAATAAAACAAAATTTATTATGCTTTTATGCTTGGAAAAAACCAGAAAAAAAATATATAGAAAAGAGCCCGTGGGGGTAGGGATGGCAGAAAAGCCTGATTTTTGGTCCGATTAATCCGACCTGAATTTTAAGGGTCAAAAAATAGAGTTAGAGCTTAAAAATGAAGGCTCTATTAAATTAGGGTCTGGGTTAGGACTTTATATGACCCTACTTGACCCGACCCGACTTTAACTATTATACAATTTTATGCTTTATATTTAAATACAAATAATATACAATATATTTAAATAATTGATTTAGTAACACTTTTATATACTTAAATTGTTTTCACACTTTTTTCTTTTTTTAAAAGGTAAAATTCTTTGAAAGTGAAATTGTTATCGGAGAAGAATTTATGAATGAAGAACAATGTGGCCCGTAATTTTTTTTTTTTTTTAATGTTAGGTTATGAGTTGTAGCTTATTAAACCAATGAACTAATGAACTCATTGTTTAAATTATGGACTTGTGGTATTGAGTTGTGTGTTTTTATTTTATTTGTTAAATTGATGAACTCTTTGGTTAGATTATAAAATTAAATTGTGTGTTAATTGATGAACTTTTTATTTATATTTAATTATTTATATAATTTATGATTAAGATGTTGAGTAGAGTAATTTTTATATTTATGTTACTTTAAATTCGTTTCAAAATTTTTAAATTTTAATGTATTAAGGAATTTAAATTTAAATTATTTAAATATCAAAAAATAAAAAAAAATAGTAAGGCTCGAGCTTTTTTAGAACCCGATCCTGATCCTTTTAGGATTGGGTCAGATCCGACTCTAAAATGAAACAATAAATTTTTGAAGAGCTAGGACTCTTTACTTATGTTATAGGATCGGGTTCAGTCTTGGTCTGACCCAACCCGACCCGACTTGATAAATTCCAACCCTACCGTGGGGCATCGCATAAAATAATTGGATAAGGTATTAATTCTAAGTGTGAAGGGGACCAGACCTTTCAAAATAGTAGTAGTAATAACAAGTTGGGTTTTTGAGTAATAAGCAACTTGCCATGTGGCAATCTCTTATTAGGCAAGTTTTGAATTCCCCCATTACAGGTTCGGTCAATGAAAAGCTGCATCTGACGTGTCGCCCTCGAACAGCTGTCAGTTGATCGCTTCTCATAATAATAGTAATGGATTTATGAATATTAAAGAGACAGGACAAGAATATGTCACAGGTGAAATTTGTTCAATGTCGGCGAACATTGGCGATCATTTTCACCGCGCAAAGACTGATCGAACAGCAAGTTTTGGGTCCATATCGGATCGGATCTGACCCATCCGCCCAAAATTTCTATGCATAGATTAAGCTAGTCTGCTCTGTGGCTCGGCATGGATCGGCTTCAGATATATTCGATCTGATCTGATCGAGCCTGAACAAGTTTAAATCGAATTTGGATATTAGCCAAAATCCTATTTATCTAATAGAATTTGCTTCGACTGATCGAGGTTAATTCGTATAATCCAATCAGATTGCGATACTTATTAAAAAAAAATTAAATAGAAAATTGATTGTAAATTTCATGAATCTCATGTAAAAATTATTAAAAAAAATTCTAAATTCGAACTCAATTCAAATATGAATTTATCTAAAATATTCATCTAATCCAAACTCGATCGATTAGATCCGATTAAAATTAAGTTTAATCCAATCGATTCTATTTACACAAATCTGATTAAATCCAATCTGATCCGAATGTTTTAAAAATGGAGTAGCACAACATGCCCTAGCGCAAGGATTGTGGACCATCCTTGGCCACTATCTCACCGACCAACCATGGAGTGCTCACTTTCATAACTTTGTATTGTGGCTTGGATTCGGTTGCCCGGAATGCTATTGCACTATTATCATAAAAGGGTACTTCGTATGTTGGGTCACGTCATTAGAAAGGTGATTAACATTGACTACAACAAGGAGTCGGCCACCAGGTGTAAATTCGCTAGGATTGTAGTTGAAATCTCCTTAAGTAAACCCTTAGGCTCTCAAATTCTCTTAGATAGAAAAATCCAAAAAATTGAATATGAAAGCCTCCCAACTATTTACTTTCAATTTGGGCCATAAAAGCAAAGTCTACCCGAAGAAAAATACTAATGAAAAATCAGGGAGGAAGCAGATTTGATGGAGTCGTTAGTAATCCCCCTAGTGAGTCGTCTGAAAAACATTCGGTGTCTGGAAATCAGATGAACCAAAAACTTGGGCCTTGGATGGTGGTAAACCGAGGAGGGAAAGGGTAAATTCCAAAAGGAAAGTCAAAAGTGAGATTTTACGTGGATCAAATCTTGCTCCTAATAGCAACATTCAAAGGGGTCAAGATTTGATGTTCTTAATAATGAGGAAATTATGTGAGAGAATATTGTGTTTTCCACGGATAGCCATAACTGCTCTATTAAAACAAATTAAACAGCTGACACCCTTAAGTACCAATCCAAACTTATCATGAATACCAAAGAGTCCATTCCAAACATTACCTATGCAAACGACAACGTATAACCAACCCATGTGTCGAAAACTCCAAAAATATTAATGAAACTTTTCCACGCCAAGCTGAGCCTTCCCACTCGAAAGCCATGCATGCAAAGGACAAGTCACATAGAAATACCAACCCACTAAATGTCCTTACCAACGTAACAACCGGTCTTAATCTAGAAAAATACACTGTAGTAAACTCCAACGCCGATACCAACTAGTTTGTATACGGTAATAATGCAGTTTTCATTCCTTTCCTACATGATAAGTATGATGATGATGCTATGGTCAATATTGACATATCCTCTTAAGGCCAAAAACTATGGAGTAGATGAGGAAGATGATTCAGAAGATGGGGTTTTTATGGGCGAGAGTAGTGAGGAGGGTATTGTTGGGGGATTTAGCAGAAGATTTCTAGATATCAACTCAAAAGATTAGTTTTTTAGGTAGAGTGACCTACCACCTAACAAACCCAAGCATCTCTCTCTTGCTAGCCCATCTGAGACATAACTCAACAATCTTTCTCTCGGACGAAACCACCACCGGACTCCGGTCCTTTTGTTCAACACACTACTTGAGTTGTTCCACCACGACATTCCGGCTACTCTTTGATACCACTTGTTGGGGGGGATTTAGTATAAGATTTCTAGGTATCCAACCCAAAAGACTAGCCTTTTAGGTGGAGTGACCTACCATCTTATAAACCCAAGCTTCTCCCCCTTACTAGCCAATGGGGGACACAACTCAACAGCTATTGATTCTTCAGATAGGATGGTATGAGGATAACATGGATCTTGAAACTGACGTGCAAGAGCCAGCATAGTAAGGAAACTTTCTTACATACTTATATCTTTAATTATTGGTCTATTAATTTTATTTTAGAACTGTCAAGGAGTCTCTTCACTGGAATTTCAAAGAGCCTTCAATTCACTTATATCTAGTTACAAGGCTGATATTGTTGCTGTCCTGGAACGTAAAATCAGCGGTTTAAAGGCTGACAAATTTATCAAGACAAGCGGCTTTGATAGGTCGCATAGAGTAGAAGCTGATAATTTCTCTGTTGGTATTTGGATTTTGTGGAATAATGGTTTTAATGTGGATTTTGTGATAAATCATAAACAATTTGTCCATTTTAAGGTAACAAATGTGATTGGTGTATGGTCTTGGGTCACGGCTGTTTACGCTAGCCATATTGGTGTAGTTAGAATGCAACTTCGGAGTAAGTTCGATAAGATGAGTAATTATATTAAGAGTAGTACTAGAGAGAGAAAGCGCGAGAAGCGAAAGCACTGAAATTTTTTCTCTCTCTCATTCTCTCTACCATTTTCTTCATTATTTCTCTCGTCTTTCTCTCGTGCTTCTCTACACCAAGCATTTTCCTTATATTAAAGGGCCATGGCTTCTTGGTGGGGATTTCAATACTATTCTTCATGCTGAGGAGAAAAAAGGGGGATCCCCTAAAAACAGATCTTAAGTGCGTGTAGATATTTTAGCAGCTGGTTTCATAATGCAAAGATGATTGACCTAACGTTTAAAGGACCTGGGTTCACTTGGTCTAGAGGATTATTCTCCAAAAGACTTGACAGAGAAATTTGCAACGATGAATGGATGGAGAAGTTCGAGGAAGCTTTAGTTATTCACCTACCGAAGCTTCATTCTGATCATCGTCCCGTGCTGGTGAGATTTGGGAGGACTAAGAATAAGAAGGAAGTAAAAGTGGGATTTTATTTATGATAAGCTAGTTGAAATTGGCTTACCTAAGGATTTTATTCGCATCACCATGGAGTGTATCACTACCGTATGAATGCGAATTCTTTGGGAAGGAGAGCTTGCTAATAATTTCATTCCCACCCGTGGTATACGTCAAGGGGATCCTTTGTCTCCTTATATCTTTGTTTTATGTATAGAACGTATTGGCCATGGTATCTATAATGCTGTTGATGAGGAGAGCTGGAAACCTATTCGCCTCTCTCACAGAGGCACCCCATTAGCCCATCTCTTTTTTGCAGATGATCTTCTTTTGCTGACGGAGGCAACTCGGGATCAAGCTAGGACCATCAATACAGTGCTGGAAAACTTTTGTCTAAGTTCTGGAGAAAAGGTCAGCAAGGAAAAACAAAAATTTTCTTTTCCAAGAAAGTGGAGAAGAATGTCGCGAAAGAAATTGCTCAAATTTGTGGCTTCTCTGTTACAAACCATCTGGGCAAGTATCTTCGAATGCCCCTACTGCATAATAGCGTTACAAAGGCTACTTATCAGGAGATTGTGGATAAGGTGGACCAAAAATTATCCGGATGGAATGCATTATATTTGTCTATGGCTGGACGCGTGACCTTGGCGCAATTAGTGATCCAAGCAATCCCCACTTTTGTTATGTAGACCATTCGTATTCCAATGGGTATTCATGAGAAGATTGAGAATATTTGTCACAGATTTATTTGGAGTGGTGCAACAAATGAGCGCAAGACGAACCTTATTAATTGGAATACACTTTGTCAATCGAAAAGCAGAGGGGGTCCAGTTAAAAAAATCTCTCTTACATGAACAATGCCCTTTTAATGAAAATTGGTTCGAGTATTATTATGTCGCCTCAGAGTTATATGTCAGTACTCTTCGAACTAGGATCCCATAGGATCCCATCTAATCTAAACTCAAGACATGGCTCATATTTGTGGAAAGTAATTTGTAATGTTTGCCGATGGAACGAGAAATCCGTTAAGTTCTGGACTGATTCTTGGGTGCCTAATGTCTCAACTCTTCAATCCACATAAGGCAGCAAATTCTTATGGAGATAGCAAAGTAGTGCGTGGCGGATATGATTGACATTGATCGTTCTTGGAAATGGGATGCTTTTGGCCAGTTTCTTTCAAACAAACATCTACTCCTGATTGTGGCTGTTAACCCTCTACCTATCTTTGATAGTGAAGAGCAACCATATCGGGCTTTTTCATAGAACGGCCAGTTTGCTACCAAGTCAACTTATATTCATCTTTGCAACAATGTTAGATGCGGGGATAGTAAAGATTGACAATTCATTTGGCATTGGAAGGCACCTTGTCAAATAAGAATCTTCATTTGGCTTGTAATGCATGGTAAAATTAAAACAAAGGAGGAACTTGTTCAAAGACATATTCAAAGTAGTTCGGTGTCTGATCTTTGTGGCCATGGAACGGAGGATATCTTGCATGTGCTTCGTGATTGCATCTTGGCTAAACGGGTGTGGTACTCCTTGCTTCCTTCTAAATATTAAAGATGCTTTCTTCTCTGTTAATGCTCATGAGTGGATTACTGGATTATTAACAATCTTTCTGCTTGGGAGACGCTTGAAAAAGAAGAGAATTGATCCTCTGTTTTTAGGGTTACTATATGGAAGCTTTGTTACTGGAGGAATCAATTTCTTTCTGCTAATGCTTCCCCATGCAGCCTTCATGTGGTTTCGGATATCAAAGCATTGGTACATGAGTTACACCAAGCGAATGCGGAAACTCTGAACGCAGGGAATTGCAAGGTGTCTGTTGGCATAGGTTGGACAGTCCCTAGATGGCCCTACTTTTGGTTAAATATTGATGGCAACTAGTGCAGGGGGCTTAATTCGCAATGCCACTAGAAAATGGGTTATGGGTTTTGGGATGAACATTAGATTTTGTTCCATTAGTCTAGTGGAATTTTGGGGGTTTTACCAAGGACTCCAACTCGCATGGAACCACGGCATTCAATTTTTAGAGGCGGAAGTGCCTTTGCATCCTTAAAATGATTAAATGTCAAGATCATAGCCTCAATGTGCACACACCTTTGATGAACTCGATTAAGAATTTTCTAGGGAAGGACTGATATGTTTCCAGTAGACATGTCTGTCGTGAAGCCAACTTTGTAGCTGATTGTTTGGCTAAGATTGCAGGTTCCTTACCCCTTGGCCTTCATGTTTTTTAAGAACCTCCGACCGGACTTGGTCACTGGATTTATCGTGATATGTACGGGACGATGATTCCCCCCTCTATGTTGCCTTAGCTTGGTTAGGCGCTTTTGTACCAAAAAGAAAAAAATAATTTGAAAAGAGTAACTAACAATTTACAATTATATTTATAATAATTTCAAATTTATGGTAGGAGCATATTTATTTATTTATTTTTTTAATTCCCTGACAAATTGACTTTGAAAAATTTAATATAAAATTATAAAATTCACATTAGTTTTTGTTTAAAGCCATCAAAAAAGGTTAGATGAGCTGACTGAATTTCCCAACCTATCAGATACCGGCAGTCGCCTGTTGATGCTCATCGAAAATGGCAATTTAATTTCCTGTATCAATATTGTTTTCAAGTGCAAGCCTCTGATTCTGGCAGACTGCCTTTCCCCTGTGACCATCCAACAGGACACCTTCGCAATGTAATGCAGAGCAAAATGCTAAGACTTCAATTAGAGAAAAAAGGAACGCAATATTGCAAAAGAAGAGAAGAATCTTCTGTTACTTAACGAAGAAATGAAGCGATGCCGGTGTCAATAGCCCAATACACAAATTTCAAAGATGCCTGAAAATCATTCAACAATATCAAATTAACAAATCCAAATGAACAAGAATCTAACCATTTGAAACTGGTGTTAGAACCCTTCCTCACAGGTGAGGAAAGGGTTCAGCACATGACGTGCTTAATTTATAATTCCTTCCTTCGCCGGAGAGCAGTGAAGCGGCTTTCTCCCAATATGGGAGTTTGACATCCCTCGAATATTTGAGAGGGTTTAAAATCTGAGCGGTACTATATCAGAATTGATGTAAATGGGTCTCACCCAACTGTCATTGCATTAAAATTTAAGAAGAAATTATGTGAGACCAACATATCACTTCAAGAAGGCAGGCCCAGTCGATTGTTGAGGTATTTGTATGATTGTAAATATCATGAGCAATAGTCTCCTAAAAAAAAAAATAAAAAAATGAACAAGAATCTAAAGAAATAAAAGGCTGCCCAACTTTGAAATTTCATTAACAACACGGGAAGGATCACTGGAGCCAAATGAGTCAACAAGGTGGCCAAAAATAAGAGTCAATAAAGGGTGGCCGAGTCCAGTGGCAACGGCACCTAATGATACCAGAGTCACTAAAATGATATCCTGTTTGTCAGAAAATGTAAATAGCTTATGAAATGCCACCTTTTGATCAATAACCGCAGCTCCCTTCTTCCCGTCTCCGTTTTATTTCATTTTTTTCCTCCATAAAACATCTCCTTTTTAATATTAATTAATTTCCTGTTATTTTTTCATCTGCAATTACAAAAACGTTATCGACATTTGTTGTTATTAGTTAATTAGAAATGTTCCAGTCCGAAATTTTAAAGTATGGAAAAGTTTGGGAAGCCTTTAAAACTGTATGGTTTAAAAGACTTACGTAAATCTTTAAAAGGCGGTTTTAAAGTTTTTCGCTTTTCGCTTCTAGATTACGGCCAAAAAAAAAAATATATCTCAGTTCTCAAGGATTGAAACATAAATAAATGAGAAAGGAAACCTCTGGGAGAAGCATGTTTGTGTAATTTTAGGAGGCTTTGTTTTTTTTGCATATGTAATGCATGCATCGCACTTGCAAACGTAGCTACCACCAAAATGAAGCCACACATGCATGTGACTTTAATGAAACGAGCAGCTGACTACTTTCAATTTAATAAGCCACGTGTGGCTTCATTTTGTGGCTTAGGCGACGAACGTGTGTTACAAAAATTCTTACCGTATATGAATGTCATTGTAGTCATGACCATGTCAAGGGATTTGAATTCTCCCTAATCTAATTTTTCTTAAGGTTTCAAGGAGATTTTTCTTAGGGTCAGTTTGGGAATGCTATATTTTTTAAAATAATTGCTATTAGCTGTACTGTATAAATAATCAGCTGTGAAAAGAATCAATTAAGTGTTTGGTAAATTTTGTTTTAAAAAGTACTGTGAGTTTTGAAAACAGTTATGAACGTTTGGTAAATTTTACTGTTGAACTGCTGAGAGAAAATAAATAACTAAAATATAAATAATATAAGATAAAATTTACTTATACATAAAAAATATACATATAATATTTTTAATTGTGCATTATAATAATTTTTACTAAAAATAAAATTTATAATATATTGATTTTACTTTTTTATTTTTTATCTTAAAACAATTGATAATTAAATTAATAATATAGTGAAACAAATTTAATAATAATTCGACCAACAAATTGATATTAATAAATTTATATTGATGAATTATAATAAAAATTTATTAAAATATTTATTTTTTCTAATTTGAATAAGGATAATTTTGGGTTTAGATAATAATTTTAAGGATATTTATGAAATTGTATTAAATGATAAAATTGATTATCAAAATCAAAATCTAAAAGTTACTTCTTCCATGCTTTTCAAAATCAGTTGTAGGAGGGACTGATTTTGACAAAAGTGATTTTGAATTTTTTTCACCAAACACTAAAATTAACTTTAGATTTTTAAAACTCCTAAAATCAATCCCAAAAGGGCCCTAATATACATGTCATTTAACTCTTTTTACAATTAGGATTTAATTTACTTTTAATTTTTCCTTTTAATTCACCACAAATTACATAATGGAAAATAACTTCAAATTTCAGTTTGTTTCTCTCTCCCCACGTTCCTAATGAGCTCTACTTTCTTTTTCTTTCTTCGATTCTTCAAAACCTCAAGATTTAGTAATCATCAATTTACTCGAAACTATGAACAATAATTTTCATTTCAAGAATTGACAAACTACAAATCTTTATAGGATAAATGTTTCTTTGGTTCCTATATTTTGAGTTAAACAACTATTTAATTCCTATATTTTAAAACATTAATTAAGAGATCATTTCTGTTGAATATGTCATACTCATGCCCTTTTTTTTTTTTAACATATAACTGTGACTATAACTTTAAAACAATGTTTAATACTTTCGTAATAGCCTCGATAATAATTCTTTATTAAAAAATTAATTTATCAAATTAATCCTAAAAGTAAAATAATAATAAAAATATACATTTGTTTTCATTTTATTTTTAGAGTTAATTTTTTAGTTGATTGTTTTTATGGATAAATTAATTGATTGTTTTTATGGATAAATGAATTAATGTTTCCAAAAATACTGTTGCAGGGTATTATTATAAAAGTAAAGAGCAATAAGTGCATGAGTATAACATATTCAATAGCAGGGGGTGTTTCGATATATCTTTCAAAATAAAAAGACTAATCGAGAACTTACCCTAAAATATAGAGACTAAACGAGCATTTGACTATTCTTTTCAATAAAAAATAGTGGGCATTTGGTTCGGTTTAGTCTGAACCGAACCGAACCGAACCATATTATGAAAATTTGGTTCGATTTGGTTTTTTATTTGGTTCGGTTCAAAACAGAGCCAAATTACCAAACCAAATGGTTCAAGAAAAAATTAAAATTAAAAAATAGTTCACAATTTATCCTTTTTTATTTTTGTTTATTAGTTAATACATGATATTATATAAGTCATAGCATACACTTTATTTTATTTTATTGTTAATGCTTTGCTAATGACTCGCTTTGATTTTGAGAGATAATGTAAGCATTGTGAGTATATGAACGCTAAAGGATGAAAAAGTGGTGATTGAGAGAGTACTCATTGGCAATGAAAGTTTAAAGTTTATTTCTAATGTGCAGTCGATTTCCAGATTATTATTGAACTTTATTATTTTAATTTATTATTGTTAGATTTTATTAAATTGGTTATTATTTATGGATTTCTAAATTATTTATGGAATTTATTATGTTAATTTACTATTGTTAGATTTTATTATGTTGTTTATTGTTTGCTAATTTATAGACTCAAGATTATTGTTGTATTAATAGTGTATTATTATATTATTATTTTTTTTTATTGAATAATGAATATATAGTATAAGACCAAACCAAACCAAACTGAACCGAACCAAATTATAGAACCGAACTGAACCAAATTTGGTTCGTTTTGGTTCACATTTGGTTCATAAATTCATGAACCATTTGATTTTAATTTGGTTCGGTTCTAGGGCTGAACCAAACCAAACTAAATTGTGCCCACCCCTAAAGAAAATAAGTGAACAAGATTAAACTAAGTACAAATTATTTAGAATTAAAGTTAAAAAAATAAGAGAAATCAAAAGAAATCAATCAAGCTATAATTTCAACCAACATTAAAAAATACAACGATTATGCTTATGTAAAACCATTAATTATGACAATTCAAGGATTTTTATCTTTTTAAAATTGATTTCATTCAATATAACTATCAAAAATACCAAATTCAAATACTAAAAAAGAAGAAAAGAGAAGTTTATTGTGTGGAGATGAAGAGATGAAAGAGGTAATTATAAGGCGCAAATACTCGAGGATTTCCGACAATAGTAGGTAGGGGATTACAATTTATAACCAGTTTATTAAATAAATCACCACATCTTTTTAAAGTTCATATTATAACCTTAATATTTTAATAGAAAAACAACTATGTGTCTATGTCTTATTTTTTCACAGAGCCTAATGTCTTATTTTAAAGTTCCTATTATTACCTCAATATTTTAACAAAAAGGCAACTATGTCTTATTTTTTCATAAACTCTAATATACCAACCATCAGATAATTACTATCATAACTATAGTACATTCTATCCAATATCAAAGTTTTGATATAGTAAATTCATACTTTTTTATATTTTACATTTATTTTCTATATAAGAATCAAGAAGACTTGCATATGATTACATAAATTTTCTTTGAACTATGAACAACTTCACATTAAAGCTTACCATGAATTCTAAAATTGCAATTTCAAAATCATGGCTTCTGACATTCAATCCATTCTTTTTTCATATTTATGTGTTTATTGAATTAAAAGAATATTATTCCAACAAGTTTAATGTGAATGTAATTAGTATTTTTTTATTTTATTTATATTATGTATTAGTATTAATTTTTATCATATTTTATGTAATAGATTATGAAGTTCATTAAATTTTATTTAATTGATTTTTTTTTACTTTATGTAATTTCATTCGTTTTAAGAAGAAAAAGGTATGTCCAAAAAAATTTGTCAAACGTACTCTAAAAAATTAAAAGCAATTTAAAATTATGTCTATTTTAGTCATTATATAATAAAACAGTGATTTCGTAATAAAATTGACCAAAATCATGTACTCTCCTTTTCAAATGCAGTGTAGCTACAACAATACACTTGATCAAACACCAAGTTGCTTTTTTAATCAAAATCTTGTTTCATCTGCTTAACAAAAGTAGCTTATTCATTCAACCATTACAATCTCAAACTGGCCCTAAAAGGAAAAAAATTACTAATTTTATAGATGAAAGAAAAGGAACAAATGTGATCTAGGTTCGGAGTTAACATTGGTATATTATCTATTATTTTAAGAATTAAGTTTTAATGTTTAAAAAGAAAAATAAAATGTAAATTATATCCTCGCAATTTAAATAGTTAAACGATAGGTGTCCTAATCTTCTTGAAACCTTAAGGGAAAAAATAGAGATTAAGAGAGTATCTTGACCCATGTTTAAGGAGGATCCTTATCTACTTGCTAATAATAATCTGTAGGTTCAATATTGACTTATAAGATTAAGTTGTGATATTTGACCCCTTTGTTATATCTCACCAACTCCCATGAACCACTTTAATGCTAATTCCAATTTTATCATTATATGAAATGACTGAAAAGGGTAAATAGTTTTTAAGTGCACCTAGCATGATACTTTTTATTAATCTTAAATTTAGCTAATCTACTTTCTTAAACCCTAATTTCTTATAACTTTTTAAATTATTATCTCAAATATTGTATACTTTACTTATATAATCATGGAATAAATTAATTTACAGTACTCAATAGAGGATGATGAAGAAGTATCAAATCGTATTTTATGGCTATGGAAATGATGGATAAAACCTTTAAAAAGAAAGAGAGAGATTATAGTGATTTATGAGAGTTTTTTTTTTCTTGCATAGATTTTATAACTTTTGTATGGTGAGTGCTTAGAAAAAAATAAAAATTATAATAAGGGTAACTCAGGATTAGATGAGGTATGTTGAGAGATAAAGATTAGTTTAAAATTTTTAATAGGGTTAACTAGAAAATGGAGTTCGTGAGATACAATAAAGGTGTTAAATATCACCACTTTATAAGATTTTCATTTGATTGATATCAAAGGAACCCAAAGTCCTTCAACATTTTTGGTGAGACTTTAATAATGTTTGCTTGGTGAGAAAAGCAATGATCTAGAAATTTAATATAAATTAGGATGTGATTACAGAAAACTAGGGGTGAAGATCCCTACCCAAATAAAATTCTCCAAAAAACCTAATGGCTTGAAGTAAAAAGGTAAAGTCTTCAAGGCCCTAAGTTTTTTTTTTTTAATATACAAGTAGACTCCCTTGATTTTGAAGTATTAGCAAAAACAGTTATCTCTATCTAGATGGATATATAATTTTACATATATCCTCATATATATTATATAAACCTAAAATTATAGTATTACCAAACTGACTGAAATTCTTGTCACTGCCAACCATGTGAAATGATTGAATAATATTAAATAAAATAAATGCTGACAAAATGAATTATAAAACTGTGTGGTGTTTAAGTGTTAATTAATTATTTCATCTTTTTCTTCTAATACATACAGTACGGTGTCACAATTCATTTTATAAGAGTCTTTAGTTCCAATTCCAATGCTCAAAATGGTTTGGTGATTTATCACAAACAAGGGTTGGGCTTAAGAACGTAAACGAAGCCCGAGAAAATTTTTTAGCTGGCTTTTTATCTCTTAACGCTTATTGATGATAGTCAATAATTTATTTCCCATTCAATTTTCATCTTGCAAGAAATTAGAGTAAGCCCCCGGTATTTTTCCATGTATATCAATGTATATCTATCTTCATATCAAGTTTAGGAGCGTAAAAATTTGAAGATTGATGACAATTGACAAATGCAATGTAAAAGCGGCTAGCAGCACACGGCCTGTATTATAATAATCGCTGGCGTATATGATGGTGAAAAAAGATAACACTATGCAGTGGAGTGGACTAGCCATTCCTGTATTACTATATTAGTCATGGGGCAAGCGGTATCATTTTTTTGTTTTTCAATTACAATTATGATCTGAATTCTATGCAGTGATGGAGTTCACTACCCATGCATTGTTGAAAATTTATCATCTAGTGCTGATTGAATATTAATTTCCTTGCCTTGTTTAGCTCTGATAATGTTTGGTTTGAGATAGCTGCTGCTATAATATAGCAGTTATCATCTTTGTTAGACTGTAGCACTAAACCCACCACCTGTATTATTAATAAACTGTGAACATCGGCACTTTTTATATTATTAACAATAATAATAATGAGGTAGCTTTGCAATATTGGTAACTACCAAGAATATTGATGAGTTTTGAAATATAAGGCCAGAAATTATTAAAGAGTGCTGCTAGGCATCTAGAAAGGCGAGAGAAACACGAGAGAAACGGTAACACATGTTGCCGTTTCGCTCCATCTCTCACCTTTTTCTTTTAATTTTAAAAATTAAAATATTAATAAAAAATAATAAAGAAACTAGAATCCTTTGTCATCATTCCATCTTTACAACTCTCTCTCACTAACATCTCAATCACCTAAAATTTTCCAGAGAAACAAACACACTTTACACTCTTCCGATTCCAGAAAATGGCTCGTACCAAGCAAACGGCAAGTAAGTCCATGGGAGAGAAGGCTCCAAGTAAGCAGCTGGCGACAACGGTGGCTCGGAAGTCTGCTCCGGCGGCGGAAGGAGTGAAGAAGCCACGGCAGGGAAGGCGCCACATAAGCAGCTGGCGACAAAGGCGGCTCGGAAGTTAGCTCCGGCAACGGAAGGAGTGAAGAAGCCTCACTGTTTCAGGCCAAGAATCGTGGCTTTAAGAGAGATTAGGAAGTACCAGAAGAGCACTGAGCTTTTGATAAGGAAGCTTCCGTTCCAGAGGCTTGTGAGAGAAATTGCTTAGGATTTTAAGACCGATCTGTGGTTCTAAAGCAGCGCCGTTGCGGCTCTTCAAGAAGTTACCGAGGCTTATCTTGTGGGTCTCTTTCAAGATACCAATCTCTGCGCCATTCATGCTAAGAGGGTCACTATTATGCCCAAAGACATTATTGCTCGGGGAATCAGAGGAGAGAGAGCTTAATCGATTAATTGATTTGTATCTAGATCTGATTTGATTTTAGCATTTCAGTTTCTAAGAAATGGGTTTGCAAAATTGTTTTGGAATGTAATGGGAAGTTTGATGCAAAATTGTTTTGGAATGTAATGGGAAGTTTGAATCTATTGTTAAATTTGTTGGGTTTTTGTTTTTGCATTCCATGTGCTTGTTAAAAGTCTTATCTTTCAGTATAAATGAATAGCGGATTCAAGTCTATTTACAGTATCATAGTTGTGTTTGAACGATTCTCATATTCGGATGATGTTTCAATTCTTCCAAAGAAATTTAGATCGTGAAAAGGAGTGTGTGAGTGAGAGAGATTGTGAAATAGTGAGAGACAGTGAGAGAGATGGCTGCTCGATAGAGATGGTGAGAGAGTCGCAAAAATGGAGTAAGGAGCGAATAAGATTGTTTTTTTAATTATTTTTTATTAATAATTTAATTTTTTTAAATTAAAAAAGGGCGAGAGATTGTTTCTCTCGTGTTTCTCTCGCCGTTCTAGATACCAAGTATTTTCCATTATTAAATTTAGAGATTATTAATTATTTGTTTCTTATTTCTTTGTAGAAAAGTCTTAAATGTTCGCGAAGGATGGCTCCTTTCCTATTCATTTCTTTGCAATTACAATTGATCGACCTTCTCGTTGCAATTGCAAATCCACGAGGATCGGCAAGTGATTTTGATATTTTCAAAGAATATGCAGCGAGTGGATCGATTTTTGAAAATGACTTACTGATAATTTTAAATCATTATTTTGATGATCTCGATTTCTTTTCTCTATTTTTAAACTCCAGTTGGTGGATGCTTTGAAAGCAAATGTGTTCAATGACTTCATGTGTTTTATGAACCAATCATGTGCACTAGATAATGACTTCATATATTTTATGCATCTGCCACGTTGTTAATCATATATTTATTAATAATATTTTTGATCAAAAAAAGATTGTTTAACGGATTGCACCGCTGCCGAATCACGTTCATTGACCTGTACAGATTGTGTTTATTTGTTTACTGTGTATTAGTGATATGCACGTCAAATAACCAACAAAAGTATATTTATAAAACTGAGACATAAAAATTTGCATCTTACATATCATGGCACCAATCAGCGATTGTTATAAAAGTATTAATTAATATTTAATTGTTTACATTATCATTTGAGAGATAATTTTATGACATGCATAAATGAATGTTAACAGTCTTTTTTTTGTGTTCAATATTTTAATTATATTATATTGAAGTCAAATGCGTAAAATAATTTGTTGACTAGCTTGCACTTGTATATTGCTGCTGCACGTGCAACAGTCTTACTCGGTGGGCTTGCCCTCATTTCTTTATACATTCCAGAGCTGCTTACGTGTATCTATTATTATACATGACAGTCTAAATAATCATTTAAAAATAATTTGAAAACCATGAGTTAAGCACTAAAATTTTAATATGCATGCCTTGATAGCCGCGAAAACCCTAAGATCATCTCCTTTGGTCAATGCGCGAAAAATTTAGTTTCTTGTTGCATGGGTCGACAAAATGATCACGGAGTTTCACCATGATCAAACACCATCGAACAAAATCGAATATTTTGAAGTTAACCCATCAACTTCAGGTTTATGTGATTTAATTTAGACAATGTACACCGAATCCACATACTATTATTATTATAATATGAAATCTAAATATCAAATCTGTGTTTCTTAATAGTTTTATACTACGACTATGATTAATTATCTACAGACTGGTTGAGGCGCTAATTATTTATAGACTGGTTGTTCACGGAATAACAGTCTTACTCGGTGGGCTTACTTTAATTATTTTAGATATTGCAGAACTGCTTGTAATGATACCGATACATTACGGTCTAAACAATGCCACTTCGGATATATTTAAACTCACTGGAAATGCTTTTCATAAATTACCTAACTCAATCACATGGAAAAATAAAAAAGAAAAAAAATCTTGAACTAGAGATATGTTTGATGAGCGGTCTTAATTAAGGATGTGTTTAGGATTATTGTTGAAACACCAAAATATTTTACTTCAATAATTTAAATTACTTTTTTTTAATCATTATATAATGAAATAATATTTTAAAATTAATATTTTTTAATGATTATTAAGGTGGAGATAACGACATTATAGTACATCTTAAATCTAAGTAGGGTAACGCGTGGCAATATACAGTGCATTAAATCTTTCAGGATGTATTTGACATACTATATTATATTGCATTATGTTGCATTTCATTATCTTATATTAAGTTGTACTATAATATTATGTTTGGTGTATTATAAACTACATTATATAAAATATTTATTTTATTTTATTTACATTAAATGAATAATTTAAAATTTTTAATTAAATAAATAATTTTCGCTACCTAGCCCACTTTAATGTCATTTGAACTATATTTTGGTACCATTAGAATCCTTATTGTTGAGGTTATGCAATGGTGAAACTATAATCAGCAAAGGAATTTTCATTTTCTGTCAATCTACATTCAAAGCTTCAGTTTTCAAATTTTTGACCATAAATTTATGCAAACAGAAGCTTTTTTACCAGTAATTATTATACCGTTGCGTAGCCAAGACAATAAGGATTCTAATGGTGGCCAAATTTTAGTGCAAAACATGATTTTATGCAGTGGCCACTGACAACTGGCAGCTATCAAACTATCACAAATGGCATCATATTTGAGTTTTTAATTTTATTTAATATTATATATTTTTATTTAGTTTTATTATTTTAATTAAAGAAATTAAAAAGATACTAATGTGAACAGTGTCATATTACATAGATCCGACCCCCTTGAGTTTATTTAATGCGGCATTGTTCACGTTATGGTGTATTGTAATACACCATAATGTGAAGAGGAATATTTACCAAGTATCGGATTGCATTGCATTAGTTAATACAATCCCATGTAATGTGGTGTGCCAAACACATCCTAAATTTTAATGAACTAAAATAAACCTTTATTATTCAATTATCACAAATATTATACATGCATGCATACGTATATACATACATACGTACGTACATATATTCACACACACACACACACACACGCACGTGCATGCGCGCGCGCGCACACACACAAACAGAGTGCATATATCTATACTTTTTAAAATATGGATTTGACATTTTACAATAATATAGAAGAGTTTATAGCATTGTAAAATGACAAATGCCCTTCAAATGAGAGATCTTTTATTTTAATACGGTAGAACTAAGTTAAAAAAGTAAAAAAAATTATAAGTTTCAATCCACAAAAGGACAAAACAAATTGTATTGAAGTGTGTATCTTCTTTGTCTTTCAATTTGACCTTATTGTAAAATTTCTCAATAATAATATTGGGCTTAAAGTTAGGATAACTCATTAATGGTAGTCTAAAAAATTAAATTTTATTTAACAGATGACAATCATTGATTGGTAACATTATTATGTTAGATAATTAACCCTTTCATGAAATCCATTACCTAAAATTCTAGGAATATTCATGTTGTATCACTAAGAAATAATAATCAAATATGCAGAAGCATATCTAAAATCTATAATGATGAATTACTCTATAGAGTTGTACGGTTTGTCTTCCAGATCAAAATATTTTCTTAGAGAATTCTTTAAGTTAATTTGTCTATGTATCTCCCTGATTATGGGATGTCAGAAAAGAATAGATTGTTACATGTGATATGAGGATTATAGCCACTTATATAGATAACTTCTCAGTTATCTTTTGTTATTTCTATTTTAGCCCAACATAAAAATAGAAATTATTTTTAAATCTCTTCATATTAAAGGCACACCCTATCAGATACATTAAAACCCAAATTACCAAAAATCTAAATTAATCACTTTTAATTGGGCTTAACTTTATATGATAATTTCCAACAATATGACAGTTTCTAATAAATAATTATTCACATATAAGCCTAACCTCGGATTAAGGATCTAATATATTTACCATAAAAAATTTATTTATTCGAACTTTCTAAGTATTCAAGAGTAGAGCTAACAAAATTTGACACGATTCGATTGCTCGACACAAATATGACACGAATAAATAGGTATGGGTTATCAAATTTGATGCGATTATTAAATGTGTTGGTCTAATTCGACATGAGTTTCTTCCATATCAGGTTAGGGTTAAAGTTCTTGACTCATTTATCTGACCAATGACATGATAATATTTTCTTTTAAATTAATTTCTAGGTTCTTGTTATTAAAACTCAAATATTGAACATGATTTTTTTCTTTTTATTTTTTTGGGGAGGATAGACATATACATAGAGTTTTATTTATGAAATTTTATATAGATTTAGAACTTTATTAGTGTAAGTGAGTAAAATATCAGTACACGTGTATATTTTATGATATTGATATGTGGTGTTATTTACATATATATAATTAAAAATTTAATAGTATAATTGTGTAATATTTTGGTGGGTGTGTGTGTGTAAAAATATATAACATTTGTTCAACATGTAGATATTAAACAAGTTATTGGATAACCCGTTTATTTTCTATGCAAGGTTTAGGTTTCAATATTTTAACACGATTATTAAATGAGTAGTGTTTGGGTCAACCTAAATTTGATACGACACGAAACTAACACGACATGAACATGACCCGATGACCTGTTTTGCCAACTCTATTCAAGAGTGGTTTGCAGGGTGACAGATGCATGCATAAACATAGTCTAATCTACATTTTCTAAACCTTTGCACTTGAGAATTAAAATCAACATGATTAGAACAAATTGCTTTCAAGCAACCACCAACCGACTACTGGGACTTAAAACTGCAGGGAAAACAAGACGAGGATTTTTTTTTAAAATAATTATATATTACAATTTTTCTTTGAATTGTGCACGTGATTATTAAATAGAAAAGAATAAAGGATAGCCAGCCAACGACGAAAGCGAAAATTACTTAGGTTTGGTCTGAGAATTCGATCTCAACGAACTATATATATATATAGGAACAATGGACCAAGCTTATGCACGTCTCAACATTTAAGCCAAGCAGAGAAAAAGCTATCTTGGCAAATCTTCAATCGGATCCGTCAATCCTCAAGCGTTCGCTAAATTTCTGTTATCCCAATTTCTTTCAATCTTCAGCAAATAAGAAAAAAATCTTGATCTGCTCCAAGCTATCATTTTCTTTCAACTCAGTTTTATTCCTAGTCTAAATGGGGAGCCTCACATCCGATCTGGAACTCGAATACAACTCAAGTTCAAGTATTAACCTTCTGGACTCAGAGGAATTCAGGAAACAAGGCCACATGTTTGTGGACTTCATGGCCGAATACTACAAAAATATAGACAAATATCCGGTTCGAAGCCAAGTTGAACCTGGTTATCTCAAAAAACGCTTGCCAGAATCCGCGCCGTACAGTCCCGAATCCGTGGAAACAATCCTGGAAGATGTACAAGAACACATTGTGCCTGGCATAACGCACTGGCAAAGTCCCAATTACTTCGCTTACTTTCCTGCAACTAGCAGCGTTGCCGGAATTGTCGGGGAAATGCTGAGCTCTGGCTTTAATGTTGTGGGATTGGATTGGATCTCATCGCCGGCTGCTGTTGAGCTGGAAAACATAGTTATGGATTGGCTTGGTCAAATGCTAGATCTCCCGAAGTCTTTCCTTTTCTCTGGCAATGGCGGCGGAGTTATACAAGGAACTACATGTGAGGCCCTTTTGTGCACACTTACTGCTGCAAGAGATCGAGTTCTGAAGAAGATTGGGAGAGAAAACATTTCCAAGCTTGTTGTGTATAGTTCAGATCAAACTCACTGTGCGTTCCAGAAAGCTGCTCAGATTGTTGGAATCGATCGCAAGAATATCCGAGCTATTAAGACAACAAAATCGTCATCCTACGGGCTGTCAGCAGAATCAGTGCTATCACAAATCAACTTGGATGTAGAAGCCGGACTGATCCCATTATTTCTATGTGCCACGGTCGGGACGACAGCAATTACAGCTGTTGATCCATTAAAGCCGCTTTGCGACGTGGCAAAACATTTTGGCATATGGGTCCATGTCGATGCTGCATATGCTGGAAGTGCCTGCATTTGCCCAGAGTTTCGACATTTTATCGATGGAGTTGAATGTGTGGACTCGTTTAGTTTCAATCCACATAAATGGTTGTTTACAACTTTAGATTGTTGTTGCCTCTGGGTGAAGGATCCAAGTTGTCTTCTAAGCACTCTCTCAACAAATCCTCAGTACTTGAAGAACGAGGCCACTGATCAGGAGCCGAAGGAGCAAGAGGTTGGGTATAAAGATTGGCAAATAACTCTCTGTCGAAGATTTCGTTCCTTGAAATTATGGCTTGTGATCAGAAACTTTGGCGTGGCAAATCTAAGGAACATCATTCGGAGTCATGTCGGCATGGCTAAACTTTTTGAAAGGCTTGTAACCAGTGATAAGAGGTTTGAAGTTGCGTTTCCCAGAAACTTTTCCCTGGTCTGTTTTAGGGTTACTCCATCAGCAGTCATGGATAAACTTAGAACCAAATACAAAAATGGTACTTATGATCAATATCGACAGCTCTCAGAGGAGGAGCAAACAAATGAATTCAATCGAGAATTATTGGAGTCGATTAATGTATCTGGAAAAGTGTTCATGACTCATGCCATTGTTGGAGGAATATACGTCTTACGACTTGCTGCGGGAAATTCGATGACAATGGAATCACACGTCAGGGGGGCTTGGACGGTGGTGCAAGAGCACTTGGAAGCATTCTGAACACAAGCAAACCGTGAACCACTTGGAAGCATGTAATAATTTATTACGTCCTTTTTTGCTTTCGAAATTGTTGTTTTCTTAATTTAATCATAAAATAGCATCACAACTTTTGTGTTAACGGAGCAGATGGATGCGTGATCATCTTTCTCTCCAGTTGAGATATTGTCTTATTTGAATAAAGACGTTTACGGTATCCCTAGCTTTAGGATTTGCGGGTAATTTTTGTGATTGTATTCGTGTTAGACGCTATGTAATTACAGTTCTTTGTTTAAGTTGTTATTTACTGAATTAAGAAAAAAATTGTTATTTACTTCCTAATTAAAAAAAACATTGTTATTTACTGTTGTTAGCGAAAAAAATAAGTGAGCTGATTACCATCATGATGGATGTGAGTTCAAAGAAATGTCATTTGAAAGATTATAGAGCAGCAATTAACCCATAAATTATTATCAATCCATGATAATTTGAAACTAGAATTTTGAAGAAAATAAGAAGGGCCTGTATCGGATTGCTGTGGGAGCTTCATAGGTGATTTTGATTAGCAAAAAATTAATTTTAGTACTCGTAATTTGTTTTAAGTCACTTTTGCCAAAATCATCCTAGCCTACCGTAAATCTTTTCAAAATCTGATATTAAGATGGGTGGGGCTATTTTAACCCATTAATTTCCTCTCTAAAATGTCTATTTAAATTAAGTTTTTATTATTAAAATAATTTTTAACAAAATTAATTTCTTAAACCTTTTTCTCTCTCTCTCCCAGTTGCTCAATGTTTTTTTCTTAACTTAATTTGTAAATAAACATTGGTGCTTGGTTCCTAACTTCTCAAAATCGGTTTTCCAATGCAAAAATAAATATCAGTCAGTTTTTACCAACCATGAAAGCTATAAAAGTTTATGAAAGAAAAATTAACAAAAAAACAATTCCCTCTATCAATTTGTATAAACTTACAGACAAAGGCAAAGAGGGGATTCTATGACCTGCTAACTCCTATGATGAGTAGTAGGTGCCTCGAAAATTTTAATTGAAAAATAAAAATAAAGTAATTAAGGATTTAATAATAAGAGAAAAACATCAATAGCCAAAAGAGTAAAAATGGGAGGATAATTCATACAATGTGATAGTAGAGAGAGAAAAACACACATCATGAAGTAGAGAGAGAAAGTGAATGAGGGGTAATTTCGAAATGTTGATGTTTTATTTTTCTAAATTTGATATTTTTGTATAAGATGGGAATAGAAAGGAATGTGATAGTAGGGGTGTTCATTGATTCAAATCTATTAGATTTTGTTAAATGCTAGTCCAATCCATCATATATTAGATTTTTTATTTTTGATAGAATCCGATCTTGAAGTCCAATATAATCAAAACTAATAAAAAATCAAATCTAATTCAATCTAATCTAATCAATTTGATTAAAATAAAAATTCGTAAATAAAAATTGTCAATTGCTCTCAAACATTTTAATTATTAACAATTGAAAAAAAATAAAATATCGACTCTTTTGATATTTCATGATTCATGTGTTTTGTTATCATATCGTTGAAAAAGAATAATTGAAAGTAAGCGCCAGTTACAGATTGCAGTTTGTACTTAATATTATTATTGTATATTTATAGTTATGCAAAATTAGGTTTTGTCCTTTTTTTAAAGTAAAAATAGATTTTTTTAAGCAAGTTAAATATAAAAGTGATATGTACTTTTTTAAAAAATAAATAAATAAAATAAAAATTGATTGATTGGATTGGTATTATACTAGATTTCAACATATAGATCCATAAACCAATTCAATAATGTTGGATTTTTTATTTTAAAATCCAATACAATGCAATCCAATAAAAAATCAAGCCGGCAAAAAATAGATTGATTTGGATTAGATCAATTAGATTGGATCGGATCTTGAACTTTCCTAGTTGGTACTTTTAAGTAGCTTTACCATTTTCATAATCAGTTTTATACTTAATACGATTCCAAGTATATCCTTACACATATTAAGTAAAACCAAAATTATTCTTATTCATTAAGAAATGAAATCACTAAATTATACATATCATTATTAATATGATTTTTCTTCATGTGCGCTTCTTTTTCCATAATTGTTATTATCAATTAGATTGTAATAAAATATAAAGTGTAACTATTTTTTCTTGTTACAAATTATTATATGTAAAAATAAAATTTTTTGGCTTTTTGTAATAGATACGAGATTTGATCCCTTACTTTCTAATGTCGAATATCCTGTTTATAATTTATTTTCTACACAACAATCTAAATGTTATTTTTGGCGTTTTAAATTCATTGTTGCTTCTCTCATCAGTTCCATTAAATTATTAATATATTATTTTACTTATAGAAGCGATGTAAACGAAAAAAATTGTGATATCTTCCAGCTTTTTGTTGATAAGTTTAAGCATAAAACAAATAGACTAATCATCTTATTTTTTAAGTTGAAAAAGCAACCGACAATACAGTTTATATCAGGATGAAAAACATAATATTATTCCGAGAGACGTTCGTTGATTCTAATTCAGTAACTCTATTCGCATTGGTGGAACCTGAAAAAGCAGCGCATCAAAGTACATAAGTATCGCAAATTAAGTTAGTATAGCATCGCTTTAAAAATTATTTTAATAGTTATAGCATTACTAAATTGGTCTAAAGTCCCAACAATGGAGTCACTTTCCAACCAAATATTTAAAATGCCAACACATAAAATGATCCCGTCTTTAGCATAATTTTGATTTTGGTAGGTCCAAAAATTTGAGATTTATTATTTAGGAATTTGAAATTTAGATTCGGCGTAAATTTTGAATTTGTTTTTTTTTTAAATTAATTGTTCATTTGTTGTTGGCCTTTGGTGCATCTGTTTTGACCTGATTTTTCGTTTATGAAAGAGCATTGTGGCACATTCGTAGTCAAACTATTGGTCAAGTCAAAATTTAACAAACAGGCGAGGAAGGTCATTGTTAAAAAATGCGTCTTTTTACCACAAAAGTGTCACAACCCAATACTTAAGGGAAAAAAAAAGAAAATTACCAATGGGGCCATGAACATAAACGTAAAAGAAATAGTTTTTGCGCTAGGATGGAATTTTCAACTCACTAACGCTTATTGTACTGATAGGGTTAATAATTTATTTCATTTTCAAGTTCCATCTCGCAAGAAATTAGGATCAGCCCCATGAATTTTACCATGTATCTCAATGCAATGTATATCTATATATATCTTCATATCGTGCGTAATTTAGCAGCATAAAATTTAAAGATAGATGGCAAATGCACGTTACAAGCAGCGCCATCTTTGTATTATATATAATATACGGCGTATAAAAACGAGAAAAAAATGACATAACACTATGGTCATGGGGCAAGTAGTAACGTGTTTACATAGTAGTGCGCATCCAAAAAAAAAAAAAAAAAGAGTTTACGTAGTAGTGATTCTATATGCAGTGATGGAGTGGACTAGCCATGCATTGTTGAAAATTTTTCATCTAATGCGGATTGAATAAGAATTTCCTTGCCTTGTTCAGATCTGATGCCTTTCAAACGTTGTACATGTGACCATTTGCCGTATTGTTTAATATATTTTTAATTAACCATCTATTATATTGACTGGTTTCAACTTGCACGTCGGTGGGCTGCTTTAATTTCTTTATACGTTTTAGAATTGCTTAAATACATAATGATACATTGCACCCTAAATAATGATTTAAATATGATTAGAAACTATGAACTAAGAAGTAAAATTTTAGTACGAGTTAATAGCCGTGAAATCCCTTGGATTTTATCTCTTTTGGTCAATGGGTAATAATTCATTTACTGGCTGCACGTATATATTGTGGCAGAGTAAGGACACCGACATTCTCATTAGTTGGCAAAATCATTATGAAGATTCCGTTATTTTAGAAATGATATACAGATTAAATTTATACAAGTAATAGTCACACAAATCTCAAGGCTTGTCTAAACGGGAATTCTATCTCCTAAAAAAGGCATCTGTACAATCATTTCTGAAAACAAAGGGTGCACCTAACTATTAACAATGGAAGTATCACTGACCTACAACGCATGCAACAGTCTTATTTGATGTGCTTGCTTTTAATATTTTTGCAATCAGGCGTATTGTGAAAATAATAATGATATATTTACAAAGTTAGAATACAAAATTTTATCTTATATATTGGTGTTATGCAATTAACTTACTAATGGTAGTCATTGATCAGTAACATGTTGTCAATTATATGAACTTTTTGGCTTAGCTTTATAAGTATATTATTAATATTGCTAACTTTTTATAACTAAATCTCAACGAGGAAATTTATTAAATCAAAAAATCAAGAAAATACAGTTTAGGAGGGGACATAGTGCCTTGCCCCTGAAGAAAAAGAAAATTATAGCACTTGAACAAGAAAAAATTGTTAGAAAAACAAGCAGCAAATCTAATTAACTGTATCTACAGTTTAAAAAGGATTTAGATTCAATACTAAACCACTCTTTTTGTCCATTAAAAAAAAAACTACTGTTTTTTATCCTTTTAAAATTATACAATGAGTAGTTATTAGATAAGAATATAAAATTAATTAAATTTTAACATTATTTTACTATATATGCACATGTACCAAAAAACTTTAAGTAATTGAATATAAATCATTTCACATCTAAAATTGTTTGAAAAACCATTGACATCTTCAGAGAGGAAAAAATAGAAAAAGGAAAAGGAGAATTTTTTGTAACTTTAACACAATATTTATTGCTGCCGAAAACCTCAATACGAACTCAGTGAGTATAACTCCTAGGCGGTCGAAATAATGTTTTAAAATAATTCCTTCTGGGGTGAACCTTCACGGGACGGAGTAGATTTAAAATAATAATTTTTTTCTTTTAAAGTAAACTCAGGTGGGGAGGCGATTATATTGAATTAGAGATTAAGAAGAGACATACTCGCATCCTTTAACAACAGCAAAGAAAATAACACACCCATGGGCCATGGGTAAATAGACAAAATACATGGTGGCCGAACGCCTTACGAGAGAATCTATTACATGCGTTTGTTAATAAGTTTTTTCGTTTATTTGCCGCGTGTTTGTTATTAAAATTTTCTTTAAATTTTGCACGTGTTTGTTAATTAAAAAAGAATGGAAGATGCTTGGGAGCGAGAGTGACGAGAGAAGCACGCGAGAAACGGGGGCTTTGGCTGCCGTTTTGCTTCTCTGGTTTCTCTCGCAATAAGATAACAAAAAAACAAAAAAACAAAATTCAAATGAAATCCAAAAATAAAAAAATGTCAGACGAAATCTTATCTCCTCATCCCTCTTTCACGCCTCTTTCCCTTCTGAAGCAAAACGGACTCTCTCACTCAAAATCACCAGCAACGTCTACTCTCTCACTCAATCCCAGTCATCACCGTTTTCCCACGCACCAGCAATCGTTCCTCATCCCAGCCATCACCAGCAGTGGTAGCGGTTCCTCTTCCAACGGTCACGGTCTCTCACGCTTCTTCTCTTCTGTCACGCATGCACCAGCAACTGTTCCTCATCCCAGTCATCACCAGCAGCGGCAGCAGTTCCTCTTCCACTGGTCACGGCAGCATTTAATCCCAGCCATCACCATTTCGTCTCGGCTCACGCTTCACGTTTCTCCGTCACGCCAAGAACCGCCTCTCACTCAAAATCACCAAACCTCACGGTAAATTATCTCAAGCTCTGCAATTTTTCAATTTATGTTTGGTTAAGAGTTTGCTCATTTGTTCTATTTAATTTTAGCTGTAAATAAAATAAAGCTTGAATAATTAATCCTTAGGGAGGACTGAATGCTGAGGGGTGGGAAAGAAACATATATAAAATCGGTGTTTATGATGAGAATCAACTTTTTTTTTTTTTAATTTTTCACAAACAGAAAAGAATAAAATAGTTGGGAAAGGTGAAAATTTTGCAGCTTCGGGAAGTTGCGTTGCTGGTAAAAGAAATCGTATTAGCCTTCTTGTAAGCATGCTATTTGTGTACTTTGAAAGTGGGTAATGTAGATGTTGTTGGCGAGATAAATTTTTGATGCAGATATCAACTGGCTTTTTTACACGCGTCCCACAATTAGCATTAGCATTATCTTGTAAATTATATTCGATTAACAAAATTAATAGCAAATTGTTGAAGAAACAAGCTCATGTTTTAGTTTTATAATTTGTTTTAGTCACCCTAGTCATTTTGATCAGTTTAAATGGTATTGTATGGTATGATATGAATGAAATTTGTGATGGGGCTAGTTCTTGTGGCAATGGTATTTGCGTTGATTTCAAGGGCATACCATTTATTTCTCAAAATTAGGTGGAGGATAAATAACATAAATAAGAAACATATAAAGCTTGAATAATTAATCCTTGGGGAGGACTGAATGAGTTTCATCAACTACTTGGCTCCCTAGAATCAGGCCGATATTGTAGAGCTGTGTGAATTATATTATAAAAACAAACTGAGCTGTGTGAATTATTCAAGCTTGGGCTAGTTATGGTTTCCAACATTTGTTGAGGTTGATTTTATTTAGGGTTCACTATGATCGTGTAAATAATTTTATTTGAACTTATCTAGTTAACTCCTAGGGCAGTTTAAGTTGTTTATATTGTTAACGCAATTATATTGTTAATCATCAAGCTTGTGTGTGTTAATACTTGCGTGTGTGTGTTAATACTTTGTTTTATTTATATTTTGGCAGTTTAAGTTGTTTATTAATGACAATGTCATCTAGTTCAAATGAAACCCGAAATTCATTGCAAATATGTAATGAATGCGGTGAGCAAATGGAGTTGTTAACGTCACGTACTATAAAGAATCCAAATCGTAAATTTTGGAAGTGTAGAGGATGTAAGAACTTTCAATGGGCAGAAGACCGTAAATCCGATGAAGAAAAAATTGATTTGTTAGTGGAGGAAGTTCGAAAGTTGACATTGGAGATTGAATGCTTATATGTTAAGATTCAATTATGTGAAGCGCAGAGAGGATTGTTTAATTATGATTTCATTAGAATACTTGTGATAATTTTATTTTGTTGTATATTTAAGAATTTCTTTTAAGTTCTTTTAATTTGTAATGTGTACTGAAAAAATTGTGAATTAAGTGAACGATTTCTACGTACAAAAGAGACAAACCAATGTGACAGTTTCCTGCAGACATTTCATGACAGATGAATTCAGAATGTAAAACATCTACAAATGTAATATACTCTTTGCACTGCACATATATATCGAGGCTGCCCATGTACTAATGTAACATGCATTTCATGACATTCATTATTAATTTGATCATCATGATTCATGATTGCTTTTCTTGTTAGTCATGGCATGCCAACAAAAACAGTTTACGAAATTATGCCCTAACGCAAATTATAAGTCAATAGTCAACAATGTATCTCCATGACGGGAAGCTTCAACAATTTCATGAGCAAGTGGGTACAAGCTCAATCTTCCCAAAGTGCAATATTGGCTCTAATAGGTTCTCGAAATATCCATTAAAATATACCCCTATCCATTATCCAACAAACCTCATTAATGTTCCAATATGCTAATCCTGCATAGATAACTTACAATCATTTCATATGTCAATCATGAAATACTTCATACACTATGCATGCATCAATCATTCTAAATTTCCCAAAAGCCATTCTCTAAATTTTTCCCACCATCCAAACAGTGGAATCAAACACCAAATTATCGTCAGTTGCCAAATAACTATTATCTACCAATTTAAATTCCTTACCAATCCAAGTCAAACACCAAATTATCGTCTGAAACCAAATGTAACGAGAATGATAGTGAAAATAATCGAAACAAATACAAGTCAAACATCAATTGTAGCGATTGTTGTCTTCATTGCGGTGATTGTTGTCTTCATTACATTGTTGATGTAACAATTGTTGAAAATTTCCACTTCCGGATCCTTCATACATCATCGAAGGAGAAGAATAATGCGACTGCACAGTATATGGTGGGACTGGTTGCTATAATACATAAGAAATTAAAATATCATTATACATTAAAAAAATTTGACAAAAGTTTACATTATGAAATTTAAAAATATATCAGGACATTGTCAAATAAAATTAATAAAATATCAAATTCACAACCTATTTTGAAATATTTATACAATCTGATAAACATGTAAATTTATATCCAAATCTAAATCCAAATCCAAATCCAAATATTACTTCCCTAAATTTTATTATTAAAAAAAACTGAATATTACATTTAACAATATAAACTAATGTTAAATATCAGTATGCATTATGAAAAATTTTATTTGCACCAACTTGAACTGGATACATAGGTACCTAAAAAAAAATTATGTTAATTCATATTAAATATCTATAATTAAAATTTACTCGTGAATTTATTTCTTACATTATAATAGCCTAAACTCCCGTACTGATTGATATTTGGATTAACAGGACTTCCTTCCTGAAACGTCAACATATACTCAACAACATACTTAGTTACATATGTTTAAAATAGTTGAACTAACATTAATAATAAAAACTCAAAAAATTATACCATGGCAATGTTGCTTTGCTGTGTGGAGATTTCAGTAGGCATTTCAACAGATGCTGAAATATTTTCTTGCAAATCCTACAAAATTATAATGTACAATAAAATTAAGATAAAATTAAGGTAAAATGAAATTAGAAAACATATATATGCATATACACAAACCTTATTTTTTTTGCCAGTCTTGTTCTTTTGAGCAGGTTTTTTTTCTGAGTGATGACTGTTTCCTTAAACAAGGAGGGCGACCTTTACGACATGCTGCTACTGGATCATTAACTACATGTTCAAAATTATTCTCACTTCACCGCGATGGCAGTTGTTTTGATTACTGCTTTGATTTTACTGCTTGGGTTTATTGTTTTATTAATCCAATCCAACACAAATTTATAACTACTCTCATCATCAGCAGCTATGTTTGCAACCTCAGTGAAATCAGTACACATTTTGTCATATCTCTCCTGCTGAATGGATAAATTCTGCACACCATAACTAACTTTCACCTTACTATAACATCTCCTCACATCTTTCCTCCACCTTGATAAAATGTACATCCCCAGAAGTACTTCAACACCGTGCCGTATTAGCACTGAAAGGGCATGTCGACAAAGAATTCCCCTGAATTGAAACTTTGAGCAGATACAACTAACTTCACATTCAGTTTCATCAAAAACAACCTCAAAGCTTTTTTTCTTTCCTTGCCCATACGATTCACTGATTTCATATATTGACCCAACAGAATCCACTGTATCACAATACATCAGTGCTGTTAATTCTTGCTGGAATTCTTTGAACTTAGAAATAATGTACATCTTCTCAACTTGCTTCTCCATCTCATATCTTGTTATACATGGAGTATTTTTACTGAAACACTTGGCATTTGCTTGCCATTCCAATTCAGCTTTCCTTCGCAATGCATTTTCATATTGCTTCACAAACTGCTTTAAATTTGTTTTTGAGTTAACAAACCCATCAAAAAATGCATTCATACTTTCACTTCGCTGAGTTGTTGACATTTCCGTCCAAAAAGTGTCTTTCAAATAGCATGGGACCCAACGATACCTCTCATCATATAACCCATTTAACCAATCATTATCCCATAAATCATATGTTCTAATCATGTCATGCCAATCTTCCTCAAATGCAGCAGGACTTAACGAATCATAAACAGCAGAAAGTAAGGAAGAAATAATACCTTCACGTTCTTTAAAAGTCCCTAACTTCTCAGGCACCTTCTTCATTATATGCCACAAACACCATCGATGCCTAGTCGTAGGAAAAACATGCTCAATTGCCTTCTGCATTGCTTTATCTTGGTCTGTAATAATACCAATGGGAGCGGAACCAGACATGCATGATAGCCATGCCTCAAATAGCTATGTAAATGTCTCCGTATCCTCGTGAGAAATCAATCCACATCCTAACAAAATCGACTGCCCATGATGATTAACTCCAACAAAAGGGGCAAGCGGCATATCATACTCATTCGTAAGATACGTGGTATCAAATGTGACAACATCTCCAAAATATTTATAAGCTACCCTACTTCTCGGATCTGCCCAAAATACATTCTTCAATCGATCATGCTCATCCAAGTCAATGCTAAAAAAAAATCCATTGCATTCTGCTTGTTTTTTCTCAAAGTACTTTAAAATTGCCATAGCATCTCCTTCTCCAAGCTGTAATCGTCTTGATTTATCAACAAAATTTCTATAATCGTTTTCTAAAAATGACACATTTTCATGCCCACCAGCTTCGACAACAATAGAATTAAAATTTTGAGCAATGTTAATTCCTGCAGAATCATTCATTTCAATACGCTTTTTTACACTTGCACTAATTCTACGGTTATAAGGAAAATATCGTGCTTTGTCCGGACTCAACCCATGATTATGCTGTAGGTTTAAAACTCGGAGAATCCATTTTCCCTCTTCATTTACACAACCTCCGATTTTAGCTTCACAACCAGTTTTCCTGATCGGTTTGACTTGACATATTAGTAGATCTACTATCTGCTTTGCCACTACGTCTAGAGATGGCAAAAATACCATGATCCGGGACTGACACCCGAGTGTTGTGGGCGGGTATTACCAGTCCGGTATTACCGGGTATGCCATCGGGTAGGTCTTGTGCATCAATTGATAAACCCGGAACTCGGATTTTATTAAAAAAATATTATAAAATATATATTATTTTAAATATTTATATTTATTTGACTCATTTATTACACATATATAAAGTTTTAAACACTTAAAGTTTATATTTTCATATTAAATTTTATTAAAATAAATTTAAAACTTATAAAATTACCAAAAAATAAAAAAAATATACACATATAATATTAAAAAATATAAAATCTGGGTACCCGGATAAAAACCCGGTAAAACCCGGCCCGGACCCGGTTCCATCGGGCGTCGATCATACCGGACGGGGTTTTGCCATCACAGCTACGACCGCATCGCGTATTTCTGATCCGTCTGTTGAGTGTTAGAAAGTGTATATTTATAAAGGAGAAAATCGTCATTTTACACTTCAAGTCTCACTAACATTGCTATTTTTATTTATTTAAGTATTTTGTTATTTAATTACGTGTGTTTCATTATAATTAGTTATTTTATGTATTTTAGGGGTATCACGATCATTTCACAATGAACGGGTGATCAGACAGCAAAACGGACGTCACATTTGAACTCAGGACGATCGAAAACCTTAGAAGGAGCATAAAAGAAAAAAATGTCACTGTTCACATATACGGAACTATTCATACGTGTATAATCTTGTTCATGATCTTTGCAAATAGTATTCTTGTGCAAAACCGATTCTTGTATAAATAGTGGTCAAACCGTGTGAACTGTGCAAATAGTATTACTGTGCAAAAACCGGTTTACTGTGCAAATAGTGGTCAAACCGTGTGAACTGTGTAAATAGTGTTACTGTTCAAATAGTGGCTGTTGACTGTTGACTGATGACGTGGCGCAATCCTGAGCGTCCAAACTGTTTTTAATCCGATGGTCATGATTCACTCAATGTACCTATAAAAAGGGGGCTTCCCCCCCTAATTTGATATCCCTGAATTCATTTCTAAGCTTAGATTTTTGTAATTCCTTCTCTTTCTTGTATTTTCTATGTATTTTAATAAATTCCCATTTTACCCCTAGTTCAAATATGAGTAGCTAATTTACTTTTAAGCTTGGGTTGAAGGTGAAGTCTCAACATGTTCCATGGGCTTTATTTGGTAAATTTATTTTCTTTTCCCCTCTAATATTTGTGGTTGTTTTGACTTTTTGTCGACAAATAATAATAGTCTTGTCTGAATCTGTACAGTTAAGCGCACACTAGTACAAGGTTATTATTATTTGGCACGATCTTAACACCGTATTTATTTGATCGTGGTTCATGGTGTGGAATCCCCCTCAGTTTAATTGGTATTAATATGGAATATTTAGCCTATGGAGCATGTTGATGCAGATCCGGATACCCAAGTGCTTTATCTCAATAGTTTCCAATTTAAGTTATTCCTGCCATTCCAATTTAATTTCCAGCATAGCTTAAATTAATTTCACCACAAATCCAACCACCCATCTAAAGAAAATTAATTCTACACACATTAAAATCAACCTACTCGTGGGATCGACACTCGTCACCATTGATCTATTCTACAATAGATTCGTGCGCTTGCGAGTTCAATAAAATTTGCACAACTTTATGGTGAAAGGAATTTAAAATATGCTAGAATTTAAATTAAAATGGCGAGAGTAAATTGAAATGGAAACTATTATACTTGAAGCACTTGGGTATTCGGATCTGCATCAACATGCTCCATGGGCTAAATATTTCTTATTAATGCCAATTAAATCATGAGGGGGGATTCCACACCTCATGAACCACGCTCAAATAAATATGGTGCTAAGCGCTTATCGTGCCAAATAATAATAACCTTGTACTAGGGTCTTGGGTTTAACGAGTGTCTGAACAAGACTATTATTATTGTCGACGAAAAAATCAAAACAACCACAAATATTGAGGGAAAAGAAAATAAATTTACAAAATAAAGAGATTGTAACATGTTGAGACTTCACCTTCTACACTAGCTTGAAAGAAATTAGCTACTCATTTTTGAACTAGGGGTAAAATGGGAATTTATTAAAATACATAGAAAATATAAGAAAGAGAAGGAATTACAAAAATCTAAGCTTAGAAATGAATTCAGGGATAAAATTCAAAACCAAATTTTTTTTTTTTTAAACACACGTGTTTATTCAATCAGATTAATGATAGCAATCAAAGAAAAGTACAAGTATTATCTCCAGTCTAAAGAAATATCATAGCCACATCAACAATCTACATGCATCAGTCCAGTAGACTATAGTAATCAGGCCACTTTCAAGAATAACATGTCAAACCCCAAAATCTCACCGGTAGTAGTGACACTCTCACAAAGAAATTAAACCCAATAAAAATTGTCACTACAATGAATGGTGAATTGAGAGAAAATAATATAGAAATACCACACACTCTCACCAAGATGAAAGAAATATGCCCACAGCTTAGAAATAATACGACCTCAAATAAATTACTAGTCAGCCCAATTTATTCTTTTTTTTTAAATTTTTTAATTTTTTATAAATGCATCACTACATCTTAATAGCCCATATAACTAGCTTTTACTTCAGACTATAGTTCTCTAAAATCAAGAAGGACTTTTATTAGGACGTAACGTAGGCTAGGGACATGACTTAACAAAGAAAGGAAAATAGGGAAACAAAATATATATGTTTGAGAAAACTTTCAAGAACTTTTGAAAATTATAAGATGCGTTTTGCTTATTTATTGCTATTGTATATCCTTTTTTTTTTTTTATATTGCACAACTTTATTGAACAAAATAATTATTTATACTTTTTCTCAAACATGAATAGGTGATGAAACTTGTATTATATCGGGTAATACTCCAAATTGGAGTGGGTCAGGATGATAAGTTAACAAAGAAAAAGCTTTTTTTTTTTTTTTATTTAGGCTCAAAATGGCTAACTATGGATATTTTACAATAGGGAAGGCTTGAAAGGCTCAAACGGATCAAAGATGGCCTTCCATCGTCTCTTAGAGCTCTAAATAATCTTCCATATCTACTAGTTAGGTGGGCCTTTAGATGCAACAACACACATTTTTTTTTAAAGGGTTGACTTAAAGGAAATCTAGAGATCATGTATAAAATAATAAAGCTGCTAATTGCATGAATAATGGGCAAAAAGGGTTACTCTCCAAGAAAAATTAATAGGCTCAAAAACTCACTTGGAATTTATTTTGACATATGCATTCCTTCAAGCAACTCATATTTGTCCCCAACATCAACATATAGAATAGCAAACATGGTGTAACATCACTCAAGACCAAAGATAATACAAATACTAAAATTCAAAAGTCATCATATAATCCAATATCAAAAACTCACACAAAATTACCAAATATATATTTTTTTTTTTACGAAATTCTACCCCCAACCTATTTTAAACATAAAAAGAAAACATACATGCAGAAAAATTAAAGAAAAATGTCTGAATTTTTTTTTTTTTAAAAAGAAGATGCGTTTCTAGAGTAACTACACTCCATATTCAGCCATCTTCGACTCAAAAACGTGAAAATGTATATTTATAAAGGAGAAGTCAAAAAGAAAAGTTAAGAAAAACAATTTTTTTTTTTTTACTAAGAAGATGCGTTTCTAGAGTAACTACACTCCATATTCAGCCATCTTCTACTCAAAATGGTTAGTTCTACAACAAAAAATTAGTAAAAACTTAACCAATATTCCACAATTGTCAAATATTCCTCCCTTGAATGAAACATTGTCCTCGATGTTTGAAAGGAAAAGTAGAGTTTAGAAGACATCACACGGGTAGTGCAACACGAAGAAAATATTTACAAAGCGAGAGTTAAATCTAATTTGTACTTACTGCATCTTTTACCCTCATTATTTGAACATTCCAACACAGTCTGGGATGCATCTCGATTGATAAACATATGTAGATCAAGTAGCTCATTAGCGATATGTGCACAAATAAAGATTTTTTAAGCGAGGAAGGAATGAAATAATTTTTTATTGCATGGTTAAGAAATGCGATAAAGCCATCATAAAAATTATTGACATTTAACAAACCGATAGGTTTCGGGTGGATGTTCAGATAGGCCCAAGATGCTAATGTGATTAGTGCCTCTAGAGTTGCAAGATCTCCGGGAAGAAAATAAAAGCATCGGCATGATTTAACATTTCAGTTATTCTTTCTTACATACGAGACAACTAACTCTTCTCCGAGTTGATGAGTTAGACAAAAGGTTTTAGGATTGTTGGGATGATGCCTAACACTTTGCTCCCTACGATATAAGCGACGAGACCATTTGGATAACCTCGGTCCTCCTCCATACACCAAGTGCGGTTTCTCTCTATTCTTGACCAAGATCTATTGGCACGAACTCTTTATGTTTGCCATAATTAAATCCAGAGCACACAAATGTTCTTGAATTGTTTCTTTGAGAGTAGCCATTATGATCTTTCAAAAACAACTTGTGAGTGCACAACAACAAAAAATTATATTTAAGAACCTTGGTGACAATGGGTCACAGCTGTGTATGAGGCATTATGTCAATGTCAATTAACACTAAGGCACATGGCTCGAGAGTCAAAAAGAAAAAAGTTAAAAAGGGAAAAGAAAACAATGATAATAAAAAAATTATTAAAGGAAATAATGCGAATGGTAAAACAACAGTGAAATTAAAACAACAGCAAAGTAAAAGGATATTCACAGGTAGTTGCGACTGTGGCTCACATCTTCCTCTGGTTTTACGTCCGAAGCGAACGCCTCATGGGTCGAGGATAGGCTTCCATCAAGTTTTCTTACAAAGCGCAAAGTCGTTTATAGTCGATTCAGGATCAGATCGTGCACGTTCTTTCTCGAATAATGGCCATAAGCGGAGAATCGCTCTTTGTACATATCCACCGAGATGCGTTTGAAAGACAAAGGATATTATCCAATGACTCTTTATTCAAGCCATCCCAATGAATTTAATCTTATCTTCCTGTTATCGGACACCATTCACAAGAACATGGTTTTTATTGCATATCGTTACAGCGCACTTATGACAAGCAACGAAAGTCTTTTAGCTCGTCGTTTTCTCGCATAATTTCCTTTACCACAACCAGGCATGTATGCAATAAATTTAGGAGGTAACTCACACAAGCGTGCTTTGGCCTCGATTAACCGGCGGATGTCGGCGGTATGCCATTCTTCATAAGCAATCGCATGCGTTCGGATCGGGCTTTATAGATTGAAAGGTGCATTACGAGGAAGCGAAGGGAATCGTTTGTGAGCTTTGCTAAAATCTCGTCTCATGCCTTCGCCCTCGAATATCGATTATTGTGGGAATCAAGTAACCGACTTGATTGTCACGAAGTAGTTATCCGCTCTTCACCGGGTGACAAACTCAAGCTCGATTCGGATCGAAAATTCCATCCTCTATTTTTGTGAGTTGTCTTTCTAGATCTTTAACGTGGAATACTAACTCACGGTTGTAGATCCGAGATAGGATGAAATTTACAAAATCGTGTCTGCTTTACGAGATGAGTTTGGATACGAAATGTCTAAGATAAGAAAACTATAATGGTTAAACAAACACACTTAAAAAAATAATTTCAATCAGCAAAAGAATAATCAAAAGAAAGAAAAGAATCAAATCAAATTACCGAAAAGAAAAGAAAAACCTCAATTTAAACTTGGTGGGTCACTCAGATTTATTTCACTCTCCTCTCCATGTGGTTGGTATTCTAGATATGGCTTTAATCTTTGACCATTTACTTTAAAAATAAGCAGTTCTTTGGATCCTTAATTTGATTGCCCCGTGTGGAAAAGCGATTATGAACAACAAATGGGCCAAACCATCGAGAACGTGACTTACCTGGGAATGGGTGCAAGCAAGAATTTAATAAAATCACTTTCTGACCTGGAGTGAAAGATTTCCTCATAATTGATTTTCTCATATTTTGCTTGTCGTGAAAGACTTTTATTCGTTGCTTGTAAATCTTGGCCAGCTGTAATCTTCTTTTTGAGCCAGCTTGTTGCATGTCAAAATTGAATTTCTTGATGGCCCAGTACGCACGATGCTCGAGTTTCGGTGGTGATTCTGATGATGGGCTGAGTTTCTTTTTTGATGGCACTAGTTGTTCAACTCTTGACTTCCATTTATTTGTGTCCATGGGTGGTGCTGAGTCAAGTAATGCATTGACCTCATCGACTGATCTGTCAATATCAAAATCCAAACCAAAGTGAGTTAAACATGTTTGTAAAGGGTCATCACTAAAGTTTGACGAAAAATTATTATCAAGTAATGTTTACAATTAAATCTACATCAACAATTCCATCATCCACATTGTGAGGTTGTTTGGCAATGTTGAAAATATTGAGCTCCATGGTCATATTGCCCAAAGGACAATGCGTATTTCGATTCTGCATTGAATGTGAGCATCGGCTTGCAAGAAAGGTCGGCCTAGGATAATGGGGATGTGCTTTTTGAATCTGTCTTGGTTGAGTGTCAATTACAATGAAATCAACAGGAAAATAAAACTTGTCTACTGAATAAGACGTCCTCCACAATACCACGAGGTATTTTGTGGGACCGATCTGCAATTGTAACACTCGAGTTGGGTGTAATTCTCCCAGGTCAAGTTTCACAAATACTGAGAATAAGGCAGATTTACACTAGCTCCTAAATCCAACAAAGCATTTTCAAGAGTGTGGATACCTAAACTACATGAGATAGTGGGGGAGCCTGGATCTTAGCAATTTAGAGGTATTTTATTTAGGAGTATAGAACTAACATTTTACATTAAAGGCCTTTTTACGAACATGAATATTTCTCTTTTTAGTGCAAAGGTCTTTAAGAAACTTGGCATATGATGGCACTTGTTTTATAGCTTCAAGTAAAGGAATGTTTACACTTACCTGTTTGAAGATTTCAAGAATCTCACCTGTGGGTTTTCCTTTCTTCCATTTAGCTAACCTCTGAGGAAATGGAGCTTTAGGAATGTATTCTCGTGAGTTGGTTTCTTCTTTCTCCTCTGGTGATGGATCCTCAGTATTCACAGGTACAATCTGAGTTGATTTAAATCAGCATCTCCACTGTTGTCAACTTCTTTCCCTTTTCTTAAGGTCATGACTTTGACCTCTCCATGTATTCTTTGTGGTGAGCTGGAACTTGCTTAATCGCTTTAGGGTTAGGCCTTTGGTTGACTTGGAAATTTACCTTTCTCAACGGTCATTGTCAAGGTTTGAGCCCGAAGAAGCAAGTTGTCCACCATTTCTCGAGATTTGAAATTGATTGGGCTTGTGAGTTGGCGCCTCATCTCGTTCGCGGTTCATCAATGGTGCGGTTCTGTGCTCGATTCTAGAATGAGTAAGTTCTTGAAATTGAATGTATCCTCCCGTAGTGCAGGTTGAGAGTGGTTTGGGTTTTGATTGTATGGTCTAAATGGTGGTGAGAGGCTTGAGGAATTTGAGAATTTGAGGAATTGGTGGAGGTGGTCTTTGTTGGTTCATTTTGTTGGAATCCTTGAGACCATGAAATATTGGGGAGGTCTCTCCATCCAGGGTTGTATGTGTTGGAGTATGGTTTGTAATTTGATGGTTTTCTCATGTCTCCTATGTATTTGAGTTGATCTGATTATGCGTCATAGTCATGTGGTTCATTGAGTTGGGCATGTCGTTAATGATCTTATTAGAGAAAGGCCTTGACCATCTCTTTGACTTCTTTAATTCCGAGCTTGACTGCCAACGTGAACCTCATTAACTCCCTTAATTCTTGGTATTTCTGAATGATCGACTCGTTGTTGGGAATTATCCGATTGGCTGGAAGAATTCCCCAAATCTACGATCGCTTTTGGACATTAGCTCTCTCCTCCGGTGGTAGCTTCTTGCACATGTGGCAATAATCCTTCCAAAAGTATTGGCATTGATGCCATTTCTCGTACCCATGATGTGGACACTTGAGTAGCCATTGAATCGCTCATGCTTGAAAAAGCTCAAATGCGTCTCTTTGGGTAAATTAAATTTCCTGCGAATAGCGTTGGTTTTATGATTTGGGAAATATTTATTTAAAATTTAGTTACTATTTGTTCCCATGATGTAATGCTATTAGCGGTGATGTATTAAACCATGAACGAGCTCTATCCTTTAAAGAAAATGAGAATAATCTAAGTTTAACATCATCATCCGAAAAATTCTCATATTTAAAAGTCGTGAGATAGCATGGAAATCATTCGGATGATTATATGGGTCCTCATTTTCTAGGCCATAAAATGTGGGAGACAATTTAGCACACTAGGTTTTAATTGAAACTCTAGCATTTACATTTGGGTATCGATGCATGATGTGCTCAAATTTGCTAAAGGGACTAAAATAGTCCTTAAATGGCCTCTCCTGTGGTTCTGGTTGTTGATTTTGCAAATCCATGTCAATTTTATTTTTAAAAGAAATGTATTTTTGTGTGCGAAGTGTTTTTTCTAATTCTAGGTCTAAAGGTTCAAGATTAGGTGATAATGACCTTGACCCATGCAAGAATAAAAAATAAATAAAAGCAAAATAAAGAAGAAGGAAATTACGATACTAACCTTGCGTTGTTCTGATCTTACTATGAAAATAAACTCAATTGCTATAAGAAAAAGAAATTACGTGAAAAAAATATTAACTAAAATTAAAATAAATTACAAAGAAAGATAACAAGATAAACAAAATTAAATTACAAAGAAAAATGATAGGAAAATTAAATTATACAAATTTAAAGAAAAGAAAAAGAAATGAAATTCTAACCTTAATTTTTTTTTCTTTTTTTTTTTAATGAGAAAAGGAGAAAGATAAAATTACAAGAAAATAACTAAAAAAAAAAAATTAATTCTATGAATTAAAATACTTACCTCCCCGGCAACGGTGCCAAAAACTTGTTGTGCAAATTTTATTGAACTCGCAAGCGCACGAATCTATTGTAGAATAAATTATCCCTGAATTCATTTCTAAGCTTAGATTTTTGTAATTCCTTCTCTTTCTTGTATTTTCTTTGTATTTTAATAAATTCCCATTTTACTAAAGCACTTGGGTATCCGGATCTGTATCAACATGCTCCATGGGCTAAATATTCCATATTAATACCAATTAAATCATGAGGGGGGATTCCACACCTCATGAACCACGCTCAAATAAATATGGTGCTAAGGGCTTATCGTGCCAAATAATAATAACCTTGTACTAGGGTGCCGGTTTAACCAGGGCGGTATCTAGACAAGACTATTATTATTTAATCAAAAAGTCAAAACAACCACAAATATTAGAGGGGAATAGAAAATAAATTTACCAAATAAAGCCCATGGAACATGTTGAGGCTTCACCTTCAACCCAAGCTTAAAAGAAAATTAGCTACTCATTGTTGAACTAGGGGTAAAATGAGAATTTATTAAAATACATAGAAAATACAAGAAAGATAAGGAATTACAAAAATTTTATACAGATTTAAGACAAACAAAACCTTGACCCAATGCTTAAGAAAACATGAACCAAAGGTATGAAGAATGATATTGACGCCACACTCAAGATTTAGATGAGAAGGTGAGTGATAAGTCTAGTTTTGTAATTCCTTCTCTTTCTTGTATTTTCTACGTATTTTAATAACCGTCGCTCCCTTTCTTACTAGTTAATTTCTTCACAGGAAACCCTTCTTGATTACCATATGCCTTGTAAAAATCAAATATCTTCTCATGACTGTCGAACAACATACCAAGAGTTGGCTCATATTTTTCCGGTTGAACATCTTCAATTGCACGCTCATTTTCATAAATTTCCATTTCTACAAAATAAATAATTAACATTTGTATTCAGTTTCAACAAATTTAAAATTAAAACAATTTTGAACCAAATAGAATTCAAATAAAACTAAATTCATTATCATTTATCAATAACCAAACAGAATTTAAATTAATTCATTTGTTTTATGCTTTTAATGTCACAACATAAACCACAACAACTCAATAAGCACACAACTAAATTCAAAATTATAAAAAGCCATAATTCATACAAGTTTCTCAAAATCCCATTAATCATACATCACAGTAAGCCCAAATTCAACCATTTTCATACAATTAAACTACTTTTAAATTCTGTATAAAAATTAGATTTTTCATAGAAATGTGAAAACATAAATTCATAAATCAACCAATAATTTTTCAATTTGTTTCGAACCTGCAAAAGAAATGTAAAAACAAAAGTTCCAGAAACTAATTACACAAAATCACATAAACTTAACATTTCTTGCCTTGGATAAATTCCATTTATTTATTGTTTGCCGAGTATACACAAGAAAATTAAAAGAAAAATTACAAGTTGAAAGCACCATTTTCCTTTCTTAAACAAAAGCCGAGACAACTGAGAGAGGGGGGGGGGGGAGAACAACAATCCTGCTTCCGGTGAACAATGATGGTATTTGGTTCTTTGGAAGGCGTTCGAGATCGTGACGAGACATTGGGTGCTGCTTGCTGCCGTGACCGGTTGCTGAAAGAGTTTCAGATCGTGACCGGTTCCTTGCTACCGCGACCGCTTGCTGGAGGCGTTCAGATCGTGACCGGTTGCTGGAAGAGTTTCAGATCGTGACCGGTTCCTTGCTGCCGTGACCGTGACTATTTCCTAGTGATTTGTGTGAGGTGAGACAAGAGTGGAAGAGGAATGGTTGCTGCCGTGATGAGCCGTGATTGGTTGCCGGCGATTTGTGTGAGGTGAGAGAAATTGCTGGTGATTTTGTTTCTGGTGAGAGAAATGAAAGAGCAAAGCGTGGAGAGGAGATAAGGTTGTTCAGATTTCAGATTTTTGTTAACGCGCCATTTTTTTTTATTTATTGATTTCAATCTGCACGTGATTTTTTAATTTTTTTTGTTTTCTTTGAGAGAGTCACGAGAGAAGCAAAACGGCAGCCAAAGCCCCCGTTTCTCTCGTGCTTCTCTCGTCACTCTCGCTACCTAGCACTACTAAAAAAGAATAAATGAAAGCCAGCCAAAAATGACTGTTTTGACAAGGTTGGTCAAAGAATGCGGTCTCTGTATCATTACTATTAGTACTTGGGCCGCTACAGTTTAACCCTAAAATTAATAATGATGAATAACAATAGACATCTCAAAATTTTTATCTCAAAATTTATCTCAAATGATATATTATTCATTAATTTGTTGATAATTTTTTATAAAATTCAAGTGTAGTTAGTAATTCGTTATAAGATTCAAGTGAACTAATTGTATTATTTTTACTAACTAATTGATGAATGTCATATCGTTTGAGATATTTTTTTGATGAAATAATTTGGATGTGTAGCACTACTCTTCTAACTTAAAATTTTGATGTAAATTTTGTATCATTAATTTTAAAAAATTGAATGATGTAAGAATAATTATCATCAAATGCTATATATTTATAATTGGATTACTTAAAAATTAAAATTAACAATTCAAAATTTATGTTAAAATTTTAAATAAAACATTTAGGTTGATATGACCCGCCAAAAATTATAATATATCAATTTCTAACAAACTATATAAATAAGAGCAATGAATAGCACTTAAGCTCACCAATCAACAACACTTAAGCTCACCTCCACTTTTAAGCCAACCAGAGAAAAGCACTTTTTTTTTAATTACATGAAACTAATGCTCAGATTATAACTCATATTATATGAGATTTACAACTGATATTTACAACTACTGAGACTCGTTTACATCAATTTTGATATAGTACCGCTCAGATTTTAAACTCTCTCAAATATTCGAGAGAAGTCAAACTCCCATATTGGGAGAAAAATTGCCTTCATTCAAGCTCTGAGGCTCCAAGAAAGGAAATATAAATTAAACCCCTACAATGCGTCTGCGGGGGCTCGAACCACTTCCCTCATACTTGTGAGTTCAATTGGCTCCTTCACATTTCGACTCTCTAGCTTTAGTTAAATATCTTCAACACCCAGATTCTTTCGACCTTCAGCGAACTAAGCCCAGAGACTGGAGACTTACGATCTGCTGAACTGTTTTAGGGTTGGAGGAATATATGTCTTACGATTTGCTGCTGTCAATACGACGACGAAGGAATCACTCGTGGTGGTGACTTGGAAGCATCGCTCGTTTTGCTGCTAATGGACCAGACGGAGGTGCGTTTTAATTATTCGTTCCGAAAAAATAATTTTTAAAAAAATTATTAAATACTAAAATTAATTTTTAACTTTTCAAAATTATTTTTAGAGTTTCCATTGACAATCCCAAGCATACCTTAAAATTTACAAGATCTAAGATATTTTTGTTTAAATTATATTTTGTGTTAAACTTTCCTTTCTACATCTTAATTCTAGTTTAAATTATATTTCTAGTTTAGGTATGGATCATATTGGAATTACCTTTATAGTTAATATAGAATCAACAAAATCTATTGCTATAGATTTGTAGATATTTTAAAAATTAATGTGAATTTAATTTATTTCTTTTTTCTTTCTGTATTCTAAGAATCAACGGAGAATCTCCTCTATCTATATCCATCACCCTCTATTTAATTTATTATTTATCTTAGTATAAATCTCAAGACGTCAACGTGTAAAAAAAAAATAAAAAAAATTAGACTATGATTATACATCTGCCACCCTGTCAATCACTCATATTGTTTTTTTATATCATTATTTCGACTATCTCGTGTCGTGACTCATATTATGTAATTATATATTTAAGCGAGTTCTACCTCCCGGCTAACCCATTTCAAAAAACATTAAAGCAAGCCCACCACTACTACTGTTGCACGTGCAGCATTATGCAAGTGGAAGCTAGACAATAAATTATTTGATACACATGACTTCAATATAAAGTAATTTTAACACTGAACTTAGAAATTACGAAATTTATTTATAATATTTTCATGGAAAATAATTATCTAACAGATGTCATGGCTCATTTTTAGTTGTCGGTCATGGCTGATCCGTTAGGATTAGGAAAAGTTTTGGGTGCTCCAGAAACATTATTTCTTAATTATTCATTGTTTGTCATATATATGTTTCAAGTAATTATTATAATCTGCATACATATATGACAAAGCAATAATTGTTAAGGAGCAATGCTCCAAGACTATTAGAGACCTTCTCATTGGGATCAGACTCCAGTCCGCTATCCCTCTTACCTATCTATTGGAAAGTCTTTCTGTAGTTTCTAGGCTCAAGCTATTAGCAAGGTTTGATACTATAGGTATTATTGATGAAATTAACTCAACTTCTGAGTTTATGTGGTTCACTACTCCCTAGCCTATATAACTTTGCCTATTTAACCTAGGGATCCTATCTGAGGAAAACCTGCTAAAGATGGTGAGCAACTTACTTATTGCAAAATGCAAAAAAGCTGTTTGCATCCTCTTTTTTACTTTTTCTTTTTAAGTTAGTGTTCTAGCCATGTTACTGGATTCTTAAAAATTTAAAAAAATTGAGGTTATGAAGAAAATTTAAATGCTACATTAAGGTAGCATTTAAATTTTTATTTGAAATTTGAATAAATCTGAATTCTAAATAGTACTGATTGTCTGAATCTAAATATCATATTTATTTTTTATTTTTGTCTAAATTGCTAAAAGTAAGTATTAAGTTATTTTTTTTAACTTAAAAAAAATCTGAAAAACTAATATTTTTACATTTGTGCCCTTGCAAATTATAATTGTTAAACAACTAATGATATCTCAAAAAACATAAATGAAACAATAAATTTTCAAAACATAATCATGCTCAATTGAATACAACCTTTTAATATTCTAAATTAGTGTATGTTAATCAATATTATTGTTTTTTATGATGTTTCATGAGAAAAATACTCATTAAAGATTATAAAGATAAATAATGCTAATTTAAAGAAAATAAGAAATAAAAATAATAATATTCTACCATTATATTATCATAAGTCATAGAGTAGAGTAATAATGATAATTATTACACTTATTTAGGTATGGATGAAAATTAATTAATTAGATAGGGATATTTTAGAGATTATTTTTTAATGATGTCATTCGGACTTTTTAGATTAAGTAAAAAGCTAAACAATTAGCTTAATAACTTAATGACTTAATGACTGAAAATTTTCATTAAGTTGAAAAACAAACAGACTTAGGTGACGTTTGTTTTTTAACTTAATGACTTAAAGTGACTTAACTTAATTAATTAAGTTAATTAGAAGTGTTTGTTTTTATAACTTAATGAGACTTTTTAGATAATTTTGACTTAATAAAATAAGCCAATTTTTTTTTTTGGCTTTTTACTGAATGGAAAAATATGAATTAAGTCAATTACTTTCTAATATCCAAAATATCCCTGCTTTATAATTTATTTTTCATGTCTATCCAAAAACTCACCCATAGACATTTACCCAATATAATAATCTCATCATTATTTTTCAGCTGTCATGGAATCGCCCTCACTTTGCTCCTCTCATCTAATTCTTAAATCTCCCATTAATATATTATTTTACTTATAAATGTTAAAATATTTTGGTATTTAATATATTATTTATTTGACATTCAAATTCATAAGGATACAAATATAAAAGTACATATTTTCAGTTTTTTAAGTTGAAAAAAACAAACAGCTTAGTACTTATTTTCTGAAATTCAGACAAAAAAATAAACATATTATTCAGATTCAGACATTCAGATCTATTTAGAATTCAGACTAATTCAGGTTTATTCAGATTTCAGATAAAAAAAAAAACGCCACCTTAGGTAGTGTTTATTTTTTAACTTAATAACTTAAAGTGACTTAACTTAATTAATTAATTAATTATAGGTGTTTATTTTTATAACTTAATGGGACTTTTTAAATAATTTTGACTTAATAAAATAAGCTAATTTTTTTTAGCTTTTTACTGAATGGAGAAATCTTAATTAATTTAGTTACTTTCTAATGTAAAAAATATCCATGTTTTATAATTTATTTTTCATATCTATCCCAAAACTCACCTATAGATGTTTAACCCATATAATTTCATCTTTATTTCTTTTTTTTTCCCCCAACCACCATGAAATCCCTCTTCGCTTTGCTTCTCTAATCTAGTTCTTAAATCTCCAATTAATTTCTCGCTAGGCAAGCACTTGACTTGGCCATTTTTTTTTTCATTTCAATTACATTTTCCAGCATTCACTTATATACTAATCAACTAGGTTTGTTACTCTTTTTAGTGATAAAATTTGAAATGTATGGTATTTTATATCTTAAAATTTCAAAATCATTATATATTCACTTGAGTGTAGTTTTACTTATATATGTTAAAATATTATGGTATTTAATATATTATTTATTTTACATTCAAATTTAATGAGGATACAAATGTAAAAGTACATATTTTCAGTTTTTTAAGTTGAAAAAAACAAATAACTTAATACTTATTTTCAGAGATTCAGACAAAAAAACGAACGTATTATTCATATTCAGACATTCAGATCTATTCAGAATTCAGACTAATTCAGGTCGATTCAGATTTCAGACAAAAAAACAAACGCCACCTTAATGACTTTACTGATTGTAATTAAGTTAATTAAGTTATTAAGTAAAAAGAACAAACGATCCCTAACTACCTGTTTGATATGACTTATTTAATGGGCATAAGTGTTTATTTAATCCCATAAGCTCTTTTCATAATTTTTATTGTTGTTTGGTTGTTTTTCTAATAGAGCTTGTGAAGCTTAAATAAGCTATTTTACTTCTACTAATAAAAGCTCAAATTTTGAGTTTTTGGCAGTAGAGGGTTGAAAAGCTTTTTTAAATGTCAAAATACCTTAAATATCCTCTATTTATTTAACAATCTTATTTATTGTTTTCATAATATAACTTAAAAAAACTTGCATATTAAAATAATTTCATAAATTTTTAATAAAAGTTCTTATTGACAACCAAACAACTAAACTTTTTTTAGTAAAAATTTTATTTACAAAAGTTCTACTTAAATAATCTTTACTTGAAAAACTGTATCAAACGGAGCCTAATTCTCATAGAAATTGATCTGTAATATAATTGATTGAGTGAAAATACCATATAACACAAAAGAGTAAAAACAATCATCGAAACTGAATCTTTTAGAACGCCTGAATTTTCTTGATAATAAAAATGACAAGCTAAAAGGTTGTTGGCATTTAAATACAAAGAAAAGCCCTCAAAAACAAAATGATACAATAACAACTATGACCCTTCTCTCTTATTAATTATTACACAAGAATCCAGAAAAGACATCGATCCACACATACTCGAGCTATACCTAGAAGCAAGTACAACGGTAACTCAGAGTGAAGACTTAAAAAAAAATGACAGCTCTTCCTTATTCTTCGCGGTTATTCGTTGTCTATTCAATAGTTTTACTTAGAGGACTTGCTTAACATTTTTGTAATTACTAGGTGATATTGCAAAATAGTTTTCATATACTTATAAACTTAGGATATAAAATCTGAATCCCAAATAATGTAGTACTTAATTAATACTTTGAAATTATCTCACTAATGATTCTCTCGAAATTTTAATACAACTAATTATGTGGAGCGTATGACAAATAGAAATTAAACAAATCAAAACACAATCTTTACCGATCAAACAGGTGATATGTGGAGCAGATTCTTTAGCCGTGAAATCGGTAAACAGTCTCTTTCTATTAAAATATTGAAAATAATTATTCTAATTTCTAGGTTTAATATTTGATATTGAAGTCATATGCGATAAATAATTTATTTTCTAGCTTGCACATATATATTGCTGCACATGCAACGGTCCTATTTGGTGGGAACTAGGCTTGCTTTAACGTTTTTTAATATTTGCAAAATGCTTGTATAATCATAGTCCATAGTCCAACATGCGTATTTTTAAAATGTTGTCGTCTGCTCTTGAGATCTATTGACATGATTGATTAATAAATCTATTGACATGATGGGTTAATAAAACACATAATATAGAAAGACTTTGTTGTTTAGAATAAAATGTTATTATCAACTGATTTATAGAAGATGCGAATACGAATGAAGGGCTTATTGCTGTTTGATATGATAGGTGCTGCTTGAACGATATTTTTGTCTGTCAAAAAATTCAGATGCAAATTAATTAAATAAAAAGGCTTAGGTTAGCTTCCATCAAACTACAATTTTTAGGTTCGAATTGAAAGACCAATTCTCGAAGGAGGAATTTCTTTTGACATAAGTCCACAGAATGGGATTCTATGATTACCTGGGCACTGACCCTAGGTATAATGAAGTTTTCAACAACGGATTGATTGGCCAGACATCTATCGTAATTGATAAGATTGCAGAGTCGTACAAAGGCTTTTAGAATATTCAGCAGCTTGTTGATGTTGGCGGTGGCTTAGGAATTGCCCTCCATACGATAACTTCCAAATACCCTCAAGGGTATTAATTTTGACGTGCCTCATGTTATAAAAGATGCCTCATCTTATCCTGGTATGTTTTAAATTTGTCTAGTTACTTATTCTATCATTAGTTGTTGTTGTTACTATTATTACTATTTTTATTTTTATTTTTATTTTATATGTGTGTGTGTATATATATGTATGTATGTATATATAGAGGCAACTCCTTGTTAGAGTACAATTGATGCACTAATTTTGTATTGTTTACTCCCTTTAATATTAATGTTTTGCACTTAATAATAGTGATTTATTTGTATTTTATTTTGTAGGTGCAATTCTATTAATTGGTACTAAAATTGAGCAAGAAGATGATGTTTGAGGATGATTATTTTCATGGAGAAATTATGAATTTCAGAAGAACTTTGTTGATAAGGCGTGGGCGCGTGCAGTCAATGAAGAACTTGCAGTTTTTATTTTAACGTGTTTCATCTTTTTGGGTTATTTTTGTAATTCCGAATTTAGAGAATATTTTAGATTTTAGTATTCTATTTTTAGAAAAACTCTACAATACAAAAGGGATGGAAACACAAAGAGAATGGGGATCATCAAGTAGGAAAAAGGAAAAAACCCTAGATCTAAATTTTCTCTTCTCTCTATGAAGAACTAAATCTATTATTCTGGTTGGAGGTTAATAAAACTCTGATTCATCATTACTGTGAGATCTTTCTTATGCTTTAATTGTTTTATTGCTTTTTGGGTATTTGTTTATTCTCTGAATTATTGTCATGATTATGTTTGTTAATTAGATAATTGACCACTATTTAATTACCAACTTAATCTATTGTCAATTAGAAGATTTATCGTATGGAGATTTTAATGTTTGTGACAAATAGCATAGCAGTGCGTTGTGTTATGAGAATAAACAATCTAATTTAAATGAACCATCGTATGCGTTTGTTGATTAGGATTTGGGTCTTTCTGATTTTTCAGGCTGTCAATTGATTAAATCATATGATCGTATCTAGGGTTGTCTATTGATTAGGGAAATAACCAATGGTCGTACCTTGATTATCGACTAGTTAAGGAGAGATTGGCTATTAGAGGGTCTCGATGGCTATAACTTGATCTATTCATGAGTAGTAATGATTTATATTTAGATCAATGATCAGTAGTCGAATCAAGCTGAGTTAATTCTTTCAACCAGAGCTTTTCCTAATTTGAATTACAATTTTAATTTGCATTCTTATTATTTTAATTTGATTTTGATTATTGTCAACAATGCCCCCATTTTGCATTTTACATTTTGAAAGGATTTAAATAATTACCAATCTCTGTGGACACGACCCTGCTCAATCACTATACACAATTTATTTAGAGTAGGTATTTATTTTTGCTGGCTTCGACAACCATCAAATTTTGGAGCCGTTGTCGGGGATTGGTGTCATTTATTTAATCCTTTTTACGTTTTACTTGGTGTATGGTTCGTTCTTCTCGTACAGGTACACTTTTGTTTGATCCTGAAATTGAGAAGACAACTTGCCAGTTGAGACAGCAGACGAAGCGAGCTAAGCAACGATCCTTGTCGCCTTTACTTCCTGAAACAGATACGGTGCCAGATTTAGTTGAATCATCTAGCGATTCAGAAGAACAAGTGATGGATAGAGCTGCACCTGCAGAAAGAACTCTTAGAGAGTTAGCTGAAACAGACTTGAATCAGCAACCACTCTGCATTCAATATGCAGACTTAGAGGTAAATTTTGAATTAAAGTCTGGTCTTATTCATTTATTACCCAAGTTTCATGGTTTTGCAGGTGAAGATCCTCATAAACATCTTAAGGAGTTTCATGTTGTGTGTTCAAGTATGAGGCCACAAGGCGGACTGAAGAGCAGATTAAGCTGCGTGCTTTTCTCTTCTCTTTAGATGGGCTAGCTCAAGACTGGTTGTATTACTTGCCTCCTGGATCGATTACAACGTGGAATGGTTTGAAGAAACAGTTCCTTGAGAAGTACTTTCCTGCTTCAAGAGCTGCTAATATCAGAAAAGACATTTGTGGGATCAAACAATTTTCTGGAGAGACTTTGTATGAGTATTGAGAGCGATTCAAACAATTATGTGCCAGCTGTCCTCAGCATTAGATTTTTGATCAACTTCTTATTCAATATTTTTACGAAGGACTGTCATTAATGGATAAGAGTATGATAGATGCTGCTAGTGGAGGTGTATTGGTGAACAAGACCCCTACTCAAGCAAGGGAGTTGATCTCAAATATGGCGGCCAATGCACAATAGTTTGGCAGCAGACAAGATCCCATTTCAAGAAAAGTGAATGAGGTAAATATTTCTTCTTTTGAACAACGTCTTGATAAACTTACTTCGCTTATGGAAAAGTTTGTTGTAGGTAATGTGCAACAGGTAAAGACTTGTGGAATTTGTTCCAATATGGGTCATTCAACTGATATGTGCCACACACTTTAAGAAGAACCCGTTGAACAAGCCAATGCAGTTGGAGGATTTCCAAGCATGCCTCAGAGGAGGTATGATCCTTATGCACAGACTTACAATCCGGGATGGAGGGATCATCAAAACTTTAGCTATGGAATTAGGCCATCAGGATTTCCACAACAATACCCATCAAGACAGCCAGCCCCTCCACAGCAAACTCTAAGTCAGGTATATCTCTTGAAAAAATTGTTAAATCACTTGCGACTAACACTCAACAATTTCAGCAGGCAACCACAACAAGCATTCAGAATTTGGAGAATCAAATGAGTCAATTGGCGACTACAATGAGCCGCTTGAGTCTCAAGTATCAGGGAGATTGCCTTCACAATCTGAGGTAAATCCAAAGCAAAACGCTAGTGCTGTCACCCTTAGAAGTGGGAAGGAGTTGCAAGAGCCTAGTAAGAAAGTGACAAATCATGTAGAAGATGAGCTTGAGAATGAGGAATTGAAGCCCAATGTCAAGATGTGCAACCCACCAAAGCTAAACCCCTACCTGTGGTGAAACCTTCTCTTTTTCCAAGTCGGTTTGCAAAATCCAAGAAGGAGGAACAAGAGCAAGACATCCTTGAGACATTTCACAAGGTTGAGGTAAATATTCCTTTATTAGATGCTATAAAACAAATACCTCGATATGCTAAATTCCTTAAAGAACTGTGCACCTCTAAGAGAAAATTAAGAGGAGATGAAAGAGTTCACATGGGGAAGAATGTTTCTGCAGTTCTCCAAAAGATACAACCTCCTAAGTGCAAGGATCCAGGTATGTTTACTATCCTTTGTAAAATTGGCAATGTTGGAGTTGAGAAGGCTATGTTAGATCTAGGAGCTTCTATTAATGTCATGCCTCATTTTATTTATTCATCTTTGAATGTTGGTCCATTAAAAGAAACTGGCGTGATAATTCAACTAGCTAATAGGTCTAATGCATATCCTGATAGAGGTATTAAAAGATGTCTTAGTACAATTTAACGAGTTGGTTTTTCCTGCTGATTTTTATGAACTTGATATGGAAAAGGATAACTCCTCTAATTCTGTCCCAATTTTGCTAGGAAGACTTTTTCTTAAGACTGCTAGAACTAAATTGGATGTACATAAAAGGATTCTCACTATGGAATTTGATGGAGAAGTTATAGAGTTCAATATGAATGATGCCATAAAATATCGTAGTGAGGAACATTCGATATTTTCTGTGGATGTTATTGACCCTATAGTGCAGGAAATCTTTTATTTGGATGTTGAAGATTCATTGGTAGCTGTTTTAAATAATAGTTTGGGCCTCAAAGGATTGCAAAAGGATGGAAATGAGTTTGTTTTAAATTCTATATTGCAAGAGATAATTTATGAATTAAATTCTTTGGGAACTTTAACTCATCTTATGTCCTATATTGAATTACCTTTATCTCATGCAAAACTTCTTCCATCTATTTTGCAGGCACCGAAAATTGGGTTTAAACCATTGCCGAGTCACCTCAAGTACTATGTTTGCTATGACCCTTACTTGTGGAAACATTGTTCTGACCAAGTCATCAAAATGTTTAGTATACCGAGAGCGGTGATAAGTGATAGAGGCACTCATTTCTGTAATCGGGTGGTGGAGGCTTTGTTCAAGAGATATCATGTTATCCACCGAGTGTCTACCGCCTATCATCCATAGACAAGCGGACAGGCTGAGATATCAAATAGAGAAATCAAGTCTATTCTTGAAAAGACGGTTAGTCCAAATCGAAAGGATTGGAGTTTACGATTAGATGATGCATTGTGGGCGTATCGCACCGCATACAAAACTCCTATAGGTATGTCTCTTTATCGTTTAATATTTGGTAAGCCTTGTCATTTACCTGTAGAGCTAGAGCACAGAGCATACTGGGCGGTTAAGCAATGCAATATGCGGATGGATGAAGCGGGAAAGCAAAGGAAGTTGCAGCTACAAGAGTTGGAGGAAATTAGAAATGAATCTTATGAGAGTTCGCGATTTTATAAGGAAAAGACGAAGACGTTTGATGACAAAATGGTTTTGAGAAAAGAGTTCTCTGTTGGTCAAAAAGTTCTTCTTTTTCATTCTAAGCTTAAACTTTTTCCTGGTAAATTAAATTCTCGCTGGGTTGGACCATTTATTGTTACTAATATTTTTCCTCATGGTGCAGTTGAGTTTCGGAGTCCGACCTCTAACAAAGTTTTTTAGGTTAATGGTCATCGCTTAAAACCTTTTTATTAAGGTTTTTCGGTGATTATTGTGGAGAAAGTGGCTCTCGAGAGTCCCATTTATAGAGATTGATGCATGAATGTGTCTAGCCAAAGACATAAAACAAATGCGCTTTTTGGGAGGCAACCCAAAGGATTTATTTATTTTTATATCTGTTGCTTTTAATTTTGATTCAGATTATTTAAATAATGTTTTTACTTATTTTGGCCAGAAGTAAATTTTTGGTAAGGCGTGCCCACGCCTTAACTAATAAGTACTTTTGTGATTTTAAAGCAAAATGGTTTTAAGGTGTGCCCACACTTTAACTAAGAAATACTTCCGTAATTTTGAAGTGAAATGATTTTAAGGCGTGGCCGCATGCTTATAAAAAAAGTACTTCTGTAATTTTTGGTGTCCTAAGTCTCTTTTAATTTTTAGTTTGAAAAAGAAAAGAATTTTTTTTATTTTTTTAATTTATTTTTTATAAAAAAAAAGGGTTTTTATTTTTATTATTTTTAAAAAAAATTTCAAAAAAAAGGGATTTTTATTTATATTTTCAATTTTATTTTTATTAAAAAAAAAAAACAAAACCAATTCGTTTACACTGTTCACCAATTCCTAACAATACTTTTCTCTCCATTTCGAGCCGGCCATGACCTTGACCACAGCGTAACTCCTCTCTTGTTAAAGCAATCCGTCAAATCTCACGCCGCGTCGCGATTCCATCTTTTCCAGCATGCGACTCTGGCAACGACTCCATCCAACACGCAGCAACCCACGACCAGCTCTCGTTCCCGCATGTGTCTCCCGTAGCTCACCCGCGATTCGAGTCCTGACCTCTTGACTCGTGTCTCTCAACTCCGCGCATCTCGCCGCCCGGCACTAGTCGCGCCTCTGATGACAACCCGCGGTAAACCTCCAACTCCAACGCTCTAGCTCGCGTCTCTTTCCCAGCAACCAGCCTTTCCCGCAACAAGCAACTCGCCTTGTTGCATTAACCGGCGCTGCGCGCCGTGACAACAAGCTCGGCGCCTCTCCGACGCTGACCCGTATCCGTCCAAACCAATTTTCCAGCACATTTCAATCCTGTTTCCAGCCAACCACCATTCCTGCCGCGCTGTAAATTTCGCTTTCAACTATGCCAATGCCGAACAGGAAAGCGTCAACTTCTAAGTCATTGACATCTAAAAAGAAACCCGTCGCAAAGAAATCTAAGATTGCCGCTCCCACTACGGTCCCATGGAATACTGTTTCAGATTCACGTCAAGCCGTGAGACAAAGATCGAAGCATGGAAAAGGCATGAGTGTTTTGTCGATTGCTGAATCCAATCTCGGAGGGTGCCTCACATTCACGACTCACCAAGAAAAATAGCAGTACAAAGATATTTCCAAGCAAAAAATACTTCTAGCTAAGTATATTTATTACCCGACTCTTGAAAAATTAAATGTTAAGGATGAGTTTACTGCTTTGATAGATAAAATTGGTTTGCGACAATTTGTTGATGTTGATTGTTTGGGTTATGTTGAGTTGATTAGGGAGTTCTATGCTACTTTTCAATTTAATATACCGAATAATTTGACTTTGCATACTCCGAATGTTATAAAGTTTAGGTTAATGGGACGAAATTTTTCACACTCTATTACAGATTTTAACCTAGCTTTAGGATTCATTAATGATGATTATGCTTCTAGTGATGCAAATTTAGGGACAACTTGTGACTGTAGCGAAAATTTTGAGCCTTATGGTCTTTGGCGTAATTTATCTTTATATCACAGTGCCTATGACCCTAGTAAATCAAAGAGCTCTTTCTTACGTGATCGTGTTTTGAAATGCGTGCATCGGTTCTTGACATATAATTTTTTGGGTAAGAAAGATCACTCAGGAGTTTTCTCTAAAATTGAGTTTTATTTTATCTGGTGCATGTTAAATGATGTGAGGCCTAATTTAGGTTTTTCGTTAGCGGATCAATTTCAGAGTGTGCTTAAAAAGTATAGGACTTTATATCTTGGTCCATACATTACTCTGTTAGCTATAAACTCATGTGTGCTTGATCTTGAGGATAATGATTTACATCTTACTTGCAAAAAAGGAATTTTTGGATATGTCTGTATTTGAAAGAACATGTGTGGTCGAATTCAAGGAGGGGAGATTTTGGTTCTTGAGCGGGACCACTCGACTTAAAGAAGCTTTATCTTTGGGAGTGGCCTTACCTCGATGTGAGTTTAACGACAGTTGTTACCCATGACTTTTCATATATCGGCACCACGCTGAGCATTTAGTTAGAAAATGGGCCTAATTTGAACAACGTGGAGTAAATTTGGCCTCGTATTTCGAGTGTGGAATTTATCTCACCATTTCATGAGCCCGTAGACATTATGTGGATCAAGCTCATGATTCGAGGGCGTTTTTCTTTTGCCTGTCTTTGATCCTTATGCATTATTTTTTTATGTGAGCTTTGATTATCATACATTGGTATTTCTTTATGTGAGCTTTGACTATTTAATCACCAAGAGCTTACATTGTCCCCAACCAATGTATGATAATCAAAGCTTACATAAAAAATATAATGCATAAGGATAAAAGTAACGTCACTGGTGATCACGATCGCGCGAAATGTGGGATAAATCACGCGGCGGTCTTGACCGTCTCCGTCTTCGGCGCTCTTCTGTGCCGTGAATGATTGATGGGGCAATAACGTGGGTCAGGCTTGTCATCGGTGGCGTCACTCTGCTTTGGAGTTGAGTAGTCTGGTTCGAATCTCCTCCTGGTCGACCTGTTCGGCATATCAAGTCGCTGGCGGATGTCGTTATCCTCGGATCAAGCACATGTATGGCTGGCGGTATGGACTAATATATATAGTCTGCTCTGTGATCTGCTGGCCAAAAACCTGGATTGCCGCGTCGTCATGCAAAATAAGGGTCGTTTTGAAACTTCGATCTTTCTTTATGCCAAGCCGATGCACGTTAGATCGCGTGAAAGCTGCTGTTCTTTCGGTCGTGCGCGATCTAAAGATGATTCGCGCGTGGCTGCTGGTTGTCACTAAATAGTTGCATAAGCGTCATCGTGCGTCCTAAAGGCTGGGTTAAAATTGTGATGAAAAATTCGTCCTTAACTGGTATCGGTAAAATCGTTCGATATTAAATTGGCGTCACTGTCTCAACATAACTCATCATGTCGTCGGTCAATTGACAAATTTTTTTTTTTATGTGGTCGCGTCATCATTCGTATTGAATTTCGTCGTACCGTCGATCGGGCGTTTGTGGAATTGAAGATTTTTGCTTGTGCTGGTGCTTCGTATCTTCGTTTCGGTCGGCCGTGAATGCGGTGCTGCGTTCGTCTTTTGGCGTCGCAAATGTCTTGGCTGTGAGTGTGTTTGATGGTGTCTTTATATGATGTGGGCTCACGGGTTTTGTTGGAATACAAAATTGTAGCGCGGCTGGGATGTGGGTTTGGCTGGAATCCGAATTGAAGTGCGCTGGAAATTGGTTTGGCTGGAACGGGCTGCTTGAGTGGTGGCTGGAGTGCTGGACTGGTGAAGACGCGCGCGGGTGCTTGTATTGCACGCTGGAGTCGATGCTGGTGGAGTCGTGAGTGTGGACTGGTGCAGCGCGCGGGTGTTGGTTGGTCTAGACTGCTTGTGGTCGCGTGCGGGTTGCTTGTGGTCGCGCGCGGGAGACGCAGAAGACGCTGCGCGTGGGTGTGGATGCGGGAAGCAGCTGGGCTGAAGCTTGCTGGAATTTCGCGTGGGAGAGGCTTGAATGGACGCTGAGATGTAGATGCGAGGCTGCTGTTGAGGTCGCGAGCTGGGGACATGGACGGGTGCTGGTGACACTGGAGCTGGGATGCTGGTGTTGCGCGTGGAATTGTTGGGCTGTGGGAGACGCTTGCTGGGCATTGGAGATGCAGCGCGCGAGTTGCTGGGCTGGAGTGGCGCGGAGCGAGGGAGACGTGCGCGGGCGCTGCTTGTTGGGCGCTGGAGACGCGAGACTGGGCGCACAGAGGAGCTTGCTGGGCGCTGGAGCGGCTGGTTGCTGAAGACGCGCTTTGCTGGGGAGAGGAATCGGGGGTTAGGGATTTGTGAACAGTGAATAGTTTTGTTTTTGTTTTTTTAAATATAAATAAAAATTCTTTTTTTTTTCGAAAAAAATAAAAATAAAATAATAAAATAAAAACATTTTTAAAAAAATAATAAGATAAAAATAAAAATGAAAAAAGATTATAAAATAAAATAAGGTAAAATAAAATAAAAACTCTTTTTTTTTCTTTTTTTACAAACTAAAAACTAAAAGAGATACTTGAGACACCAAAAATTACAGAAGTATTTTTTTAATAAGCATGCGGGCACACCTCAAAATCATTTCACTTTAAAATCACGTAAGATTTCTTGGAAGCGCCTAACAAAAATTTACTTACGAAATAAAAACATTATTTAAACAGTCTGAATCAAAATTAAAAGTAACAAAAATCAAACTAAATAAATCCTTTGGGTTTCCTCCCAAAAAGCACCTTTGTTTTATGTCTTTGGCTAGACACATTTATGCATCAGTCTCCATAAAATGGAACTCTCGAGAGCCACTTTCTCAACAATATTCATCGAAAAACCTTCATAAAATGGTTTTAAGCGATGACCATTAACCTTAAAAACTTTGTCAGAGGTCGGACTCCGAATCTCTACTGCACCATGAGAAAAAATATTAGTGACAATAAAGGGTCCAACCCAGCGAGAACTTAATTTTCCAGGAAAAAGTTTAAGCTTAGAATGAAAAAGAAGAACTTTTTGACTAATAGAGAACTCTTTTCTCAAAATCTTTCTGTTGTGAAATATCTTCGTCTTTTCCTTGTAGAATTGCGAACTCTCATAGGATTCATTTATAATCTCCTCCAACTCTTGCAGCTGCAACTTCCTCCACAATATTCTATGCATGCACGTGGACAGACTTATCTCTTTGATATCAGCAATTGTCCATCCAATAGCCTTTTTGTAATCCTTCAGCACTCTAATAAGCTTTTCTTCCTCTAAAGTACTAATCTTTGAAGAGATGATCACCAGAAGTGTCTCACAATCTCCTAGAAAGATATGCTTTAGATGACTTGGCAACGGTTTAAACTCTATTTTCGGTGCCTGCAAAATAGATGGAAGAAGTTTTCCATGAGATGAAGGTAATTCAATATAAGACATATGATGAGTTAAAGTTCTCAAAAATTTAATTCATAAATTGTCTCTTGCAATCTAGAATTTAAAACAAACTCATTTTCATCCTTTTTTAATCATTTAAGGCCCAAACTATTGTTTAAAGCAGCTACTAATGAATCTTCAACATCCAAATAAAAAACTTCCTGCACTATAAGGTTAATAACATCCACAGAAAATACCAAATGTTCCTCACTAGGATATTTCAAGGCATCATTCATATTGAACTCTATAACCTCTACATCAAATTCCATAGTGAGAATCCCTTTATGTACATCCATTTTAGTCCTAATAGTCTTAAAAAAAGGTATTCCTAGCAAAATTAGGACAGAATTAGAGGAGTTAACTCATTGACTTGTACTAAGACATCTTCTAATACCCCATCAGGATATGCATTAGACTTATCAGCTAGTGAATCATCACGCCAATTTCTTTTAATGGACTAACATTCAAAGATGAATAAATAGAATAACGCATGACATTAATATAAGCTCCTAGATCTAACATAGCCTTCTCAACTCTAACATTACCAATTTTGCAAGAGATAGTAAACATACCTGGATCATTGCACTTAGGAGGTAGTTTCTTTTAGAGAACTGCTGAAACATTCTCCCCTACGTGAACTCTTTCATCTCCTCTTAGTTTTCTCTTAGAGGTGCACAGTTCCTTAAGGAATTTAGTATATCGAGGTATTTGTTTTATAGCATCTAATAAAGGAATATTTACCTCAACCTTGTGAAATGTCTCAAAGATGTATTTCTCTTGTTCCTCATTCTTGGATTTTGCAAACCGGCTTGGAAAATGAGGAGGTATCACCACAGGTAGGGGTTTCACTCTGGTGGGTTGCGCATCTTGAGAATTAGGCATCAATTCATCCTTCTCAAGCTCATCTTCTACTTGCTTTGTCACTTTCTTAATAGGTTCTTGCAAGTCCTTCCCACTTCTAAGGGTGACAGTGTTGTGCAAATTTTATTGAACTACATAAAGTCGTCTGTATAGAATAGATCAATGGTGATGTCGATCACGAGGAGGTTGATTTTAATTATGTGTAGAATTAATTTTCTTTAATGGGTGGTTAGATTTATGGTGAAAGGAATTTAAAATTGTGCTAGAAATTAAATTGGAATGGCAGGAATAACTTAAACGAAATCTATTGAAATAAAGTACTTGGGTATCCGGATCTGCATCAACATGCTCCATAGGCTAAATATTTCTTATTAATACCAATTAAATCATGAGGGGATTCCACCTCATGAACCATCTTCAAATAAATATGGTGCTAAGGGCTTATCGTGCCAAATAATAATAACCTTGTACTAGTGTCTTTGGTTTAACCGGCGGTATCTGAACAAGACTATTATTATTTGTCGAAAATCAAAACAACCACAAATATTAGAGGGGAATAGAAAATAAATTTACCAAATAAAGCCCATGGAACATGTTGAGACTTCACCTTCAACCCAAGCTTGAAAGAAAATTAGCTACTCATATTTGAACTAAGGGTAAAAATGGGAATTTATTAAAATACATAGAAAATACAAGAAGAGAAGGAATTACAATCTAAGCTTACAAATGAATTGAGGATATCAAATTAGGGAAGCCCCTTTTTATCGTACATTGAGTGAATCATGACCATCGGATTAAAAAGCAGTTTGGGCGCTCGAGTTGCGCCACGTCATCGATCAGCGGATCAGCAACTATTTGAGCAGTAACACTATTTACACTGATTCACACGGTTTGACCACTATTTGCCTGATAAACGGTTTTACGATAATACTATTTACGCGATTCACGGTTTGACCACTATTTACGATGGCAGGTTTTTGCGATATACTATTTATGCGATATCATGAAACGATCTTATCGTATGGATAGTTCCGTATATGTGAGCGATGACATTTTCCTTTTATGCTCCTTACAGGTTTTCGATCGTCACGAGTTCAAATGTGACGTCCGTTTCTTTGTCGATCACCGTTCGTTGTGAAATAATCGTGATACCCTAAAATACATAAAATAACTAATTATAATGAAACACCGTAATTAAATAATAAATACTTAAATAAATAAAAATAGCAATGTTAGTGAGACTTGAAGTGTAAAATGATTTTCTCCTTTATAAATATACACTTTCTAACACTCAACACACCCGACAACATTGCTAGTCCCTGCAAATAAGCGAAATAAAATCAAAACCAAATTTTTTTTAACACACGTGTTTATTGATCAGTTAATGATAGCAATCAAAGAAAAGTACAAGTATTATCTCGGTCTAAAGAAATATCATAGCCACATCAACAATCCACATGCATCGGTCCAATGAGACTATAGTAATCGAGGCCACTTTCAAAGAATAACATGTCAAACCCCAAAATCTCACGGTAGTAGTGACACTCTACAAAGAAATTAAACCCAATAAAATTGTCACTACAATGAATGGTGAATTGAGAGAAAATAATATAGAAATACCACACACTCGAGATGAAAGAAATATGCCTGACTTAGAAATAATACAACCTCGAATAAATTACTATTCAACCCAATTTATTCTTTTTTTTTTTTTTTTAAAAATGCATCACATCTTAATAGCCCATATAACTAGCTTTTACTTGACTATAGTTCTAAAATCAAGAAGGACTTTTATTAGGACGTAACGTAGGCTAGGGACATGGCTTAACAAAGAAAGGAAAATAGGGAAACAAAATATATATGTTTGAGAAAAATTTCAAGAACTTTTGAAAATTACAAGATGCATTTTGCTTATTTATTGCTATTGTATATCTTTCTTTTCTATTTTTTTTTTCTTTTGAATTTTTTTTTTTTTTATATACTTTATTGAACAAAATAATTATTTATCCTTTTCTCAAACATGAATAGGTGATGGAACTTGTATAACATCGGATAATACTCCAATTGAGTGGGTCGGGATGATAAGTTAACAAAGAAAGGTTTTGCTTCTTTTTTATTTATTTATTATTTTATTTTATTTAAGGCTCAAAATGGCTAACTATGGATATTTTACAATAGGGATGGCTTGAAAGGCTCAAACGGATCAAAGATGGCCTTCCATCGTCTCTTAGAGCTCTAAATAATCTTCCAGTATCTACTAGTTAGGTGGGCACTAGATGCAACAACACATTTTTTTTTTAAAGGGTTGACTTAAAGGAAATCTAGAGATCATGTATAAAATAATAAACTGCTAAGCTGCATGAATAATGGGCAAAAAGGGTTACTCTCCAAGAAAAATTAATAGGCTCAAAAACTCACTTGGAATTTATTTTGACATATGCATTCCTTCAAGCAACTCATATTTGTCCCCAACATCAACATATAGAATAGCAAACATGGTGTAACATCACTCAAGACCAAAGATAATACAAATACTAAAATTCAAAAGTCATCATATCATCCAATATCAAAAATTCACACAAAATTACCAAATATATATATATTTTTTAATGAAATTCTACCCCCCAACCTATTCTAAACATAAAAAGAAAAACATACATGCAGAAAAATTAAAGAAAAATGTCTGAATTTTTTTTTTTTTAAAGAAGATGCGTTTCTAGAGTCACTACACTCCATATTCAGCCATCTTCGACTTAAAAACTTGAAAACATATATTTATAAAGGAGAAGTCAAAAAGAAAAGTTAGGAAAAACATAATAATAATAATTTTTTTTTTTTAACTAAGAAGATGCGTTTCTAGAGTACACTCCATATTGACCATCTTATTCAAAATGGTTAGTTCTACAACAAAATTAGTAAAAAACTTAAACAATATTCCACAATTGGCACCTAGTCCCTCCCGACTGAATGAAACATTGTCCTCAATGTTTGAAAGGAAAAGAAGTAGAGTTTAGAAGACATCACACAGGTAGTGCAACACGAAGAAAATATTTACAAGCGGAGGTTAAATCTAATTTGTACTTACTACTGCATTCTTGTTACCATCATTATTTGAACATTCCAACACAACGGTCACAGGATGCATCTCGATTGATAAACATAAGATCAAGTAGCTCATTAGCGGTATGTGCACAAATAAAGACTTTTTAAGCGAGGAAGGAATGAAATAGGTTTTTGCATGGTTAAGAAATGCGATAAAGCCATCATAAAAATTATTGACATTTAACAAACCGATGGGTTTACGGTGGATGTTCGGATGGGCCCAAGATCTTAATGTGATTAGTGCCTCAGAGTTGCAAGATCTCCTGGAAGGAAAATAAAAAGTATCGGCATGATTTAGCATTTCGATTATGCGTTCTTGCATACACGAGACTAACTCTTCTCCGGTTGATGAGTTAGACAAACAGCCCAAAGGTTTTAGGATTGTTGGGATGATGCCTAACACTTGGCTCCCTCGACATAAGCGACTTACGAGACCATTTTGGATAACCCTCGGTCCTCCTCCATACAAGTGCAGTTTTCTCTCTTATTCTTGACCAAGATCTATGGGCTGCCTCAGCAGAACTCTTTATGTTTGCCATAGTTAAATCCGAGTACACAAATGTTCTTGAATTGTTTCTTTGAGTAGTGCCATTAAGATCTTGCTCAAAACAACTTGTGAGTGCTAACAACAAAAATTATATTTAAGAACCTTGGTGACAACGGGTCACGCGGTGTGTATGAGGCATTATGTCAATGTCAATTAACACTAAGGCACATGGCTCGAGAGTCGAAAAGCGATAAAAGGAAAAGCAAAACAATGATAACAAGAAAAAATTATTACAAGCAATAATGCGATGGTAAAATAACGATAAAGTAAAACAACGATGAAAGTAAAAGGATATCTAGGTAGTTCATTGTGGCTCACATCTTCCTGGTTTCGTCGAAGCGGCTTGAAGCATCTACATGGGTCGAGGATAGGCTTCCCGTCAGTTTTCTTACAAGCGGCAAGCGAGTCGTTTATAGTCGATTCGAGGCGTATCGTGCCGTTCTTTTTGAATAATGGCCATGGCGGAGAATCGCTCTTTATGCGTATCCGGGATGCGTTTGAAAACAAAGGATATTATCAATGACTCTTTATTCAAGCCATCCCTAATGAATTTAATCTTATCTTCCTCACATTATCGGACACCATTCACAAGAACATGGTTTTTATTGCATATCGTTCGCACACTTATGACAAGCAAGAAAGTCTTTTAGCTCGTCGTTTTCGCATAATTTCCTTTACCACAACCAGCATGTATGCAATAAATTTGAGGTAACTCACACCAAGCGTGCTTTGGCCTCGATTAACCGGCGGATGTCGGTATGTCATTGTTCATAAGCAATCGCATGCGTTCGGATCGGGCTTTATAGATTGAAAGGTGCGTTACGAGGCGAAGGGAATCGTTTGTGAAGCTTTCTTTAAAATCTCATCTCTGTCCATGCCTTCGTCTCGGAATATCGGTTATTGTGAAAGCAAGTAACCGACTTGATTGTCACGAATGCAGTTGTCAGCCTCTTGGCGGGGTGACAAACTTAAACACACAAAGCAAACTAAAACACACAAACGGAAAAACAAATTAAAACACACAAAGCGAATTAAAATCGTCCTCTTGTCGAATTACCTCAAGCTCGATTCGGATCAAAATACCATCCTCTATTTCTGTGAGTTGTCTTTCTAGATCTTTAACGTGGAATACTAACTCTGGCGGTTGTAGATCCCAGATAGGATGAAATTTACAAAATCGTATCTGCTTTTTGAGATGAGTTTGGATCGTTGAAGTGTTCTAATCGTGTACAAGAGTCTTGTCTCGTGATTAAAATGATAAGAGAAAACTATAATGGTTAAACAAACACACTTAAACAAAAATAATTTCAATCGGAAAGAATAATCAAAAGAAAGAAAAGAATCAAATCAAATTACGAAAAGAAAGGAAAAACCTCAATTTAAACTTGGTGGGTCACTCGTTTATTTCACTCTCCTCTGTGGTTGGTATTCTAGATATGGCTTTAATCTTTGACCGTTTACTTTAAAAATGCATAGTTCTTTGGATCCTTAATTTTAATTGCCCCATGTGAAAAAACAGTGTGAACAATAAATGGGCCAGACCATCGAGAACGTAACTTACCTGGAAATAGGTGCAAGCGAGAATTGAATAAAAGCACTTTCTGACCTAGAGTGAAAGATTTTCTCATAATTTGCTTATCGTGAAAGAAAATTATACGTTTCTTGTAAATCTTGGCCAGCTGTAATCTTCTTTTGAGCCGACATGTTGCATGTCAAAATTGAATTTCTTGATGGCCCAGTACGCACGATGCTCGAGTTTCGGTGGTGATTCTGATGATGGGCTGAGTTCCTTTTCTGATGGCACTAGTTGTTCAACTCTTGACTTCCATTTATTTGTGTCCATGGATGGTGCTGAGTCAAGTAGTGTATTTACCTCATCGATTGATCATCGATGTCAAAATCCAAACCAAAGTGAGTTAAACATGTTTGTAAAGGGTCATTAAAGTTTGTGAGAAAATTATTATCAAGCGATGTTTATTAAATCCATCATCAATTCCATCATCCACATTGTGAGGTTGTTTGGCAATGTTGAAAATATTGAGCTCCATGGTCATATTGCCAAAGGACAATGCATATTTCCGATTACGCATTGAATGTGAGCATCGGCGGTTGCCAAGAAAAGGTCGGCCTAGGATAATGGGGATGTGCTTTGAATCTGTCTTGGTTGAGTGTCAATTATAATGAAATCAACGGAAAATAAAACTTGTCTACACGAATAAAGCACGTCCTCCACAATACCACGAGGTATTTTGTGGACCGATCTGTTGTAACACCACCGAGTTGGGTGTAATTCTCCAGTCCAAGTTTCACAAATACAGAATAAGGCAACAGATTTACACTAGCTCCTAAATCCAACAAAGCATTCTCAATTGTGTGGTTCCCTATACTACATGAGATAGTGGGGGAGCCTGTATCTTTGCATTTTAGAGGCATTTTATATTGGAGTATAGAACTAACATTTTCTGTTAAAAAGAACTTTTTCTGAACATGAATATTTCTCTTTTTAGTGCAAAGGTCTTTAAGAAACTTGGCATAAGATGGCACTTGTTTTATAACTGAGCGAAGGGATGTTAACACTTTGTTTGAAGATTTCAAAATCTCACAATGGATTTTCCTTTCTTCCCTTTAGCTAACCTCGAGGAAATGGAGCTTTAGGAATGTATTCTCGTGAGTTGGTTTCTTCTTTCTCCTACGGTGATGGATCCTCGGTATTCGTCTGAGTTGATTTTGGCATCTCCACTTTGTTATCGATTTCTTTCCCTTTTCATGAGGTCATGATAGCTGACCTCTCCATCTCTTGTGGTGAGCTGGAACTTGCTTCATACCTTTGCTTTAGGGTTAAACTTGGTTGACTTGGAAATTTACCTTTCTCAGCGGTCATTGTCAAGGTTTGAGGAAGAAGCAAGTTGTCCCACCATTTTCTCGAGATTTGAAATTGATTGGGCTTGTGAGTTGAAACGCCTCATCTCATTTCGCAGTTCATCAATGGTGATTCTGCTCGATTACGGAATGAGTAGAATTCTTGAAATTGAATGTATGTGGTTTGGGTTTTGATTGTATGGTCTAAATGGTGGCTGAGAGGCTTGAGGAATTTGAGGAATTGGTGGAGGTGGAGCCGTTGGTTCATTTTGTTGGAATCCTTGAGACCATGAAAAATTGGGGTGGTCTCTCCGGTTGTATGTGTTGGAGTATGGGTTGTAATTTGATGGTTTTCTCATGACTCCTATGGCATTGACTTGATCTGAATATGAGTCATAGTCATGTGGTTACATTGAGTTGGTACGTCGTTAATGATCTTGTTAAATCGAGAAAGGCCTTCAACCATCTCTTTGACTTCTTTAATTCCCGAGCTTGACTCACCAACTTGAACCTCATTCACTCCCTTAATTCTCCTGGTATTTCTGAGTGATCGACTCCGTTGTTGGGAATTATCCGATTGGCGCTGGAAGAATTCCCAAATCTCTGATGCGCTTTTGGACATTAACTCTCCTCCACTGGTCGCCATTAGCCATTCTTGCACATGTAATAATCCTCCAAAAGTATTGGCATTGGTGCCATTTCTCGTACCCATGATGTGGACACTTCAAGAGTAGCCCATTGAATCGCTCCCATGCTTCGAAAAATTGCTCGTCGTCTCTTTGGGTAAATTCTGAAATTTCCCTGCGAATAGCATTGGTTTTATGAACTGGGAAATATTTATTTAAAAATTTAGTTACCATTTGTTCCCATGATGTAATGCTATTAGCGGGCAATGTATTAAACCATGAGCAGGCTCTATCCTTTAAAGAAAATGGGAATAATCTAAGTTTAACATCATCATCTGAAAAATTCTCATATTTAAAAGTCGGCGGATAGCATGGAAATCATTCGAGATGATTATATGGGTCCCTCGTTTTCTAGGCCATAAAATGTAGGAAGACAATTTAGCACACTAGGTTTTAATTCAAAACTCTAGCATTACATTTGGGTATCGATGCATGATGTGCTCAAATTTGCTAAGGGACTAAAATAGTCCTTAAATGGCCTCTCACCTGTGGTTACGGTTGTTGATTTTGCAAATCCATGTCAATTTTATTTTTAAAAGAAATGTATTTTTGTGTGCGAAGTGTTTTTAATTCTAGGTCTAAAGGCTCAAGATTAGGTGATAATGACCTTGACCATACAAAGAATAAAATAAATAAAAGCAAAACAAAAAATAAAGAAGAAGGAGAAATTACGATACTAACCTTGCGTTGTTACAACTTTACTATGAAAACACATAATTGCTATAAGAAAAAAAATTACGTGAAACAAATATTACTAAAATTAAAATAAATAACAAAGAAAGATAACAAGATAAATTTAAAAAAAAAAAATTACAAAGAAAAATAATAGGAAAATTAAATTACACAAATTTAAAGAAGAGAGAGAGAAATAAAATTCTAATCTAAATTTTTTTTTTTAATAAGACAAGGAAAAAAAAGTACAAGAAAACAACTAAAAAAAGCAATATTAGAAAAAAAAAAAACTAATTCTCACAATTAAAATCTTACTCCTCCCAAACAGCGTTGTCAAAAATACAGATGTGAACTACATGGCGCGAATGTGTAAGAATGGTCGATGGTGGCAGTGAATCACAGTTGATTCGTTACGGAGGTTGATTTTTAATTATGTGTAGAATTAATTTTTCTTTAATGGGTGGTTAGATTTATGGTGAAAGAATTTAAAATTGTCTTTAGAAATTAAATTGGAATGGCGGGAATAAACAGCGAAATCTATTGAAATAAAGTACTTGGGTATCCGGATCTGCATCAACATGCTCCATAGGCTAAATATTTCTTATTAATACCAATTAAATCATGAGGGGGGATTCCACACCTCATGAACCATGCTCAAATAAATATGGTGCTAAGGGCTTATCGTGCCAAATAATAATAACCTTGTACTAGTGTGCCGGTTTAACCAGGGCGGTATCTAGACAAGACTATTATTATTTGTCGACGAAAAGTCAAAACAACCACAAATATTATAGGGGAATAGAAAATAAATTTACCAAATAAAGCCCATGGAACATGTTGAGACTTCACCTTCAACCCAAGCTTGAAAGAAAATTAGCTACTCATATTTGAACTAAGGGTAAAAATGGGAATTTATTAAAATACGTAGAAAATACAAGAAAGAGAAGAATTACAATCTAAGCTTACAAATGAATTCGAGGATATCAAATTAGAAGCCCCTTTTTATAACATTGAGTGAATCATGACCATCGGATTAAAAAGCAGTTTGGGCCTTCGAGTTGCCATCGTCGATCAACGATCAGCGGCCACTATTTGAAACAAGTAACACTATTTACAGTTCACGGTTTGACCACTATTTACCTGATAAGCGGTTTTGCGATAACTATTTATACGATTCGCACGGTTTGACCACTTTATTTGCACTGATAAACCGGTTTTACGCGATATCTATTTATACGATGTCGTGAAACGATTATCGTATGGATAGTTAAGTATATGAACGATGACATTTTCCTTTTATGCTCCTTCTAGGTTTTCGATCGTCACAGTTCAAATGTGGCGTCCGTTTCTTTGTCGATCACCCGTTCATTGTGAAATAATCGTGATACCCCTAAAATACATAAAATAACTAATTATAATGAAACACACGTAATTAAATAATAAAATACTTAAATAAATAAAAATAGCAATGTTAGTGAGACTTGAAGTGTAAAATGACGATTTTCTCCTTTATAAATATACACTTTCTAACACTCAACAGACGGCACTAGCGTTTTGCTTTGAATTCACCTTAGATTGTGAAGGCAATCTCCATGATACTTGAGACTCCAGGCAGCTCACTGTAGTCGTCAATTGACTCACTTGGTTCTCAAAATTCTGAATGCTCGTTGTGGTTGCCTGCTGAAATTGTTGAGTGTTAGTCGTAAGTGATTTAACAATTTCTTCAAGAGATATACCTGACTTGGAGTTTGATTGTGGAGGGGCTGGTTGTCTTGGTGGGTATTGTTGTGGGAATTCTGACGACCTAACTCCATAGCTAAAGTTAGGATGATCCCTCCATCCCGGATTGTATGTTTGTGCATAGGGATCATACTTCCTCTGAGGCATGCCTGCAAACCTCCAACTGCATTGGCTTGTTCAATGAGTTTTTCTTGAAGTGTAGGACACATATCAGTTAAATGACCCATATTGGAACAAATGCCATAAGTCTTCACACGTATTACCTCAATGAACTTTTCCTGGCCGAGTAAGTTTATCTAAGCGTTGATCAATAGAAGAAATATTTACCTCGTTCACCTTTCTTGAAGTGAGATCTTGTTTCTTTGTATGTATCAATATTTGAGATCAACTCCCTTGCTTGAGTAGGGGTCTTGTTCACCAACACACCTCCACTAGCAGCATCTATCATACTCATATCCATCAATGATAGTCCTTCGTAAAAATATTGAATAAGAAGTTGATCAGAAATTTGATGCTGAGGACAGCTGGCACACAACTGTTTGAATCGCTCCCAATACTCATACAAAGTCTCCCCAAGAAGTTGTCTGGTCCTACAAATGTCTTTTCTGATGTTGGCAGCTTTTGAAGCAAGAAAGTACTTCTCGAGGAACTGCTTCTTTAAACTATTCCACGTTGTAATCGATCTAGGAGGCAAGTAATACAACCAGTCTTGAGCTAGCCCATCTAAAGAGAAGAGAAGCCGCGACAATCGCTCTTGATCCGCCTTGTGGCCTCGTACTTGAACACAACATGAAACTCCTTAAGATGTTTATGAGGATCTTCAAAACCATGAAACTTGGGTAATAAATGAATAAGACCGGACTTTAATTCAAAATTTACCTCCGATGCATATTGAATCTGAGTGGTTCTTGATTCAATCTGGTTCATTAACTCTCTGAGTTCTTTCTACAGTGCAGCTCTATCCGTCATGTTCTTACAGAATCGTAGATGATTGACCAAATCGAACATATGTCATTTTAGAAAGCAAAGCGGCGAAGATCGTTGCTTAGCTCGCTTCGTCTGTCTCATTTGGCGGTCTCGATTCGGGATCGAACAAAGTGTACTGCAGGAAGAGCGAACCATACACAGTAAAGCGTAAAAGGATTAAATAGCGACGATCCACAGCAGCGCCAAAATTTGATGGTTGTCTACAGAGATTGGTAATTATTTAAATCATTTTAACATGTAAAATGCAAAATGGGGAAAATTGTTGACAATAATCAAAATCAAATAAAAATAACGAGATTGCAAATTAAAATTGTAATTCAAATTGGGGAAATCTATGGTTGAAGGAATTAACTCAGCTTGATTCGACTACTGATCATTGATCCAAATATAAATCATTACTACTTATGAATATACTGGTTATAGCTACTGAGACCCTCTAATAGCCAATCTCTCCTTAACTAGTCGCTAACCAAGGTACGACCATTAGTTATTTCCCTAATCAATAGACAACCCTAGATACGATCATAGGATTTAATCAATTGACAGCCTGAAAAACCAGAGAGACCCAAATCTTAATCAACAAACGCATACGATGGTTCATTTAAATTAGATTGTTTATTCTCATAACACAACGCACTGCTATGCTATTTGTCACAAATATTAAAATCTTCATATGATGAATCTTTTAATTGACAATAGATTAAGTTGGTAATTAAATAGTGGCCAATTATCTAATTAACAAACATAATCATGACAATAATCCAGAGAATAAACAAATACCCAAAAAGCAATCAAACAATTAAAGCATAAGATAGATCTCACAGTAATGATGAATCAAAGCTTCATTAACCTTCAATCAGAATAATAGGTTTAGTTCCTCATAGAGAGAAGAGAAAAATTTAGATCTAGGATTTTTTTCTTTTTCCCTTTTTGATCTCCTCTTTCTGTGTTTCAATCCCTTTTCCCCTCTAGAGTTTCTCCAAAAATAGAATACTAATATCTAAAATATTCTATAAATTTGGAATTACAAAAATAACCCAAAAAGGTGAAACACGTTAAAATAAAAACTGCAAGTTCTTCGTTGACAGCACATGCCCACGCCTTATCAACAAAGTTCTTCTGAAATTCATAATTTCTCCAAGAAAATAATCATCCTCAAACATCATCTTGTAGCTCAATTTTAGCACCAATCAATAGAATTGTACCTACAAAATAAAACACAAGTAAATCACTATTATTAGGTGCAAAACATCAATATTAAAGGAAGTAAACAATGCAAAACTAGTGCATAAATTGCACTATAACAGTGACTTTGGGTCTGAAGAGTGCTAATGTGCATTCGAGGAGCTAGAGAAGGCAATTTCAGAGGAACTAGTTCTTGCTTTTCCAGACCACTCCAAGCCCTTTGAAGTTCAAACGGATACCTTAGATTTGGCCATAGGCGGAGTCCTTATGCAAGAAGGCCACCCTATAGCATTCGAGGGTCGAAAGCTAAACAATACGGAACACTGCTACGCGATGCAAGAGAAAGAAATGACAGCTACCATTTATTGGTTGCGAGTGTGGCGAAGTTACTTGCTTGGGTCTCACTTTATGATCATGAAGGACAACATAGCCACAAGCTACTTTTAAACACAAAAGAAGTTGAGCCCAAAACAAGCAAGGTGGTAAGATATCCTGCGGAATTCAATTATCGGCTCAAGTACAAACCAGACAAAACCAATATCGTTGCGGACTCTCTAAGCCACAAGGCTGAATTGGGGACACTTAGCATGAGCCAACTGAAGTCCGACCTTGTCTCACGCATCAAGAAATGCCTCCAACAAGACCTGCTAGCAAAGGACTTACTAGAGAAGGTGCTCGAGAGAAAAACAAGCCAATTTTGGCAAGAGGAAGACATCCTCCTCACCAAGAGAGATCTGCTCTTCGTGCCAAGGTAGGGAAATTTATGGAAAGAAGTTATTAAGGAGTGCCACGACTCCAAGTAGACTTGTCACCCAGGAATTGAGCGCACCACTGTTCTAGTTCAAGGCTCTTATTTTTGGCCGCACATGAGGGACGACATCGAGGCATATGTGCAAATGTGTCTTGTGACTAACAAGACAAGATGAATCACCAACTCCCAGCGGGATTTTTAAAGCCACTACCATTCGCAACAAGATCATGGGAATGTGTCTTTATAGACTTCATCACATCGTTGCCCAAATCCGATGGATGTAGTAGTATTATGGTCGCGTTGACCGTCACAGCAAGTATGCAACTTTCATTGCTGCACCGGCTGATTACAAAGTCGACAAAGCAAGCAGTCTCTTCGTCAAGCACATTATGAAGGTTTGAGGAATTCTGAAAAGCATTGTGAGTGACCGAGACCCTTGGTTCACTGGAGGTTTTTGGACAGAGCTCTTCAAGATGTTGGAACCGACTTTAAGTTTTAGACAAGTTTCTACCCATAAATAGATAGGCAGACCGAGTGCATTAATGGCCTCCTCGAAATGTACTTAAGGTATTATATGATCGCTCATTAGCGGGATTGGGCGAAACTACTTGACATCACCTAATTTTCTTATAACTTGCAGCGAAGTGAGGCCACGGGCAAGAGTCCATTCGAAATCGTCATGGGATTCCAGTCCATGACCCCCAATGCCATTGTCTCGACTTACAGAGGAAAAAACCCCATGGCATATAAGCTCGTCCGCAAATGGCACGAGGAACCAGACATCGCGAAAGTTTACCTCGACAAAGCCGCGAGGAAGATGAAAAAGTGGGCGGATACAAGGAGATGGCATGTTGAATACAAGGAAGGTGATCAAGTCATGATCAAACTCTTACTCCAACAATTCAAGACATTACGGAAAGTGCACAAGGTGTTAGTGAGGCACTACGAGGGACCCTTTCGAGTTGTACGACGTGTGGGCAACGTCTCGTATCAACTACAACTTCCGCCAAGACTCAAGATCCATCTAGTCTTCTCAAGCCATATCACGGAGATGTGGAAGACCCAAGTCGCGGATAATCAAGGCGTGCACCAACTGCTGTTGTCACCGTGTTCGACAAAGATGTGGATTACATCATTGCGGATCGCGTGATTCAGAAAAGAGGCATGCCACCATATAATAGGTACTTGGTGAAGTGGAAAAACCTCCCCGAGAGTGAAGCCACTTGGGAACGTGAAGACGATTTGTGGCAATTTACAGAGCACATCCATAATTACAAGCACGAAAGCGCAACGAGGGCGCCGCGAGCTTAGGTAGGGGAGGATGTTGCAGATCGCCCAATTCGCTAGCCCAATTGCCCATAAATTCCAGGCCATGAGCCCAAGACAAGGCTAAGAGTTCTAGCTTGGCCCGATTCTAGAAAATTATAGGCAACTCTAGCACATTTGAGTTTATACATATCTAGAATACTCCACACATTTTTAGCACATGTAAATATCTAGCTAGTGGTAGAATTCTCTAGAATCTCTAGAGCTTGGCAAGCCTCCCTATAAATAGGGCATGACATTAGGCATTTGAACAACAAGCATTAAGCAAGCTACTCAGGCACTCTTGTAAGCTCTCTTGTAAGCTTTCTTTCGAGTAATACAAATTCCTCTTGTTCGGCTCAATTGCTCTCTTCTCTCTAGTTTCGGAAATCCTCTAGACTTGCTAGTCGAGAAGTTCAAGACTTACTTTGCAACATTCGACAAAGGTTGTCTAAGTGCCGTACGAGTTCGTTGTGCAAAACATTCATCCCGTGACAATAGATACCTAATCAAATAATAAAATACATGTAAAATTCATATATAAAACATTTAAATAAAATTTAAATAATTTAATTCTTACATTGTAGTAGCCTATAGTTTATTTAAATCCACAAATTTTTATAAATTTTTCCATTATCTCCAGCAATTTAAATTAAAAAAATCCTAAAAATTTAATTATATAAAACACATCCATAAATTGTTATAATTTATTCCATTATTTCCACCAATTTAAATTAAAAAATCCTAACATATATAAAACACATCCAAAAATTGCTATAAATTTAATCCATTGCTTTCTAACAATTTAAATTAAACAATCTTGACAATTAAAATATATAAAACACATCCATAAGTTGTTATAATTTATTCCATTATTTCCAGCAATTTAAATTAAAAAATCGTAACATATATAAAACACATTCAGAAATTGTTATTTCATAATTTCTAGCCATTTAAATTAAAAAAATCATAACAATTTAAATATATAAAAAACACAAATCTATGAATTTTTACAGTTTAAATTAAAAAAATTATAACAATTTAAATATATAAAACACAACAAAAATTTTATTTGAATGTAATAAAAGAGACCAACTTACCCATTAATCAATAATAACTTTATCAAACTGCCCCTATTTGTACATCGAACTTCTCCCTTCTTCCAAATGCAGGGCTGGAAAGAGTTCGGTGTCCCATCAACGTTAAAGGTTAAAATCCTTGTGCAAGGAAAAAAACAAAAAAAAGCATAACTCTATTCACGCGCTTTTTTAAAGGAAAACGATAGACGTACCTAGGGATTCTAAAACTCGAGAAGACAGAAACGACAACGTTATTTGCATTTTGAATTTTTAACGAGTCTCACGTGTTTTTCACGAGATGTACAGTCAAAACAAAATTAAAAAAATGAAAAAATTCAGCCCCAAGATCTCCAACTCCATCATCTTCCAAATTGGTTCCGCAGCCCCCAAATCCCTTAAATCCAAATCACTTTAAAACGGACCCAACAACACCATTCTGGCTTCTTCACTTGTCTTCACCATCTTCTTCCAAGTATGTTTTATTTTTTATTGATTTATTTCTGTTTTGGTATTTGATTTGCATGGTGATGGGGGTTTTGTTTTATATAATGATGGGTTTTGTTTGATGGAATTTGGGTCTTGATTTTCCATGAAAATTTTTATTTGATGATATGTTCCATTTTTTATGAGTGCATGGACTATTAAAAAATATACACTATAAATTTAGATAGTTGAGATGCAGAGTAGTTTACAAGTTTCGTTTTCTATGATGATGGTTTTCGTTTTTTGGAATTTGGCCTTGACCTTTCATGGAAATTTTAATTTGATGATGGGTTTCGTTTTGTATAAGTGTTTAGAGTGTTGGAAAATGAATATTGTATATTTCAGATAGCTGAGTTCCATAGTAGTAAAAAGCTACGGTTTTGTTTTCTTTGTATTGAAATGTATTTTGACCATTATATGGTTGTCTGATTGGTGATAGTTTTATGTTTGTCAGTTCCAGTAGTCTCTTAATCGCAATGTCATCTAGCAAAAGTGAACTTCAAAACTCACTGTGAATATGTGAAGAATGCGGTGATCATAAAGAGTTGTTAACTGTAAGATCATTGAATGTACAGAAGACCGAAAGTGTAGCAACAAGAAAATTGACTTCTTAGAAAGCTAGCAATAGTAATTTAACTATAATTCTCAGTGAATATAGCTGATCTTCATGTGGTTTCTTTCTGTTCTTGATCCTGCTCTATTCAAAGAGCATGTGAAATCTATCTCAGTTGTTTCTCTGAGCTTGACATGGAAACTGATATATCATAGGCACTTCACCAACATTTTTTTCCATAGTCTTTCATTTTCTTAATCACTTTGGAAATTTTCTTTGGGAAGACAACAACAAGCTCTTTGGGAAATTTCAGGTCATACATATTTTAAACACTACTTTTGCAGTCAGCACTATACCAACACATAAACACAACTTTTGCACAGCAATATACATGCACATAAACACCACTTTTGCAGCAAAAGTACCCAATAAAATCCACATTACAATTTGACCTCATCGAGCATCATACCCATTATAATGGTTTCATTATCAATTAACAAAAAAGCTACAGTATTTGAAATGTCATTGAAAGCACGTTACATCACTTTTAAGGCAACTACCAACTGTATTAAAAAAAATCTAAAATATACCCGCACATATGCACCACTTTTCCATCAACAATATTCAACAATATCCATATTACAAAACAAAAAACTCCACATAAACACCACACAAAGAATCTGCTATTCATTACTTGGAAGTTTACCTTCACAGCTATCTTCCTTAAATTGCTGAAGTAATAGTTGTTGAAAATTTATATATTGAATTCCTCCAGAGTCGGCTAAGAATTCGAACAAAAAATGCTTGACTTATGCTTGACTTACTAAGAGCAAGGAGCAAGAAAATCGTGTTACATTCGGGCTTGATGGTGAACTGGTTGGAGACGGGTACGAATGTGATCTCCTTGAGATTTGGAGAAGAAAACAGGGGAAATGACTACAATATCTTCGCGACTGATTTTTTTTAACTTTATTTTACTGTTGATCACATGAAAATCATGTGCAACTCATTAAAATTTGGGAAATTTACGTAAATAACCCAAATTTTTTTTGATTTTTTACAACTAACCCCCTCAAGTTTTTTCTATCAACATTAGCCAAACATCAAGTATGTTATCGAAACTACCCTTCTTTACAAATCAAACACAGCTTATCTTCTTTGTTCCCCACCTCAAACGGAATTCTCGTGCGACAAGCGCCTGTCGCACAAACATTTCGTGCAACAGGCTGCCTGTCGCCCAATTTTGAGCGACAGGTAGCTTGTCGCACTAAGAGGAAAAAGCATTGGAGCCGTCTCTTAGTGCGACAGGCTGCCTGTCGCCCGATTTTTAGCGACAGGCTGCCTATCGCACTAAGAGGAAAAAGCATTGAATCTGCCTCTTAGTGCGACAGGCTGTCATATCGAGGCGACAACGACTGTCGCATAAGTGATTCATCACAAATCCAACAAATTTTTTAATATTAAGTAATTGCATTAGTTTTATAGTGCTTAATTATTTCATCGCACTTATAGTGCTTAATTAAACATTACATTCATAAAAATATTGAAGTGAAATTAACATAAAAAAAAAAAATACGAAACTGTTAACAGGTGCGACAGGCAGCCTGTCGCACCTGTAACAAGTAAAGCAGTGTGGGGCGCGCGATGAAGAGATCTGAGGGCGTGCGATGGGTGCTGTCGCCGCGCCAAGTCGCGCTTTCTTGACACGCCAGCGGTATGAGGACATCAGCGTCGCAGCGCCTGGCGCTCTTGGCACGCGAGGGATGCGGGACATCGCGCTCGTATGGCGTGCGACGGGCGCCTGTCGCACGCCATGCGTGCGCCCCTCGCGCGCCTGCCGCACGAATCAAGTGCGACAGGTGCTTTGTCGCACCTGATAGGCACCTTGGCTGCGTAAACCCGATTACCACCTTCATTTGTTTCACCCACGCCAATTTCTTCCACAACAACAACTTCAACCATATAATTAACATTACAAACTCCTCAACCTTCACTCCCCATCACCATTACAACAAGAAAATAACAACATAAAACAAGAATAAAAAACAATCTATGGTTCAAAGTCTAGGGTTTTTATCTAGGTTTTTATTTCGAATCTTCACTGCAAGTTTGATGTTGTTGGCTGCCGAAGAATGATTTCGGGAACCCGCCGGCGATGATCAAGCTTGTCGGAATGAAAATTTTGGTGAAAAGAGGGATAAAGGGAGGAGAGGGGGAGGAGAGGGAGAGAGCTATCAAAAAAATTTGGGGTGATTATGGGAGGGGCAGTTTCGGTATTTGGATGATTCTTTGGCTAATTATGATAGAAAAAAATTGAGGGGGTTAGTTGTAAAATTTTTTTTTACCATATATCTCAATGCAATGTATATCTATATATTTTCATATCTGCGTATATAAACGAGAAAAAAAATAACATAACACCAAGTCATGGGACAAGTAGTATCATGTTTACATAGCAGTGCCCCAAAAAAGAAAAAAAAAAGAGTTTGCGTAGTAGTGATTCTATATGCGGTGTTGGAGTGGACTAGCCTTGTTCAGATCTGATGCCTTTCAAAAGTTGTACATGTGACCATTTTCTGTGTTTTTTAACTTTTTTTTTGCATTAACCATCTGTTATAATATATTGATTGGTTTCAACTTGCACCTCGGTGGGCTGCTTTAATTTCTTTATACATTACATGTTAAGTCTATTATTTATAGAGTTGGTATCTTATAGTAAGTTTAGTTAAATTGAAATTTTATTTATTGCATATATTGTAATATGAATTAATTTATTAATTCCCTAATTTAATTAGATGTCTAATTTTACAAGTCAATTAATGATGGGATTGTATAATTGGCGCATGAGATCTGTTTAGACAAAGAAGTCTGTTCAAACAAGAAGTTCATTAAATACTCTAAATATTTCTTGAGAGACAAGCAAGATAAGAAGATCAGATTTATTCATATTCAGGTTTATAGGAATTATATCAGAAAAAAGAAACATTTGTTTAGAAAGAATCCAAGTCTTTTAAGACTTGCTATTTTTGTGAAATTCTAGTGTCTATATAAAAAGAGATATTTCACAATTGAAGGCACACAGCATAGAGCATAAAGTAGATAAGCAAAATTCGGTCTTCTCCCTAGAGAATTCGGATTTGGCGCATAATGTTATGTCGATCTATTTACTTATCTTCTTTTTCTCTCTGTGGAGAATTTATGCAGATTATGGATTACTAGATATTGAATAATTGAAGAAATGCTATTTATCACTTTAAGATGTCCCTTGAGGATCGTTGATCAAGAGGGATAGTAATTATTCAAGAGAAGCAGATTTAGTCCAAGGTTGAGTAAACTATATGGTCATAAACTGTAAGTGAGAGTCTTAAGTTTGGTAAATTCATAGGTTATAATATCTCACCTTAATGAATTATTTTTCATCTAGGCATGGCCTCGTGGATGTAGGATTGATTAATCCAAATCACGTAAAAATCTTCGTGTCATTTATTTTCTGTAATTGATTGTATTTTTGAAAAATTAATATTTTTGATGCTTCGTGAACAACAACCATGAACAGTAACAGAGAACAGTAATAATGAACAGTATTTTAAAAATTAATTAAGTTATTAATTTTAAGATTTTAATTATCTACATCTATTTGCAATAGATCTAAACTCCTTTCATTGCAGAATTGCTTAAATATACAATGATACATTGCACCATAAATAATGATTTAAATATAATTAGAAAACCATGAATTAAGAAGTCAAATTTTAGTATGAGTTAATAGCGTAAAATCCCTTGGATTTTATCTCATTTGGTCAATGGGTAAATAATTCATTTGTGGCTGCATGTATATATTGTGGCGGAGTAAGGACACCGACATTCTCATTAGTTGGCAAAATCATTATGAGGATTCCATTATTTTAGAAATGATATACAGATTAAATTTATACAATTAATAGTGGTCACACAAATCTCAAGGCTTGTCCAAACGGGAATTCTATCCCCTAAAAAATGCATCCGTACAATCATTTCTGAAAACAAAGGGTGCACCTAACTATTGACAATGGAAGTATCATTGACCTACAACATATGCAAAGTAATCAATAGCAGTTCTTCAATTCTTTAACTTCTAGTGATCCAAGATCTGCATAGACTCTTCACAGAAATTGATAAAAGATAAAAAAACAAATCAAAACAACATTATGTGCCAAATCCGGATTCTCTAGGGAGGAGGCTGAATTTTACTTTTCTACTTTATGCTATGTGTTGAGCGTCAAACTTCAATTGTGAAATATCTCTCCTTATATAGGTACTAGGGTTTCACCAAAATAACAAGTCTTAAAAGACTTGAATTCTCTCCAAATAAGAGATTATTTTCTCTTATAATTCCCATGAATCTGAATAGGAATAAATTTGATCTTCTTGTTTTGCTTGTCTCTCAAAAAATATCTAAAGCATTTAATAAACTTTCTATTTGAACTAACTTCTTGCTCTAAATAGATCTTATGCACCAATTATAAAATCCCATCATTAATTGACTTTCTTAATTAGACATCTAATTAAATTAAAAAACAAATATTCCTAATAAATTGAAATCTCACTAAATTAGGAAATTGATAAATTAATCCGCATTACAAGATATGCAGTAAATAAACTTTTAATTTAACTAGACTTGTCATAAAATACTAACTTTGTAAATAATGGACTTAACAGAGATTAAGAAGATACACGCTTGTACCCTTAACAAGAGTAAAGCAATAACACACCCATGGACCATGGGTGAATCGACGAAATACATGGAGGCCGAAGGCCTTACGAGAGAATCTATTACATGTGTTTGTTAATAAATTTTTTCGTTTATTTGCCGCGTGTGTGTTAGTAAATTTTTCTTTAAATTTTGTACGTGTTTGTTAATTAAAAAAGAATAAACGAAAGCCAGCCAAAAATTACAGCTTTGACTGGGTTGGTCAAAGAACTCGGTCTCTCTATCATGACTATTAGTACTTGGGCGGCTATAGTTTAACCCTAAAATTCGCAATGAAAAATAATGATAGACATCTCAAATTTTTTATCTCAAGTTTCATCTCAAATGATATGTTATTCATTAATTGACTAGTAATTCTTTATAAGATTCAGGTAAACTAATTGTATTATTTTTACTAACTAATTGATGAATGTTATATCGTTTGGAATAGTTTTTTGATGAAATAGATATGTAGCACTACTCTTCTAACTTAAAATTTTGATGCAAATTTTATGTCATTAATTTCAAAAAATTGAATGATGTAAGAATAATTATCATCAACTGCTATACATTTATAAGTGGATTACTTAAAAATTAAAATTAACAATTTAAAATTTATGTCAAATTTTAAATAAAAAATTTAGGTTGCTATAACCCGCCAAAAATTATAATATATCGATTTCAACAAACTATATAAATAAGAGCAATGAACCGCCTTTAAGCTCACCAGACACCAATCAACAGCACTTAAGCTCACCTCCACTTTTAAACCAACCACAGAAAAGCATTTAGAAAAAGCTATCTTGGCAAAATTTCAATCGGCTCCCTCACATTTCAACTCTCTAGCTTTAGTTAAATATCTTCAACACCCAGATTCTTTCGACCTTCAGCGAACTAAGCGCAGAGACTGGAGACTTACGATCTGCTGATCTGTTTTAGGGTTGGAGGAATATATGTCTTACGATTTGCTGCTGTCAATACGATGACGAAGGAACCACTTGTGGTGGAGACTTTGAAGCATCGCTCGTTTTGCTGCTAATGGACCAGATGTCCAAGTGTATCAGGTCTAGGCGAGAATTAAGGCCATCTTTAGACTTACCTTTCATGTTCAAAAGCGTACCAATTATGCTATCACAAATGTTCTTTTCAATGGAAAAGGATCCTCTCCTGATCTGATCTTATCTGAGCTTTTTAAGATCTCCTGCCATGTGTATTTTAGTGGTAGTGTATGGGTAAGATTCAACTTCTTTTATTTTTTTATTTATTAACTACCAATCAACAAATGAGATATTTGCTCAGGACATGATCAGATCAGGAGAGGATCCTGATCCCTTTTCAATATGCATTACATCCAAGTTGTGACGCAAAACCAAGTCCTGCAAAAATTAAAAAGCAAAGTTTGTTAAGATTTTAAATTTTAATCAAGAAAGTAAAGCACTAAAAAATTGTCATAGAACATATTTAATGATAGCTCACCTTCCAGCATGGCAATTCAAAAAATATAGATATCTTTTTCCATAATTGAGATTCATTTGTGCTCATTTTTCTTTTTTTGCTCTTCTTTCCCCAATCATTTACAATATCTTTAACTTCTTTGTAGATATCTTCATCAGTGAACAATTTAGGTTTACCTTTTTCTTCAACATGCCCATTGAACCATTTGCACTTGTTTCGGAAACTATGTTTACGATGAAGAAACCGTCTATGACCCATGTACACATGTTTCCTACTATGTGGTAACCACTGTAAATATGTGTTTGTACGACATACAGGACATGCCAACTTTCCTTTTGTAGACCAGCCTGATGTGTTTGCATAAGCTGGGAAATCATTGATTGTCCACAGCAAGATTGCTTTCAAATTAAATGTTGATTTGTCCACAGCATCATACACCTTAACTCCATTTACCCACAACTCATTTAAATCTTCTACAAGTGGTGCCAAGTAAACATCTATGTCATTACCGGGCTGTTTTGGCCCAGGAATGAGTAAAGTCAACATTAAGTTTTCCTTGGACTTGCATAACCATGGAGGCAAGTTGTAAATAGATAAAATGACAGGCCAACAACTATAACTTGTACTAAGATCTTGAAAAGGATTAAAACCATCAATAGCAAGACCAAATCTAATATTTCGAGGATCTAATGCAAATGATGGTCATTTTCTATTTATGGTCTCCCATGCAAGAGAATCAATTGAATGTCTCATCTTACCGTCTTGGCTTTTATGACTTTGGTGCCATCTAAGTTGTTCTGCCAACTTTGTGATCCCAAACAGCCTCTTAAGTCTTGGTATTATTGGAAAATAACGCAAGACTTTTGCAGGTATGCCTTGATGAATCTTATTAGTTCGTTCATCAACTTTCCAACGAGAAGAACCACATTTAGGACATTTATTTGCATGCTCCAAGTCTTTTCTAAATAGACAACAATAATTTATACAAGCATGTATCTTCTTGTACCCAAGTTCAAATGCCTTTAATAATTTTTTTGTTGAATAAAAAAAATCTGGAAGTGTATTTTCTGGTGGTAACATATCACAAAAAATTTGAAGCATCTCATTAAAACTACTGTCAGATAGCCCGTGGGTAACTTTATGCTTGAATAAAGCTACAGTTGCTGACATTTTAGAGTAGTTTGTACAGCCTGGGTACAAAGGAGTCTCAACATCTCTAACTAAAATTTGAAATTCCTCTCCTTCTACATATGTATTCTCTGTAGCATTTGCTTCTTGAAAACATGCTTGATCTTTATACATCTTATAAGTTTCTGTCATTTCAAAATCTATGTATTGATTTGATGTGTATGTATTCCCCACACCTTTGTATTGCATTGTTGCAGTAGAACTCTCCCCATGAAGGACCCAATTTGTATAAGTTGGATCCATGCCCTTAATAACCAAGTGCTCGTACACTATATCAAAATGGTGGCGTTGTAAATTCTTACAATATCTATAGGGACATACTATAACATCTAAGTTTCCCAAACAAGCACGTGCATTATTGACAAAGTTACGCACAACCTATAATCTTCTGTGTGTCTACAATAAAGATTTTATCGAATTGGAAAGTTATTTGAATTTTACTAATTTCGTATAGATAAACTGTTCTTTTAAGAGGAAAAATAAAAAATATGTTTAAAAAGAAGGCAAAATAATACCTTGATAGGTGAACCCATCCTTTATCCATTTTCGAGCAACTATTGTTATTAAAACCTGTTTACATGAGAAAATAGTAAGTTGAGAATATAAAAAGTTACATATAACAATATATTCAAGACAAGAACAAAGTTACATGGGACTCTTTCTATTTTGGTTTCATAAGACATTATATAATTGTTATTTTTTTAATTTAGTATCTTCTATATTATTTACTAGTTTAAATGTCAACACAAAATTAAATAAGAAAAAAAAATTATTTATTTTGTAATAAGAAAACAGACGAATACACACTAGTATTATTACTATTATTATTTTTGATAAACAAATAATTATCGAAGAGTAAAAGAGACATCTTTAACTAAGAGTAAAACAGACTATACCCATTATTGACGAGGAGTAAAATAGACGCCTTTTCATGATATTTTACTTGCAAACAAACAATAAAGAATGAAATATATATACACCTTTTCAATTTCAAGGATGTTGTCTTATTTGTTTTGGACCACAATCAAAAGCTTCTTCTCCTTGCGACCACAACTTATACACTTGGAATTTTATATAAAAAGTCAAAGAGTAACTCAATTTAAGTTCCAATAGAGAGAATGTGAGTTGAATAAAAGAAGACCCAAACCTTATTTCTTCTTGACAGTCACAAAGAGGAAGGAATAGTTGAGGGATCTTCACCAAGAGGAAGAAAACAAGTAGAGAGAAAGATGATGCTGGAAAGTGAGAGAGTGAAAAAGTGAGATTAGGTAATTTAACAAGTGGTAATTTTTTGTCTTAAGGTGGGGCTATTTAAACCCACCAAATTGCTCATTAAACCCATTTTTGAAAAAAATTTCTAATGATTAAAACACTCTTAAATCAAATTACAGTTATGGACATTAAAATATAATAAAAAAAATAAAATTTTTACTTTTTCAACCCATCTTCATACTCAACATAATTTTATTAAACCTTAATCATATTTTAATTAAACCGTAATCAATAAAGAGGTGTGATTCTTCTATTAATCCATATATTTCTATGTTTGTTCACTCTTTAAATGTTTCTTTCTCATGGTATTGCTCTATAACATGAAAAATTTATGAGCAATCATTTGTCAATTTAAATTTAAATTTATGAGCAATCATTGTAATATGTACAGTCCTTAACTAAACAATCAAGCCTGCTGACATAACTTGATGATAGCAAGCCTGAACAATGGAGGAGCATCCGTTTTGACTCTTTATGCCTTGTTGGTTGAGCATTCTTGATTTCAAAACTTCTAAATTGGTACATGGAAATTATATTATTGAAAACCACCAACAGATGCACTATAAAATCATATTCTTGCATAACTTTCTTCAGAAAAAACTTTTTCAAAAAAAATTTCTTCAGAAAAATTTTTTTAATAAACATTCATCATAAGGGTTTAATGAATAAAATCATTATTATTATAAAAATTGGGTTTGATAAGGATATATTAGGTATTTAAGTGGGTTTATTGAGTAAAATTTAAAAATTTTAAAATTTGAGTTGGATTTATTTAGTAAATAGGTTTAGTGAGTAATTTAATGGGTTCAAATAGCCCTACCCTTTGTCTTATTAGTAATTAGGGAAAAGGACAAATACACCCCCAAGTTTAGGTAAAGGGACAAAAATCCCCCTAACGTTTCAAAAAAGACATTTACACCCTCATTCACTAACGAGAACAATAACTTTTAACAGAAATTATTGTTATACCCTTCTATCATATAAAAAAATATACATACAAGTTTAACTTATGGTATTAATACCATAAAATTTTATTGAAATTTTAAACTTATATATTTAATAATTTTCCACATGTTATCATTTAAACTTGTATATTTATAACTAATTTTTATGTTATTTATTATGGTATTAATTGAAATACAAGTTAACATTAATAACCAATTTATTTATTTTTATTCTTAAGTAATGAATTAAATTTATTTGGCTTGAAGAGGGAATTTGATAAAAATTTAAACAGAGAAATTGAGCAATGATAGTATATTTATAATTTTATTAATAATATATGGACAAATTGAATAATCAATAAATTTTTTTATATGCTAGAAGGATATAACAGTAATTTCTGTTAAAAGTTACTGTTTCCGTTAGTGAATGGGGATGTAAATATCTTTTTTGAAAGGTTAGGGGGGTTTTTGTCCATTTACCTAAACGTTGGGGGTGTATTTGTCCTTTTCCCATTATTATTATAAATGAGTAAAATCATTATTATTATAAAAATTGGGTTTGGTAAGGATATATTAGGTATTTAAGTGGGTTCATTGAGTAAAATTTAAAAATTTAAAAATTTGAGTTGGATTTATTTAGTAAATAGGTTTAGTGAGTAATTTAATGGGTTCAAATAACCCTACCCTTTGTCTTATTAGTAATTAAGATATTATCTTCTATTAATTAATAATGTAGACTTTTTTTATTTGTGCTTTTTTTTTGGCTGACAAAAGAGATTTTCATTAGTTGAAAATAATAAACAGATTTCAATGTATTTATGTCATTTTTTTTAAAAAATTATTTGTGGTAGAAAATAAATTATTTCCATTTTATACAAAAATAAATTAATAATTTTTACATGAATAACCACCTATTATTTAAAATTGGTTGGTTACTTTTTTATTACCAGTTTTTAATTTGAAAAAACTTTATTATTACTATAGAGAAATTATAAATATAAACATTTTTCACCTATGGCAAGTTATTTCATGGTTGAAAACAAATGACAACAAACTAAAAGACGTTGTGCTACATTCTCGATAGCAACGTGCCTTTTAGAATGTTGTCAAAAATGAATTTTTTAACGACATGCTGATATTGCATGTTGTTATTTGTCTTACCAAAACCGCCACAATTAGAAAACTGTTGTAATAATGTTTTTCACAACGCGCCTTAAAGCATGTTGTTGAAAGTAAACTTTAAGTAATTTTTAACAACGGACGATCTTAAAATGTTGTTAAATATCAAATTTTACAACACGCGTAGCATGCATGTTGCGGATTTCCTGTTGCTATATCTCTTTTTTCTTGTAGTGTGGAGGTACATTTTACTTGTTTTTGAAGGAAATGGTGTTGCTGATCTAGTAATTAATCTTCCCCTTCAGTCGAGATTTTTGCCTTTGTTTGACTAAAGGTCGTTCTGATATCCCTCGCTATAGGATTATCAGTAATTTCTGTGATTGCATGCATTTGCATCAGACGATATGTAATAAGTTCTATGTTTAAGCCGTTATTTACTGTTGTGCTTGATTGGTTAGGATTTATCTCAATATTGGCTGGCTACTGTAGGGGTGAGGCTTATTACATCTCGCGATTTGATGTCACTCTTTTTATTTTAACTAGAGTTTTTCTCGTTCCGTAAAAGTTTTGCTTAGAAAAAGTGTCATCAAGCAATGTTTTTAAGGAAATTAATTACTCTAGCCACTTGGGCCCAGTGGTAAATCATTCTCTTCTGATGAAGTGGCGGTGGTTGCAGACGTGTGCAGAGGTTTAATTTATATTTTCTTGGAGCCTCAGAGCTTGAGTGAAGGCAGTCTTTCTCCCAATATGAGAGTTTGACGTCCCTCGAATATTTGAGAGGGTTTAAAATCTGAGCGGTGCCATATCAGAATTGATGTAAACGAGTCTCAGTATGTGTAAATATCAGTTGTAAATCTCATATAATATGAGTTGTAATATGAGCATTAGTCTCATGTAATTCAAAAAAAAAAAAGGAAATTAATTACTCTGTATGTTTAGGCTAATTTTGGCGCCTCACGATTATTTTGAATGGTGAGACGCTCCTTCATGATTGTCAAGGATATTCATGAACTTTAGTTTTATCACTTTAAATTGAGTTTTTTTCCCCTTATTTTTATCATGTCAGATTGTGTTTTTCTCCCTTATTTTTATCACTTCAAATCGTGTTTCTTGTATCAGCCTTGTAACAAGGTTATTATGAGGAATAAATTAAACTCGTAATTAATGATTTTTTTTCTTTTCTTTCGAGGTCTGCCAATGAAACATTTGTTTTATGAATCAAATATGGGCACTAGTTAATGTAGGGTCGATGATGTAGAGTAAGAAACTTAAAAAAAATCCTACTTGGATTAAGAGTTAGTTTAGTAATGCTGTAATTTTAAAATAATTGTCATTAATTGTTTTATAAAAATAATTAGTTGTGATCAGAATATAATTGATTACTGTTAAATTACTATTCTAGTTTAATAAATCTTACTATTATATTACTATAAGAATATAATTGATTAAATCGGATATAATATTGAATAAAATTTATTTATACATTTATAAATATGCATCTAAAATATTTTTTATTTTGTATATATAATAATTGATAATTAAAACAAATATTCTATATTATTAATTTTATTTTCATTTTTATCTCAATATAATTGGTAATAATAATAATGTTTTTTAAATTTAATGATTTTGTTTCTTAATTAATGAGGATAATTTTAGTTTTTTATAATATATATGAGGATATATATAGAATTGGCTTAAGTAAAAAATTAATTCTCATAATCAGATTTTGAAAAGGATGGAGTGATTTTGCCAAAAATAATTTCTAAAAAAATTATTAAATACCAAAATTAGTTTTTAGTTTTTCAAAATTACTTTTAAAGCTCCCAAAGACAATCCCAAACATGCCCTAAAGTTAACAAGGTTTAAGATTTTCTTGTTTAAATTATATTTTGTGTTAAATTTTCCTTTCTACATCTTAATTCTAGTTTAAATGATATTTCTAGTTTCAGTATGAGTCATATTAGAATTATTATTTTAGTCAATATAAGATAATTTGTAGTTAGTAAAATGTGTATTTTGAAGTTTTTATGAACTACCTCGATATTTGCTATAGATTTTTGTTAATAGAATAAACTATAGGTTTGAGTTCTATTCTTATTCTTCCTTAGTAATCTATAAAATCAACAAAATCTATTGCGCTAGATTTGCAGATATTTTAAAAATTAATGTGAATTTAATTTATTTTTTTTACCGTATTCTAAGAATCAACGGAGAATCTCCTCTATCTATATCTATCACCCTGTAGTCAATTTACTATTTATCCTAGTATAAATCTCCAGACGTCAACATGTAAAAAAATATAAATTAGACTATGATTATATATCTGCCGCGCTGTCAATTAAATCATATTATATGATTATATATATTAAAAAAATATATATTATTTCAACTATCTCGTGTCGTGACTCATATTATATAATTATATATTGAAGTAAGTTTTACCTCCTGGCTAACCAATTTCAAAAAACATTAAAGCAAGTCCAACAGTACTACTGTTGCACGTGCAGCAACATGCTAGTGCAAGCTAGACAACAAATTATTTGATACACACGACTTCAATGTAAAATAATTATAACACTAAACTTAGAAATTACGAAATTTATTTATAATATTCTCATGGAAAATAATTATCTAACAGATTTCATGGCTCATTTTTAGTTGTCGGTCATGGCTGATCTGTTGGGGTTAGGAAAAGATTTGGGTGCTCCGGAAACATTATTTCTTAATTATTCATTATTTGTCATATATATGTTTCAAGTAATAATTGTAATCTGCATACATATATGCAATGCCGATATTCACACAAAGGAGAGCACAAAACTTTGCACAAAATGGTGCGTTTTGTGCAAAATATAAAATGTCTCTATTAGTGCAAAGAGCACCTCACATATGCAATAAACGTGCCCAAAGTTCACATGTCTGGCTCTTTCATTTCTCCCTCATCTTTCTCTCTCATCTCCAAGCTGCCAGCCGCTGCCATAAGCTCCGCCGCAGCAGCCGCTTTCTCCCGTCTCTACGCAGTTGCCTCTTTCCCAATAGAACAACAACAAGTCTCTTTGCTCTCATACCCTCACATACACAACTATCTCATCCAATGAATCGATCTGTTAAGATCAGTTGGGTTTTGAAGGTGGGTTATGAAGAAGTCATTCAAGGCGATCAAGCTTTTCTCCAACTTCCAAAAGCTTGAATCTAGCAATAATGTCATCACTGAGCCTTTATTGTTGTTGTTCTCGGCTTTTGTTCTTGACTTTGCCATCCATCCCTTGCATCAACTTTCCAGTCTCTTGAGCTTAGATCTTTATGTATATTGGTCAAATTGTTCTAGTCTGTTTATCAAATTTATTGCCCACTAGTGCCAAAAAAAAATTTAGAGTTTGTAACTTTGATTAAAATTCCCATGCTTGTCAGTGGAAGTGAAGCATTGTTTTTTGTAATTTTTGTAGTGTTCAAAGTGACTATGTTGTTTAATTAATTATTTTTCTTCCTCTTCCCGCGTTTTGTTTTAATTTGCTTCTTTGTGTTGCAATCCTCAGCAAGATACTTCTAAGGTTAATTACCAATTCAACAAAGTTAAATCTAAGTGGGCAAAAAAGATTAAGCAAAAGCACACAACTTAGTAAACAAATTAATTTCGTTCACAGCACCAAGTAATACAATCCAAAAAAAGGAAAAAAAGCACTGCCGCATTCTTCATTCTTGTAAAAAAAAAAAAAAATACAAAGCTATTTTGTGTAATCATATCACAGATGTGAGAGAAAGAGTCGTCAAATCACTTCGAAACACTACTGCGATTATATTGTGAGAAAAGGAACTGCTGCGGTGGAGCTTGTTGCAGCGGCTGACAGCTTGGAGATGAGAGAGAAAGAGTTGTGATGACGGGGAAAAGAAAGAGCCAGAAGCGTGAAGGTGACTATTGGGTGCGTTTGTTGCGTGTGTGAGGTGTTTCACGCTTCAGAAGAGACATTTCATACTTTGCACAGAACTCACCGTTTTGTGCAAAGCTTTGTGCACAACTTTGTGAGAACATCAGTTTCCTACATATACGTCAAACCAATAATGGTTAAGGAGGAATGCTCCAAAAGTATTAGAGACCTTCTCATTAGGATTAAACTCTAGCCCGCTATTCCTCTTATCTATCTATTGGAAGGCCTTTCTCTAATTTGTAGGCTCAAGCTATTAGCAAGGTTCGATACTAAAGGTATTATTGACGAAAGTAACTCAACATCTAGGCTTATGTGGCTCAGTACTCGCTAGCCTCTATAACTTCGCCTATTTCACCTAAGGATCCTGTCTAAGGAAAACTTGTCAAGTCTGTTAATTGACCTACTAAAGATAGTGAGCAACTTATTTATTGTGAAATTAAAAAAAAAAAAAAGTGTGCATCCTCTTTTTTGCTTTTTTTTTTTTTAAAGTTGGTGTTCTAGCTAAGTGTTACTAGATTCTTAAAAACTTAAAAAAATTGAGGTTACGAAGAAAATTTAAATCCTATATTAATTCAAAATGCTTATTTGATGTTTTGGAACCTTAAACGTAATATTCTCATAGAAATTGATCAGTAATATAATTGGTTGAATGAAAACACCATATAACACAAATGAGTAAAAAAAAAAATCATCGAAACTCAATCTCTTAAAAACCCTAAAAACAAAATGATACAATAACACACTTTATCCATGACCCTTCTCTCCTATTAATTATTACACGAATCCAGAAATACATCGATCCACAGATACCCGAGCTATACCTAGAAGCAACCACAACAGTAAATCAGAGTGAAGACTTCGAAAAAAACGACGCCTCTTCCTTATTGTTCTCCTGGATTGGTGGATTAAGAGTGGCAAATGAAAGCAGCTCTTGGTTACGTTCAAAGAAGGCCATGTCTTCTGGGCTCAAAAACACCAACGCTTCTATTCCTTTACCATCTCTTGTGCCCAAAAGTATAACTATGTTCGGTGTCGTATAATCCAGGAAAGTCACATGCATTGGCTTCCCCCATCCAAAATCTGCTGCTTCGTAAAACAGAAAGGTATTCATGCTAGTGAAAGAGTAGTAATCCATCTCATCACTTTCAAGTTTGTCTATAGTTGACTGTGAAACATTGAGGATGCTCTTGGTTTTTAGCAAAGTTTGAATACCGTTTCTTCTGAATTCATCCTTTGCCTTCCTTAGCATGCAAACCAAGTCTTGTAATTCCTCCTCCTTTTCACTCGTTTGGGCAGGCATAAACCCTGTACTATTGCCCACAGAGTTCGCGGAAAACGGCGGCCCTACCACCGTACGCAAGTTCGCCGATTGTACTCCCAATGATGGTCTTGGAAAGCCGCGGTTTGATCTTGACGCACTCCTTGCAGACTTCCAAATAAGGGCTGTCAAAACTTCGACGCGTGATGGGCTCGGAAAGGTTGCATTGGCCACTTTAGCCTGAAGCTGAGCAATTTTTGAGGCATCAAACACAAACCTTCTCGATTCAGCTGGTGAACTCTGTGTGGGCAAGGGCACGAAGGATTCACTTGGCGGAAAAACAGATGCTGCAACAAATTCTGGAATCACTGCCTTGCGAAACTCACCACGAGCTATGGCGGCCCAGCAATTTTGGAATGTTGTGTATGAGAATGCATCAACGAGCTTCTGCGAAGAGAGAGTTGTGATTGCCACCCCCCCGCATTTGAAAAATGTAACTTGAACAACAAGTAACGGACCCTTGCCTGCTACTGGCTGATCTTTGCCGCCAAACGGTTGGAATTCAGTTAATAACTTCTCATCAGGATTTTGAAGATATTCAGACAAAAAACCATTTGCACGACCTTCAATGAATTCAACTCCCTTGTCATTACATTCAATTGAGAAATCGTCTTTGACTCTGCCAGCAAATGGGTAGAATTTTGTGAGAGTTTCGGAGAGGGATGATTTCAGACGTTGCGAAATTCGGTCAGCTTTGACATTTTTGTTTACTTTGTAGAGAAAACAAGTACATATATATTGCGAATAATTGATCTGGTCTAAAAGAGAGAGTTTAAAATTTCTTAGCTGGTGAGGAGTTGGGTGAGATGGTTTGATGATTTCCCTGCCTAGTATCTCAACTTTTAGTGCCCTGTCCATATTGCTACTTTTGCAACTGTGGTACCTGTCCAATAACGCATCAAAAGGTTGTAAACATCAACTGTAGAATACTAACAATGAACAAATAAATAAAAACGTCCTAAAAATATAATTCAAGGCCATAGAATATTAGCATCTCGAAGGCTCTTGTAAAATTAACACCTCCATGCATACGTTTTGAAATCACTAGTACTATTGTTACTTATATGCAACTAAATGCCCGTCGTTCTCAGTTGCTTGCAAGACTGTCGACCACGTACGTTGCAGCTCATACATCCAATCCTTATATAGCGCAATGTACAAGGGCTATGAATAGTTTATTTATTTTTTTTGGTCTTAACCACGAGGTATCATCCCAGGAAGGAACATGGGAGGCACCTTTAAGCCGTCTGTGGCTAGAAGTCCCCGCTTGAACCGGGAGGCACAGGTTCTCCCAACAAATGCGACTTCCCTGCGAGTTGAACTGGGAAGCAAACACAGTCAAGCCACTTAAGGGGACTCTATTGCCAGTCGAGCCAACACTTTGTTGATGGCCACTTAAGGGGACTCTATTGCCAGTGGAGCCAACACTTTGTTGATGGCTATGAATAGTTTATTGAGTGTTATCTACCTTCTCTCTTTTTTTTTTTTGGGACTATTTCTAAAACTCTAGGCATTTACGAGAAACGCGTTCATAATTAAAAGAAAATCTTTACGGAATCGAAATAATTAAGTTGTTTAAAATGTATATATATCTTCAATCGCCCATGTAACACAATCTGTCTCCACTTTTTTCTTTTTGGGTGCTTACCTCTATATATATATATATATCAATGATTGCTAATAAAATTTGTATTATCATTATCAAAATTTTAATTAAATTTTTTTGTTAAGGATTGGATGGTTAATTTACGGATTGGTTGCAACAGTAGTGTTACAGGGAAAATGTACAGTAGACATGATTACACGCATTTTGCAAATATTAAAAAATATTATAGTAAGCCCGGTTCGCACCAGGCTAGAAAGTTGCATGTGCAAGCTAATCGGTAAATTATTTGTCGCATATGACTTCAATATCAAATAATTATAATATTAAACTTATAAATTTGAATAAGTTTTTTTAATAATTTTGAATAAGTTATTTACAATATTTTGATAGCTGTCGAATCAACTCCGCGAATCACGCTTTTGGATCGATAAACATTGTGTTTTTTATTTTGGACATGAGATTTACTGCACATATTTCGCAAAACATTTATATAATATGTATAATTTAAAGCAAGGTCACAAATATGGATCATTCGCCCCGATCCGAATCCAGAATAGTCGGGCCCAATGTGGTACCGGATACCGGGTGACCTAGATCAAAAAAAAAAAATAAAGCAAGGTCACCAAGTAAAAGTGTTGCATGTGCAGCAATATACATATGGAGACTAGTCAGTAAATTATTTGTCGCTTATGATTTCGATATAAATAATTATAATATTAAAGATAGAAAATAGAAGAATTTATTTACAGTATTTTGATAGAAAGAGACTATCTAATGATTTCATAGCTTCTGTATCAACTCCACAAATCACTCTTTTTGATCGGTAAAGATGGTGCTTTGATTTGGTTAATGCGTATTTTTTGTATGCTTCAAATAATTAGCAAGATCAATGAAATACTTAGAAACTTAAGATATACAACCCTATAATAAAATGATTAGGGCCAACTATGAGCACTCTCTTGTTTTCACAAAAAAGTTATACACATCTGTTTCGAGGACACAATTTTTTGTTTTAGACAAATCTTGAAGCATGTGTAACCATTATATTTATGAATATAACAAGAATTTTGTGTGTCTAAAAAAGAGTTTTGTATGGCCATTTTAAAAATAAAAGAATCTCCACGACAATTTTATCAAATCATGGGAGTGTCAACATCTTTTTTCTTCTGCATTATACATCAGTACCTAGGAAGTAAGTTATTCGTGCATTATTAAAAAGAGATAATTAATCTAAGGATTTCACGACTTTTATGTCATGTTAAAATTTTAGAGCTTAATTGATGTGGTTTTTAATCATCATGAATGAAAGGGACCTTATAGTCAATGACAACTTTTACTTCGAAGAATTTGATCACCCATAATTTGATTTAAGAATGAAGAAGTTTTCACTTAAATAAAAAGTACCATGAAAATCCTACTTTTTTGTCCCTTTATTTCATATCTTTGAATTATATTTTGATAAACAGTTATGCTTTTCCCAATTCGATAAATTCTTTTTTTAGTTAGTGTAAATGGGCTTTAAAATCCTTTTTCTTCATTATTATTATTTTGTTTAGTGGCAAAAAAAATACCTACTCTAATAAATTTGTGCATAGTGATTGAGCAGGGTCGTGTCCACAGAGATTGGTAATTATTTAAATCCTTTTAAAATGTAAAATGCAAAATGGGGGGATTATTGACAAAATTCAAATCAAATTAAAGATAACAAGAATGCAAAGTAAAATTGTAATTCAAATTCGGAAAAGCTCTGGTTGAAGGAATTAACTCAGCTTGATTCGACTACTGATCATTGATCTAATATAAATCATTATTGCTTATGAATAGACTGGTTATAACTACTGAGACGCTCTAATAGCCAATCTCTCCTTAACTAGTCAATAACCAAGGTACGACCATTAGTTATTTCCCTAATCAATAGACAACCCTAGATACGATCATAGGATTTAATCAACTGACAGCCTGAAAAACCAGAGAGACCCAAATCCTAATCAACAAACGCATACGATGGTTCATTTAAATTAGATTGTTTATTCTCATAACACAACTCACTGCTATGCTATTTGTCACAAACATTAAAATCTTCATACGATGAATCCTTTAATTGACAATAGATTAAGTTGGTAATTAAATAGTGGCCAATTATCTAATTAACAAACATAATCATGACAATAATTCAGAGAATAAATAAATACCCAACAAGCAATAAAACAATTAAAGCATAAGAAAGATCTCACAGTAATAATGAATCAAAACTTCATTAACCTTCAACTAGAAAAATAAATTTAGTTCCTCATAGAGAGAAGAGAAAAATTTAGATCTAGGGTTTTTTTCTTTTCCTTGATAATCCCCCATTCTCTTTGTGTTTCAATCCCTTTTGTATTTTAGAGTTTTTCTAAAAATAGAATACTAAAATCTAAAATATTCTCTAAATTTGAAATTACAAAAATAACCCAAAAAGATGAAACACGTTAAAATAAAAACTGCAAGTTCTTCGTTGACAGCACGCGCCCACGCATTATCAACAAAGTTCTTTTGAAATTCATAATTCCTCCATGAAAATAATCATCTCAAACATCATCTTCTAGCTCAATTTTAGCACCAATCAATAGAATTGCACCTACAAAATAAAACACAAATAAATCACTATTATTAAGTACAAATCATTGATATTAAAAGGAGTAAACAATACAAAATTAGTGCATAAATTGCACTCTAACATAAGTTATTCTTGCATTATTAAAAAGAGATAATTAATCTAAGGATTTCACGACTTTTATGTCATGTTAAAATTTTAGAGCTTAATTGATGTGGTTTTTAATCATCATGAATGAAAGGGACTTTATAGTCAATGGCAACTTTTACTTCGAAGAATTTGATCACCCATAATTTGATTTAAGAATGAAGAAGTTTTCACTTAAATAAAAAGTACCATGAAAATCCTACTTTTTTGTCCCTTTATTTCATATCTTTGAATTATATTTTGATAAACAGTTATGCTTTTCCCAATTCGATAAATTCTTTTTTTAGTTAGTGTAAATGGGCTTTAAAATCCTTTTTCTTCGTTATTATTATTTTGTTTAGTGGCAACTCAATTCCTTCCCCCCTCATGTGAGTAGGTTTCAAATACCATACTGAAATATAAATGTGCAAACCAAGAGGGGGGTGAATTGGTATTTAAAACAATATCCTAACAAATTCACACAACAATTCAATCTAACTCCTTAATAAATTCGAAAGCAATAAGTTCAATAAAAGCACAATAATAAATGAGTAAGAGAGAAGAGAAACAAATACTCAAAATTTTACGTGGTTCGGCAATTCCCGCCTACGTCCACGCCTCCAACCGATCCAAGCTTGAGGTTTTCACTATCCAAGCCTGAGGTTTTCACTATCCAAGTCTTCCAAGGCTTAAAATGGTTATAATTGACTTCAAGGTGTCAATGAACCTTTACAACAAAGAGATTATCTCTCAATCTCTTCACTCAAGTGTCTCACATACTCAAATACTCAGAATTGAGATGAGGAAATGAAAATTACAACAAAAACTCTCTTAAGAAGTAGATGAACAAATTGAGGAATTAAGATGTTTCAAAGAATTATGGTTTGCGAATTGAGAGCTCAAGATATATTGTGTGCCTTTTGTTTGTGCTTGCTAGAGAGCTTGAAAATAAATTGGATTTGAGTTTTTATAGTTGGAGCTCAAAAATTAGCCGTTATTCACTTTTTGTTCATAACCGGCTTACTGTTTATGGAATCCAGTTAGCCGCTTATATGTTACCGTTAAGGCAAAAATTTGAATTTCACAACATTCGGTACGCCGCTTACGATATCCGGATAGCCGTTTAAGCTTCAGAAGCTCACTGCCCAATAACCGGATAGCCGCTTACGAAATCCGGATAGTCGTTTTCCATCCGGAGAGTTTCTGCCCAATACCCGACTAGCCGCTTGTCATATCCGGTTAGTAAAGCACTCGATCTTGTCTACATCTTTTCTGATGAACTATTTTCTAAAATTATAATTTTGACCTAAAACTTTATATAACTATAATATGGCCCAAAACATTATGAAACTTTTCAAATAGTTCCAATTTCAGAATTTCTAAATAATACTCGTTAATCCCACAACTTTTTGAAATTATGATAAAGCCCAAACTTATAGAAATTATAGTATGGCCCAAAAGGATTTAAATATTTATAAATAAACCCAAGTCCGAAATCCAAAATAATTCTTATTAAAAACACTCTTTTTCATTTTAGTCCATATCTTGAAAAATTAGTAATTTTATAAAATCATTTTCTTGTTATAAAAGCACAATGTGTAAATATTTGTTTATCCAAAATATGTGGTTTGTTATTATCAAAATCAATATTTATAGCCATAGAGGCTAACACATACCTTTGTTTTCAACACAATACATTTTACCATCTCAACTAAATTGCACTCATAAAACCCTAATTTATTATTCAGAATTTTTCAATAAAATTATATTTTCCAATAACTTTGTTTTATTTTATCCTTTCGTCTCCACCTTTTCACGTGTTGTCTTCTAACTAATTACTTAAAGAAAAAGGTAAAGGTCGAATGTCGAAATGAATGATGTTGATTAGTTGGCTGAAGAATCAAAGATATTTGATGTTTGAAAAACTGTTCCATTGGGAGTTAAGTAAGTTTCAAAAGGAGGGTATATTAGTATAAAAAAATATTCTTACACCACCTTTGTTTTAGCTTATGTTCATCCAATCACCACAAAATTGTAAAATATTTTCTGCACCACCTTTCTTTTTAAATTTATATCAATTAGCCACTTTTGCACTAACACCATTAAATAATTTAAAAGAAATGAAAATTTTACCCGTAAATAAATTAAAAAACTATTTTATTTTATAAAAACTTTGAAAAATAAAAAAATTATAATTAGAGAAATACCCTAAATTTAATAAAAAAATAAATCCTAAAATTAGAATTTTTATTTTAATAAAAATATAATTATAAAAATAATTGTAAAATTTTGGGATTTAATAAAAATATCGTAATTATTAAAATTTTGGGATTTATTTTTTTAATAAATAAATTAAGTTATTTTAATAAAATTTTCCAAAATTATATTTTTTAATAAATAAATTCAGTTATTTTTTTTAAAATTTTACAAATTATAATTTTTTAAATAAAAATAATTATTAAAATTTTGTAAAATCTAAATTTAATAAAAATCAGTTGAGCACCTCTATTTGAGATTTATTTTTTTAAATTTAGGAGTATTTTTATAATTATAGTTTTTTTTATTTTTCAAAGCTTTTATAAGATAAAATAATCTTTTAATTTATTTAGGGGTAAAATTATCATTTTATTTAAATTATGTAACGATGTTATTGAAAAAGTAGTTAATTGATACAAATTTAAAAAAAAAGATGGTGCAGAGAACATGTTAAAATTTTATGGTGGATAAATAAATATAAGGTAAAATAGAGGTGGTGCAATAATAATTAAAAAAAAAACAGTTATAGGTGTTTAGTAAACTGTATATTTAAGTGTTGTGACGTATAAAAGTAATTTGTGATATAGTTTGTGCCACCATCCCGCCTCCATTTCTCAATCTTACCGCAAAAACACCGAGAGACGTGGTTGTGCGTCCTTGTTCTTCAGTTTTAGTGCCTCCGTTAATCTTCTTCTCTTCATATTGTTGCGGTTGGAAACAACGCCAAAAGAAGCAAAAGCTTTGATTAATGTTTTTTTTGGGGTCATTGTTTTGGGCAAAAAATGGTATTATTCATTTCATAGCCGGGCTAGTTTTGCAAATTCATAAAAAAATTTTTAACGTGTGTGGGCAAAATGGTACTTTTATTTGGATTGATTCTAACAAAGGTAACATAAACATAATAATGTTTATGGTACTTTTGAGTGGAACCTAAAGTAAAATTGTGCAAGCACAAGTCCACGCTGATGAAGTATTACGGTGTGGAGGTGGGCTGTTATCAAGAACCAGAAAACTTCGTGGTTTTTTTCTTTTTTCTTTTTTAATTACTATTTCAATACCAAGGATAGGAAGTAAAAAAATAGAAAACTAAATTGTAAAAGTGATAATAAGGATAGCATAATTAATTTGCTATCCTGCATGCTGAGCTGCAGGAATAGTATTTGAAAATTAGATCTGTATGTGAGTCCTGCTCAGCATTAGCTACTTGTCATTGACTATTTGCCAAAACTGTAGGCATTTAGAAGAAATCCCACACCGTTGGAACACAATCGAAAATATATAATAGGATAACATAATTAATGTCCGCTTATTCTATGGCTAAATCATGGAAAGGTATGGTATTATAATAATGATTAATTATATATTATGAATACATCAAAGTTAGTTGCACATGCAACGGTCGTCTTCAATTTTAAAAATGATTATTTATCCACTGTGTACATCGTTGGAAATATGAAAATCACATGGAAATGCAACAAGGATAAGTTTCAGAGATAAAATCGCTCGTCATAAAACTGCCTAACTCGATCGCATGGAAAAATAAAAAAGAAAAAATTATTAGATTAAAATAATGAGAAAATATTTTAACAACATTATTTTATTCAATGATTTGAAACAATGGCATGGTATATCTAAATCATGATGCCAATGGGTTTTCAAGCTCTCTCTTTTGTTAAGTATTTCATTTTTTTAAAATTTCTTTGTTCATGGATTTGTTATGTTTTTAGCTATATGATTTTGACGAGGGTAAGGCTCATTACATAATTTACATTTCCCTTAATCAAATTTGTTCTGCTTCTTTTATTTTTTTTCTTTTGTTGTCGAGGTTACTCAAAAAAAAGAAAGGTACGGTGCATTCGTTCTTTTAAATTTTAATGAATGTAAACAAAACTTGTCATCCAATCAGAGAAATAACGTAAGTAAAACATACAAAGACAATTTTAAAATTAGAATTTATATTTAGTTAAAGAAATTTAGCTACCATAGTAGTAGTTGTTTTAATTTTAGTAAACACCAAGGAAGAAGAAGAAGAAGAAATCTTACGTTTTCCTGTAATTCTAGAAACATCCATTTATTTCAATATGTTTGAAAAGAAAAGTTGCCTGAGGTTTGAATTTTATTATATCTTGGATGAATCAATAGCTAAGGAAATTAATTGTACTATAAGAAGAATTCAACACAACAACTGTCTAATTGGGAAAAAAATTAGAGATTATGACGGGTGCCTTAAATAGGTGTTAAAGTAATACATTTTATTTGATTATAAACTTATTCTTATATATGGGTGCCATCTAGTTGAGATGGTAAAATCTCTTGAATTAAGCTAAATATCAATAATAATAAAAAAGAACTTTACACTTAATAAAAAAGAACTTTCCTGTAGATGGTATTATTCACATATACAATATTGCTCACGAATATGGTGGAGCCAATAGTTCATATTTAGGAGAATCAGTAGCTTGTGTAGTAGTATTGATATATGCATGTTCAGGAAAGTTCTGTCACAAAGGCGATAAGAGCTTAAGAAGATTGGATTTTAAGTGAGAACGGTGTGACTCCTCTAGTCTCTCCTAGGAACTTTCCTTGTGCATTTTTTCATACATATTGATCTCTAAGGTGAGAATACTTTATTGAGAAAATGGTCAAAAATGAAACTTTCAGAAATGGGGAGAGATCTACCCAAACTCTTCTAGGATACACTTTAAGTGTGAGGCGAACTTGTCGCATAGCTATTCAGCACCTGTTATAGGAGGCCAAAAGATCGATGTTGAAAAGTTTGATGGAAAAATCAACTTCAGCATGTGAAGGGTGATGTTATGGATGCACTTATTCAAATCGATCTCGATGTTGTTCTGAAAAATAAAAGATACTTGTATGATGAAGAAACTTGGGATCATATGAATGAAAAAGCATGTGGTCAGATCGATCTTGCTTGACCAAGGAGGTGAAATATATGGTGAAAGATGAAGAGTGTACAATGACTTTGTGGCATACTTGAAGAGTCTTAAAAATCACTTTCATGCAATGAGCCAGGTATATAGCTTTCGAATGAAGCTCGAGGTTTCAATGCATGATTATGTCTGAAGATTTGAGAAGTTACTTGCAGATTTGAAGAATCTTGATAAAGATATTAGGATGAAGTCAAGGCTATGATTCTACTGCACTCAATTCCAGCAGAATATAATCATTTTGTGATTGTTTTATTATATAGGAAAAAAGAAATCATCTTCAAAGATGTCTGCGCAACATTGACTAATTTAGAAATTTGAAATAATAATTAATATTCCAAAAGAGCATCATCTGAAGCTTTGTTAGCTAGAGAAGGGACGATGAAGAAAAAGAAGAAGCATGGTGGAAACAATTCTCAGTCCAAATCGAGAAGCAGAAATATAACTCGAGATAAGTGTGCATTTTCTCATGAAATGGGCCATTATAGGAAAGATTGTCCGAAGGCTCAGAAGAAAGTTGGAAAGAAACCAGTAGCAGCTAATATGGCACGTAAAGACGAAGACTCTGACTATTTACTAAGTATTACGCCTGCAGCATACGTGGCTAATTTGAGCGAGTGGATACACGATACCATAATAACCTATTATTTATGTTTTATAAGAGATTGGTTTACATATTTCCATGATCTGAAGTCTAATACAGTTGTGATGGGGAATGATCAACTCTATCGCATAATGAGAATAGGAACAATTCGGCTCAAAATGTTTGATAAAATGGTCAGAGAACGAAAAGAAGTTAGATATATTTCAGATTTAAAGAAAAATCTAATTTTTGTAGGTACTTTGGAGTCTAAAGGCTATAAAGTTATCATTAAAGATAGCACAATGAAGTTCACACATAGGGCTATGGTGATTCTATAAGGGGTTTAGCATAACAATTTATACTATTTAAAAAGAGGTGCAACCGATGAAGCTAATGTTTCTAAGGCGCACAGTGACACCACCAAGTTATGACATGTACGACTGGGACATGTTGGAGAAAAGTCTCTACAAACTTTGATGAAGCATGGGCTTTTGAAAGGTACCAACACCAGTAAATTGAAGTTCTATGAGCATTGTGTTGTAGGCAAGAAAGTGAGAGTTAAGTTTGGTACTGTTAATCACGATACTCGTGATATCCTTAAATATATTAACAATGATGTATGAGGGCTAACCAAGACTGCATCAATTGGTGGAAGCCATTATTTTGTTTCTTTTGCTGATGATTTCTCTAGACGTGCGTGGGTGTACACTATGCTAGTAAAGAATGAGGTTCTTGACATTTTTATAAAATAGAAAAAACTAGTTGAGACTCAAACTCGTAAAAAGATCAAAGTATTGCATTGTGATAATGGGTTTAATATACTTCTGATCCACTCTTGCAAGTATGCTTGAATGAAAGGATAAAAAGGCATTCCACAGTGAGACATACTTCGCAACAGAATGGTGTGGCTGAGTGTATAAATCGTACTTTGTTAAAGAAAGCATGGTGTATGTTATCTAATATTGGTTTAGATAAAATATTTTGGCTTGAGGCTGTGAGCTACCTGATGACTCTATGAAATGAGAGTTATCATATCACTTTTAGACTTAAATTAAGATTACTTAGAGAGCAAATGATATGCTTTTATTGTATTTCTTTTAATGTTTATTTGCATGGATAATCAATTCTAGTTTAGTTTAATAAGTTGTGTTGTTTTAGAATAAATTGTGTGCTTAATCATATGCATAATGGTAGGTAGCCAGAAGTTAGAATTTCAAGGAGCAAATACTGCTAAAAGAAGCTTGCAAAAGATGGGAAAAAGTTTAGCAGCGGAAATATTGGGAACAAATCTGGAAGCAGAGTAATTGCTGCAGCCACTCCTGTAGCAACCGATGCTGAAGCAATCCTGGAACAACAACAGAAAAATTCAACGCGGGATACTTGCAAATTACAATCTACAATTTCCTAATCTGGCATAAGCGCGCGCCCTAAGTTTCCGTTTACCCTAGTTTTCAACTATAAAAAGACGCGCATATCATAAGTAAAAAGGGACCGTTGATCGAATGAAAAAAGAGAGAATCGAGAAAGAAACAAAGAGAATGCAGGATTGAGGAGAAGAATACAAGTCTGCACCATTGACAATTTCGCAGAAATTTGGGACTCAAACTTTTCTCTTCTCGTTCTTATTTTCCTTGTTTATTCTTTGATTGAAAAGATGTACTTGATAGCCGAACCCTTGTTGTTTATTTTTTAGTTACAAGTCATGAACTAAATCTAATTGTAGTTTAGTGACAAATAATCTAGATAGGTTTTTGACTGAACACGTGAGTTGCTGCATGTTTGCTATAGCATTTTACTTTAATAGAGTTATATTTTATTTATTATTTCGGTTGACCACCTATTTGATGATATAAGTTAAAAGAGAGTCACAAAAGGATCTGTCTTAGTGGAGCATATTAAAGCAATACATGTTACTAGATATAAGAATTCACCTAGATTGAGTATCCTGAATTGAGTTTCCTAGTTGAGTATTCCTATACTAGATATAAGAATTCACATTGTAGGGTAGTAAAGGTTTTAGTTGTAATGCCATATCTTATGTCAACATAATATCTGGTCATTGTTGGGTTGCATAGGCATATGAGATGCTGTAGTAAATAGATTTTACAAGAACAAAACAGTCAGCTCATCAAGAGAGTTTGATCACTCAACTACTCCTATCTCATTAAGTCATTTTTGTGTTTTACGTGTTGTTTAATTCATCATTGCCTTTTATTTTATTGAATTTTATTTTCATTATTTAGTCATTTTTATTAATCACTCTGAGTAAGTTAAAATAAGTAGCGCCCTGTTGAGATTGCTGTAGCATCTCAAGTAGCATCAATCCCTGTGGAGACGATCTTGATATTCATCACTTTATTACTTGTTATGTACACATGCACATTTGACATCGATAACAATTGTATTAAATTTTACAATAATTTGTTGGCGCCGTTGCCGGGGATTGATTATTTATGTGTGAATTGTGAAGTTAATTTTGATAGTGCCAAACTTTAATTTGAATTGTTCCCTTTATTAACAGATCACTCTTGCATGTGCAGATACAAACTTGCTGAATTTCAATTTAATCCAGAGATTGAAAGGACCACAAGGAGATTGAGAAGAGAACAAAGAAATTCAAAAGCTGCTGCACCAATGGATAACTTGCAAGATTTGGGAAACTTGAATCCACACATACCATTCCAACCTATCAATGTTCAAGATGATCAGAATGGGCTAATCAATCAGAGACAACCAGGAACAATATTATTTACATAGCAGACGACAGAGACAGAGCCATCAGAGATTATGCTGTGTTAACCCTGCAAGTTGTACACCTTGGAATAGTTACACCTGACGTGGAGGCTGCTAATTTTGAACTCATGCCAGTAATGTTTCAGATGTTGCAAACAGTGGGGTAGTTCAACGGGTTACCATCTAAAGATCCTCATCTTCATCTTAAGCTGCTTTTAGAAGTAAGCGATAGTTTTAAAATTACTGGAGCATCGCAAGATGTATTGATGCTTAGACTTTTTCCTTATGCTCTGAGAGATCGAGCTAAAGCATGGTTGAACTCTTTACCACCAGATTCCATCATAACATGGAGTGATTTGGCTAATAAATTTTTGATAAAATATTTCTCACCAACCAAGAATGCAAAGTTGCGAAATGAGATTACTTCCTTCCATCAACTTGAAGATGAAAGTCTGTATGAGGCTTGGGAAAGATTTAAAAAGTTACTCAGCAGATGTCCTCATCATGGCATTCCTTGCTCCATACGGTTAGAGACTTTTTACAATGGGTTGAATCCATGTACTAGATTGATGGTCGATGCTTCAGCAAATGGGGCTTTACTGTCCAAATCTTACAATGAGGCATATGAAATCTTAGAGAGAATAGCTAATAATAATTATCAGTGGCCATCAACTAGATAGAATACAGCAAAAGGAGCAGCATGAGTGAATAATGTAAGTGCATTTACAGCACTATCAGCCCAAGTAACATCATTAACAAATATGGTGAAGGCTATGACCACTGCTCCAGCACCAGTGAAGCAAGTTCCTGAAATTTCGTGTGTGTATTGTGGAAATGAGCACTTATTTGACAACTACCCAGGAAATCCAGCATCAGTGAATTATAAGGGCAACTTCAACTGACAGAACCAAAATAATCCATATTCTAATAAATATAGCTCTGGATGGAAATAACACCTAAATTTTTCATGGAGCAACTAGAATCCTCATGCTCCAGCGCCTAGTGGACAAAACAACCCATTCAACCACCTGGATTTCATCAGCCAAATTAAGGGCAAAGAAATATCAGCAATGATTAACTCAGTTCCTTAGAAACACTCATTAAGGAATAAATTGTGAAAAATGAAGCAGTGGTACAAAGTCAAGCTGCATATTTAAGAAATTTGGAAAATTAAATTGGACAGCTTACTACAGTAATTACTAACAGACCTTAAGGAAGTTTACCTAACAATACAGAGGATCTAAGAAGAGAGGGTGAGAAGCATTGCAAAGTAATCAACTTAAGGTCTGGGAAAGATGTTGATATCCCTGTTGGTATGTTAAGAAAAAGAGTGGAGCCTATGTTACCTCAAGAGGAGCCTCAAGTAGAAAATGGGTTGCAGCAAACCAGTTCTCGGAATATTTGTGAAAGTAGTCAGGCTACAGTAACTGCAAAAAGGCATCAATCAATGCCTGTTGAAACAGAAGCTGTAACACTAGCAGTAACAACCCAGAATCAACCAACAGAGCAGCAACTTGCAACGCCTGTTGTTGTACAACAATTTAGGCACCCATCTCATTTTCCATAAAGATTTCAGAAACAAAAATAAGACAAATAATTCAGCAAATTCTTGGAAGTGCTGAAGTAATTACATATCAATATACCTTTTGTTGAAGCTTTAGAACAAATACCTAATTATGTGAAGTTTCTAAAAGATATCTTGGCGAGAAAGAGAAGGTTGGGAAAATTTAAAACTATTGCTCTAACACAAGAAAGCAGCCATATGTTTCAGAGTAAGATTCCTCAGAAACTGAAGGATATAAGGAGTTTTACAATACCATATTCAATTGGAACTAGGTATGATAGCATAGCTCTTTATGATTTGGGAGCAAGCATTAATCTAATGCCATTATTTGTATTCAAACAGTTAGGAGTTGGAGACTGAAGACCAATAACAGTCGCCTTATAAATTGATGATAGATCTCATGCATACCGTGAAGGAAAAATTGAAGATGTATTAGTTAAGGTAGACAAATTCATTTTTCTAGTAGACTTCATTTTACTTGATTTTGAGGCTGACAAAGAGGTACCAATTATACTTAGAAGACCTTTTCTAACCACAAGGAAGACTCTAATTGATGTGCAGAAAGGAGAGTTAACAATGCGGGTGAATGAGTTACCTTTAATGTATTAAAAGCTATGAAGAGTTCTGATGAAGTAAAAGATTGTAATTTCATTGATGTCATAGATCTTGCTGTAACAGAGAGGATCGACAGATGCTACAGTAAAGAAGAACTCAAAGTTGACACTTTTGAAGGCCTTACAGAAGAGGATGCTGTAGCAATCCAGATGTCAAGATTAGGAGAAAAACAAGCTGAAAGACATAGCAGGCATTTCGAATCTCTAGATCTATTAAACAAGGAAGTACAACCAATAATGCCATCTATTGAATCTCCTCCTCTCATTAAACTTAAACTTTTACCTTCACATTTGAAATATGTTTATTTTGACAAGAATAATACATTCCCTGTAATCATTTCTTCTTCTTTGAAAGCAGATCAAGAAAAGAGGTTGTTAGATGTGCTGGGAAAATACAAAAAGGCAATTGGATGGACTATGACAGACATTAAAGGAATCAGCCCATCCTTATGCATGTATAAAATTTTGTTGGAAGATTGTTACAACAATTCAGTATAACAACAGAGGAGACTTAATCCTATTATGAATGAAGTTGTGAAGAAAGAAATCGTCAAATGGCTGGATGCTGGAATTATATACCCAATATCAGACAGTTCTTGGGTGAGTCCAGTGCAGTGTGTTCCAAAGAAAGGATGAGTAACAATTGTAACAAATGAGAAGATTGAACTCATTCCTACAAGAACAGTAACTGGATGGAGAGTTTATGTGGACTATAGAATGCTCAACAAAGCCACTAGGAAGGATCACTTCCTACTGCCATTTATAGATCAGATGTTGGACGGACTTGCTCGGAAACATTTTTATTGTTTCTTATATGGGTATTCAAGCTACAACCAGATTGCTATAGCACTAGAGGACCAAGAGAAGACTACATTTGATAGGTCATAAATAGTCATATTATATTTAGTTTAAATCCCTTATATCTTGATTTATTTTGTGCTAATTCGTGGAAATTATATTTGAATTAATTTAGGAGATGAATCATGGAGATTATGATAAAAAGTGGATAAAAAGAGCTTTAATTGGGCTTTGCAATTATGGGCTGACCTTTTCCTAGAAGGAGTCGGTTTCTAGCAATCAAAATTGGAGAAGGATTTGGTCTCCTAGCACAAAGAGGAAGAAGAATCCAAGAAGGATTAGAAAAGCTAGCAAAAGAGGAAAAGAAATCGCAAGGAAAAAGGAAAGAGAGCAAGAAGAGGAAACCAAAAAGAAGACAAAAAGCAAGCATTATAAAAACCAGCAAAGGGCGTGAGACAACAAGAGCTGGACGTGAGTGGTGAGGAAGAACAAAGCAAACGGCTGCAACAACTTCTTCAATTAAACAATTGTTTTGTTTAACCACCATGCGTGGCTAAGGTTTTAATTCCGATCCAGGGTTAATCAAATTCAATTGTAGTTTTGTGAGGTTTGAACTTAAGAAGAATTTCTTCAATCCAAGTAATTTTTATTTCTTGTTCTTATTGTCTATGAATTATTTATATTGATTGAGTTGACGCCTTAATTCAATATTTATTTTTCTATCGCTAGTCTTGAGTTTGTGATCCGTAATTGTCATAAACAATTGAATTGAGTAGCAGGAGTTGGCTCATGTGTGTATATTGGTGGCCACAATTACATAGCTTGCATGATAGGCTCTAGGGAAATAAAAATACAAATTGATTAAATTGGAGAAATCTGAAATAATTGATTTTGTTTTAGTCATTCTCACTATTCTTAATGCTATCATTTAATTTGATATGGAACGATGATGCCCAGTTGAATTGGTGATAAGATTTGATTTGCGCGATTGTTTGAGTCTATTACATTAGAGAATAATTCGTCAGGGATTCTTATAGACTAAGTTCTTGGATTGAGTAATTTATATTTTTGCCTATGATCAAAATTGCAATTGGATGGAATTGACACCCTTGGATTGGAAGTTTGGTAAGATTGATTTTCCTTGTTTAAATTTAAGTTTTGTTTTGTTTCATTTTATTTTATTTTATTTTATCAAATTAAAACCCTTGAATCAAGTAATCGGTTAACCGTTAATCACTAACGGCCAACCGCTTATTTCGAGCAACCGAGAAGAAGAAACGCACCGGTTTCCCTAACCGGCTGGCCGAATAAGCTCCAGAATCGTTACCACCTGCAAACGGCTTACCGTTTTCCCTAAACGGTTAGCCGATAAATTCCAGAAAGATCACAACCCGAATTCGGTCTTCCGTTTTCCCTTACCGGCTGTCCGAATAAAAACAGAAAGGAAAGAGCTGACAAACGGTTTGCCGATTTCTCTTATCGGTTCGCCGATTAAAGTCAGTAAGCTCACAAACCATAAACGGACATCCGTTTTCCTCAAACGGTTAGCCGGTTATTTCCCAGAATTCTTCAAAGAGTAAACGGCTCGCCGTTTACACTAAACGGTGATCCGTTTATTGGCAGAAACTTGCAAATCCAGAATTTTTCTTGGGAAATTAATTTTTGTTTTAAACTTTGAGAAATTAAATACATAGTTCTCTAGGGATTCGACCTGGTCTCACCATTTCTACAATTTTATTTAGGTGAATCAGTATTTGTTTTTGAGGAGCTTCGACAACCTCCGTCAAAATTGGCTGATTCTTGGGAACTATTTTAGTTTCTCATTGTTTAAATTGTTTATTTGATTTAGTTTATGACGTTCCTCTCGGACTCTAATTTGCAGATAATCCACGAAATCGAGGAGGTAGCGTCAATTGAGGAAAGAAACTAGAGAAGGAAAACGTCGTCTTGAGAACGAAGCAGAGATAGACTTAACTACTGGTGGAACATCCATCTTTGCAGAAATTGAAGAAAAGATGGCAGACCTAACTCTCAAAGAACTCGCCGCACCAGATTTGAATCAACAACCCCTATGCATTACTTTTCCTAATATTGCTAATGATTTTGAATTAAAATCTGGTTTGATTCATTTACTTCCTTCTTTTCGTGGTTGTGCAGGTGAAGATCCTCATAAGCACCTCAAAGAATTTCACATTGTTTGCTCTGGAATGAAGCCACATGGTGTATCCGAGGAGCAAATCAACCTTAGAGCCTTTCCATTCTCTTTGAAGGATCAAGCTAAAGATTGGCTCTATTATCTACCTTCCGGTTCTATCACCACATGGAATGAGATGAAGAGGCTATTTCTGGAGAAATTCTTTCCTGCCTCACGAGCTGCTAGTATTAGGAAGGAGATTTATGGCATCACACAGATCACTGGGGAGACGCTGTACGAGTACTGGGAACGATTCAAAAGATTATGTGCAAGTTTTCCCCACCATCAAATTTCTGATCAACTCCTTATCCAATATTTCTATGAGGGATTATTGCCAATGGATAGGAGTATGATTGATGCAGCAAGTGGTGGAGCTTTAGTGAACAAGACACCTGAAGCAGCCAAACAATTGATTTCAAATATGGCTGAAACTTCTCAACAATTTGGTACAAGAGCGGGTGGAGGATCTATCAAGCAAGTTAACGAGGTAAGTGATCTTAAAAATCAAATTTCTGATTTAACTGCTTTGGTCCGTCAAATGGCTGTAGGGCAACTGCAAACGGTGAAAGCGTGTGGGATATGCTCACTTCATGGGCACCCTACTGATATGTGCCCCACATTGCAACAAGACTCCACACAAGAAGCCAATGCCATAGGAGGGTTTCCTGGGCACGCACAAAGGAAGTATGATCCCTATTCAAATCACTACAATCCTGGATGGAGGGATCATCCTAACTTTAGCTATGGAAACCAAGGAGGACAACAAAGGCCACCGCCTCAGAACTTCACTAGACCACCTCCAATCCCCACACAAACTCAAGCTCCCAACTCAGGTATGTCTTTGGAAGATATTGTTAAGAATCTTGCTACCAACACTCTTCAATTTCAACAGGAAACAAGAACAAGCATCCAGAGTTTAGGCAACCAAATCACTCAATTAGCCACATCAGTTAGCAAGTTGGAAGCTCAAAATTCTGGAAAGCTACCTTCACAACCAGAAATCAACCCAAGGGAGAATTGTAGTGCAATATCACTGCGAAGCGGAAAAGAAATTCCTTCAGGATCAACTCCACCTAAAGAAGCTGAAATGGCCAAGGGAGATGAAGATGAAGAAGCTCCTTCCAAAATTAAGCGTGGGGTAAAATTCGATCCTCCTTTATCTCTTTCATCTTACACGCCTACACCTCCTTTTCCTAGCAGGTTAGCTAAACCCAAAGAAGATGAACAAGAAAAGGAGATTCTGGACACGTTTAGGAGAGTGCAAATTAACATCCCCTTGTTGGATGCGATCAAGCAAATTCCCAAATATGCAAAGTTCTTGAAAGAGTTGTGCACCAACAAGAGGAAAATGAAGGAAAAGGGGAAGGTTGAGGTAAGTCAAAATGTGTCAGCAATGTTACAAAAGAGTATGCCCGAAAAATGCAAGGATCCAGGTATGTTTTCATTACCTTGTGTGATTGGTGAAAAGAAAGTTGAGCATGCTATGCTAGATTTAGGAGCCTCAATTAATGTCATGCCATTTTCTGTTTACCAAGAACTAAAATTAAATGACTTGCAAAAGACTGGTGTAGTTATTCAATTGGCTGACCGTTCTTACATTCACCCACTTGGGATAGTAGAAGATGTTTTGGTGAAAGTTAATGAGCTTATATTTCCTGTAGATTTCTACATCTTAGAGATGGAAGGTCATCCTTCTTCAAAATCCGCTTCAATTTTATTAGGAAGACCTTTCATGAAAACTGCCAAAACAAAAATTGATGTAGATGAGGGTACTCTCTCTGTCGAGTTTGATGGAGAGATTGTTAAGTTTAACATATTTGATGCTGTGAAACACCCTACTGATGAGCATTCTCTTTGTCAGATTGATGCGATTGATTCTATTGTGCAGGATGTTTTTGCCCAAGGAAGTGTTGGGAATAAGCTAGAATTAGATGCACAATCGAATTTAAAAGGCATTGGATGACTTTATTCACTTTGCGACTGTGTCTAGCCAAAGACATAAAACAAAGGCGCTTTTTGGGAGGCAACCCAAATATTTTCTTTATTCTTGCTTTTTGAATTTTTATTTATTATATTTAGTTTTCTTTACTTTCGTTGATTTTATTTTAAGCTTTTAGATGCTCTTTATGAAGAAGTCATATCTTGGACTGGAGATTAACCTCAATAGATCGTGCTCGCGCCACTTTTCAGCTTTCCTTGGAACCCTCTCCCTATGCTCATTCGAGTCCACACTGCTCACATTCAGGGGAGTTTCTTCTTCCCTTCTCATTTACTTTTTCATTATCATTATTATTTTTGTGAGCTATTTACTTGTTGATACATTGGGGACAATGTATTATTTAGGTGTGGGGGAGGATTTTGGCATGTTCTTAAAAAAATTTTTTGTGTCTTTAAGTCTTCTCAATATCTTTGAATACCTTGTAAGCTAAGGATACATCTTTGTTTTGAGTTTTAATGCATGAAAGAGATAAGCATGAATAGTATTTTCTTTAAAAATTTTCAATGGTGTCTCATTGATTTGTTGATTGAAAAGTGCATAAGACTTGATGCAAAATAGACACTCTAGTGAGCTTTTGAGCCTAAGAGCAACTCATTACAATTTTGCTCCTTTTATTTTTGTTGAGTGTATCAAACTTAGTGTGTTTATTCTAGAACTTGCTTATGAATGTATGTTGAGACCACATTTTTGAATTGATGCTTAAGTGTGATAAGGGCAATTAGGTTTAACCAATTCTTAAACTCTAAAAGACCCACCTTTTTATTTTCCCTTAGTTAGCCCCTTTGAGCCTATTTTTCCCTTTTCTTTGTTTCTAACACATTGTTTAACCCAAAGCCTTTTTGTTTGTTATCCTTGTTTCTTCTACCCTATCAAGACAAGAGTGAAGTAATTGCATGATAAAAAAAAAAAAAAAAAACGAAAAAGAAAAAAAAAAGAGAAAAAAAAAGAAAGAGAGAAAAAGAAGAAAAAGAAAAAAAAAAAAGAGAGAAAAAAATCTTTGTTGAATTTATTCCCTTAATTGGATGATTGGAGAATTATTTGCAAAAGCAATTGATTTATCAAATTGTTTCTCCAAGTATTTTAAAGTGCTTAAATGTGGGGATAAATTTCATCATCTTAGAAGTTTGTTTATTTTGTTTATTATCTAAATCATGCTTGTAACTAACTCTTTGTCTTGATCGTTAAACCCTTAAATTTTCCTTCTACCATACCTTTACCTAAGCCCCATTTCAACCCTTGTTAAGTCCCTTTGATTTTTGCATCATATTCATATGCAGTGGTGGAGATTTAATTCATTTGCAAGCCTATGGTAATGACATGCTATGCTTTGATTTTGAGAGTAAAACACGCACCCTAAACACTTTGAGAGCATTGAGCGAAACCATGCGAGGGTGTTAAGTCTTGCTGCATTTGATTTTGATGAATTGATAAGATGCTTATGTTTTTGTCACAAATTCTATCCTATGAATGCTTATTCTCTTGATTGTCACTATGATTTGACTCATTGATGTGTGTTTAGCTTTATTGGTATTCTTGGATATTGAATGGGTTAAAAAGGGAGGATTGGTATGATGATTTGAGATATGCTTGAGGACAAGCATGGTTTAGGTGTGGGGGAATTTGATAGGTTATAAATAGTCATATTATATTTAGTTTAAATCCCTTATATCTTGATTTATTTTGTGCTAATTCGTGGAAATTATATTTGAATTAATTTAGGAGATGAATCATGGAGATTATGATAAAAAGTGGATAAAAAGAGCTTTAATTGGGCTTTGCAATTATGGGCTGACCTTTTCCTAGAAGGAGTCGGTTTCTAGCAATCAAAATTGGAGAAGGATTTGGTCTCCTAGCACAAAGAGGAAGAAGAATCCAAGAAGGATTAGAAAAGCTAGCAAAAGAGGAAAAGAAATCGCAAGGAAAAAGGAAAGAGAGCAAGAAGAGGAAACCAAAAAGAAGACAAAAAGCAAGCATTATAAAAACCAGCAAAGGGCGTGAGACAACAAGAGCTGGACGTGAGTGGTGAGGAAGAACAAAGCAAACGGCTGCAACAACTTCTTCAATTAAACAATTGTTTTGTTTAACCACCATGCGTGGCTAAGGTTTTAATTCCGATCCAGGGGTTAATCAAATTCCAATTGTAGTTTTGTGAGGTTTTGAACTTAAGAAGAATTTCTTCAATCCAAGTAATTTTTATTTCTTGTTCTTATTGTCTATGAATTATTTATATTGATTGAGTTGACGCCTTAATTCAATATTTATTTTTCTATCGCTAGTCTTGAGTTTGTGATCCGTAATTGTCATAAACAATTGAATTGAGTAGCAAGGAGTTGGCTCATGTGTGTGTATATTGGTGGCCACAATTACATAGCTTGCATGATAGGCTCTAGGGAAATAAAAATACAAATTGATTAAATTGGAGAAATCTGAAATAATTGATTTTGTTTTAGTCATTCTCATTAATCTTAATGCTATCATTTAATTTGATATGGAACGATGATGCCCAGTTGAATTGGTGATAAGATTTGATTTGAGCGATTGTTTGAGTCTATTATATTAGGAGAATAATTGCTTTCTGCGGGATTCCGATTAAGTAGACTAAGTTCTTGGATTGAGTAATTTATATTTTTGCCTATGATCAAAATTGCAATTGGATGGAATTGACACCCTTGGATTGGAAGTTTGGTAAGATTGATTTTCCTTGTTTAAATTTAAGTTTTGTTTTGTTTCATTTTATTTTATTTTATTTTATCAAATTCTCGTTAAAAACCCCTTGAATCAAGTAATCGGTTAACCGTTAATCACTAACGCCAACCGCTTATTTCCGAACCGAGAGAAGAAGAAAACGGCTTACGGTTCTAACCGCCGGCGAATAAGCTCCAGAATCGTTACCGCAAACGGCCACCGCTTTTCCCTAAACGTTAGCCGATAAATTCGAAAGATCACAACCCGAATTCGGTCTTCCGCTTTTCCTCACCCGTCCTAATAAAAACAGAAGGAAAGAGTCGATAAACGGTTTGCCGATTTCTCTTATCGGTTCGCGATTAAAGTCGATAAGCTCACAAACCATAAACGGACATCCGTTTTCCTCAAACTAAGTTGTTATTTCGATTCTTCAAAGAGTAAACGGCTCATTGCTTTACACTAAACGGTGATCCGTTTATTGGCAGAAACTTGCAAATCCAGAATTTTTCTTGGGAAATTAATTTTTGTTTTAAACTTTGAGAAATTAAATACATAGTTCTCTAGGGATTCGACCTGGTCTCACCATTTCTACAATTTTATTTAGGTGAATCAGTATTTGTTTTTGAGGAGCTTCGACAACCTCCGTCAACATTCATCTATCTTTATGGAACTTTTGCTTTCAGAGGAATGCCTTTTGGTTTATGCAATACTCCAGCAACTTTTTAAAGGTGTATGATGTCAATTTTTTCAGACATAGTTGAAAAGACTTTGGAAGTTTTCATGGATGATTTCTTAGCTTTTGGAAAAACACATGATGATTGTCTACAAAATCTGGAATATGTGCTTGAAAGGTGTGAGAAAACTAACTTGGAACTTAATTGGGAAAAATGCCACTTCATGGTGCAAGAAGGCATAGTATTGTGGCATAAAGTATCCAAAAATGGGTTAGAGGTGAACAAGGTAAAAATAGAAGTGATAGATAAGCTACCACCTCTAACTTCAGTCAAGGGTATTAAAAGCTTTTTGGGGCATGCATGATTCTACAGAAGATTCACTAAAAAAATTTTCAAAATAGCCAAACCATTATGTTCATTGCTGGAGCATGACAAATCTTTTAACTTCAATGAAGATTTCCTTTAAGCTTTTAATGAGTTGAAGAAAACTTTGGTAACAGCACCAGTAATGATAACACCAGATTAGAATCAACCCTTTGAATTGATGAGTGATGCTAGTGACCATTCTGTTGGAGCAGTGCTGAGACAGAGAAAAAATAAAGTTTTTCACTCCATCTATTATGCCAGCAAAACCCTTGCTAGTGCTCAAATAAATTAAACCACTACAGAGAAAGAGCTGCTAGCAATGGTGTTTGCTTTTGATAAATTCAGAGCTTATTTAGTGGGCACCAAGGTGACAGTTTACACAGATCATGCAGCAATCAAGTACCTGATTTAAAAAAAAGATGCCAAACCTAGATTGATAAGATGGATCTTATTGATGCAAGAATTTAACTTGGAGATAAAGGATAGAAAGGGGACAGAGAATCAAGTAGCAGACCATCTTTTTAGGTTAGAAGCAGACACCAGCACGAAGACCAAGCAAGACATCACTGAAATATTTCCTGATTAGCAACTGTTAAAGCTACGGCATGCACAGTTGCTGCAGCAATTTGGACTCCCATGGTGTGCAGATTTTGCTAACTACTTAATGAGTGGCTTGCTACCACCTAATTTGAATTTTCAGCAGAGGAAGAAATTCATGCATGATGTTAGGATCTATCAGTGGGATTACCCATATTTGTACAAGTTATGCTCAGATCATGTAATTCGAAGATGTGTTCCAGATGAAGAAATTCCAAACATACTGGAATTATGTCATGCTGCAGTATATGGGGGACATTTTGGTGGTCACAGAACAGCTGCCAAAGCTCTACAATCAAGTTATTACTGGCCCTCTATTTTTAAAGATACTTATGAGTTTGCTAAATATTGTAACAATTGCCAAAGAACTGGAAACATATCGCAAAGACATGAAATGCCATTGACAGATATTTTAGAAGTTGACATCTTTGATGTATGGGGAATAGACTTCATGGGCCCATTCCTACCTTCCTTTGGGAACTTGTATATCTTAGTTGCTGTGGACTATGTATTTAAATAGGTGGAAGCTGCTGCATTGCCCACAAATGATGTCAAAGCAGTAGTGAATTTTCTTCAGAAAAATATTTTCTCTAAGTTTAGTACTCCACTAGCACTCATTAGTGATGAGGGTACTCATTTTTACAACAAGATATTTGCTACATGATTGGCCAAATATGGAATCAAGCATAAAATTACTATAGCATACCACCCACAATCCAATGGTTAAGCAGAAGTGTCCAACAAGGAAATTAAAAGGATTTTGGATAAAGAGGTAACCCCACCAGAAAGGATTGGTCTTTGCACTTGCATGACTCTTTATGGGCTTACAGAACAGCATTCAAAACACCACTTGGCATGTTTCCATACAGAATTATGTATGGGAAAGCATGCCACTTGCCGCTTGAGCTAGATCACAACATACTGGGCACTGAAACAACTTAACTGGGACATACATGCTGCAGCAGATCAGAGGAAATTTCAACTATGTGAGCTTGATGAATTAAGGTTATTCTCCTATAAAAATGCAAGGATCTATAAGGAGAAAACGAAACAATGGCATGACAAGCTTATCCAGCAGAGAAGCTTAATCCTTGGACAACCAGTTTTGCTTTATAATTCAAGGTAAAGGTTATTTCCAGGAAAGCTAAAGTCTCGATGGTCAAGACCGTTCAAACTAATCAAAATCTATCCTTATTAGGATGTTGGCCTCCTATATGAGAAGACAGGCCAGGAATTCAAAGTTAATGGGCACAGAGTCAAGCATTATGTGCATTCGATTACAGATTGCCCAAAGGAGAACTTGCTCTTGAGTGAGCCAACAATGTGAGAACACAGGGAAGGTCAGGCTGAAGGACCTAAAATTAAGCGCTAATTGGGAGGCAACCCAATGTTGAAGGCATCATTGTGATTACTTTGCATCTGATCTTGCATCTTTGATTTTTGTTTTTTCACTGCTTCAGTTAATTTTGAGTGCTTAATTTATTTTCATTTATAAAAAAAAAAGAGAAGATTAGAGAGACGTTTTGAAATTCTTAGAGTTTGGTTTAACACTAACAAATGTTGCTATAGCATTTACAGTTTAGAAGATCTCACAGCGATACAACAACCACCCAAGAAGATTTTAGTGCATAATGCTGGAGCACTAAACTTGTTGTTGCAGCAACGAGTATTACTGTTACAGTGATTACATTTTTTAATTTATTATGTTACCATTGGCAATAAATTGTGCAGGCTGGTTGGGTGAATCCGGATAGAGATTGGGAGAGATTACCTAATCCCAAAATTACCGCTTGAATATTTGTTCCCTATTTTATGGGATATGCATTATCAATTCAACAAATCTCTTTCCAAACTTTATCGCCTTATCGAATTTTATTTTATTTTTACTGCCGCATATATAAGGGTTTCACTGTTTGCCTTGACTTCGAACACTATTTCCTTTCTGCTACACATCCACACTTACAACATCTCACAACTTATTTTTCCAGTTTTACTCTAGAAATTATAGCAACATCCAGACCCATTGCTGTAGCAATACAAAGATACAAGATGCCGGCTAATAGATTAAAGAACCCATCTCGATTCTATAGCTGTCATGCAGAAGAGAAGTATGAAGAATCTATCGAACCGCATAAAATGTTGGAAGAAAAAGGTTTCAGTTCCCATCTCAACCCTCCAGAATCTCGCAAATGTTGTACACTGCTGCAGCAAAGCGGGGTTGGCTAGAGTTCTACAATATCTGCGAGACCCTGTGTTGCCGCTAGTGAAAGAATTTTACGCCAATCTGGTAAGCCAAACCCAACATAATATTTTGGTACGAAATTCTCTTGTGCCTTTAGATTCCCAAGTTATTAATGTTTTCTAAAATTTACCCTCTAGTTTGGATTGTGAGTATGCTAAACTACTTGGTAATTTAACTCCATAAAAATAGAGTAGGATATTAAAAACCCTTACCGTTGAGGGAGCATCTTGGGTGAATGAAAAAGGGCATGTAATTAATAGGATAGATTTGAAACCCATTGCTAAGGTGTAGGTGAAATTTTTGAAATCCAGACTCATGCCAACCACACACACGACCACTATATCACAAGAGATGTTAATACTTTTGTATGTCCTCGTTAGAGGGTTGCCCATAGATGTAGGAGTCATTATCGAGCGAGAAATCAGAGAATGTGCTATGAAAAAGCACAAAACAACAGTTTTGTTCTTCCACTCACTTATTGCCAGCATATATGTGGTATCTGCTGTCCATCTTGATGCCGAAGATGAGCGTATTAAGAATGATGGTGCTCCCACTGAGCACACCATCAAACGAATTGCTGGAGAGTCTGCTGCAGTACCACCAGAACCAGTTGTTGTAGTAGGGGCGAGACGAGTCATTGGTGTGGAGAGGAAAATCCAAGAGCTGAATGGCAGCATCACTCAGTGTGTTGAAGCTCAACAGAGGGAAAAGAATTAGTTTTGGAGCTATTATTTGCAGTATTTGGAGCACCATCTACACCAATTTACTATTTACATGAAAGGCGCCCACAGCAATTTCCCTGATTCATTGCTGCAGCAATTCGACTTTGGTACCTCCGAGGCAGAAGCCCCATTAGAAGATAGTGACGATGCTACTACAGATTAACCCGAGGAAGAGGCTTAAACAGAAACAAACGAAGAGGCAGAATCGGATGCTGACGACCGATCATATCAGCCTGAAGAAGAAGATGTTAAGTCTGACACAGACAGTTCCCCAACAGAGGCCGATGAAGGGACTGCAAAAAATACAGATAAACTACCCCGAAGGATACCTCCCAAGTAAAGAAAAAATCACATCAATAGAGAAGAGGAAGATGAACCTGTAGAGGAGCCTCCAATTCTCATCATTTCTCGAAAGGAAAAGAGAAAGTGATAAGCCCTGCTGAGTCCGACGATAAAGCAGACGACATAGATGCTGAGCTGGAAGCTACAGTAACCAGGGCTACTCGCACAGCTGTAGAGCAAAAGAGCTTGCTTGATATCATTGCCGCAATCAAGGGCGAAGAATCTCCTGCTGCCAAAACTGCTCCAGCTGCCTCCCAGCAAGTTCGCAGTAAATTTACTCCGACCACTCCTAGGAAGTCCAGCAAGAGAAAAGGGTCGCTTCTGTAGGTGCCACAGCACCACAAGAACCAGAACAAAAAAAGACAAGATCCATCCAGCCCAAGGGTGCAGTACCTGCTGAAACTCCCCCCACTAGCCCATTGCCAAGCAAAAAAAGAAGCCACCAGCTGTTTTACCACCAGGATCCCCTAGGGACCGTCTTAGAAGCTCTTTCAAAAAGCGTTGAAATCTCTCCGTGTTGCAGCATTGCTGCCAACAACAGGGTAGTTCCATCTACCTGCTAGTTTCTTTTATTTTATTTGTCATTAAATTTCTTTTCAATAAGTTTTAATTTCCGGAGTCCTTTTACATGTCTTTTCTATAATGTCTACATATGGGGCTTGAGTTGTCTTGTTTAGTGTGGCTGTGAGGACACATCACCCTTTAAGTTTGGGGGGGTTGTGTTATTATGTATTGTGTTTGTGAGTGCATATGTTTATGTTGTGTGTGGTGTGAGGCTCTATAATCTAGTATTTGTATATGGATTTAAAAGCCTAATGAGATATATTGAGTGTTATCTAGTATTTATGAGAATGCCAAGTAGGGATAGTTATAGATGGAGGTGGATATTTTGTCCCGTCACTTAGATTTTGGTCGAGTATTTATGAGAATGCTGTGGCAGAGCCAAGAAACCAAAAAGATTAGAAAATATCTCAAGTTTAGGGGAAAATTTGGTTATTGTTGATCTGTGCTTGTTATAAAATAAATGTTGCTCTAATGGCTTAAGTTGCCGAGTAACCAGGGCTGAGTATGTACCCCATATACAGACTTGAGTCCAAAGGCAACAAGAGTTATGAGCATTGCTGTAGCAATGAACAATGAAAACAAAAGGGGTTTGCTGCCTAGGATACTAAGTAGTCTGGTCTGTTCAAGAGCCCCATGTTTAGCCTTCAGTCAAAGGCGTCCTAAGTTAAGACCTGGATAAAGCATCTTGGATGTGTTTGCTGCAGCAACTCCGACATGAAATTTGAGTAAGTAATTTGGTGTTGTCATTACAAATGATAAGCATTCACATAAAAGCTCAATATTGCATTGAAAGGGTTGAAAAGTTTAGGCACAGTCTGAATATGTTTTAAGACTTTTATCTCCCCCACGAGAATGGATTTGGTTATAGTGTAAAATACATTTGATGTATGAGTAATGCTGCAGCATCTTTGAGACTTGATCAAAGTACACACACCCACTTTTGACAGAATAAAGCCTAAGTCTCGAACTGAACTACTATGGCAAATTTTGTATAATTCAAAATATGATCTAAGGGCTGAAGAATCCTTGCAATCGTGATGACAGAGCTGAGTTGTTTACTGTTTGACTGTGTGATTAAAATGGTAGTTTTGTTGTCATTACTTGAGGACAAGTAATAGTTTAAGTTTGGAAGTGTGATAACTCTATGAAATGAGAGTTATCACAACATTTTTGGATTTAAATTAAGATTACTTAGAGAGTAAATTATATGTTTTTATTATATTTTTTTAATGTTTATTTGCATGGATAATCAATTCTAGTCTATTTTAATAAGTTGTGCTGTTTTAGAATAAATTGTGTGCTTAATCATATGCATAATGGTAGGCAGCCGGAAGCTAGAATTTCAAGGAGCAAATACTGCTAAAATAAACTTGCAAAAGATGGGAAAAAGCTTGGTAGTGAAAATATTAGGAACAAATCTGGAAGCAGAGTAGTTGCTGTAGCCACTGTTGTAGCAACCGATGCTGAATCAATCCTGGAACAACAGCAGAAAAATTCAGCGCGGGATACTTACAGATTGCGATCTGCAATTTCTTAATCTGGCATAGGCGAGCCCTAAGTTTCTCTTTAGCCTAGTTTTTAACTATAAAAAGAAGTGCATATCATAAGTAAAAGGGGGCCGTTGATCGAATAAAAAAAGTGAGAACCAAGAAAGAAACAAAAAGAACACATGATTAAGGAGAAAAACACAAGTCTGCACCATTGACAATTCTACAGAAATTAAAGGCTCAACCTTTTCTCTTCTCGTTCTTATTTTCCTTGTTTATTCTTTGGTTGAAAAAATGTACTTGATAGCCGAACCCTTATTGTTTATGAAATACAAGTGTACAACCCAAGAGGGGGAGCGAATTGATATTTTAAAACTCATCCTAATCAAACCACACAATAATCCAATCTAATACCTTAATAAATTCGAAAACAATAAATTCAATGAAAGCACAATAATAAATAAGTAAGGGAAGAGAAAAACAAACTCAAGGATTTTTACGTGGTTCGGCTATCCCCGCCTACGTTCACGCCTCCAAGCTCACCGGGTGTGAGGATTTCACTAAACAAGCCTCCAAGGCTTCAAATGCGTACAATTGACTTCCAAGGTGTCAATGGACCTTTACAACAAGAGATTATCCCCAATCTCTTAACCCAAGTGTATCCCAACACTTACAATCTCTCAACTTGATTTTACAAAAAGGATTGCAAATGAATTTCTCTCCCACAATTTGTTTGATCACAAATGAAAGCTCAATGTGTGAATAAATGAGATGAATACAAGAATTTAAAGCTCGATGAAAGTTTTTATGCTCAATGATAATTGTTAGAAATCTTCTTGTTTGAATTTAATTCAGCTTATTTATAGCTGAAAAACTAGCCGTTATTGACTTTCTGCCAAAAAACGGATCGCCGTTAACCATTAACGGTTAACCGTTTGGATTGGTCAAACTTACCGTTAGGCTAAATTTCAAATAAACGATTAACCATTTGTCGCTATCGGTTCACCGTTAATTTCTAGAGACTTGCAAAAAAAATTTGGCTTAACTGTTCTTACTAAACGGTTCAAGATTAGCAATCTGAAAATAATCGGTTCACCGTTTTCTGTAAACAGTTTACCGTTATTTTCCATAAACATCATTTTAACAATTCTTTATAAAACACGCTTTCTAGAAATTATTGGTTAGCCGTTTTCAATAAACGGTTAGCCGTTTGCTACAGTGATGTTTACAGTGAACTGTTTACCAAAAATTATAGTTTTACCCTAAAACTTTCTATAACTATACTATAGCCCAAAACGTTATAAAACTTTACAGATAGGTCCAATTTCAAAGTTTCTAAATAATACTCGTTAATCCCAAAGTTTCTAAATAATACTCGTTAATAAAAAAAAGAAAAAAAAAAGAGAAAAGATATACAATAATATGCATCTTTTAATTTCCAAAAAAAATTTTTTTTTTCTCAAACATGTATTTTGTTTTCCATATTTCCTCTTTTTTTGTTAACCATTTCCCTAGCCTACGTTACATCCTAATAAAAGTCCTTCTTGATTTTAGGAAACTATAGTCTGAAGTAAAAGCTAGTTATATGGGCTATTAAGATGCAGTGATGCATCAAATTAAAAAAAAAGGGAAAAGAAAAAAAAAGAATAATATTGGGTTGACTAGTACTTTATTTGAGATTGTATTATTTCTAAGCTGTGGGCATAGTTCTTTCATCTTGGTGAGAGTGTGTGATATTTCTTTATTATTTTCTCTCAATTTACCATTCATTGTAATGACAATTTTTATTGGGTTTAATTTCTTTATGAGAGTGTCACTACTACCGGTGAGATTTTGAGGTTTGACATGTCATTCTTGAAAGTGGCCTGATTACTATAATCAGTTGGACTGATGCATGTGGATGGTTGATGTGATTGTGATATTTCTTTAGACTGGAGATAATGCTTATACTTTTATTTAATTGTTGTCATTAATCTGATTGAATAAACACAATTGTTAAAAAAACTATATATATATATTGGGTTTGAATTTTATTTTCGCTTTATTTGCTAGAGACTAGCAATAAGCTGGTTGGGGGGTGTGTTGATTGTTAGAAAATGTATATTTATAAAGGAGAAAATTGTCATTTTACACTTCAAGTCTCACTAACATTGCTACTTTTATTTATTTAAGTATTTTGTTATTCAATTATGTGTGTTTTATTATAATTATGTATTTTATGTATTTTAGGGGTATCACGATCGTTTCACAATGAACGAGTGATCAGACAGCAAAACGGACGTCACATTTGAACTCAGGACGGTCGAAAACCTTAGGAGAAGCATAAAAAGAAAAATGTCACTGTTCACATATACGATGCATCATTCATACGACGGTCGTTTTCACGACCCGCGCATCGTAAAATAGTGTTACTGTGCAAAACCGCGTTACTGTGCAAACCGTGGTCAAACCGTGTTATCGGCAAACGTTATCGTTGTTGCCGATGATGACGTGGCGCAATTCTGAGCATCCGAACTGTTTTTAATCCGATGGTCACGATTCACTCAATGTATCTATAAAAAGGGGGCTCACCCCTAATTTGATACCCCTGAATTCATTTATAAGCTTAGACTTTTGTAATTCCTTCTCCTTCTTGTATTTTCTATGTATTTTAATAAATTCCCATTTTATCCCTAGTTAAAAAATGAGTAGCAAATTTTCTTTTAAGCTTGGGTTGAAGGTGAAGTCTCAACATGTTCCATGGGCTTAATTTGGTAAATTTACTTTCTCTTCCCCTCTAATATTTGTGGTTGTTTTGACTTTTCGTCGACAAATAATAATAGTCTTGTCTAGATACCGCCCTGGTTAAACCGGCACCCTAGTACAAGGTTATTATTATTTGACACGATAAGCCCTTAGCACCATATTTATTTGAGCGTGGTTCATGAGGTGTGGAATCCCCCCTCATGATTTAATTGGCATTAATAAGAAATATTTAGCCCATGGAGCATGTTGATGCAGATCCGGATACCCAAGTGCTTTATCTCAATAGTTTCCAGTTTAAGTTATTCCTGCCATTCCAATTTAATTTCTAGCACAGTTTAAATTAATTTCACCACAAATCCAACCACCCATTTAAAGAAAATGAATTCTACACACAATTAAAATCCACCTCCTCATGGGATCGACACTCGTCACCATTGATCTATTCTACAATAGATTCGTGCGCTTGCGAGTTCAATAACATTTGCACAACACCTACGTGCCTTGGTAGCTGAATATGAGTTAAAGTTAGTCCAATTAAATGTTAAGACGTCATTCTTATATGAAGATTTGGAGGAAGAAGTATATATGACTCAGCATTGTGGTTTTAAAGTTACTGGAAAGGAGAATCATGTGTGCAGATTGATTAAATCTTTGTACGGATTGAAACAATCACTAAGGCAGTTGTACAAGAGAATTGATCAATTCATACAAAGACAAAAATTCAACAAAAGTGATGTGTTTACTTTAGAAGACTACAAGATAGAGCTCTCATTTATCTGTTACTCTATTTCGATGACATGCTTATAACTTCAAAGAATAGAGGTGAGATTGAAAGATTAACGAAGCAGCTGGCTTCTGAGTTCGAGATAAAAGAATTGAGTGATGCACAGAAATTGCTTGGGATGTAGATTCGTAGAGAAAAAAAGAATGAGAGTGTATGGTTGACTCAAAAGTATTATTTGAAGAAAGTGCTAGAAAGGTTTGATATAAAAGACAAAACCAAACCAGTTTTTACTCCTCTAGCTCCTCATTTCAAATTCAGCTCTTCTTTATGTCCTACATCTCAAGAAGAGTGTGACTACATGGCTTGTGTTCTATTAGCTATTGCTATAAGTAGTCTTATGTATGATATGGTGTGCATAAGGCCTGATATATCTCAAGCTGTGAATATGATACATGTATAATTCGGGTAAAACCATTAACTTATGGTGAAGTGGATTCTTCGATATCTGTAAGGGGCAGTCGATATTGGATTATTATTCAAGAAAGATTGTAGTCAATAATGCGTTGGGTATTGCGATTTTGATTTCGCTGAAGACCCTGACAAACGAAGATCAGCAACAGGATATGTTTTCACATTGGGTGGAGGTCCGATTAGTTGGAGAGGTTGATTCTGCAATTGACAATTGCTCTTTCCACTACAAAAGGAAGCAAGGTACATGACAACAACTGAGACTGTAAAGGAAGCTATTTGGTTGAAAGGCTTGTTAGGCGATTTGATAGTAATCCAGGAGAATATTAAGGTCTTCTATGATAACCAAAACGCGATATTCCTGGCAAAGAACTAAACATATCATGCTCGAACAAAGCACATAGATGTGAAATATCATTATGTGAGGGAGGTTATTGAGAGCGGTGTTGTGTTGTTGAGAAAAATCGATACCAAAGATAATCCATCAGATATGTTGAAAAATGTGATTTCTAGAATTAAGTTTCAACATTACTTGAAACTTTCAACATTACTTGAAACTAATTCAAATCCTTCGAATGTGTTGAGTTTGGGAAATTTTTTTAACTACTATTGGTTTGATCCCATATTATAGGTACGTAGGCAATCATAAGGATACAGCCACTTTCGAAATGATAATTTATTAGTAGTCGGCTCAGATTTAGACAAAATTTTTCCAAGGTAGAGAATTATTAAAAAGTCAAATTTGATGATTTTTTTTGCCCAAATTGGTTGAAAATGCGAAGGTGAGCCACATGCATGGTTGACAAATTGGAGGTGAGCCATATGCATTTTTTCGTTTTTCAAAATGGTGCATAACAATTTTCACAAATTAGCCAAATGTTAGCCAATTTGTCAAGTTGACAGTAATGGGCACCATTGACAAATTGCTTGAAAGGCTCCTATAAATTGAAGCTACTCCAATCATTCGAAATCATCCCAAAATTTGAGAGAATAACAATTCATTTGTAGAATTGTTGAGAGTGAGCAATTGGAGAGTGTGAGCTATTGAGAGGTTTTTGTTTCAAGTATGTGTGAGAGTATTAAGTGTATTTAAGTTCTGAAAAATGAGGTTTTTTTTACTTAAATGTTGTAATTGAAAGAAATTTCGAAAGAAGTCAATAGACCTTACCTTATTCGAATTATACACCGGAATAAATAGGTGTTGGATCACGTCACAGGTCGGAAAGAAATCACAAACGGAAATTTTCCTCAAGTCATAGTATATATATGCCCTTTTTGGATTGTTCAATGATCTTGCTTCTCTTTCTCGTTTTTCCACTCACACACACTGCTCTTATTCTTTTTTCTTTTTCAAAATGAATGGAATTAATCATGCATTTTCAGCAGCAATTTGATGGGTATATGTACTGCAGTTGGGAGCGGTTGGGAAGTTGATTTGTATTCAACTTCCCTTCCCCAAACGTGCATGGTAACCATGGGTCAGGTCGGGTCGGCCCATCTTGGGCGCCCACCCGTCCAACAGTAATATAATAATTGTTAATAATATAATTATTTTCTCTTGTTAATAATATAATTATTTTCTCTTACTCTTGTAGATGTAGGCATATTGCTGAACTACGTAAAATTATATATCCTTTATTTTGCTATGATTTAATTCCACATGCCGCACACAACACATTAAATGAGCAAGGAAATTAAGATGGCGAAGATCCCATTATTGTTTATAATTGCCGTTGTTGTTTATAATTGCCAACAATGTTATTGAAAGTAAATTGACATATAATACACTATTGTAATCAAATCATATAGCATGCATTCTTTTATTTGTGCATTTCAAACAAAATCACTTAAAACTAACCTTTGAAAAACAACAAAAACAACTATAGTCGTGGATCTTAATCCACTTTTAATCTTTAAATAAGGTTTTTGTAAACGATGTTCGTTTTCGTCCACCTATTTATTTTGATTTACCAAAACTGGCAAAAATATTTAAATAATACATGTCGAAACTTTTTTATTGTTAAGTAATAGTTTGTGAAACTTCTTGTACTTGGTTTAATAAAACACAAAGTAACTGGCTAATAACCGTCAATTTTGTAATTAAGTTTATAGTAAATGACTTTTATACCACTGCACTCTTTCGTTTGTTTTGTTAATAAATTTCCTCTCTCAGTTGATGATTTTGAAAAAAGAAAAAAAAAACTTGCATTTACGTTATCATTACCAGCTAGTTGCAGTATCTTCAATATACAAAAGATTTTTTTTATTATCATTTATTCCATTATATAATTATGATTCGCATGTGCAAGCATATCCAAGGATATTTCTATATATAAATAATCAGATGCATAGTATATTGATGTTAGCCCGTTTCCGCATTAAAAAATGTAAACCCACACTATACAGGAGGAGTTGAATATTATTCATGTATAAGCATGTAAGTTTTGTGTTCAATAAACTGAGAATAACAGCATCCATACAGCACCATTGCCAATTTGTTTTCTCCATTATACCCAAATTAACCCAAGAAGATGAGTTCACTCCTTGATGATCACCAACTTATGAAACCATCCAACGAAGAACAGGATTTCTTGTTGGCCATGGAACTCGTTACCGGCTAAATACTTCCGATGACCATGAAAGCTGCCATTGAGCTTGGTGTGTTAGAGATTATGGCAAAAGGTAGCCCAATTGAACTCTCGTCTTCAAAGATTGCGTCTCAGCTGCCCACAAATACAAAGAAGCCCCATTCCTACTTGACAGAATACTAAGCCTTCTGGCGAGTTACTCTTTCCTCGCTTGTAATCTTGTCACAAATAAAGATTCAAGTGTCCAAAGAGTATACGGTTTGGCATCAGTTTCTAGATATTTTGTTCCAAATGAAGATGGAGTTTCTCTTGCTCCCACTCTGCTCATAATTCAGGACAAAGTTGCTATAGATCCTTGGAAATTTGTTTCTAAATTTCCTTAATTATTATACAGCTTTCCTTTATACTTACATTAATTGTATGCCATATGGTCATCAATAATACTCAAATAATACATCTTCCGACAGGCAATACTTGAAAGATGCTGTACTGGAAGGGTGGTTACCATGTGTGTGGTTACCATGTCTGAAGGCACATAATGGAAAGCATGCATTTGAGTATTGTGCCAAGGATGCCAGAGTACTGAACGTCTTCAAACAATCAATGTACAATCACACAACCATAGTCATGAAGAAAATTCTTGAAATGTTCAAGGGATTTGAAGGGCTAAACCAATTAGTGGATGTTGCTGGTGGCATAGGTGCAAATCTTAGCTTAATTGTTGATAAGTACCCACAAATTAGGGGTATAAACTTTGACTTACCTCATGTCGCTAATAAGGCACCCCCTTGTCCAGGTATTTGTCAACATAGGCAATTATTTCTAATCATATTTATGGATCCTTCTCCTTTGAGCAGTTTCAATTAATCATAAATTAAAAAGAACAGATAATTTCCTTTTCCTTTTTGTCGATTCTGTGTGAAGCATGTTGGAGGAGATATGTTTGTTGAAGTTCCTAAAGGAGAAGTTATTTTCATGAACGTTAGTTATTCAATTAAAATAGCGAAAAATTTTAACTAAAAATGTATCTTAATTCTGGAATTTTTTTGGATCTTCCGAAATTAATAAGAAATGTTCATAGAAAACTTTCAGTGGATCCTTCATGATTGGGGTTATGATCAATGTTTGAAAATATTGAAGAACTGCTACAATGCACTACCGGAATCCGGAAAGGTGACTGTGGTAGAATCTACAGTGCCTGAATTCCCTGAGACTGATATTATAAGCAAAAATATTTCAAGGCTTGACATACATCTGTCCAATCTGTTTCCTGGAGCAAAGGAGAGGACATTGAAAGAGTTCAAGACCTTGGCAAAAGGAGCTGGATTTGCAGATATTAAAGTTATATGTCGTGTTTACTGCTATTGGGTTATTGAATTATACAAAACAATCTAAGCATTATAAATAAAGCCTTGAAATGGCTGGTGCAACTGGGTTATTATTAGGTCGTAGACTTCTATGTGTTATTGGAGTGGGCCTCCATTATCTTATGAGTGAAAAAATTAAATGAATAAATAAATAAATTTTCAATTCTTAAGTTAGTTTTTAGTATGGATCTTAAACGACCCGTCCCGAATTTTCAGGGTGAGTTTATCTAAATCTATCAAATCGAGTAGAAAGTAATCTAATTAATAATGATTTTGTCGAAAATTCTACATAACCTCTCCTATAAATATAATGTACCCAAACCTACAAATTATAAAATTTACACTCCCAAAATAATTCCAAATACAACCAACACCCACAGCGAACTTCCTTTATCAACATACCAAATAACATCCAAATATTATAATATCAAATATAGTAAAATATTCTTAATCTCGAATATGTAATAAATTATACAATCCAAAATATCTATGATTCCTAGGTCCATCATATGGCCCGAATAACAATCTAACTAACGTTCCTGGGTCGACTGATGTACCTGCAAGTCTCCTGTGGGGGAGGGGGAACATAATAAAAATGGGGTGAGTATAAAACTCAGTGAGTGGATAGTTGAAATACTAACAAGGCAACCCAAGAGGGGGGGTGAATTGGGATTTTAAAAAATTAAGCAACTAAAGATACAATGAAGTAATATTTAAACAATCAAATTAGAAATAAACAAATTAATTTGCAATGAAAAGAAAAGAGATAGGGTAAGAGAGATCAAACACAATGATTTTTACGTGGTTCGGCTATCCCCGCCTACGTCGACGCCTCCAAGCACACCGGGCTTGAGGATTCCACTAAGCAAGCCACCAAGGCCTCAAATGCTTACAATTGACTTCCAAGGTGTCAATAGACCTTTACAACAAGAGATTATTCCCAATCTCTTAACCCAAGTGTATCCCAACACTTACAATCACTCAAAACAAAAATTACAAGTTATTTTTCACTCACACAATCTTTAAGATTGCAAATGAAAGCTTGATGTGTGAATAAGATGAAGCAAGAAAGTGTTTAAAGCTCTATGAAGATTGTATAAACGTGTATAAGCTCAATGGTAGTGTTGTGATCAACCTTTGATTTGCTTTGAATGAGCTTATTTATAGTTGGAGCCGAAAACTAACTGTTATAGCCTTTTTCTTCCAAAAATGGATCGCCGTTAATCGTTAACGGTTAGCCGTTTACGCTGGTCAAAGTTACCGTTTTGCTGGATTTCAAATAAACGGTTGACCGTTAGTCGTTACCCTTTCGCCGTTAAAATCCAAAGACCTGCACAACACAAAACTTCCATCCGTTCTTGCTAAACGGTTAAGGCCTTAGTAAATATTAACATACTGGAAATTATCGGTTAGCCGTTTACAAGTTAACGGTTCGCCGGTAAATTCCAGGAGCTTTGCAAAACTCAATTCAACTCCGTTTTCATTAATCGGTTAAGGGTTAACAAAATCTGCCTCTCTGGAACTTAACGGTTAGCCGTTATTAGTTAACGGTTCACCGGTTATTTCCAGTAGCCTTAAAAACAACAAGCTTAACCGATTTACTTTAAACGGTTAGAGGTTAACACAAAAATCATTTCTGGATATTATCGGTTAACCGTTACAATTAACGGTTCACCGTTAAATTCCAATGACGCAAAAATGCTTAACGGTTAAGGCTTAAGGAGTAACCCTTAGAAAAATTAGGTTTTAGCATAAACGGTTAGCCGTTAAAGATAACGGTTAGCCGTTAAAGATAACGGTTAGCCGTTTAAATCCAGTGGCTATTTTTAGCAGGTTTAAAAACAATCAGTTAAGGGTTAAGACAATAACCTATCTCTGCTTTTTATCGGTTAACCGTTAATATTAACGGTTCACCGATTACTTCCAGAAATGCACATTTTTGCAGAGTTTTTCCAGATTCTTAAAAACTTGTAAATACTCATAGAAAAATTCTTGCTTTTACAAAATAATTAGATATTATGAAAACTCCAACACATTTATCAAAATGTTTGTTATCATCAAAATCAATAAAAGAAACATTTACATGTTAACAATCTCCCCCTTTTTGATGATGACAAACTTTACTTTTGCTCCCCTTTACTATATGCTCCCCCTACCAATATGACTCAAAACAATTTTGTCATTATAACAGGTTTGCAAATACAAGTTCAAAATCTCTCTTTGCTATTAGCAAAAACAAGTACAAAATTTGCACAAAATAGGTGCAAAATCTACAGTGCAAAAATCTGTAAAATCAAGTACAAAAAAACTGCACAAAACAGGTGCAAAACTCTGCAGTGCAAAAATCTCTCCCCCTTCATCATCAAAAAAGAAAAACACAACTTAAGAAAAAAAAACATGGGAGAAATAGAATAGCAAAAATTTCGGCAGAGTTTCCCCTAAAAAATGACAAAAACCTGAAATATAATCATGCGAAATAGCCAACAACTCCAAAAATAACCACTCCCAAATATATTAAGCAAGCCTTTCACAGCCCAACATCTCCAAAAACTAAGCAATCAACACATAAAGAAAATATAGCAAGAAATAACCATAGCAAATACTAATCCATAAAATCAACAAGAATGTACAAGAATACAAAAAGAAATATAAAAACTATCATATATGCATGAAATATATGTGCGAAACACAAATAGAAGACTAAGAAGCTCTCCGCGAAGCGGGGGGTCGTGTAGAAGAGAGTCACAAAGATGAAGGTCTCGAAGCTGGAGGACGTGTAGAAGTGGGAGCCGAGGAAGGAGGTGCTGAAGTAAGGCGTGTAGAGGGGGCTCCTGCAGATGTGCTACCATGGTCATAGCCAAAATACCCCAGAATCCTGTCGCTGTACAACAATGATCTCATACTGATGATCAATGCTCTGCTCCTGAAATGTCTGAAGCTGTGACCGGAGCTGCTGCTGATCGTGAGTAATAGCGTCCATACGATCAAGAATCAGCTGCTGGCGCTCGGAAATCTGGCGAACATCAGCAACAAGCTGCTGCAAAATATCAGATACAGGGGGTTGAACAGGAGTATGAGGCTAGAGATAAGCGTGAGGCGAGGCTGCTCAGAATTGTGGAGGCTCGGGAGCTGAAGGGCCATCAGTATCCATCGCATGCGCGGCAGAATCAGAAGGTACTGATGGCGGAGGAGCATCTCGAATACGAGGAGGTGGAGGCTGAGCTCCAAGCCTGAAGTCGGGAAGCTGATCGGGAGTATAGATGTCGTTAAGCATCCGATCATCCTCAGGGGCAATCAAAGTGTCCCGATTCTTGGCGTTCGCGGTCTTGATCTATTGCCCGTTCCTCCTAGTGAAGCCTATGCTGCTCATGGCATCCCGACTAATTCTTTTAGGCTCCTTGTACACCGCATCCTTAATTGGCACATGAAAGTGCCGTAAAATCTTGGTAATGAGACTACCATAGGGAAGCAAACGGTGAGAAACACCCGGAGTGGTCAACATGTGGCGCACAATGATATAACCAAGGTTAACATCCCGCCCACTAAGTAGACTATCTAGTAACCCGGCATCTAAACGAGTTACCTCATCCGTGTGACCTTTCCGAGGTGTAACTATGTGTTGTAGAATGGAATGGAGAATACGGACCTGAAAAGGGAGTAGCTGAGACCGAAAAGAAAGATTACAAATGTCGTCACTCAAATCCCTACGACGACATATGTTACGGACTCCCTCATGGTGGACAAAATCATCAAAAGATAAGATTTTTCTAGATGTATAAAAAGAATGACCCCCATCCAGAATACCAAGTATGACAGTGTTCAAAAACTCTACATCAAAATTAATAGGAACACCGCCAACAACAGTAACAATCCTATCTAGACGAGTGGCAGACAATTCCATATTAGAATAAAAGACTCGAACTAGATTCGGATAAACTTTATCATCAAGGAATAAAAAGGATTTCTAGGGTCTAAGCATGTTAGTCACAATCCTATCACATACAATCAATTCCTTAAAATCATCTACATCCGCAAAATAGGAATCGAGTACCTAACGACCCATAAAACGGGTCTCAAAGCGTCTGAGCAATGGAGGAGTAGGGAAATGAAGCCTTTCAAATTCAGAGGCTTCCCGTGGTGGTATGGGGTTGGCACGAGGTGTATGTTTCCTTCTCCGAGGTCTCTAAGATGATTCAGCCATGATAGAGAGACTAAAGCGTTCGGAAGATGGATTTGAGAGTTGCTGGATCGATTAAAAGGCTTAGAGGGAGTAGAGGAAGATATGTTTGGGTTCAATTTGGCAAGAATTGATGAAAAAATGGGCCAAACCGATCAAAGACCAGTCGGCTGCCCTTAGGGTTTGGATTTGGGAGTTTTTGATTTTGGGCTAGATCTAAAGTTTTGAATCGGTAAAATCACTCTTAAGAAGATTTGGAAGAGTTCTATCGGTGTAATTTGTGACGAAAATGAAAAAAACTGGAGAAAGAAGGAGATGAAAAGCTTCGGTTTCATCAAAAATGGCGGAAACGGCGAGAGGGCAAGTGAAGACGAAGTGAAACCAGTGACCAGTTTATATACTTTGCGAAAACGGCGAATTGTTTTCTATAAATGGTGAGGGGTTAATTTCAAGTGAGCTTGGAATAAGTAAAAGGTTAACAGTTAAGGGTAAACGGTGAAGGGGCAGGTTAAGGGAACTCTATGTTTTTAAACGGTTAACCGTTAACAGTAAACGGTTAGAGGGTAACTTAAGCGATGCTTTCTGTTTTTAAACGGTGAACCGTTATCGCCAAACGGTGAGAGGGTAAAGAGCAAGCAGAATGTCCTAGTTTCTAGAAATAAACGGTGAACCGTTTATGAGAAAAACGGTTATCCGTTTATTTTATTTGTTATTTCGCACATTTTATTCAATATCCAGCCATCAAAGATAACAAATCAAGATCATGACTTTGATCTAAAATTACTCTAAGGCCGTTTTAATGCAAAATTCATGAACATATATGTTTTTAAAACAATTAATCCATGCAAAACATACATTCACATTATTAGAACATCATACTTAAGCATTTCAAGGATACTCAAAGATCATATCATAAATCAAATCATTTAATAGACTCAATAGCATATATAGAAATGTTAATGCGAAAATTTCATCATCCCAAGTTCATGCCGAATTTTCGAAAATTGTCCTTCGCAAAGAGGTTTTGTAAAAATGTCGGCGAGTTATTTTTCCGTAGAAATAAACTCTAATGCAACATCACCTTTTTGAACATGATCTCTCAAGAAATGATGCCTAATTTCTGTATGCTCGGTTCTAGAGTGTTGAATGGGATTCTTTGAAAGATTTATAGCACTTGTATTATCACACTTAATAGGAATTTGTTCAAGCTTAATACCATAATCTCTAAGTGTTTGTTTCATCCAAAGTGCTTGTGCACAACAACTCTCTGCAGCTATATATTCAGCATCAGTAGTTGAAAGTGCCACAGAATTTTGTTTCTTGCTAAACCATGAAACAAATGAGTGACCTAGTATATGGCAAGTACCACTAGTGCTTTTCCTATCAACTTTATAACCACCAAAATCCGCATCCGAAAAACGTGTTAAATCTATATGGGTTCTCCTAGGATACCAAAGACCAAGATCTATGGTTCCACTCAAATAACGAAAAATTCTTTTAACAGCAAGCAAATGGGATTCCTTGGGACATGATTGAAATCTTGCACACAAACATACACTAAACATGATATCGGGTCTACTTGCGGTTAAGTAAAGTAAAAAACCAATCATACCTCGATATTTTTTAATATCAACTTCTTTACCTTTTTCATCCTTGTCAAGCTTGATTGTTGTGCTCATTGGAGTGCTCTTAGTTTTTGACTCATCAATTCCAAACCTCTTGAGCAAATCTTTGACATACTTAGCTTGATTGATGAAGATTCCCTCATTGTTTTGCTTGATTTGAAGTCCAAGGAAATACTTCAATTCTCCCATCATACTCATCTCAAATTCCTTACTCATACGAGATGAAAAAACCTTGCACAAGGACTCATTAGTAGAACCAAAAATAATGTCATCAACATAAATTTGAACAACAAGTATATCTTGATTTTTATTCTTAACAAAAAGAGTAGTATCCGCTTTACCCATTGAAAAACCGTTATTCAACAAGAAATTTTTAAGCCTTTCATACCAAGCTCTAGGTGCTTGTTTTAAACCATACAAAGCTTTAGACAACTTATACACATGATTTGGAAATTTTTCATTTTCAAAACCGGGAGGTTGTTTTACATAAACTTCCTCCATAATATAACCATTTAGAAAAGCACTTTTAACATCCATTTGAAATAAAACGAAATCTTTATGACATGCATATGCTAACAACATTATAATGGATTCTAATCTAGCTACAGGTGCAAATGTTTCATCAAAATCAATTCCTTATTCTTGGTTGTATCCTTGAGCTACTAATCTAGCTTTATTCCTTACAACCACACCGGATTCATCCATCTTATTCCTAAATACCCATTTAGTACCTATGATGGATTGATGTTCCGGTTTAGGAACTAATTCCCATACATTATTTCTCTCAAATTGATTCAACTCCTCTTGCATTGCCATAATCCAAGACTCATCATTTTCCGCATCCGCAAAGGATTTTGGTTCAATTTGAGAAATAAATGCAGCATGCTCACAAGTGTTTCTAAGTGATGATCTAGTAGTAATGCCTCTAGATGGATCTCCTAAAATGGCATCCTTAGGGTGAGAAAAAACATACCTCCACTCCTTGGGGATTGTTTACATCGTACCTTCTTGTTGCTCCATATTCTTTTGCTCTTCTTGATCATCCTCTTGATTTTCTTGTAGTGCATTCTCTTGATTATCCTTTGATGATTCTTCTTGTAGCTCTCCATCTGCATCATCATTAACAACTTCTTTCTCCGTAGAGGAGGGGTTAGACTCATCAAAAGAAACATGCATAGACTCTTCCACAACCAAAGTTCTTTTATTATAAACTCTATAAGCTTTGCTTGAGTTTGAATACCCAAGAAAAATACCAACATCGGATTTTGAATCAAATTTACCAAGATTGTCTTTTGTGTTTAAAATAAAACATTTACAACCAAAGACTTTGAAATAACCGATATTGGGTTTTCTATCTTTCCAAAGCTCATAGGGAGTTTTATTGAGAATAGATCTAATCAACACCCTATTTAAAACATAACAAGAGGTGTTGACGGCTTCGGCCCAAAAATACTTAGGTAAAGCATTTTCATTCAACATAGTCCTAGCCATTTCTTGAATAGATCTATTCTTTCTCTCAACAACTCCATTTTGTTGTGGAGTTCTAGGTGATGAAAATTGATGCTCTATGCCTAAGTCATTGCAAAAAGACTCAAATGCATAATTTTCAAATTCTCTACCATGATCACTTCTAATGCAAGAAATAGAATAACCCTTTTCATTTTGAACCTTTTTATAGAAAATTTTAAAAGCATCAAAGGCATCATCCTTATTAGCTAAGAATAATACCCATGTGTATCTAGAGTAATCATCCACAATTACAAATGCATAATACTTGCCATTTAAGCTTGCATGTCTAGATGGACCAAACAAATCCATGTGAAGTAATTGAAGAGGTTTTGAAGTAGAAACATGATTTAGTTTTCCAAATTGACAAGCTTCACAAATTCTATCCTTTTGAAAATATATTTTTGGAAGACCTTTAACCAAATCATTTTTTGAAATTTTTTAAATCAATTCCATGTTTGCATGTCCTAATCTTCTATGCCATAACCAACTATCATCATGTAAAGCTGAAAAACATTTATCATGAATGGATGCAACATCTATGTCAATGGTATAAACATTACCACATCTATTTCCAATAAACAAGACTTTTCCATCACATGCATCTTCAATAATACACCTAGACTTATCAAACACTACTTTATAACCTTTATCACATAATTGACTAATACTAATCAAGTTGTGTTTCAAATTTTCAACCAAACATACATTTTCAATCAAGGTTGATGAAATTTTACCGACATTTCCGATTCCAAGAATCCTCCCTTTTGAATTATCTCCAAAAGAAACATCTCCACCGTTTTCGAGTTTCGTAAAACTTGAAAACCATGCATAGTTTCCAGTCATATGTCTTGAACATCCACTATCTAAAGACCATTTATTCTTCTTTTTCTTTAAACCTTGCAGAAAAAATCTCAAGTTTTAGGTACCCAAACCTTTTTGGGTCCTTGAGTGTTAGTAATGGTTCCTTTTAGAACCCAAATACATTTCATACCATAATATGCATTTCTTCTTACTATGCATCTATTTTTCATATGGCCATTTTGATTACAATAATGACAAACAACTTGATTATTAAGAGATGTGCTCTTCACAAAGTAGTTATTGTAATATTTTTGTTTCAAATTTGGCTTATAGCCAAGTCCTCCTTTATCAAATACACACTTTTGTGAATTAAGCAAGTTATCCAACATCTTTTGTCCATTTGTAAATTTTAGCACAATTTTATTTAGATCATTGCTTTTCTTTTTAAGTAATTCATTTTCATTTTTCAATTCATTCACATGTGACTCTAGATACTCATGTGAAGTGCTAGAATTCTCAAATAAAGCAATTTTATCAAGTAATGTTTTATTTTCTAATTCAAGACATGTAATCTTAGCACTAAATGAATCATTTTCATTTTTAAGCTCTACCATCTTCTTTTTAAGGCAAACATTCTTTTTACCCATTTTCATCAATTCATCATGCAATTCTCTAAATGCATCATGTAACTCATCATAAGTAGGAAGATCACTTACCTCATCTAATTCATCATTTGATTCATCCCCAGTTGCCATAAGAGCTAGATTTGTCATTTCTTGATGCTCTTCATCATCACTTGTTTCTTCATCGCTATCGTCCCACGTGGCCATCATTGCTTTCTTCTTGAATTTGTTGAGAAGAGGGCATTCCGATCTTATATGGCCGGGTTTCTTGCACTCATAGCATTTGATTGCTTCCTTTTTCTCCTTTTGATTCTTGAAGTCTCTAAACTTCCTTTGTTCACCGGTTTTCTTGAAGAATTTTCTGAATCTTCTTGCTAGCATCGCCAACTCCTCATCATCTGGTTCACTCTCTCCATCACTCTCATACTTTGTAGCCTTGAGAGCAATACTCTTCTTTTTCTCCTCAATTCCTTTTTCGGCTGCCAAATATCCTCATAAGAAATAAGTGAACCGATTAGATCATCAATGGGTAAGACATTCAAATCTTTAGCTTCCTCAATGGCAGTTCTTTTTGGTCTCCATTCCTTATGAAGTGATCTAATGATTTTCTTAACTTTCTCACTATTTGAGAAGGTTTTTCCTAGGGCTCCTAGAGTGTTTACTATGTCCGTAAATCTAGTATACATAGAATATACACTCTCATTTTGTTCCATTTGAAACAATTCATATTGTCGAGTGTACCTACTAATTTTAGACTCTTTCACTTGGTTAGTGCCTTCATAGACAACTTCGAGTTTGTGCCAAATTTCATAAGCGCTTTCACAACTAGACACTCTATGAAACTCTTTCTTGTCTAATGCACAAAATAGGGCATTCATAGCTTTGGAATTTAGCCAAGCTTTTCTCTTTTCCAATTCATTCCATTACCGTGAAGGTTTTGGAATGTCTTCCCCAATTTCATTTTTGGTCAAGGGCATACAACTTCCCAAATTTCGTAATCTAGGGCTTGCAAATAAATTCTCATCCTAGTTTTCCAATAAGGGTAATCATTTCCGTCAAAGAACGGTGGTCTAGTTGTGGACTGTCCTTCCCTAAAGGTTGAGTCACTTTGAGTTGCCATGGATCTTTTACTCTAGACGGTTAAGTCCTAATAAGAGAACCAAGCTCTGATACCAAATGAAATACTAACAAAGCAACCCAAGAGGGGGGGGTGAATTGGGATTTTAAAAAATTAAGCAACTAAAGATACAATGAAGTAATATTTAAACAATCAAATTAGAAATAAACAAATTAATTTGCAATGAAAAGAAAAGAGATAGGATAAGAGAGATCAAACACAATGATTTTTACGTGGTTCGGCTATCCCCGCCTACGTCCACGCCTACAAGCACACCGGGCTTGAGGATTCAACTAAGCAAGCCACCAAGGCCTCAAATGCTTACAATTGACTTCCAAGGTGTCAATAGACCTTTACAACAAGAGATTATTCCCAATCTCTTAACCCAAGTGTATCCCAACACTTACAATCACTCAAAACAAAAATTACAAGTTATTTTTTACTCACACAATCTTTAAGATTACAAATGAAAGCTTGATGTGTGAATAAGATGAACCAAGAAAGTGTTTAAAGCTCTATGAAGATTGTATAAACGTGTATAAGCTCAATGGTAGTGTTGTGATCAACCTTTGATTTGATTTGAATGAGCTTATTTATAGTTGGAGCCGAAAACTAACCGTTATAGCCTTTTTCTTCCGAAAACGGATCGCCGTTAATCGTTAACGGTTAGCCGTTTACGCTGGTCAAAGTTACCGTTATGCTGGATTTCAAATAAACTGTTGACCGTTAGTCGTTACCCTTTCGCCGTTAAAATCCAGAGACCTGCACAACACAAAACTTCCATCCGTTCTTGCTAAACGGTTAAGGCCTTAGTAAATATTAACGTACTGGAAATTATCGGTTAGCCGTTTACAAGTTAACGGTTCGCCGGTAAATTCCAGGAGCTTTGCAAAACTCAATTCAACTCCGTTTTCATTAATCGGTTAAGGGTTAACAAAATCTGCCTCTCTGGAACTTAACGGTTAGCCATTATTAGGTAACGGTTCACCGGTTATTTCCAGTAGCCTTAAAAACAACAAGCTTAACCGGTTTACTTTAAACAGTTAGAGGTTAACACAAAAATCATTTCTGGATATTATCGATTAACCGTTACAATTAACGGTTCACCGTTAAATTCCAGTGACGCAAAAATGCTTAACGGTTAAGGCTTAAGGAGTAACCCTTAGAAAAATTAGCCGTTAAAGATAACGGTTAGCTGTTAAAGATAACGGTTAGCCGTTTAAATCCAGTGGCTATTTTTAGCAGGTTTAAAAACAATCGGTTAAGGGTTAAGACAATAACATGTCTCTGCTTTTTATCGGTTAACCGTTAATATTAACGGTTCATCGATTACTTCCAGAAATGCACATTTTTGCAGAGTTTTTCCAGTTTCTTAAAAACTTGTAAATACTCATAGAAAAATTCTTGCTTTTAAAAAATAATTAGATATTATGAAAACTCCAACACATTTATCAAAATGTTTGTTATCATCAAAATCAATAAAAGAAACATTTACATGTTAACAATAGTAGTTTTAAAAATAATAATAATAAATAAATTTAGTAAAAGAAATAATTTAATTCTTCCATATTTTAATCTCATTAAAATATCATAAAAACTTTAATAAACTCATTTAATTCAAATCATGCAGTAGAATAACAATATTATATAAATTTGCATAAAATCAATTAAATCATAACACTGAAAATATCAAATATTGAATATAATACTGAAAAACTACCACCAAACAAGTATCCAGGGAATAATCTCATCATATCCGGACCTCGACGGACGGACAACCAGGGAACCATCATGCCCTGAAACTACACGGATAGACGGGAAAGTACTATCTCATATCTCATATCTCATCATATCCGGACCTCGACGGACGGACAATCAGAATACCATCATGTCCTAGAGCTACAACGGATAGATGGGGAAATACCATCTCATATCTCATATATCTCATCATATTTGTGCATGCATAAACTGGTCCCCAAAGGACAAAGCGCCCAAGCACACGGCCCAAAGCCTTTTTGTGTACTCAGTTGGGTCCCAAAGGCCTATATCTCATCTGTATCATTATGTCTCATATATATCATCCGTCTCATCTGTAATCTCAATATCTGTCTTTATCTCAACATCTGTATCTCTGTAATCATCATACTGTATGCATAAGCCCCCAAAAGATAAAAGCGCCCAAATACACGGCCCAAAACCTCTATGTATGTTCAGACGGGCCCCAAATGCCTCTCATCTTATATCATCTGTATCACTGAATCAGGAGGAAAAAGGTATTGTCCAACGATTTTGCAAACAATCTCTTATACACATGTACATAAACATGTAATCACATCTGAAATCTCAATTTCTTTCTATTTAACATATCTCAAATCCATATAATTCTATTATCATGCATTAATTCAAAAACGATAATAGAATCATTAATCAAACTCATTTTTAATAACAACAAATATCAGCATGTAGATAAAATTCAACTTTCCACGGAATCATTAAATCGGAGCATTTAATATGTATTTATCAAAATATATTGTACTGTATCATAAAATCAGGATGAACTATGAAAATAAATTTTGTATATTCCACTCACAGTGACGTTATCTAGACTCGGTATCATCAGCGTTCGCTGGTTGATTATCGTTCTCGGGTCCTCCTAATTAAATAAACGACATAATTATTATCCGTGACATGAAATACAACTAACAATACGAACTAAAGCTCAAAACCAACTTCCGGGTAAATAAATTACCCTTATGTCTAAACATTACCAAAATACCCCCGACACCAAAATTTACTGAATTACCGTCGGAACTATAATTTATCGAATTATCCTCTAAATCTTAAATTACCAATTTGTCCTCAATTCGAATCACAAAATTAATCACAAGTTTCAAATTTATGAAATTACTCTCGAAGTGTAAAATTACCAAAATGTCCTTAATAACTACCCTTGAATTCTCAAATTACCTCACTGCCCCTAATATGAAATTACCAAATTATCCACTATTTTTAGAAATTATAAATTTACCTCTAAAGTTTTATAAAATTACCGAATTGTCCCTACCGGACAACGATAACCGGACTTCAGTCAACAGTGACGGGAAGCTCAGGTCTGATAGTTCAAACCTCGTTGAGTCCAACGGTGCCGGTAGTGACCTCCCACGCGCGGCAACGACGGCGGATTGAAGCTCCCAAGCCGCGAACTTCCAAGTTGTCGATCGACGGTAATCCGACCGTTTCAGGTGACAAGATCAGTCAGAAATGGAAGCTAGTGACGTGAGGAGTAGAACCTAGTCAGTGGCGCGGCCTAATTCCAGTAAAATTTAAGGCGATTGTGATGGGTTCTTGGCCGCGACTTTTTAAGCTAATTCGTCGATGTTCTGGTCGTTTTCCAGTGGAGAGGACAGCAGGGGTATGACCGCCGTCTCACAAGCTTTAGATAGGTACCTTACTCAGCCGGTGAGGTGGCCGGAATCGGAAGCTATGGCCGGGTCACGGTCGCGGATCGGATTCAGGTCGGGTCAAACCCGGTCAACTCTCCCCCCCCCCCCTCAATTTATAGAACTGGCCCTTTTTTTTCACTTTAGCTTAATACAATTTAAGCTAATACCGAACCCGTGACGAAAATAAAATCCGACTACCCGAACTTTTAATCGCCCTCGATTTGTCTCGATTTAATATTGTAATAATTTTAAAATAATTCAAACGCAATATATTTAATAAATGCGTAACTTTTAATGACACTGCTCATAATATCAAATAATCGTGTTGTATCAACTTTACTGTAATAATTCAAAACAAATCCGAAAAAACTTAAAATTAATACCGAAAGAGAAAGATTAAATCATACACTGGAAGAATTAAAGTCCATATGTTACAGAAAAATTTAAAAATAAAATAAAATTGAAACAACGAAACTCCTATCGTTGTTTTGTCAGCATCTACTTCTATTTCTTTTCACGTTTCATTATGTTTTTTTCTTAAATGGTTGCGAGCAAATAAATTAATACTCGTTCAATGTTCCTTGTTTTTATCTCGGACCTTGAATTGTTTATTATGAATTTCTATACAGTGTTTTGTGTTAGCTGAAACAAATACGTAATGTGATACATTTTAAAATGACTAGTTAGAAGTGTTCATAATCCATTTCAATCCACCCAATTCACTAAAATATTCCAATTTGCTTTTAACCAATGGATTTGTGGAATTTGATTGAAATCCGCACTGGCTGATTGAATGCGGAATCGTAGAAGCAAATACGTAAAATCCATAACTCCTCAAAATGTGAGCAAATTCGTAAGCGATTATTCACATGTGAGAGTATGAGATTGACCAGTAAAAATTATAACTTTTCCAAAGCATGTGTAAACATTCCTGTATTTTTTTTTTTAATTTATGAAATAGCACAGTTAATTACATAATTGCCCTCGATAATCTCTTGCTTAACGTTTATCCCCAATAAATTTTTTATTTCATTATTATGTTGCCTCATGAGTCAATTTCGAACGCAGCCCCTAGCAAGGCCCTCGTTGTTTGGGAAAAGGAGATTCTTTGTTTTCAGAAATGCTCACATAAACTTCTTTTCTTTTTAAAAAATTTACGCCCAAACGAAATACAGTTTGGTCACTTTAGTCAAATGACATAATTGCCCTAAAATTAGTCTATGTAAACATTTGAAAAAAAAAAGATTTCTATGTATATTTTGCTAAATCATGAGACATCATCGTCCTTTCCTCAAAAAATACAATTTAATATTTCAAACAAATGTTTCTTTAATTTAAAGAAATTAATTAAAATTTGAATAATGTATGTTAATAAATTTTACTATAGTTTATGATGTTGTAAATGAAAAGTATATTTTACAAGAAATAATAAAATAAACGGAAAAAGACACCAAGACCCGAACGTTTATTTAATGGACAATGCCCCCTTAGTTAACAAAATATATCAAATTACATCCACACATACAGTAAAATCTATCTATGATCATATTGTTGGGACCAACTAATTTTATTAGTATAAGGAGATTATAACTTAATCGAGGTTTAGTTTAAAACTTAATTATTATTTTGACTTAGTTATCCTCCGTACAAGTAATATAGAGGTCAATAAATAATTAATTAATGGAACATGTCAATTCCATAAAGCTCTAAATATGCTTGAGAAGTTAGAAATATTTTGGCTTCAACAAGAATGTGTTCATACTAGTGAGTTATTATGCACCCTCAAGTTCACATTTATGGCAATAACTCGAATAAAAAAAAACATCATCTCAAACAACTTTAGAAACATATTTTATTCTTTGCCAAACGTTTAATGAAACTAATATATGTTTTCTATATAAAAATAATTATTATTATGTAGAGTCAAGTTACTTGAGATATGATTTAGAAATTTTATTATAATATAGAATTTATTTTTATTTATAATATGCATAAATTGGGATCAAATTTTTTATGGCTACATAAAGATTATTCTTATATAAAGTATTATAATAGAGAGGTTTTATTATGCATGTCACAATTAGTAATGTTGACTTGGTGCGGAACTTGCCACTAGATAAAGAAAAAAAATTCATATCTTTTATTTTTTGGTTTAAAATACTTTAGTATTAAAATTTACCAAATAATCTTTCAATTATTTGGTTTAAAAATATATATATTTCTACAGCTTGCAAATATTTTGGCAGGATCCATATGAACTTTTTGGGATAAATCTCCACTCAATAGAAATTTAAGATATTCCTCTGTCTGTCAAAGATGTTCAAAGTCATTTGAAGAGAAATTGTTGGGGGGACTTAGCATAAGATTTTTATGTATCCAACTTAAAAGACTATCCTTTTAAGTGGAGTGACATATCTCCTTATAAACCCAAGTACCTCTCCTTTACTAGCCAATGTGGGACACAACTCAACAATCCCCTTCTCGGACGAAACCACCATCGGACTTCAGTCCTTTCACTAACACAGCTGAGTTGTTCCACCACCACATTCCGGCTATTAGGGTCTAGCTCCGATACCACTTGTTAGGGAGATTTAGCATAAGATTTATAGGTATCCAACCCAAAAGACTAGCCTTTAAGTGGAGTGACCTACCTCCTTATAAACCTAAGTTTCTCCCCTTTATTAGCCAATATGGGACACAACTCAACAGAAATAAATTGAAAATTCAATACTTGGAGTTTTATGTTGCTTGCATCATGACTTTGACTGATTCTTATTTATAATTTTTAATGTCGACAAATTGGATGTTGAGTGGGTTATGGACCTGCACCTACTTATTGGGAAAAAAAAAAGTTTGTCTATATCTTTCAATGTTTTTTGTTTAAAATATCTTGTAATAAAATTTATCAAAATAATACATTCTTCTTTTTAAGTTTAAATATTATTGACTATATTAATTTTTAATTTTTAGCCTAGCAACAACTAAATTTCTTTCCTGGCCATCTGAACAAGATTTCATACTGTAGACTTTTTATTTTTAATATAAGGAATTTTATCATCTCAACTTAATGACACCCTCACAATATTACTAACAACCTAGTGTATAAATACAAGTAATTTTACAAAACCGAGTATTTATTCACCACAAGTACAAATAATTTTATTAAATCACAATAATGTCAAACCGGTCCTTGAACAAGGACAGCTGATTAACACTTTGGAACAGAAGTCATATCTTTAAATTAAGGCTAGGCTGGTAATGTCAAAGCTTTTAAAATAATTATTGATGTATTGTAAAAATAATTAGTTTCAAATAAATTTGATCACTTAAGTGTTTTGTATATATCATTTCTAATAGTGTTGTGAGTTTGAAAGAAGTAATATATGAGTTTAATGAATCTTATTATTAAAATATTATATCAAATGTAAATCATTAAAAAAATAGCAATGACTGAAAATTAGTTACAAATAGATAAACATGCGTATATAATATTCTTTATTGTATACAATATTCATACTTTTAATTTTAGTTTTTATTTTCCACCTCAAAACAATTGTTAACTAAAAAATAATAATAATAATTGCCCAGTTGAATTGGAAGAAAGTAGATCTAAACTTGCTAATATACACTATTGTGATCACGATCCATAGATGTATATTATTTTAGATATTTCCATCGGAAAATCATGATTTGATGGACTAAAATATGTAGCAAATTTGATCCACTTGATTTTCCATTGAAAAAAAAACCGATCAACTTGATGTGCTAGCTGTGCTTGTTTGAGTATTAATCCCACCAAGTGAGGAAAGGCGGGCAAGCCTTTGCTTGCCTATTTTTTACCTTCATTTACGTTTCTGTTTCGTCAATTTGTAATTAAATGATCTCATACATACATTGTGAAGATGTGATTAACTGTTGTGGGGGTCAAAGTGAAATCAAGTGAGAGTTGTATGGGTCGTTATGCAGATTGCATTTAGTTGAGGGGTGCTTGTGAAATTTTCTGCTGACGTGGCTCAAGTTTGCTAAGTTCGTTATATAGTTTATGGGAATTTTTCCAGAAACGAGATGTTGGCTTGTAGCATCTTATATAAGAGCTCTCTCTTTCCCATTTCTTAACTGATTCGTGTGATTTTTCTTCGTGTGTGAATATTGTAATCTTCTCTTCATCTGTAATCATTTTGTTCTCAGTTGTGATGAATGAAAGAGTGTGATATTTTTCCTTCAAACTAGGTATCTGGTTCTCCAAAACTCAGTTCTGTTGCCTTGTTCTTTAAATCGTTCTTCATCAATCTTAACCTTAATTGGATCTTGAGTGATTAAAGGTTGACGAAACAAGTTGGTTCTTGTTATCAGCCATTCCAAAATTTATAACAAGTGGTATTAGAGCTTGCTAAATCTTGGGCATGTCTCTTCCAAAACTAGAGATCGAGAAATTCACCATTGGTAGTGATTTCTCACTCTAGAAGATGAAGATGAGGGCCCTGCTCGTACATCAGGGTCTTGAGTCTACTCTGGAAGAAGAAGATCTTGATGGAGCTACAAGTTCTATGCCTAATGATAAGAAGAAGTAGATCCAGAACAAAGCTCATAGTACATTGATTTTTAGTCTCAGTGACTCAATCTTGAGGGAAATCTCTGAAGAAACGACAGCTCTAAGGATATGGAATAAGGTGGAGGCATTGTGCATGAAGAAGTCCCTGGCACATAGGTTTTTCTTGAAGAAAAAGCTTTAAACTTTCTCTATGAAAGAATGTGTGTCTATCCAAGAATACATTGATACCTTTAACAAGATCATCATTGATCTTGAAGGGGTTGAAAATGTGAAAATTAGAGATGAAGACAAAATTTTCTTCTTGCTCAGTTCACTGCCACAATCCTATGAAGGTTTCGTGGATACAATGTTGTATGGAAGGACAACATCGACCCTAGAAGATGTCAAGGCATCACTAAGCTCGAAAGAAATTCAGAGAAATAATGGGCATGAAGTCAATAATGGAGAATGGCTGATTGCTAGAGTTGGAAAGAAGAAAGAACAGAAAAATAAGAATCAACAAAAAGGCAAAGGAAAGGGCCAAGAAGCAGATAAGAAGAAAAAGACAAGAAAGTGTTTCTTCTGCAGAAAAGAAGGCTATTATATTAAACATTATGCTGAGAAAAAGAATTTAAAGAATCGAGGAAAGTTAGGAGATGCAGTAGTGGCTTCAGATGACTCAGATGATGGCTATCATAGTGCTGATATGTTAATAGCATCAAAAGGCAACCTAAAAGGTCAGTGGGTGTTGGATTCTGGCTGTTCTTTTCACATTTGCCGCAATAAATCAATGTTTCATGAATATGAGTCTATAGATGGTGGTAGAGTTCTTATGGGAAACAACAATAAGTGTAAAATTATTGGGATAGAGTCTGTCAAGATTAGGATGTTTGATGGGATCACTAAAATTCTATATGGTATAAGACATGCCCCTGAATTAAAGAGAAACTTAATCTCTTTAGGCATGTTAGATAGCTCTGGATATTCATTTAAGTCTGATAATGGGGGCATAAGAGTGTCAAAAGGTGACTCTGTTGAAATGAAAGGTGAAAAGAGAAATGGGTTGTATGTGTTGGTGGGTTCTTCCATCTCTGCAAATGTTGCAATGTCAGCAGATTCTGATATAGATAAAACAAAACTATGGCATCTGAGGCTTGGCCATATGAGTGTAAAAAGATTACAGGAGCTTGAAAGGCAAGATCTGTTGTGTGGAGATAAGATAGATAGCCTTGAGTTTTGTAAGAACTGTATTTTTGGGAAGGCACATAGAACCATGTTTCTAAAGGGAGTGCATATATCTGAGAGTGTCTTAGAATATATACACTCTGATTTATGAGGGCCAGCTCAAGCACCATCACTGTCAAGGGGTAGATATTTTATGACTTTGATAGATTATTACTCAAGGAAGGTGTGGCTGTATGTTCTGAAATTCAAAAATCAGGCTTTAGAAAAGTTTAAGGTCTGGAAAACTTTGGTTGAAAATCAAAGTGGGAAGAAAGTAAAGGCTTTAAGAACTGATAATGGCCTAGAATTTTGGAATAACGAGTTTGAAGATCACTGCAAAAAATATGGAATTCTAAGGCACAAAACTGTTAGATTAACCCCCCAATAGAATGGCTTAGCAGAGAGAATGAATAGGACCCTTGTTGATAAAACTAGGTGTATGCTGATTAACTCAAAACTTCCGTTATCCGTCAGGAGTCCTTCATCAGCCATTGGTTTCAAAACACCAGAAGAAATGTGGTCAGGGAGGCCTGCAAAGTATGATAACCTCAGAATCTTTGGATGTCCAGCATATGCACATGTGAATCAAGGAAAACTTGAAGCAAGAGCCTTGAAAGGTTTCTTTGTGGGCTACCCTGATGGTGTCAAAGGATACAGGATCTGGTGTGGACAACCTGGAAGGTGCATCATCAGTAGGGATATCGTTTTCAATGAAGCAGCTATGATCAAAGCTGAAAAAGAAATGACAGAAGTTGATATGCACATTGAAGGGAATGTGAGTATGTAAACCAGCTGAGTATTCTAAGCTTAGGGTAGAGTTTCTTGAAGCTAAGGATGGGGAACTGAATAGATCAGATGTTGAAGCTGATCCACTTAACGAAAATGACGTTGCTGAAACACAAGATTCACAAAAAATTGAACTGCAGAGCTACCAATTAGATAGGGACAGAAGCAGAAGGCAAACTATGGCCCTGTGAAGTATGGCTATGCAGATTTGATTGCCTATCAACTGATGAGTGTAGAAGACATGTCAGTTGAAGAACCTACCAGCTATTCAGAGGCTATTAAAAGTGAGAACTGTGACAGATGGAGAGAAGCAATGCAGGAGGAGATGAGCTCTTTACACAGAAATCAGACTTGGACACTTGTAAGAAATCTAGGTAACAAAAGGCTAGTCAGCTGTAAGTGGATTTTTAATAATAGTGATGGCATTTCTAGAGTTGAACCTTCTAGATTCAAAGCAAGATTGGTGGCAAGAGGTTTTACACACAGAGAGGGTGTAGATTTTAATGAAATCTTCTCCCCTATAGTAAAACACAGCTCTATCAGAATTCTCTTGGCTATGACTGCATTGCTTGACATGGAGCTCGAGCAAATGGATGTTAAAACTGCTTTCCTAAATGGAAAGCTTGAAGAGAAAATTCTGATGACACAGCCTGAAAAGTTTGCAGAAAGAATGAAAGAAAATCATGTTTGCTTGTTTCATAAATCACTATATGGACTCAAACAATCTCCTAGACAATGGTATATGAGATTTGATGAGTTTATAGTGATTAATGGCTATCACAGGAGCAGGTATGGCAGTTGTGTTTACTATGGTGGCTCAGATCAAGGTGAAGTGATATATCTTCTACTCTATGTAGATGATATACTCATTGCAAGCAAACATAGAACTGAGATTGATAAGCTTAAGAAATTGCTGAACCCTGAATTTGAGATGAAGGACCTTGGAAGTGCAAAAAGGATTCTTGGAATAGAGATGACAAGGAATAGAGCTGTTGGTATTCGTTTCTTGAGTCAAGAGAAGTATATCAATAAAGTGTTAGAAAGGTTTGATATGCAACAATGCAAACCTATTCTGACTCCTCTTGGATCTCAGTTCAAGCTGACTTTGTCTCAAACATTTGATGCTGATAAAGATAAGCTCAGAATGGAAGAAATACCATATGCACAAGCTGTTGGGAGCCTCATGTATGCAATGGTATGCACCAGACCTGACATAGCTTACTCAGTGAGTGTGGTTAGCAGATTTTTAAGTTGTCCAAGTAAGGTTCACTAAGATGCTGTCAAATGAATCCTAAGGTATCTCAGAGGTACCTCATATCATGGTTTGATATTTGGAAGAACAAAGCAAGCTGTAAATGAAGTGGTAGGGTATGTAGACTCTGACTTTGCAAGAGACTTAGACAAAAGGAAGTCAACCACTGGATACTTGTTCTTATTGAACAACTGTATGATTAACTGGAAATCATCTCTACAGGCTGTGGTAGCCTTATCTTCTACAGAAGCTGAGTTTGTAGCAGCCACTGAAGCAACAAAGGAGTCTATGTGGCTTAAAGGAGTTCTAAATGAGCTTTGGTTAAAACAGAAATCAGTTCAGATATTCTGTGATAACCAAAGTGCTATACATTTAGTTAATAACCAAATGTATCATGAGAACTATGCATATAGATGTGAAGCTACAATTCATTAAAGATAAAGTGGCAAAAGGGACTGTGGTGATCTCCAAGATACATACAGATGTAAATCCAGCAGACATGTTTACAAAGATTCTCCCAACAGCTAAGTTTGATTTCTGTGTAAGCTTGGTGGGCATTCTACCCAAACCAAAGTTGGGTTCATAAGTGAACTGCAGTGCTTGAAGGTTTTTTGAAGCAACTTTCATGGTTGTGTGATCAACTGAATCAGATCTGCAAGGTGGAGAATGATTAACTGTTGTGAGGGTTAAAGTAAAATCGAGTGAGAGTTGTATGGGTCGTTATGCAGATTCTATTCAGTTTAGGGGTGCTTGTGAAATTTTCTACTGACGTGGCTCAAGTTTGTTAAGTTTGTTATATGGTTTATGGGAATTTTGCCAAAAACGAGATGCTAGCTTGTAGCATTTGATATAAAAGTTCTCTCTCTCTCATTTCTTAACTGATTCGTGTGATTCTTCTTCGTATGTGAATCTTCTAATCTTCTCTTCATCTGTAATTATTTTGTTCTCAGTTGTGATGAATGAAAAAATTATTTTTTTCCTTCAAATTGGTTATCTCGTTCTCTAAAACTCAATTCTATTTTATTGTTCTTTAAATCGATCTTCATCAATCTTGACCTTAATTGGATCTTGAGTGATTAAAGGTTGACGAAACAAGTTGGTTCTTGTTATCAGCCATTCCAATATTTATAACATGTATGACGTATGTGAGGCACATCTAGAAAAGAGAGTTCCAAAACTGTCTTGCAGGTGCTCACCTCTATTTACAGGGCCGTAGGTGAATTGTCCCATCATCTTTTAATTCAGTTGAAATTTATTATCTCTTTACGCACGTAGACTTCTTTATTGTTATTGCTTGTGATAAAATCATCAAGAACTACTTTAGCAATTAAACTCACTTCTGATTTCTATTCGTTTTTTCAATTTTTTTCCTATGCTCTCGGATATTTTCCAGTAGGTATTTGTTCAAAAGAAGCACACAATTATTCAAGAAATATAGAAAAAACAACCTATGAATATAAGAAAATTTTTAATAAATAAATAAGACAACTAAATAATTACGCAGATAATTAAGGGGATCATAGAAATATAAAACCTAGAGTTTTAAGATGCGAACTATAAATTAACTTTGAAGGTATGAATTATAATGAGACAGCGATGACCATTAACGATGGAAATAGAGAAAAAATAGTTGACACACCCCCCCCCCCCCCCCCCACCCCCCCCCCCCCCCACCTGGGGGAGCGCCTCGCCCTATGGTAATGCACAACCTGTCTTTGTTCTAGGAGGAAAAATACTAATCGTTAGGAATAAAGGATTCCAGATGGTTTTAGCTACAGAATCCAGAACATTCCAGATGGTTGCAGCTGCAGCACCAAATTATTTAGCTCAGATATATTCGTTTTTTGTTACTCTTAGCTTAAGTTATTAAGTAGTGTGTGTATTAATCGCTTGTCAATATAGCATTAACCTAGAACAGATTGACAGATGTCACGTCAATATTGGTTATTGATCAGATTTGTTACTCAATCTATTATTTACATCAGTTAGTTTCCTGAGCATAGTTAAGCTACTATAAATACAGCACAATGGTACAGATCTGAGTTAGTTTTGATAATACAAATTTTCTCTCATTTTCTCTTTTCACTTCTCTGATTCCTTTGCATCCAAACACAACATTACAAAGTTCAACCCTAGTGGATAAAGTAATAAAAGTAAGATTTTATGGAGGGAAATTTTTTAGGGATTTTGATAGTTTATTTAGGAAAAGATAATTATAAAGTAATAATAACTTAAAAAATTCAATATATAGTTATAATTGAGTTAGCTATGATATTGGAATTTATACTTTTTTAGATATAAACTAACGTGCTCAACACAAATTTGGGGCATTATAATACAATGAAGAAAGAGCCGCTCGTGCTGTGCTGCTGGACTCACCACGAGCTACGGCAGCAAAAAACCGTTTGCACGACCTTCAATGTATTCAACTCCTCGTCATTACCTTCAATTGAGAAATCGTCTTTGACTCTGCCAGCAAATGGAGGTAGAGGTTTGTAAAACTTTCCGATCAGAGGTTGCGAATTCGGCCAGCTTTAACACTATTGTTTACTTTTAGAGAAAACAAGTGCATATATATGGCGAATAACTGATCTGGTCCAAGAGAGAGATTTTTTAGTTGATGAGGAGTTGGGAAGATGGTTTAATGGTTTCTCTGGCCAGTATCTCAACTTCTAGCTAATTGTACCTGTCGGACTAGATCAATTATTCGCTATATATATGCTTCTTTTGCAACCGTATATATGAAGACTTGTGGTTAACAGTACCTGTCCAATAAAACATCAATATATATATATGTACATATATATATATATATATATATATATAGTGCTCGTCAGGCCTCAATAGAAAATTTCTATGTATAAATACATACTTACATACATTCCCATATAGATTCTCTAGCGCATATGTCTAAATGTGGATTTCGTGTAATAGTTAATTGAGCATAAATACTATAACATCATCAATTAGCAAATGAAATCTGTATTTAGACATCCTCACTTGAGAAGTTATATATACACACGCGCACGCCAACACGCCAACTACCAATGACAAGTATTGATCACTTACCAGCAGTTCAATGCCCGTCGTTCTTAGTTGCTAGTAAGACAGGCGAGCATGTACATTTTAGTCCTAAGATCCGGCCCTTATATAGCGTAAAATTTTATAGTTTATTGCCAAAATTTTGTGTTAAAATGTACCTACAAAAAATCAGAACGTTAGATGTGTAGAGTGTAATATTTTATTTTAATAATAAGTTTAACGATATGTAGAGATACGCAAAACACGAGCGTGGAGACATACTTACAAAGCCCTCCATTTTGTATTCGCATCTTCTCCAGGTCAATGAATGTAGGCTGATATATAAAAAATTTATTCAATTTATTACAAAGGTTTTCTATGTTATATATTTTAAGAAACAATCATTTGTAGTAAATCTCAAGTCACATAAAATTGGGAGGTTTAAAGGTGATTTTAAAAAATTAAAAGTTAATTTTAGTATTTGGTAAATATTTTTTAAAAATCACTTTTAGCAAAATCACCTTATCTTAGCTTTTCAAAATATGATTTTGAGAACCACTTTTATATTTAATTCAATTCTAAATCCAAAATTATCCTTATTAATTAGGAAATAAAATTATTAAATTTAAAGAGAGTATTGTTTTTATCAATTATATTGAGATAACAAAATAAAAAATAAAATTAATAATATAAAATATTTATTTTAATTATTAATTATTATATATGCTCAATTAAAAATATTTTATATAGATATTTACAAATGTATAAATAAATTTTATTTAATATTATGTCTAATTTAGTCATTTATATTTTTACAACAATTTAACAATAAAACTTATTAAATATACATGACTACTTTTAAAATTTACAGTACTTATTTATCAAACATTTAACAAATTTTCTTTATTATTAATTTTTTTACAGTATATCTAACGATAGTTATTATAAAAGATAAAGCATTACCAGCCCGACAACATTTTATCACGACAACATTTTATCAAATGTGGAATGGATTATGATTAAAAAAACATTAAAGCAAGCCCACCCAAGTCGGACTGTTGCATGTGCCATGTGCGGCATTATATATGTGCAAGCTCCTCAATAAATTTATTTGACGCATATGACTTCAGTAAAATTATTATAATATTAAACATAAGTATAATATTAAACTTAGATATTAGAATGATTTGTTACAATATTTTGATCGAAAGAGAATACCTAGCTGGTTTCACAGCTACCGAATCAGCTCAACAGATCACGTTTTTTGAATGGTAAAGATTGTAATTTGTTTGGTTACTTGTATTAATTGTCGTATATATTCTTGAAATAATTAGCAAGATTAATGAAATACTAACAAAGTTAGGATACAAATTTTGTACTTTAAATGGTATGTCACCGACCAATGATTATCAATATATATTAAATAACATTTAATTTTTTAAATTATCATTAGTGAGATAATTACATAACATCAAGGAATGGATGATATTCTAAGCATATTAGTATTAGTTTTGTAATTTCCGTTTTAGTATACATATTTCTTATTTATACGATCCTTATGTGTATCTAAAACAACCCTCCCAAAACACTAAGGACAAGTCTATTTAGTTTCATCTAACGTGATTAGATAAAATTGTTAACAGATTTTGTCAAAAATTCAGTCGAGTTTCCATAATATTTTTCACATTTTCAATTTGCGAGTCTGTAAAATCTCCACACCCTAAACAATCCAATATTCATCCAATAATCAATCTCTTCAAGCATAATATCATACATCACTGTGAATAGTACGGTTAAATGATCTCGTCCAAATATTACCAAACTGTATCCAAAAGTATCAAAAGAGTGTATTGTTGCAAATGCCAATATATGTTGCGCATCCATGATAATTATATCATAATTATAAAATCCAATATGAGGTGATCAAAAAACCTTAATAATATGATCTATATCTCCTAGCATCATCACATCGCCAAAACTTAAAATAACTGTAATTGTTGGATTGACTGATGTATTTGCACTTCTTAAGGAGAAGAAAATATAGTAAGAAAGGGTAAGTATAAAACTCAGTGAGTGGATGATAGATTTTGAAAAATAAACTTTATTTAAAATAATTATATAGTTACAATATACAATTTTCATCAAAATATTTTAAAAACATAAGACAAGTGATTAGACTTTAAATCAATTAATGATGTTGTACATAATAATCATGAAAATCATATAAAGGGATAACATATATACGTGATTCTAAAATTATCACTAAACAAGTATTTAGGAGAATAATTTTGTCATATCCTGACCTCATATGGCAGTGTAATGATGTATTGAAATTGTACTATTGTGCCTGAAGTTACAACAAATAGACCACAACTTAAATGAAAAATTAAAAAAAATTATTTTATTTGCTAACATTTCTTTTCTTAAAAGGTAAGGGTTGGCAAAAGTCCAAACTAATTATTTAAGTCTCACTTTCTTCCAAGATTTGAATTAGGATGGTTAGTCAAAGGAAGCTATTTAAAAACTACTTAGATAAGTCCCTCATTAAGACCATAAAATATGATGATTGAATACATAACTAAATCATTGTTGAACCTACAACATTATAATTGCTATATGTTATTAAAGACTCTAAAAATTAGGGGAAATGGGGCAGGAAGAGGATTCATATCTATTTCAATGTAAAATAATAAGGGTAGTGTTAAGGGGAGAGAAAGATGAGAAAAAAATGAGAAAAAATAAATTACCCTCTCTCTCTACCCACTCTCTCTTTCTTTATCATTTTCTTCGTTATTTTTCTCGTCCTCCTCTTCCCTTAGTATTTTTCAAATAATAAATATTATTTTCTCACACGAACCAATTTTTTTTTTTTTTTTTTTTTTGAGGAGACTATTGCTCATGATATTTACAATCATACAGATACTGAGACCCATTTACATCAATTCTGATATAGTACCGCTCAGATTTTAAACCCTCTCAAATATTCGAGGATTTCAAAATCCATATCGGAGAAAGATCGCTTCACCGAGCTCGGCGCCCAGGAAGGAATTATAAATTAAACCCCCGCAATGCTTCTGCGGGGGCTCGAACCCTTTCCCTCACCTTTGTGAGGGAAGGGTCACACGAACCAATTTGATATAACATAATTTAATATAATAAAAACTCCAATTGACCTACTTTAGGGAAAAAGAAAAAAATTAAAAGAAACAATCATATCAAACTCAATCCCTTGAAAAGCTAGAATTTTATTGATGATTAAGATGCCAAGCCATAAAATATTTTTAAGCCGTCAATAATAACCTTAAAAAGAAAAGAAGAGAGAGATATAATGACAGACTTATACCCATTAAATGCCAATTCTCACCCCTTATTAATTTTTTTCGCAAACAGTAACAACCGTAGGCGTACATTGCAATCACGGCAGGCAACCACACCTAACGGGCAACTACAACAAATTGTATGCAAATCAAAGTGAAGACTTCAAAACAAAGGACAATTTTTTTTTTTCATTCACTTGGACCGGTGGATTAAGAGTAGCAAATGAAAGCAGCTCTTGGTTACGTTGAAACAAGGCCATGACTTCTGGGCTCAAGTACACCAATGCTTCTATTCCTGTACCTTCTTTTGTGCTCAAAAATGTAACTAAGTTCTGTGTCGTATAATTTAGGATAGTCACATGCATTGGCTTGCCCCATCCAAAATCTGCTGCTTCGTAAAAAGGAAAGGTAACCATACTGGTGAAAGTGAATAAATCGATCTCATCTGCTTCAATCTCGTCTCTAATTGACTCTGGAACATTGAGCATACTCTTGGTTTCTAGCAAAGTTTGTACGGCGCTTTGGCTGAATTCTTCCTTTGCTTTCCTTTGTATAAAAACCAGGTCTTGTAATTCCATCTCTTTTTCACTCGTTTGGGCAGGCATAAACCCTATACTATTGCCCACTGAGTTGTTGGGCAAGGGCGGCACCACTATTGTACGCAAGTTCATCGCCTGTAATAACATAGATGATCTTGGATAGAGGGGGTGGCTTGATTTTGACGCAGCCCTTGCACATTTCCAAATAAGTGCAGTCAAAGCTTCCACTCGTGATGGTCTGGGAATGCTTGGACTGGCAATTTTGGCCTGAAGTTGAGCAATTTTTGGGGCATCAAACACGAACCTGTTGGATTCAGCTGGTGAAAAATGTGCGGGGAAGGGCACGAAGGATTCACTGGGCGGAAAAACAGATGCTGCAACAAATTTGGGAGTCACTGCGTCGCTTAACTGACCACGAGCTATGGCGGCCCAGCAATTATGGAATGTGGTGTATGATAATGCATCAATGAGCTTGTGCGAAGCGAGGGTTGTGACTGCCACTCCCCCGCATTTGAAAAAAGTAACTTGAACAATTAGTAATGGACCCTTACCAGGTATCGGGTTTTCTTTGCCGCCAAAGGGTTGGAATTCACACAACAACTTCTGATCAGGCTTTTGTAGATATTGAGACAAAAAACCATTTGCACGACCTTCAATGTATTCAACTCCTTGGTCATTACATTCAATCGAGAAATCGTCCTTGACTCTGCCAGCAAATGGGTAGAATTTTGTGAGAGTTTCTGATAGGGATGATTTCAGACGTTGGGAAATTTGGTCAGCTGTAACGTCGTCGTTAACTTTGTAGAGAAAACAAGTACATACATATAGCGAATAAATGATCTGGTCTATGAGAGAGAGATTAAAATTTCTTAGGTGATGAGGAGTTGGGCAAGATGGTTTGATTGTTTCTCTGCCCAGTATCTCAACTTCTATTGCCTTGACCATATTGCTACTTCTGCAACTATATATATGAAGACTCGTACTTAATAATACCTGTCCAATGAAACATCAAAAGTTATATACACACACACACACACCTCTAATGAGTTCTCTACTCTTAATAATATATGAACAAAAATAAATAAATTACAACATCAACAAAAAGAATATGGAGCCACTAAAAATATTAGCATCTCAAGACTTATAAATAACACCAACATATATACCTACGTCTCAATCACTAGTATTGATTACTTGCTATCGACTCTCCCATGGAGTACCGCTTGTAAGACAGTCTACCATGTACATTGCAGCTCTTAGATCCAAACCTTTATATAGCCTGAATGTACAAGGGCTATGAATAGTTTATCGTGCACTTGCTGCCTTTTATCTTTTTTTGGTTGAATGTTTAATAAACTCTTGGGCATTTACACGAAACGTGTTAATAATTAAAACACAATAGACACAATCTGCCTCCTTAATTTTCTTTACCTTCCTCCCGTATATATGCAAATGATTGCAGATAAAAATTTGCATTATTGTCCATGAGCAGTTTTTAAATCCTTTATTAAAGATTTGGATGTGTGTTTTAATTAACTGATTGGTTGCTACAGGAAAAAGCAACCCACCCACATCACATCCGTTCAACTTGTCGCATTTGCTATTGATGGATAAAATCAACACGGAAAAGAAGTAAAAACTCTGATTATTGTCTATATATATATATATATATATATATATATATATATATTGAGCTTGGTGAAAAGATGGTATTATTCATATTTCAAAGTCAAGTCAGGGTTAGTTTTATAAATTAATAAAACTTTTATAGCTTAAAGGAGAAAAATTTTTTTTTAACTTATTAACACAACTAACAAGAATACAATGGTATTTTACAAAGTCTTCTTAACAGATTCCTACAGAGGTAATGAAAAAATGACTGGAAGATAAAATTGCTACTTTTGCAACTGTATGAACATCATACAGATGTTTTAATAAACTCTACACATTGAATAGCTAGAATGAACAAGAGCTATGAATAGTCTATTGAGCATTTGCTACTTTTTCGTTTTTTTTTTTGTGACTATTTAATAAACTCTAGGCATTTACAAGAAACAAGTTAATAATTACAACAAAATCTTATTACGGATTCATAATAAGTTGTTTTAAATGTACATATTCATTTGTGCGTATAACACAATCTGCCTGTCACTACATCTCTGGTACCTGTTAGGAAATTGAGCTTCCTCCCAAGATCACTCCAAGCAATTTGTCAAGCAACAAATTAACAAGAAAAATTAAACAGAGAATACACCAATTACACAACATAAGATTTACGTGGAAAACTCCAAATCTTGAGAAAAACCATGGGCGTTGTCACAAGAAAACCAGAGGAAAAAATATTTACTACATGTAAAGTTATTACAACCACACTCTCAAAAATAATTTTCTCCCACACAAGCCCCAAATACATAATCCTGAGAAATATTCATTAACAAAACAAACTCGTAATACCCATATTAAGGACCTAAATTCTCCTTCAATATAACTACATGCTTAAGAATATTTCTCTCCCATGTTTTTTTTTTTTTTCAATGCTTCTCTTACATTTTCTTGCTTCTCAAATTTGGGATGCCAAGCTCTCAAATGAGAGCTTCCTTTTATAGGCAAAATTTGCCTAACTATTCACCAATTTTGCCCACCAATCTTGATCAAAATTGGTGGCTTAGCCATCAAATTTGATCAACAAATTTCGTGATTAAGCCACCAAATTTGAAGCCACCTTTTGACATTTTTTTTAAATCACATTTTCAACAGTCTCCACCATGATTAAAAAAAAACATATCTACTGCTATAAAACACTATCTTCACCAACAGTTATAATTCTCAATATAGAGAAATATCATACTCTACCATAAAAGAGTATACCACTTACAATCAACAATTCTATGATTTTTTCTCGACACATATCGAAATATCCTGCTGAAATTTATGGTGCAACTTCCATGTTGGTTTTTCATGGAAATTTATCAGCCATCGACATAAATTCCACCACACACCCTGTATTAATGCCAACCATGCCTTGTGTGCAAATCTTGTGGACCTCACTAATAGTAACATATTCTCTTTCATGGCAACTTGGAGATCTGCAAGCCAAACAAACTAACACAGTCTCTTATAAAAAAAACTCACCATTTGCGAGAACATCAATATCTCCTTTACTGATTCTAGAGCAATTTGCCGAGCCCGCTCTACCTTCTTGATAATTTCCTTAAGGTGACAATATTGTCCATACTTACAAATCTTTATGCATATCAGATTGGATATAACTTTGACTTGAATTCTCTACAAGCCAAAAAATCATTCTCCCGTTAATTTTTCAACAACATCAAACTCCACCAGGTTTGAAAAACACCAGCTGCTGACATATATGCTTTATAGATCAGTCTTTGCTCTTCACCACGGACTATTTGGATTGGCTCCTATAGCTTTACATGAGCAATACTATATACGTGAACAGTACCATATACCCAAGTATGAACCGTTGGCTCTGATACCACTGTTAGGAAATTGAGTTTCCTCCCAAGATTACTCCAAGCAATTTGTCAAGCAACAAATTAACAAAAAAAATTAAACAGAGAATACATCAATCACACAATACAAGATTTACGTGAAAAACTCCAAATCCGGAGAAAAGCCACGCGCGTTGTCACAAGAAAACCAGAGGAAAAAATATTTACTATGTGAAAAATTATTACAACCACACTCTCAGAAATAATTTTCTCTCACCAAGCCTTAAATACATAATCCTGAGAAATATTCATAAACAAAACAAACTCGTAATACCCATATTGAGGAGCTAAATGCTCCTTCAATATAACAACATGATTAAGAATATTTCTCTCCCATGTTGGAAACTCTCAATGCTTTTCTTAAATTTTCTTGCTTCTCAAATTTTGGAAGCCAAGCTCTCAAATAAGAGCTTCCTTTTATAGGCAAAATTTGCCTAACTATTCACCAATTTTGCCCACCAATCTTGATCAAAATTGGTGGCTTAGCGATAAAATTTGATCAACAAATTTTATCAACAAATTTGGTGATTAAACCACCAAATTTAAAGACACCTTTTGACATTTTTTTTAAATCACATTTTCAACAATCTCCACCAGTACTAAAAAAAATTCATAGCTACTGCTATAAAACACTATCTCCACCAACAGTTATAATTCTCAATATAGAGAAATATCATACTCCACCATAAAAGAGTATACCACTTAGATCAACAATTCGTCAAAATATCATGCTGAAATTTATGGTGCAACTTCCATGTTGGCTTTTCTTGGAAGTTCGTCAGCCATCGACATAAATTCCACCACACACTCTGTATTAATGCCAACCATGCCTTGTGTGCAAATCTTGTAGACCTCGCTAATAGTAACATATTCTCTTTCATGGCAATTTGGAGATCTGCAAGCCAAAAGAACTAACACAGTCTCTTATAAAAGAAACTAGGGGTGGGCATTTTACCCGACCCGACCCGAAAAATTTCAGGTTCAGGTCGGATCGGGTTTGAAAAAAAAAAAAAGAAAACCTAAAGCTTAAACTACACACACTGCCAGACAGTGCAGCACACAGCCACACACACACACAAACTGGTCAGCTCAAGTCAACAACACACACACAGGCCGCACAGGCGCACACTACACATTGCACACACAAACTCACATCACACAAACTCACAGCAGCAGATCAGAACATATCAACAAACAATTCGCAAACAATACACACACACCACATAAGACACCTACCGCAGCCACACACACCGCCACCACCACCCACGTGATCCGCCGCTGGCGATAAATTGAAACCGTGATCGCCGCCGCGCGGCCGATAAGGGCGGCGGAAGCCGCGACCATCGCCGCCGCTAAGAAACCCGTAGGAGCGATCCGGATGTTGCCAACAAACCACGACTGCTGCCAACTGCCAAGTGAAGCTGTGAAGTGAAACCCGTCCAGCCGTGACTCGTGAGCCGCGATCCGGAGCTACCGCTGCCAAGTGCCAACTGCCATGAAGCCCCGATCAGCCGATCTGCTGCTTGAAGCCCCGATCAGTCACAACCCGACCCGACTTTCTACCCACCCGAACCCGATTTCTCTCCACCCGAATGGATTTGGAAGCTTTCCACTCTCAAGTCTCAAGTCTCAACTTCAAGCTTCAATTTTCAACTCAAGTTTCATTAAGTGAAACTGAAAATCATGGTATATATATATACTATATAATTATATATCCTTAATTAGTTATTATGTAATTGATTATTATTTAATTGTTGTAATTATGTATTTATAAATATTAGTAATGAGATTAAGAAAATTGGTGTATTTATGATGTTGTTAACTTGTTATGAATAAATTTTTATTAATTGTTAATAAATAACAAAAATTTTGTTAATTATTAATAATTGAAATAATGTTAATTGATAATTGTTAATAATTGAAATAATGTTAATTGATAATTGTTAATAATTGTTAATAACTGTTATTAATTGATATTTTTATGAATAAATGAGCATATTAGGTAGATTAAATATTAAAATTAAGTATTATGTTGTATATATTTTATAATTATAATGTGTTATGTCATTATGTCATTATGTGCACTTGGACAGTAGCTTCAAGACTTCAACCTTAAAAATATTAACTAATTCAACTAATATTTTCTTGTATGTTAAATACTTAAATTGTTAATCATTCGTTAATCATTAAGTAAAAGTAATTTGGCCTTGAAATTAAAGGGTTTATAATAATAATTAAGACATACATACTACATAGGCAAATAATATCTTATTATTATGAGGAATGGATAATTGGATATTATAAATTAATTAATTAATCATGAGTTTCTTGCTTTTTGTTTATGGAGTATGAACAATTTGAATTGAAATTACTAATTAGATTATGTTAATAATATTTCTATGTTTCGATTTTTGAATTAATGATTATTTTTTATATTTAGATGCTTGGACATTCAAGATCGAATTCGATGAGTGACGATGAAGAACAAAGTGTACAAATGGAAGGAACTCAAAAAGGAAAGGAAAAGGCAAAGCGGAAAAGACCACCAACGAAGAAAAGATCGAACGTGTGGAATCATTTCACTTTACTCGAAGATAATCCAAACAAATGCTCGTGCAACTATTGTGGTAGACAATATCAATGTCATTCAAGACTTGATGGGATTACAAATATGAATAGGCATATAAAGACATGTCTATCATACAAGACATTTCAACATTGGTGTTATGGATGTTTAAAAGGTAACTTTCAATATATATATTATTCATAATTTGATATTATAGCACTATTAGGTTGTAATTTAAACTATAATTATAGTTGTTATAGTTTTAAAATTTTAAGTCTAATTGTAGTTTATAAAATTATAAATTTGTAATTGTTTTAGATAGATAAGTTGAAATTGATAAAATAGTTTTATTTTCTAGTATTATTATTTGTGTTTGTGTTTGATGTGTAACCTTATGAATTTGGTTTGATTTGCTCAATTAAAGATATGAATTGGATTTATTTATTTGTGTTTGTGTTTGATGTGTAATCTTATGAATTTGTGTTTGTGTTTGATGTGTAACCTTATGAATTTGGTTTTATTTGCTCAATTAAAGATATGAATTGGATTTATTTATTTGTGTTTGTGTTTGATGTGTAATCTTATGAATTTGTATTTGTGTTTGATGTGTAACCTTATGAATTTGGTTTATTTGGTGGTGAATGCCGTAAAATAAACATGATATATATATAATCAAGTGTGTTGTAATTATTGTGCATTTCTTCAATCTTTCTTTAGACAATCGACGCTTGAACTTGAAGTTCAGGAATTTAAATTTAGAACTTATCAAAGTGCTTGCGTGGAGCCGTGGAGGAGCCAAGGTGGAGGAACCAAGGAAGCTTATTTAGTTTTTATGTTTGAACTTTGTGATTTGTGTTTTAGAACAATTTAATTATGTTTAAATTTTATGACTTTGTGAGTTTGTGTTTCCAACTTTTAAAGACTAGTATTTAGAAATTATGCTTTGGACTTTGTAAGTTTGTATTAATTTTAACTTTTATTAAGTTTGGACTTTGTTGATTGAGCAAATAATAAATCTTAGTAGTTAGTTATACCCTCTAAGGAAATAGGCAAATAATCTTATTCTAGCATTTTAAGTTTATTCATTTGATTTAATAGTATTTTGCTTTTTCTTTTTTCTTTTTTCAGTTGAAAATTAGTAAAAATGATTACAATTAAGAAAAATGTCTTAAAAGTTAAAACTACCCTTAAAACTGCAAAAAGAAAGAAAAAAAAAACTCAAAATTGTATTAACCGAATTTGACCCGAATTGACCCGACCCGAACTAACCCGACCCGACCCGAATTTAACCCGAATTAATGACCCGACCCGAATTTAGTTCGGGTCGGATCGGGTCGGGTCATTAATTCGGGTTAAATTTGGGTCAATTTTTTCCTAACCCGATCAACCCGAAACCCGATCGGGTTGACCCGAACTCGACCCTAACCCGATTTTGCTCACCCCTAAAAGAAACTCACCATTTGCGAGAACATCAGTATCTCCTTTACTGATTCTAGAGCAATTGGCCGAGCCCGCTCTACTTTCTTGATAATTTCCTTAAGGTGCCAATATTGTCCACACTTACAAATCTTTGTGCATATCAGATTTGATACACCTTTGACTTGAATTCTCTACAAACTAAAAAATCATTCTCCCATTAATGTTTCCACTAGGTTTGAAAAACACCAGCTGCTGATATATATGCTTTATAGATCAGTCTTTGCTCTTCACCACGGACTATTTGGATTGGCTTCTACTGCTTCACGTGAACAGTACCATATACCCAAGTACGAACCGTTGGCTTTGATACCACTATTAGGAAATTAAGCTTCCTCCCAAGATCACTCCAAGCAATTTGTCAAGCAACAAATTAACAAGAAAAATTAAACAGAGAATACACCAATCACACAACATAAGATTTACGTGGAAAACTCCAAATCAGGGGAAAAGTCACGGCCGTTGTCGCAAGAAAACCAGAGGAAAAAAATATTTACTATGTGAAAAATTATTACAGCCACAATCTCAGAAATAATTTTCTCTCACTCAAGCCCCAAATACATAATCCTGAAAAATATTCATAAACAAAACAAACCCGTAATACTCACATTGAGGAGCTAAATCCTCCTTCTATATAACTACATGATTAAGAATAATTCTCTCCCATATTGGAAGCTCTCAATGATTTGCTTACATTTTCTTGCTTCCCAAATTTTGGATGCCAAGCTCTCAAATGAGAGCTTCCTTTTATAGGCAAAATTTGCCGAACTATTCACTAATTTTGCACACTAATCTTGATCAAAATTGGTGGGTTAGCCATGAAATTTGATCAACAAATTTCATCAACAAATTTGGTGATTAAGCCACCAAATTTGAAACCACCTTTTGACATTTTTTTAAAATCACATTTTCAACAATTTCCACCAGTATTAAAAAAAATTCATAGCTACTGCTATAAAACACTATCTCCACCAACAGTTATAATTCTCAATATAGAGAAATATCATACTCCACCATAAAAGAGTATACCACTTAGATCAACAATTCTAAGATTTTTTCTCGACACGTGTCAAAATATCATGCTGAAATTTTTGGTGCAATTTCCATGTTGGCTTTTCTTGGAAGTTCGTCAGCCACCGACATAAATTCCACCACACACCCTGTATTAATGCCAACCATGCCTTGTGTGCAAATCTTGTAGACCTCGCTAATAGTAACATATTCTCTTTCATGGCAATTTGGAGATCTGCAAGCCAAAAGAACTAACACAGTCTCTTATAAAAGAAACTCACCATTTGCGAGAACATCAGTATCTCCTTTACTCAATCTAGAGCAATTTGCCGAGCCCGCTCTACTTTCTTGATAATTTCCTTAAGGTGCCAATATTGTCCACACTTACAAATCTTTGTGCATATCAGATTGGATACACCTTTGACTTGAATTATCTACAAACCAAAAAATCATTCTCCCATTAATTTTTCAACAACATCAAACTCCACTAGGACTATTTGGATTGACTCCTACTGCTTCACATGAACAGTATTTTATACGTGAACAGTATTGTATACGTGAACAGTATTGTATACATGAACAGTGTCAGATACCCAAGTATAAACCGTTGGCTTTGATACCACTATTAGGAAATTAAGCTTCCTCCCATGATCACTCCAAGCAATTTGTCAAGCAACAAATTAACAAGAAAAATTAAACAGAGAATACACCAATCACACAACACAAGATTTACGTGGAAAACTCCAAATCAAGGGAAAAGCCACGGCCGTTGTCGCAAGAAAACCAGAGGAAAAAATATTTACTATGTGAAAAATTATTACAGCCACACTCTCAGAAATAATTTTCTCTCACTCAAGCCTCAAATACATAATCCTGAGAAATATTCATAAACAAAACAAACTCGTAATACCCGCATTGAGGAGCTAAATGCTCCTTCAATATAACTACATGATTAAGAATATTTCTCTCCCATATTGGAAGCTCTCAATGATTTTCTTACATTTTCTTGCTTCTCAAATTTTGGATGCCAAACTCTCAAATAAGAGCTTCCTTTTATAGGCAAAATTTGCCTAACTATTCACCAATTTTGCACACCAATCTTGATAAAAATTGGTGGCTTAGCCATCAAATTTGATCAACAAATTTTATCAACAAATTTGGTCAACAAATTTGGTGATTAAGCCACCTTTTGACATTTTTTTAAAATCACATTTTCAACAATCTCCACCAGTATTAAAAAAAATTCATAGCTACTGCTATAAAATACTATCTCCACCAACAATTATAATTCTCAATATAGAGAAATATCATACTCTACCATAAAAGAGTATACCACTGAGATCAACAATTCTAAGATTTTTTTCCCGGCACATGTCGAAATATACTGCTGAAATTTATGGTGCAACTTCCATGTTGGCTTTTCTTTGAAGTTCGTCAGCCATCGACATAAATTCCACCACACACCCTGTATTAATGCCAACCATGCCTTGTGTGCAAATCTTGTGCACCTCGCTAATAGTAACATATTCTTTTTCATGGCAACTTGGAGATCTACATGCCAAAAGAACTAACCTTGTCTCTTATAAAAGAAACTCACCATTTACAAGAATATTAGTATCTCCTTTACTGATTATGGAGCAATTTGCCGAGCCCGCTCCACCTTCTTGATAATTTCCTTAAGGTACCAATATTGTCCACACTTACAGATCTTTGTGCACATCAGATTGGATACACCTTTGACTTGAATTCTCTACAAACCAAAAAATCATTCTCCCATTAGTTTTTCAACAACATCAAACTTCACCAGGTTTGAAAAGCACCAGCTGCTGACATATATGCTTTATAGATCAGCCTTTGCTCTTCACCACAGACTATTTAGATTGGCTCCCACTGCTTCACGTGAACAGTATTGTATACGTTAACAGTGTCATATACCCAAGTACAAACCGCTGGCTCTGATACTACTGTTAGGAAATTGAGCTTCCTCTCAAGATCACTCCAAGCAATTTGTTAAACCACAAATTAACAAGAAAAATTAAACAGAGAATACACCAATCACACAACATAAGATTTACGTGGAAAACTCCAAATCTAGGGAAAAACCACGGGCGTTGTCACAAGAAAACCAGAGGAAAAAATATTTACTATGTGAAAAATTATTAAAACCACATTCTTAGAAATAATTTTCTCTCACCCAAGCCCCAAATACATAATCATGAGAAATATTAATTAACAAGGTAAACTCGTAATACCCATATTGAGGAGCTAAATACTTTTTCAATATAACTACATGTTTAAGAATATTTCTCTCCCTTGGAAGCTCTCAATGCTTCCCTTACATTTTCTTACTTCTCAAATTTGGGATGCCAAGCTCTCAAATGAGAACTTCCTTTTATAGGCAAAATTTGCCTAACTATTCACCAATTTTGCCCACCAATCTTGATCAAAATTGGTGGCTTAACCATCAAATTTGATCAACAAATTTGGTGATTAAGCCACCAAATTTGAAGCCACCTTTTGACCTTTTTTTTAAAATCACATTTTCAATAGTACCTACATCCTAATATATATGAAATGATTGCTAATAAAAAAAAACTTGTATTATTATTATCAAGTTGTATATTCATTGTTAAGGGTTGGACGACTAATTTAAGGATTCGTTGCAACAGTTATCTTAAAGGCCAGTACAAAATTGTCATTTGGATGATTGCAAATTGCGAGTTTGAGTTTCCTATAGTTAATGAAATAATTAGCCACTTCGTTGTGCTGATAATCAACAAAAACATAAGGAAGTGTAATAAACTGTACTTTTAAGAGTGTTCTGAGATTTAAAAGGGGTGAAGTCAAACTATATAGAAACTCGATCGAGCATACAATAGAATAGCATGATTAATTTGCTTCGCAAATTCAAAACGCTGACAATAACTTGTCCAAGTTAGATTGCTACTTAGTGAAATTAGAAGAAAGCTCTTAATAGAAGTAATTTTTAGTACTAATCTGGTTCAGAATTTTGAACTTTATTAAAATTGAGGAAAACTATTACGGCATATATTTTAACAATGTAATGTCTATGAAACTTATTGTGCTACTATAATAGCACAATACTATTAAATCATATGACTTAATAGTTTTCCTGAACTCTAATAAAGTATATGATTTTTTACCAGATCAGTACACACACACATATACAGAAATGTTCCAGTTCAAGATCCTAAATTTGTTAAAGTATAGGAAAAGATATTAAGCGATATAGTTTAATAATATAATGATTTAATACTATTAAATTGTACGGCCTAATAACTTTCTTAGACTTTAATAAAATTTAGCATCCTTAATCAAATCAATACTCTCTCTCTCTCTACACACACTGTAATCACTATTCTTATTATTATTATTATTATTATTATTATTATTATTATTATTATTATTATTATTAACTCATGCACCCATTAAATTCAAACCGGGTCCAAAAAAGTCACTCTTTATTACTATTGCAGCTAAATCTCAGCTTAAATATATATAAAGTCATTCTCTATTAAATACATCCTCACTTCAATATCAGTTAAATATTAAAATATATATATAGATTTTAATATTTTAATACATTAGAGATTGTGTTTTTAAATTTTTCAGTATATTAAAATCTGTATTTTTTATATTTTACTACTATTCTATATTAAAAAGTGAAGATGCCTTCATTAAAAAATAATTTTATATATATACTTATCTAGTGAGAGCATCATCACTTTATTAAAATGAGGATATCTCACTAAAACATTATTTTATATATATTTATATATTCGTTCCTATACGATGGGTTTATATTTTTAATGTGGAAATATGCTAATTTTAATATTTTTAATTTAATCTTGCTAATTAGTTGAAGGATACGACAAATACACATTAACCTAATCTAAACAAAATCTTCACTGATCAAAAAGAGTGATTTGTGGAGTTGACACGGTGAAATAGTTAGACAGTCTCTTTCTTCTAATTCCTATCTTTAATATTATAATCATTTTATATTGAAGTCATATGCGACAAATAAATTACTGACTAGTTTGCTTATGTATATTGCTGCACATGCAGCAGTTTTAATTGATGGCCTTACTTTAAATTAAGTAATGTAAGGTAAGGTAATGTAAGGTAACAAAATTCTTAAATTATATATATTATATATATGTTCCACGAAATATGTGCAGCAAATCTCAAGTCGAAAATAAAAACACAATCTTTACAGATCAAACAGCGTGATTCGTGGAGTTGATTTCCCAGCTTTGCAAATCTTCGTTTAGAGAGTCTCTTTTTATTAAAATATTGTAAATAACTTATTCAAATTTTTAGGTTTGCTATTATAATTATTTGATATTGACATCATACGCGACAAATAATTTACTGACTAGCTCGCACATGCAACAGTTTTACTTGGTGGGAACTGCGCTTGCTTTAATGTTTTTTTAATAATTGCGAAATGCGTGTTATCGCAGGCTAATGTACATTTTGTAAAATGTTTTCATCTGCAATTGAGATCTATTGCTTATGATTGGTTGGTAAAACATATAAAATAGAAAGGCTATAATTTATGATTTAAAGCCTTTAAGATATATTATAAAATATTACGGAAGACCAATCATCGAATAAAACCGCCGCCAGATCTGCTGAGCCACTGGACAATTCAAAAATAAGTGTCTGACAGTCTCGACAGTTTTCTTGGTGGGCTTGCTTTTTAACATTTTTTGCGGATGCCAGGTAATATAGGAAAAATAATATTGACAATATGCAAATAAAATAAGGATTCAAAATTTATATCTCAAATAACGTGCTATTTATTTATTAATATTATAAAATTATCTCGCTATTGATAGTACAAAAAATTTAAATGTCATTTTAATTCATAACAGTCATTGACGGTGACATACCAATTAAAATACAAACCTTATATCCCAAGTTTGTAAGTATTTCGTTAATCTTACTGATAATCAACCAAATCAAAACACAATCTTTACTGATCAGAAAGAGTGATTTATGGAGTTGATACAACAGCTGTAAAATCGTTAGATAGTCTCTTCCCATCAAAATATTATAAATAAATTCTTTTAATTTCTATCTTTAATATTATAATTATTTTATATTAAAGTCATATGCGACAAACAAGTTACTGAGTAGTTTTCACGTATATATTGCTGCACATGCAACAGTTTTAATTGAGCTTTAAATTATACATATTATATATATGTTTTCCGAAATATGCGATTGAAAATAAAAACACAATCTTTACCGATCAAACAGCGTGATTTGTGGAGTTGATGCCACAGGCCACAGCTGTGCAAATCTTCGTTAGAGAGTCTCTTTCTATCAAAATATTGTAAATAACTTATTCAAATTTCTAAGTTAATATTATAATTATTTGATATTGACGTTATACGCGACAAATAATTTACTGACTAGCTCGCACATGCAACAGTCTTACTTGGTGGGAACTGCGCTTGCTTTAATGTTTTTTAATAATTGTGAAATGCGTGTTATCGCAGGCTAATGTACATTTTGTAAATTGTTTTCGTTGCAATTGAGATCTATTGCTAATGATTGGTTAGAAAAACATATAAAATAGAAAGGCTTTAATTTATGTTTGAAGCCTTTATGATATATCATAAAATATTACGGAAGACCAATCAACGAATAGAACCGCCGCCCCATCTGCTGAACCACTGGACAATCCAAAAATAAGTGCTTGGCAGTCTATTGACAAAGTAAGGACTCAAAATCTATATCCGAAATGATGTGTCACTTAACGTATTTTTCATTTATTAATACCATGAAATTATCTCACTATTGATAATCCAAAAAATTTAAGTGTCACTTTAATTCATGACCGTTATTGATGGTGATATACCAATTAAAATACAAACTTTGTATCCCAAATTTGCAAGTACTTCGTTAATCTTGCTGAGAATTTGAAGCAAACCACAATACACATTAACCAAATCAAAACACAATCTATACAGATCAGAAAGAGTGGTTTATGGAGTTGATACAACAGCTGTGAAATTGTTAGATAGTCTCTTTCCATCAAAATTTTGTAAATAAATTCTTCTAAGTTTTATCTTTAATATTATAAATATTTTATATTGAAGTCATATGCGATAAATAAGTTACTGACTAGTTTGCACATGTAAATTGCTGCACAAGTGCACATGTAAATTGCTGCACAAGTGCACATGTAACAGTTTTAATTGAGTTTTAAATTATACATATAGGTGGATGGTACAACAGTTGCTTTCAGTCATTAGATCTATAGTTGTACAGTTATGCTAACTAGATTCAATGGCTGAAAGCAACTGTTGTATGGTACAATAGTTGTAACATAGGTGGACCCTATATATAGAACAAGATTATGTTGTAACCGTTCGACGTACAACACAGAGCCCCCCAAATGAATGGTTGTTTACGGTTATAATAATATCAATGGTTGGAATTGTATAATATAACAATTACAACATAAGTGACCCTTTTTATATATGTTCTACGAAATATGCGCAGCAAATCTCAAGTCGAAAATAAAAACACAATATTTACCGATCAAACAGCGTGATTCGTGGAGTTGATTCCGCAGCTGTGAAAATCTTCGTTGGAGAGTCTCTTTCTATCAAAATATTGTAAATAACTTATTCTAAGTTAATATTATAATTATTTGATATTGACGTCATACGCGACATATAATTTACTGACTAGCTCGCACATGCAACAGTCTTACTTGGTGGGAACTGCGCTGGCTTTAATGTTTTTTTAATAATTGCGAAATGCGTGTTATGCAGGCATATAAAATAGATATTATTGTGTTTACTCCAAATGCGTGTTACTCCAAAACAAAAAAAGTTAATATTATAATTATTTGATATTGACGTCATACGCGACATATAATTTACTGACTAGCTCGCACATGCAACAGTCTTACTTGGTGGGAACTGCGCTGGCTTTAATGTTTTTTTAATAATTGCGAAATGCGTGTTATGCAGGCATATAAAATAGATATTATTGTGTTTACTCCAAATGCGTGTTACTCCAAATGCGTGTTATTGCTTATGATTGATTGGTAAAACATATAAAATAGAAAGCCTTTAATTTATGATTTAAAGCCTTTATGATATATCATAAAATATTATATATCAACCCACATTCATTGTCCAATAGAAGATGCCAATTTAAAATGGAGGGGTTGGAGCGAATTGATAATGTTTAATATTGTGACTTTTAAAATAATTATTATATTATAAAAAATAAATAGTTATAAAGAGAATCAATTAAATAGTTAATAATTTTTTTAAGTATTATAAGTTGTGAAAATAATTATATATGTTTAATAAATTTTATTGTTGAACTTCTGCAGAGTGCAAATGTTTAAAATGATTTAATGTTAAATAAAATTTATTTACACATTTATAAATATATATATATTTTATTGTGTATATTAAGAATTGATAACTAAAATAAAATTTTTTATTTTGTTATCTCAATATAATTAGTATTTGGTAATAATAATAATCTCTCTAAATTGAGTAATTAAGTTTTCTTATAGTATAAGGATAAAATTGAAATTTTGTAATATATGGGAGGATATATATGAAATCGTATTAAGTATAAAACTAATTCTCGAAATTAGATTTTGAAAAAGAAAAAGGATACTTATACCTCCAAGAATTGGGAAAATGATCACAAAGACTCTTAAATTTTCAAAAAGGGACACTAAGACCTTTTTTTTTACCATAATACTATTAGAATTTAGTAATTATAAAATTAACTTTAAATTTTTTTAATTAATAGAAATTTAATATAAATAGATTATATTAATATAAATAATATAACCTATCTAGCAGGCTAATAATATCAAATTATTTTAACATTTAAAATAATATTAAAACTTTAAATTATTATATTTATTTTAATAACATGCTTGCATCTATTATAAAGATTTTAAATAAATCTTTGGGGAAATAGATTCCAAAATTAACAAAATATCTCCCTATTCATAATATTAAAATTAATATTCAAAATAATTTTAATTTATTTATTTTAACATTATGTTTCTATTTATTACTAATAATTACTTTAATATAATTAAATAGGTCTAATAGATCGTAAAAGGTAAAAATATTTTTTAACTATTAAAATAATTTTGATATGTACTTATTATTACATTTATTTTAATGCCATATTTCTATTTATTGTAAAATTTTTGGATCAAAATTTTGACTATTTTTAGAGTCAAAGGCCATTATAGTCAAAAGAGAGTTTTAGTGTCTCTTATAGAAAACCTAAGTATATTTTTGTGGCTATTTTCCGAAACCTTGAGGATGTACGTGTACTTTTTTCTTTGAAAAGTTACTCTATGATATTTTTTAAAATGTACTATAGAAGGACATGATTTTACAAAGAATAATTTTTTAAAAAATTAATCAGATATTAAAATTAAATTTTAACTTTCTAAAATTAAAGTCTTTCACAGACAAGTCCCAACAAGCCCTTGATATTCAACCAACAAGGATGATAATAGCCATACTATTGTAGTTTGATGGAAGTTAACCTAAGCCTTTTTATTTAATTAATTTGCATCTAATTTTTTAACAGACAGAATATCATTCAAGCAACACCGACCATATCAAACAACAATAATCACTCCATTCGTATTCTCATCTTCTATAAATCAATGAATGTGGGCAGAGGCGGCTTGTGCCCTAGGCAACTTAGGCGGTTGCCTAGGGCCCCCGCCATTATGAAGATCCCAAATTTAGGATATTAATTTTTTAATTTGTTAAATTTAATTGATAATAATTAATTGCTTTAAATAAAGTAAACCATATCAAATTAAAACTGTTGCTTCTGCATAAAGAAGTTTTTTAAAATTAAAACTGATAAAAAAATTATTTTATATCAACTATATCACAAGAAGGATTAAATGAATTAGCTATATTGTCTATTGAGAAAGATATATTAACAAAATTATAATACAAAAATTTGATTAACAAATTTGCATCTCAGAAAGCTAGAAAAATTGATTTTAAATAGTTTTGTTTTCCTATAATTCATTCATATATTTTTTTTTCTTCAATTTTTTGTAGGAGGCCTAATTTTAACAATGCTAAGGCACGTTTATTGGTAGGCTTTTTTTCCCAATGACAATAATATTTTATTTTTAAACTACAAAGACTTTCTATATTTTATGTTTTAATAAGCAATCATATCAATAGATCTGAAGTGCAGACAACAACATTTTAAAATATGTACATTAGACTATGATTATACATGCATTTTGCAAATATTAAAAGACATTAAAGCAAGCCCAGTTCCCACCAAGTAAGACCGTTCATGTGCAGCAATATACATATGCAAGTTAGACAGTAAATTATTTGTCGCATATGACTTCAATACCAAATTATTATAACATCAAACTTAGAAATTAGAATAATGTATTTTCAATATTTTAATAGAAAGAGACTGTCTGCCGATTTCGCAGCTAAAGAATCAGATCCACAAATCACGGGTTTTGATGAGAAAGATTGTGTTTTGATTTGGTTAATTCGTATTTGTCGAACGCTCCACATAATTTGTTTAGAATAATGAAATAGTTACAAAGTTGGGATAGTTGGGACACAAAATTATATTAAAATTTATATTTTAAGTTTTGAGGCTATCATTAGATAATTTCAAAGCCTTAATTAGTTTGAAAATATTATAATTTTTAAAATAATTACTACTAGCTGTTGAGTATTAGAAAGTGTATATTTATAAAAGAAAAAATTATCATTTTACACTCAAAGTCTCACTAACATTCATATTTTTATGTATTTAAGTTCCTTGTAATTTAATTATATGTGTTTTATTATAATTAAGAATTTTATGTATTTTAGGGGCATCATGGTCATTTCACAATGAAGGAGACATCAGATAGTAAAACAGATACTAATTTTGAATTCGGGACAATAAAAATCTTTAAAAGGAGTATAAAAGGATAAACAACCTATTCACATGTACGGTACTATTCACAACACTATTTACATATACGGTCATGATGACGTGGCACTGACCGATGACGTGGCAGCATTCGATTCGACGAATGATGCAGCATTGACTGCTTATGTGGTATTGACTCACTACAAGAAAACTGGCAATAGATGACTGTCACTTTATGACAGAAATCATTTTATCATGTAAGTATGATGGAATCGTGACAGAATTTCAGTCTATCAAATGATTAATGATGTACTTGTGATAGAATATTGATCTATCAAGAATTTATTATATGTGTATGATAGAAATTAACTCAGTCACAAATATTATGATAGAAATTACATATTGACTGTGTTTGACCAAAATTAAAAGTATTATTTTATTTTTTTAAAATCTAAAACGCAGCGTTTAGCATGTGAAATGATTTTGAAATAAAAAAAAATATTACAAAATGGTGTGTTCAGCCAAAATCTAAAGAAAGCAAAAAAATTTCTTAAGTCCTAACATCTACACGACCCGACACCCCAAAGGTCAACGGTGACCGGACTTTGTTCAACGGCGATGGGAAGCTCAACTCAGCTAGTTACCGCTCGAAGTTCAACCATGCCGACGTGTCAACCCATCGTGCGGCGGCGGCGGATCAAGCTCAAAGCCGCTGGTTTTTCCGTGGTCATTCCGCAAATCGACGTCTCCGGTGATCGTGTTTGGTCGGGAAAGGTTCTTTGGGAGGCTGAGGATTAATTCCCAAGGGGTAGAGTCACCCAACTCCGGCTAGATCGTCGGCGACGAAAACCGGATCTTGCCGCGAGTTTTCGGCTTCAGTTCGCTGATGTTCTACTCGGTTTCTGGCGACGAGACGAGTACGGTTACCCGGCTTCTCAAGAGCTTCAATTCGGTACCAAGCTCGGCCGGTGAGGTGGCCGGAATCGGAAGTTACGGCCGGGTCAAGAAAACAGGTCGGGTCGGTCAAACCGAGTCAACGGGTCTTCTCTCTCTCTTTCTCTTTCTCTCTAAAGCCCATTTTCTAGTAGTGGAATTTGCATTTGATGATAGAGATAGAGAGAGTGAAGGTTTTTTTATTTGTGATTTAATAGCTTGAAATTTTGGATTAGAAAAAAAAAACAATGATATAGAACTTGAAATTTTACGGGAGAAATACTGTCAAAGGGTTGCGTTGTAACTCTGAAAATAAGGGTATGCTTTTGTTCCGCACCTTTTTTTTTTGGTGTGTGTGTCCATGCTCGTCTTTACATAGGTTTCACTGTGATAGGTTAGAATATGACTTAAAATCGAGAAATAGTTTTCGAATGTGAGTCCTAAATTGGGAGTTGTTGGATTAAGTTCTCTTTATTTATTTTCAGTTACAATTTTAAACTAATAGTCTGAGCAGTTATTGGAAGAAGAATCATATTCATATGTCCCTCTGATAGCATGTCATGCATATCTATTTGTTTTAAAATGAGCTGAAAAAAGGTGATTAGTTTAGTTGATAATGTTAGTTAACATAGATAACGTCAATACATTTAAATCTATCTAAAAGAATGTGATTTTTTTTTCGAGTAGATAGCCTTTACAGGGATAATATATTATTTTCTTCTTAACTCATTTTATAGTCTAAGTCATTGCAACTATTAATTTCTAGTTGCCTTCCGGTTGGAATGATTGCAGGTATGTGCTGTAACAAAGTAAAGGGATACATTTCGTAGAGAGCAGAACAAAAAAATTATGTCACATTTGCTCCTTTAAAGGAAAGGGATAAAATAATTAATCAAGTTATTACTAAAGGTGGAGCTTATAAACTCTACATGCATATTTGATGTTTTGCTCTGTACAGTCTAGTTCTTGTTTGGGAAAATTTTATTGCTTTATCATGAATATGCTTTTGTGCTTTGTTATGCACACACACACATTTTTGTTTCTTTTCTGATCTTAGGTACAGAAGGTCCTGTAGTTTGCTTTTCTTATAGGATTATCTATGGTCAGCAAACGACTATATATTTTGTAATATTATACTCTATAGTGCATGAATAATTAATTATTTGTTCTCTTGTAGAAAAAAAAAATCCAGCCGAGACAATGTTGTGTTGGCTTATGAGCTAGTTTGGGCCATTGGTACTGGGAAGATTGCAACCTTGCTCAAGCTCAAGAAGTAAGTTCGAGTTATGTCTTCTTTAATTTGACGTTTCAATGACAATGATCTTTGTGCTTGTAAGAATGATATGATATCCTTATTGGCTTGCTATCAACATACATACTATTGGATTGATTGTAAGCCTCTTTTTTTTTTTTAACAGGATATGATGATATGAATTATATTTGTTTCTCCATCCATCTTCAAACTCCCATGCTTGTGGATGTTCTGCTTTATACATCTGCCTGAATACTTACGCAAATTCACAGATAATTATGCTTGTATCGTTACCTTTTCAGATAGGGACATGCACAAAAACATTGTTTTACTTTGTGTTTACATATTGAATACAAGTAAATAGATGTTTTCAGTCTATTTCAGTTATTACTTTATCACTTTTTGCCAGCAAAACTTGCTGACATAATTGCTCTTTGCTGTGCTTTTATAGTTGATATTCTGTCAATTTTTTTATAATCATTTTTCTCAGACCATATTTTAAATATATGTGACAGGTCCATGCTAAACTGAGGAAATGACTTAAAGACAATTTAATACTAAAGTTGCAGCATCAACTAGAATTATTTATGGAGGTATTCTTTCACTACTTTGTTAGCTATTAATTGTGACCACTGTTTAAAAAATCTGGAGTATGTTGCAATCGTTATTAATAAGCATAGAGCCAGGCATGGGCTCATTGAAACTTATGGTTAGTCTTCATAGACCTTTTTCTTGTTCAGACAAAGTAGTAAATAGCACATTACAACTAAACATACAATATTGTTATTTCAACTTATTTACTGAACTTACTTCGGCCTTTTCTATTCAATATCAAGGACATTTATTCTTATGTATATGCTTTTGAGAGAAGCATTCTTTCGCTATGTTATGTGCTTAATATTTTTCCTTTTGCAGTAGTAATTTTTGTTAGATTGGTTCTTAAATAGTTCCAAGTATTTAGAAAAACGGAAGTTGCTTAAGGATATAATATACAAGGCAAACTGTTGAAAATGAATCCAAGAACAAAATTCTCTGCCACTGATCTTTTATTCAACTTAATTAATTAGAGGGGTATGAATTAGAGTTGTAGTTTTGTTCATTATATATGAGTTGTAATTTAGTTCTTTCTCTCTCTCTCTCTCTATGTATATATATATATATATATATATTGTTCATCTATTATTGTTTCTTTCTTGTCCAAGTTTTGTGTCACCCCATCCTGGACAAATACGAGACATTTCTCATCCCAACAGAGTAGAGGTGTGTGCAAGCATTTAAAAGAAGTCCCAAAAAGACAATTCTTATTCATGTCATACAATCCCAGGTCTAGGAATTTCAAACTATAATCAAGTGTTCTCATCATTATTTCTTCATTTTAGGTTGTCTTTCATAACTGTTGTTTTTTTTCTTTGGCTTTTTCTATTTTAGTTATATTCACATGTGCCTAAGCCTAAGCCACATTTAAATTCTTGTTTCTAGACGTATATTTAATTTGTACAGGACAAGCTATTACCACTATCAATGAACTTGGATCTAGATATATGCCGAAATCACAAAATAGGAACCATATACTAACCCACAACAAGGAAATTTGATATATCATGTAAATATATAGTGCATGTGTGCGTTTGCGATAAATTTGTATGCTTTCTATTCAAAGCAAAGCTTCCTCTTTATTTGCATACTGCGGGAAAGTAAACTGTTTTGTGGGTATCATTTTGGTACCATATTTTATTGCGAAGGAATTAATTTAAGTTGCATCATAAATTTAGAGTTTTACTTTAATAGATAACTCTTTATAATGATGTTGCAATATTCATTAGTGGTGTACATGCATTGAATTTGAATTTGTAATTTGTAATGATTCTATTGCATCTAAAACTTAGGAGTTTTACTACGGTAGTAAATTTTTATAATGATAGTGCTCGGCATATTCAATAGGTATTAGCATGCGAGTTGAGAGAAACTATTTGGACTTGGGAATTTTGCTTGGTATCTCTGTTGAGAATGGGAGTTTATCTCTGGAATTTCTTGAGAATGTGGGAGGAGTTCTGCATTACAAGATTTGACGGCTTGTTAGCTTGTAAAATTTGAAACATTTGTAGGAATTAACTTTTAATTACTTTGGATGTGTTAAGTTGGATACAAGTGTTTGGGATGATGTTATTAATATAAAGTGCTTTTGGACTTAATAGAATGTATAATTTAATTTTTTGTTCATATTGAATTTGTGATTAAATTTCATATATAGAAATGCATAAATTTAAATGAAATAATTCATAATTTTTTTAAATATAAATTTAGATCATGTGACATAAATTATTAATCATAAATTATGTCAAAAATAAAATAATTTATGACAGAAAATTTCAATCATAAATCCCGTCACAAACAAAATAATTTATCTACTAAAATTTACCAGTTAATAATTCAAGCGTGAAATCAATTTTCCCGCCAAAATTTCAAAATTAAAAAAAAATTCACATTTCCCGCCAAAAAATTAAATAATTTTTTCATTTTTTTCCATGACTGTCATGTGACATTTAAACGCTATCATAAGTTAATGACATATTTTTTTTCTATCATAAAAGAGTGACAGGTACATAGACGATAGATAATTTCACTGTCATCCACCCCCCTTTATGATAGATTTTTGCAGTCATCTATTGCCAGTTTTCTTGTAGTGACTGATGATGCGTCACGATCCTATTGGACTAAAATGATGATGTAGTATTGACCGATGACGTGGGAGTATGTTAGTGGACTGGAAAACGTGCGCACGACATATGCATATACACGGAATGACAGCCATGATGATGTGTTCCATCCAATCATAACTTGCCGCGTGTCGCAATCCTGAGCGTCCAAATTATTTTAATCCGATAACCGTGATTTACTCATTGTATCTATAAATAGAGGGCTCCCCCCTCCCCCTATTTGACACCCCTTAATTCGGGTTTGAGCTCTATTTTTTGTAATTCTTTCTCTATCTTGTATTTTCTCTATATTTTAATAAATTTTCATTTTACCCCTAGTTCAATTATGAGTAGCTAATTTTCTTTTAAGTTTGGGCTAAAGGTAAAGTCTCATGTTCCATGGGCTTAATTTGGTAAATTTATTTTCTCTTTCCCTCAGATTTATGTGGATGTTTTGACTTTTTGTCAATAAATAGTAATAATTGTGTCTAGATATTGCACTGGTGTAACCGTCTCCATAGTGCAAGATTAGTACGATTTGGCATGATAAACACTTAACACCATATTTATTTGAGTGAGGTTCAATAGGAGTGGAAACTCCCCTCATGATTTAATTGGCACTAATAAGAAATATTAAGCCCGTGATGCATGTTAAGTACAAATCTAGAGACCCAAGTGCTTCATTTTAATAGATTTCACTTTAATTTATTCCCACCATTCTAATTTACATTTTAGGATAGTCTAAATCACTTTCACCACAAATTCAACACCCACATAGAAAATTAACTCTATACGTAATCAATATCCACCTCCTCGTAGGATCGACAGTCATCACCATTGATCTACTTTACAATAGATTTGTGCACTTACGAGTTCAATAAAATTTGCACAACATTAGCTGTGCTATTAGTTAAATGTTTGGTAAATTTTGTTTTAAAAAATACAATGAGTTTTGAAAACAATTATGGACGTGTGGTAAATTTTACTATTAAACAGCTAAGAGGAACTAAATGACTAAAATATATATAATGTAAGATAAAATTTGCTAATAAAAACATGTACATACAATATTTTAATTGTGTATTATAATAATTTTTACTAAAAATAAAATTTATAATATGTTGATTTTATTTTTTATTTTTTCTCAAAACAATTGATAACTAAATTTATAATATAGTGAAATAAATTTAATAATAATTCGACCAACAAATTGATATTAACAAATTGATATTGATGAATTATAATAAAATTTTATTAAAATATTAATTTTATTTCCAAGTTGAATAACGATAATTTCGTGTTTAGGTAATAATTTTAAGGATATTTATAGAATTTTATTAAAAAATAAAATTGATTCTTAAAACCATAATTTAAAAGATATTTTTTCCCTATTTTTCAAAATCAACTGTAGGAGGGCTGATTTTAACAAAAATGACTTTGATTTTTTTTTAACAATGACTAAAATTACCTTTTAGATTTTCAAAATCAGTTTTAAGCCTCCTAAAAGTAATCCCAAACGGGCCCTAAGTACCACATCAATTGGATTCAGATTATGTATCCTAACTTTCTAAGCATATCAAAACCATTTGCAATATCACCTGGTAATGACAAAAATGTTTAAGCAAGCCCACCAATTACGAAAATGGGAATTTATGTGCTCCAAAAAAAGTTTTGTTAACCATCTTAAAAATAAGAGAGTTTACATGGTATTTTGTCAAAATCATGGGAATGTCTATGTCCTTCTTCTACTACAATATATATCTGCAGCTAGTAAATAAATTATTCATGTGTTGATAAAAAGAGATAATTAATCGAAGTGATTTTACAACTATTATGTCCTATTATAACTTAGGAGCATAATAGTGTGTTTACTTCCCAGATCGAGAATTAGAATCATTGATAATATTTAATTCATAAAATAAAAGCGAGAATCGAATCAAAATCATAGGGCCCACCTCAATTTATGAATGGAAAATGGGAGACTGATTCCCAAGTCTCAAATTCTTAGAAGTTCCAATTCTACCCCCATTAACATTATAATATTTCCAAAATGAGAGACCAAATGTTAATACAATAATAATACTAATATCATTGCTAGTAATAAATAACAATAACAATAATTTTTCTCCCATTTTCCTATCATTGCTAGTAATAAATAACAATAACATAATAACAATATCATTGCTATCAATTAAGAAAATAATCAATAATTGTAACAATGCAATTAAAATAATATTAATAATTTACTTAATTGATTCTCGAGTGTCTCAAAAGTAGTTGGGAGATAAGGAAATATATTTATTTTTTAAAACCAAATATTTGGAAAGATTATTTTCAAAAAATTGAAAGGTAAGGACTATTTTTTAACAAAATAATTGAAAGATGTGGAAATATTTTTTTTGGTAAGTTTAATTATTAAAAAATTTTGAACAAAATAATTGAAAGATATAAAAAGATCTTTTCTTTTTTATGTTTTTCGCTTTTAAACATTGCGCCTACGATGATCACAAGTGACTACTATATTAGATATTCCTATAAGAAAATCAAGATTTGAGGGATTGAAATTTTGCATCAAAATCTGGCCAACTTGATTTGCCAGCTGTGCTTGTTTTAGTATTCCACCAGTGCCCTAGGAGTCTGATCAAGAAACTATTCAGGATTTGGGGCAATAGCTGAATCAAAGCAAAAAGTAACATGCCTGCTCCCAGAAAAATCTGGAGCAGAAGTGAGAGCCTCTTTATCCGAATCCATGTGAATCTCAGTGATAATTTAACCTCAGATTCTATTCACCACATATGCCTACTGATAAAGGCACAACATATTGCTTTCCGGAATATTTGGAGTTAATATTTGGTACAGTTGACCAAATGTAGCCAGTTTATATTTTGTGGATTACTAAATCAATTAAACAGCGTTGGCGTACCACCACTAATAATGCTTTCAATATTAATTTATTGCCTTATATTTTAAAATAAAATTGACTTGAAGCCTGTTTGGAATTACTTTTGGAGGGTTTAAAAGTGATTTTAAAAATCTAAAAATTAATTTTAGTGTTTGGTAAAAGAAGAATCAAAATTACTTTTGTCAAAATCAGTCCCTCCTACAGCTGATTTTGAAAAACAGAGGAGAAATACCTTTTAGATTCTGATTTTGAGAATTAATTTTAAACTTTAATACAATTCTATAAATGTTTTTAAAATTATTACCTAAACTCAAAATTATCCCCATTCAAATTGGAAATAAAATCAATATTTTAATCAATATTTATGAATATCAATTTGTTGGTCGAATTATTATTAAATTTGTTTCATTATATTATAATTTTAATTATCAATTTTTTAATATAAAAATAAAAAATAACATATTATAAATTTTATTTTCAGTAAAAATTATTATAATACACAATTAAAAATATTATATGTACATGTTTTTATATGTATAAGTAAATTTTATCATATATTATGGACATTTTAGTAATTTATTTTCTTTCAACAGTTCAACAGTAAAAGGGTAAGGCTATTTGAACCCATTAATTTACTCTTTGAACCCATCATTCAACAAAATTTTTAATTACTGATTTATCCTTAAACAAAATTACATAAACGAACAATAGAATTTAAACAAATAAAAACTATAATTTAATTATACCCATTTGTTGATAAACCATATCTACTCTTTCTCTCATGTATATCGATTCATTAATGAAAAAAAAAATGTAAAATAGTTTGTAGAAGACTTCCTAAAATAAAAAACTATAATTCTCTCTGTAGGTTTTGCTTGATAAAAAACTTGATGTTGCTTTTTTTTCCCTTTTTTTCTTCTCTTCTTTTTTACATGAACTTCAAATTCAGGTAATCAAGAAACAAAGAAAAGAACAATTACAGGCACAATTGCTAGATTTCTTGTATGTCATGTTCTTACCCTACACTATGAAGACGTTATTTTATATTAAAATTCTTTCGTTAAATCCAATAATATTATTATTATATATGAAACAAAATCACAAGGGCAGAAGAAAAACAAAAAAGTTCAATTTGTCCTTGGTTTTAAGAAAATGGCCCTTGTTCAGGCTTTAATCTCTTGTCAATTAATAAAAAATGAATTGAACTCTATAGGAAGTTAGAATGTTGATAAAGAAATTACTTGTTTTGGAGAGGCTACAGAGATTGATCAAGTAAAAATAGAGAAGTTAATAATGGGTGCAAAAATAAAATAAATAAATAAAAGAATGACATTTTAGTTGAGGTTATTATTGAGATTTTATAGGGTGTATATAGTAAAAATCTAATATTTGAGTTTTAATGATGGGTTTATTGAGAAAACAGGTTTAATTAGTAAAATTATGGGTTCAAATAGCCTCACCCACAGTAAAATTTACCAAATATTCATAATTATTTTCAAAACTTACAGTACTTTTGAAAACAAAATTTATCAAACACTTAACTGATTCTCTTCACAGCTAATTATTTTCTACAGCACAGCTAACAATAATTATTTTAGAAGTTACAGCATTCCCAAACTAACCCTTAAACAAGTAAGTACTATTATACTATATTAGTTATTCCCGTCGGAAAAATAAGATATGAGGGATTACAATTATGCATCAAAATTTGTCAACTTGATGTGCCAGCTCTGCTTAGTTAAGACTATGCTTCTAATGTGTGTCCGCGGTGCTTGTTTATTTGAAAAAAAAAATCCACCAAAATATATCATAAATTTAATAGGTAAAATGTTTGATCTCATAAAATCCTCAATAGTCTCAGCGACAAGTTAACCTTGGTTTCTGTTTACCACACCTACCTGCTAATGAAGGGACAACATGCTATCGCAGAACTACAATTCATAGCCAACAATTCACTTCCATAACCAGAACCATCCCAACAGCCAATTGACACCTACTCGTGCTCTAATCTTCCTCTTATCTATGCTTTCAAAATTTGAGGCCAAACGCTCTTAAGCCTGGCTTCTTGACTCTGGTAATTGACATCTCAAATCCTTCTACCTTGCCCCTGCCTATACTAAAGGTCGATAGTTCGTTTCTCTGTTAAGATGGATCAGAATAACTATAGATAGAGTTTTGGACTTAGCAAAACCAATTTGATTGGGAAGAAATTGTCGGGCCATTTTTTGTGAATGCTAGCATGTCTCTTGAGTGAATTCAAGAAATTGAACCAATGTCCTTCTCAAAGCAATAATGAACTATAAAAGTCATTTAAGATATTGTAATTTGATATGGTTGTCTTATTTTGTTTAAGCATTATACTTGTTTATTTCATAATTTATGTAACTTAGATCTATTTTAATCATTACAATGCTAAAAAAAGGAAAAAAACTATCAACAGAAGATGGCACTCACAACAAGAAAATCAAGTAAGCAGAAAACAAAGGCAAAACTGTTGTTTTAGGTCTATGTCCACGGGCCAAAAACATATAACTCATTGCTTTTATTAATAACTAGGAAAGATACAAATAAATCGAGATTATGAAGAGACTTCCCTTTCAAAAGATCTCAATAGTTAGAATTTGAATATTCAACAAAAAAGATGGAGAAGAACAAAATTCATTATTCACAACTGAAAAATGAGAATTATAAAATACAATGATTTCAACCTATACTTATATATAGAAGCTACTAGATGTTTCTAGCTCATTCACTATGTATTTACTTATAACCATATCAGTATAACTAAATAACAAACTCATGAACTAATCTTGTGATCTAAAAAATACAATGAATATGGACCGTTGATTAGTAACTAACTAGCTTATTATTCAATGATAGGGGAAGCTCTGCATAATAATTTTGCCAACTAGAATATTCCCAATTGTCACGTATTGTTTCCTTTGTCATTCCTAGGTGAGCTGTTGAACTTGTATTCATAAGCACCTTACCTGGTGCTTTAATATAAGTTGAGTTAAGTTTATCTTCTTCATTAATGTTAACACCCCTTCTCAAACTTAAGCCTTTTGAAAAGACTTTAAGTTTGCCTCTAAAGAGGCTGAACTTAGGATAGGTAAGTGGCTTAGTTAAAATATCAGCAATTTGATCATTACTACATACAAAAGAAATTCCAACTTCTTTCTTTTCAACTTTATCTCTAACAAAGTGAACGTCGATTTCAATGTGCTTGGTTTTGGAGTGAAGCACAGAATTTGTTGCTATAGCTGCTGCACTTGTGCTATCACTCAACAACAAGGGTTTATTCTGTGACTTTATATTTAAACCTGTAAGAATAGAACAAATCCAAGTTATTTCTGCATAAGGAAAAGTCATAGCCTTGAGTTCAACTCTGTTGATGATTTGGAAATCACACTTTGCTTCTTTGAACTCCAACTAATCAAATTTTCACCCAAATATACATAATATCCACTAGTTGAACACATGTCATCTGGATCACTACCCCTATCAGCATCTGAATAGGCTATAAGGTCTAGAAAATCTGATTTCTTGAACATCAGTCCATGATCAATAGTTTCTTTAAGATACCTCAAGACACGTTTTGCAAGTTACCTACTATAGCTGTAAGGGATTTGCCATAAATTGACTTAGCTTATTAATAGCAAAGGCAATCTCATATCTTATCAACACAACATACTGTAATCCACCAATAGCTCTTCTATATTGTGTTGGATTAGCAAAGACTTCTCTTATATTTTTGCTTAATTTTTTTGTAGTTTCAAGTGGTGTATCAGTTCCATTGCAATTCTTCGAATTAAATTTTGCAAGCAAGTCTTTTATGTACTTGGTCTTTGACAAGACTAGAGTATCATTGCTCCTGATAACTTCTATACCAAGAATGAATTTACCTTCCCCCAAATTGTTAAGATCAAAGGTATTCCTTAAGTTGCAAATAAGTGTCTCAATCTCAAATTATTACTTCCAGTAACTATCATGTCATTAATGTAAATCAGTAACAGGGTTAAGTCATTGTCATTTCTTTTATATAATAATGAATTATCATATTTTGCTCTTATAAACTTCCACAATTCAAGGATTAATCTCAGTTTTTCAAACCAAGCTCTTGGAGCTTGTTTTAGTTCATAAAGAGCTTTTTGCAACTTACAAGCATGTTTTAGATAAGAAGGGTCCTCAAAACCTTCAGGTTGGGGCATGTAATCTATTTAAGTTAGTTCCGTATTCAGAAAAGTATTGTTGATGTCAACTTTTCTCAATTTCTAATTGTTCATAACTGTACGACTTTTTGCAGTCCTTATTGTTGTTGGTTTTACGACATAACTGAAAGTTTCTAGATAGTATATACCTTCAGTTTGCAGAAAACCTTTTGCCACCAATCTAGCTTTGTAATTGTTGATGGATTGATCTGAGTTCTAGTTCACATTATAGACCTATTTGCTCCCCACAATTTTCATATTCTGTTATGAAGAGACTAGACACCAAGTCTAATTATTAGAGTATTAAACTTTTCTTACATTTCTTATTTCCATTTAAGATCAGCCAAAGCTTCAGCAGCACTTGATGGTATTTCTAACGGCAAGGCCTTTTAAGTATTAGACATTTTATGTTTAAATATTCTAACTTTAGCTCTAATTATCATAGGATGTGTAGGTTTAAGCCAAGATGTTAGTTGGGATGTTTCAAAGGGTTGGTTTTGCTTCTCATGAACTCTGTTGGTAGGTTCAAGTGAGTGGTTTGATAGTAGTTAAGATGAGGTGTGTGTGATGGAGGTATTATCATTTATGGGGTTTATTGGACTAGGAATGTTACTAGGAGTTTGATTACCAGAGGGAGTATCTAGTCTATTTATGTCTTTAGATGTTCTTGTGTTAGCTTCTATTGTCTCATGATCTTGACTTTTAGGAAGAAAAGACACCGCGATGAACTTTCTAAGTGTGTTTATGAACTCTACTAGATGTACTAACTTAAGATCCATAAAACTTGGATCATTTTGAAAGGGAAAAGAATCTTCATTGAAATTAACATGAGCAGCAATATAAATTCTGCCATTTGAGTTTAAGCATAGGTAACCTTTATGTATATTGCTAAAACCAAGATGTACATATTTTGAAGAGAGAAACTCAAACTTATGACTGTTAGAAGCTCTTAGGAAAGGATAACACTCATAGCCAAATATTTTAATAAGAGAATAATTAGGTTTCTTTAAGTAAAGAGCTTCAAATAGAGTTTCATCATTTAGGGTAGGTGTGCTGATTCTATTTATGAGATAGGTTGCATTGCAAAATGTTTCCCACCATAACTTGAGGGGTAGTTCAACTTGAGCAAGAAGTGTAAGGCCTATCTTAATGAGATGTTTGTGTTTCCTTTAAGCTTTTCCATTTTAATGGTGTGTATAAGGGCAGAGTATCTAAAGACAATTCCTTCATTTTTAAGGTAAGTCTTAAAAGCTTTATATTTTCGTCCTATATCATATTGAAATAAACAATTCTAGGCTATTTTCAATCTAGTTTTTTAAATAAACAAATGCTGAGAATGCTTGTGATTTATGTGTTAATCCATAGATCCATGTGTAATTTGTTTTGTCATCAATAATAGATATATGGTATTTGAACCCTTGGTTTGAGGCTGTTGGTGTAGGACCCTAAGACCATTGTGAATAATTTCAAGTGTAGCTAATGCCTTTAAGTCAATGCTATTGAAAGATAACTTGTGTTGTTTTCCAAGTTGACAGGCTTTGTGATAGCTTTATAAAATGAGAGTTATCATAACACTTTTAGACTTAAATTATGATTACTTAAAAGATAAATGATGTGTTTTTATTACATTTTAGTTATATTTTGCATAAACATCTATCTTAGTTTATTTTTAATCAATTTTATTTAATTTAAAATAAATTATGTGCTTGGATCATATGCATAATTGTAGGTGACTGAAAGCTCAAATCTCAAGAAAAGAATGCTACTACAACAAGCCTACAAAAATAAAGAAATAACTTGGCTACAGAAGAATTGAAACAAATATGGAACAATATGGTTATTATAGTCGTTGCTATAGTATCTGTTGCTGTAGCAATCCTGGAGTATCGACATAGAAGATTTTGCACGAGATACTTAGAAGATTGCGATATAAAGTTTCCTAGTCTGGAAGATACATGTCCTAAACTTCCGTTTATCTTAAATTTTAGCTATAAAAGAAGCATACACGTAAAGGAAAAAAAAACCCATCAACCAAGGACAAAAACTGAAAAGAAATAGGAGTAAAATAGAATTTAAAAGCAAGATTTAGGGCTGCACTTGAAGAGAAAATTGCAAGATTAATCAGGAGACAAATCATTCTTATTCTTTTTCTGCTTTCTTGTTTACTCTTTAATCATGGAAATGTATTTGATGCTTGAACCTTTGTTATTTATTTTTCTTTCGCAAACCAAGAACTAAATTTATTTGTGGTTAAGTGATAAATAATTTTAATGGTTTTTTGACTGATTATATATGTTGATGTATGTTTGCTATAGTGCTTTGCTTTGATAATATTTATTTCTATTTATTATTTCAGCTAACCACCCATTTAATGATACTAAGAGCCTGTTTGGTATGGCTTATTTAAGAGGTATAAGTGCTTATTTAATTCATAAGCACTTTTTAAAATTTTTTATAGTGTTTGGTTATTTTTTGAGTAGAGATTTTTTAGTTTAAATAAGCTAATTTACCTCTACTAGTAAAAACCAAAAATTTGAACTTTTGGGAGTAGAGGTTAGAAAGCTTTTCTAAAAAATATATAATATCAAAAATATCCTTAACATATTTCATTAATTACATAATACCCTTTGTATAAAACCTACCCAACGAAAATTATTGCTGCTATATAAACATATTACCGCCGCTACTTCACTTTATCTCTCTTTTTTTTTTTTAAATAACTAGCACTTTAATTTTGCAATCCCTACACATACCCAACACTTAAGAGAGTATATATCAATTATGTAATTTAATTTGGATAGTATTATTTCTTTGGGAGAATATATCAATGATGTAATTTTTTATTTTGAAAATTAAAGAAGTGATTGAATTAATTTTTTCTTATTAATTCATAGCTTGGATGCATTTTGTTACATGTTATATAATTATGAATACATATCCTTTTTGGTAATTTAATTACACAAAAGCACTTTTAATTTTTACACAACCAAACAATTTAATGGTTCAAAAGTACTTTTTTAATTAACAACCAAACACCCAATGATTTTTTGTCCAAAAGCTCTATTGGTATAAGCTCTATTAATATAAGCTCTACTGCTATAAGCTCTATTTAATAAGTTGTACCAAACAGAGCCTAACTAAGAAAGAGCAATACTTGATTTTAGATTGGGTTTCCTGTATTAAGTTTTACTTGATTCTAAAAGGGTCATGCTTAATCTAAAATTAGTAATGAACTAGATGTACGATAGCTGATATAAGACATTCAAGATGCGACAACTGAGGATATATAAGGATTCTTCCCAGTGCTGTAGCAAATGTTGTAGCAACTAGACCTAAAGTTGAAAGAAATAGTCAAAACCATTAAGAAAGTTTAATCAATCAACTACTCTATTCTCATTAGTTTTATCCTTGTGTGTGATGTGAGAATTCACTTTATTACATTTTCATTTATGGCATTTTATTTAATTAGTTTATTAGTTTATTAGTTGCTTTATTTTCAATTAAAACAAAATTGCATTGTTGAGATTGCTATAGCAAATCTAATAACATCAATCCCTATGTAGACGATCTCAAATACTTATCATTATATTACTTGTGTATACTTGCACATTGACACCAATAACATTTGAATCAATTACAACACTTTGCAAAAAGAAAGTTCTGACAATTTATTTCCAAAAGAAATATTACAAGCTGACAAGGTTTTTCTAAGAGCATCAACGTTTAGATGTCCTAATCTCTTATGCCGCAAATCAAGTATCTTGTTGACTCTAAGATTTTTTATTCCTTGGATGATTGACACAACTGATAGATGCTATTGACTCAGGTTTATTCACTTTGTAAACTGAAAGTAAGCTGAGGAATGTAGCAGAAGATAACAGAGCATATTTGACTTGACTATAATCATGAGGAAGATTTAGCAGCTTGTATAATCCATCTTTAGCCACACTTTTCATGAGAACAATCCCCATTTCTCTTGTCCTTAACAAGACAACAGGTTTTATCAAATTTTATATACACATTATTATCATGTAATAGTTTTGAAATGCTTATCAGATTCTTAGTTGTTTCAGGAACATAAAATATATGATTAAGCTTGATATACTGTAAGGTTTGTGGTTTAAGAGCGTTAAGCAATGTATGACCAATAGAAGCAATTTTTAGTTTAGATCTATTATCGACTGCAACTTGACTGTTGCCCTTGTATTCTGTGCTAATGTTAAGATTATTGAAGTCAATTGAGACATGATCTATTGCTCCACTATCAAGATACCAAGCTTCATCTCTAGATTCTCCACCTTGAGCTACATATTCACTTATTCTGTTTGGTGCAAAGATTGACACAAAAATCTTCTTAAATCTGTACCAACAATCTACAGCAGTATGATTCTTTCTTAAACAAATCTGACAAGGTCCTTTTGGTTCTTCTTGATCAATTGAAACTTTGAAGTTGACTTCGTCTTGAAAATTTGGTAATTGATTAAAATTTCCAACACCAAATTGTTTAGCACCAGAACTTTATCCATTTGGATTTCCTGAATACCTTCTATTATTATTGAAATTTGTCCACCAATTTATCCTCTAAACTCCTCTGTGATAAGCAATGTTAGCGTGATAATCCATGTGACTAACAAAGTTTTAGTGCTCAATCCTATTTTCTTGACTTAACAGCATTACATATACATCTAAGAGACTTATATTATCAGCCTTTGCATTTATTATAGCGACAATAGAATCATATTCATATCCAAGTCCAACGAGCAAATACAAGACAAAATCATCATTACTCATGTTATTTCCAATAGCTCTGAGAGAATCCAGTATCATTTGCATCTCAGTATAGTATTCATGAACACTCATTGATCCTTTGCTTATTGTTTGAATCTAAGTTCTTAAGTGAAGAACTCTAGATCTAGATCTAGCACTAAATAGTGTAAAGAGAGTTTGCTAAAATACAATGATTATAAAATGAGAATTATTAAATACAATGATTTCAGCTCAGACTTATAAATAGAAGCTACTAGATGTTTCCAGCTCATTCACTAAGTATTTGCTTATAACCATATCAGTACAACTGAATAACAAACTCAGGAACTAATCTTGCGATCTAAAAAATACAATGAATATGGACCGTCGATTAGTAACTAACTAGCTCATTATTCAACAAGAGGGGAAGCTATGCATAACAATTTTGCCAACTGGAATATTCCAAATTTTCACGTGTTGTTTCCATCATAATTCCTAGGTGAGCTGCTGAACTTGTATTCATAAGTATCTTAGCTGCTACTCCAATATGAGTTGAGTTATGCTCAGCTTCTTCATTTACTTCAACATCAATAGCGATAGCATTGTATATCTCAGGATCTTGTCCTATCTCTCTTCAATATTGAAGAGAGAAGTATTATCTTATTTGAAAATTCTTATTTGGAGAGTTAATTAAAGCTTTTCATGCTTACATAATTCTTGAAATAAGAATTAAGAGCTTATTAGAAGAGTCTTTAGCTTAGAGAGAGCAATTAGATAAAACAGGCTAGTTGTGTCTCATGGGCCCTCATCGTACATGCGTTTGGCAGATGATATATGCGCCATTGGAAGCAGTGACTATATAATCGACACAACATTAAAATTCTTCCATGCATTATTTCTTTTTGGTTTAGAAAGAAAAAAGATAAAATACATGATAAAATACAAATCACACACACACATATATGAATCTCGCCATGTGGCCAAGACTCCCATTATTCAAAGAGTGGCATAAGATAATATGAAAAGTAACTAGTACGGCGATATTAATCAGCGGGAATATGGAGTTGCAAAAGCAATCATAGGGGTTTTTTTATGTATGGTAAGACCGGGTGCTTCAGCCATGTCCATATCTTCTTGCGGAGTCCAATCAAAGTTGTTCAAAAGAGTTGCCAATGCGAGCTCATCCACTCTCACCCCAAACTGCGTACCTGGGCAACCCCTTCTGCCAGCGCCAAATGGAATAAATTGAAAATCATGTCCATGGAAATTTATCGGAGAATTAAAGAACCTCTCTGGCTTAAATTCTTCTGGTTGATCCCATGAAGAAGGGTCTTTTGCAATTGCGGCAGCATTAATATAGACATTTGTGCCGGCAGCAATGTGATAGCCATTGATTTTGACATCCTGAGTTGATCGCCGAGGAACTAGTAATGGTACTGGGACATGTACGCGAAGAGTCTCTTTGATCACGGCGTTTAAATAATGCATTTTATCCAAATCTGCCTCTGTTATCTCTGATTTGTCACCGACAATTCCTCTGACTTCATCCTGCACTTCCTTCATTATCTTTGGGTGCCTTAAAAGCTCAGCCATTGTCCATTCTAGGACTGTGTATGTTGTGTCTGTTCCAGCTGCCAACAAATCCTAGAGAAACGAAAATAAACAAAAACTTAATTGTTTATGATCAAAGAGATATTAATTATTATTAAAAATTACAGAGTAAGACTTAATTAGTACTCACCAAGATGATAGCCTTTATGATAACTCTGTCAATGGGAAAGCCAAACACATTTTGCTTCTGAACCCAAAGCAAGACGTCTACAAAGTCTTTATTATGATCGTCTTCAACGACCTGCGCACTCCTCCTGTTCTCATGGTCTTCAACGACTCCATCCAGAAAATTATCAAGATCCTTAGCAGTTTTCATAATTCTGGCATTTAAGCCATTCAAATGGCTCAACCAACCAAGCCATGGAATGAAATCTCCCACGTGGAAACTAGACCCTACCTTCGAAAAATTATCAAAATACTTCCTAAATTTATTACTGCCATCATCCTCTCCGCTGTACTTTCTTCCAAAAAATATTCTACACACTATATCATTTGTTAGTGTAATCAATATTTGACTTAAATTTATTGGCGAAGAAGATGAAGCACACACTTTAATTTTTTCGACCATAAGGGCCGCCTCCTCTGCTCTAATGTTGTTGAAACAATGAATCTGTTTGTTACTCAAAAGATGTAGCACACATATGCTTCTTATTTGTCTCCAATAGTCACCATAAGGTGCCATGGTCACATCCTTACAGCCGAAGGAAAGTATTTCAAATGGGGTTGATTTTGGTCGGTTTGCAAAAATAATATCATGGGTTTTCATGACTTCACGAGCAGCATCAGCAGAAGAAACAATAAGGACGGGCACTTTGCCAAAGTGAAGCAACATGAGGGGGCCATAGCGTTTAGCCAAATCGCTAAGTGAGTGATGACGGAATATACCAATTTGGTGGAGGTTTCCGATGATCGGAAGCTTTGGTGGAGAAGGTGGTAAATTTTCGCTTTTGTTGGTGTTCTTAAAAAACCATCTGAACAGCACAGACATGAAAAAGATGGTAACAATCGTGATGGAAAAGGGTTGAAACAGGAAAGAAGCTTCATGTTCGTCAAACATTTGCCGAAAAATGGACATTTTCGCTTCTTAATTCCTAATTTGGAAAATGGATATAAATTCTCGATTGCAGTCGTATATATATACACACACACAAGCCTTCATACACACAATGCTTTCGATGGAAAAGAGCTAATTATTTAAAAAAATTATTTTAAAAAATTCACCCTGTAGAATAATTAAAAAAAATAATGAAAGATTCTCTTTCATTATTTAAAAAAATTCAAATGAAAAATAATTAATTCCCAATTAAAATATAATGACACCCTCTATAAGAAGAAATTCTAGAATATGTGAACATAAAATGGTGTATGGGAGTACAGCTGGCAAAACACATGATGCAATATTGAATTTTATTGGACGCAAAACACCGAATTTTCACTTTGTTTGAAATTAAATTTTTGATGACAGAAATAGAGACCAAGCAGCAGCTACGATATCAAACTAAAATTATATATATCACATGCTTAGCAAGACTGCAAAAGATAGCTTTCCTTCTTTGACCCTTTAACAATATGCTTGGATATGCATGCAAATCCGAATAAAAATTATATAATTGCACAACCATATTACCAAATCCAAAAATTTATATTTATCTCAAAACTTTGTTAAAGTCCGAAAAAATTATTAGGACATATAATTTAATATATTATTGACACAAACTTATTTAATCATCTACAGGTCAATGAATGTGGGTTGATATATAATATTTATTCTATATTATACAGCTTTTCTATATTATATGTTCTAGGAAACAGTCATGTCCAATAAATTAATCTCGAGTGCAGACGAAAACATTTTATGAAATGTAGATTAGACTATGATTGTGCATGCATATTGCAAAAATTAGAAAATATTAAAGCAGGCACACCAAGTAAGACTACAGCAGTTGCAGCAAGCGCAGGCTACGAGAGTTATATAAGATTCATAAGGAAACTGTATGCGTTTAGTAAAATATTATTATCAAATACGAGTTATGTGAGTTTCAAATTAAATTGGGGTGTGTGCCCAAATGTTTCTACATACTTCAATGCATCCCCATCCCTACTGTAAAGGATTCTCAAGATCCTCCAAGATCCGAATCCTACGTCTGTAATTAATTGGGAGGATTTGCCTGCCCAAGAAGGTCAATGGTCTCAATACTTAGTGAGCAAAAGACAGACTGCCTTGTCTTGCAATTGTGGAAGATTCTAGTTTCCTTAGTTAACTTGATTATTTCCTATTTATGTTCATTGCAGGATCATAACTTGCACTATAAATTGTAGACACTATAGCCTTGCAAATGGCACTGCTTCCTTAATAATAAAGAATCGTTTCCTCTCTATTTCATTATTTTTGTCAGTATCACAGCTGTTATAGCCCCAGCCGAGTGGAGATGAAGCATCTCCACCAACAAAAGGCCTCAACAAATGAAACAACCCGCCCGAATGCAGGGCGAGTTTATCCAAATCTATCAAATCGAGTAGAAAATAATCTAATTAATAACGATTTCATCGAAAATTCAGCAGAACCTCCCCCATAAATATAACATACCCAAACTTGTAAATTATAAAATTAACACTCCCAAAATAATTCCAAATATAACCAACACCCACAACCAACTTCTTTAATCAACATACCAAATATCATCCAAACATTATAATATCAAATACAATAAAATATTCTTAATCACAAATATGTAATAAATTATACAATCCTTCCATAATATCATAATAAAATATCTACGATTCCTAGTACCATCATGTGGCCCGAATATCAACCTAACTAACGTTGCTAGGTCAATTGATGTACCTGCAAGTCTCCTGTGGGAGGAGAGAATATAATGAAAAAGGGGTGTGTATAAAACTCAATGAATTTAGTGAGTGGATATTAGTTTTTTTTAAATAAATAAATTTAGTAAAAGAAATAATTTAATTCTTCTCTAAACAATTTCATTAAGATATCATAAGAACTTTAATAAACCCATTAATTTCAAATCATGCACTGGAATAACAATATTACACAATTTTGCATAAAATCAATGAAATTATAATACTGATAACATCAAATATTGAATACTGAAAAACTATCACCAAACAAATACCCAAGGTAGGGATGATAATGGAGCAGATATGGATTGAATTTACTATGTTCCAAATCCAAATCCATAATAAAAATTAAGATCCGTAACTACTCCAGATCCGTCATGGATTTATATTTTTCGCTCCATATCTAGATCTGAAACAAAAAATAAAGATCTATATCTGCTTCAAATCCAAAAAGAAAAATTAAAATCCAAACATGCTCTAAATATGTCATAAATTCTAAATCTCAATAATAAGAGATCAATAATTTTTTAGAAAAAAAATTTAAGACTAAAAAGCATTAGTAACAATTAAATTATATAATTTGTATAAAAAATCTAATAAGTATTATACCTTCAACTTTTACACTAAAATAAACAAATAAGAAAGATAATAAAATATTCATTAAAAGTAATTATAGGAGTAAGATCGTTATAATATTCTAATGTCTCATTTACTATCTTGATATCCACGGCACACCATCATCATTCTTATATCATAAAATAATAACATATAAGTTAAAAATGATTTATTATATTCAGTGCTTGATTGTTTTTATTATGATCATATTTAACTAAATACATGATTAACATAATTATTTTATAGTTGATGGCCACTACTAATTAGTGATTATACAAAATAAATAAGATTATGAGAAAATGATAAGAAAAAAAATCTCAAGTCCATAGATTTTCCTAGCAATTAAAGGACTAATCCAAACATTCAAATGAAGTGAAGAAGCGAGAGTAGACTAAAGAGAGAAAAAGAGACTAAATTGTAGAATGAAAAACTTTAAAAAAAAAATTAGAGCAGACTATCCTAATTTTATTTTACACTTGATAACTTTTTGTCTTATTATCATTTAAATACCTTTAAGTTTTAAGATTCTTAAATACATGCTAATGAATAAATTTTATTATCATTTATAATTACATAATTATTAAGAATTTTTAAAAATAAAATTACATTAAATGGTGAGTGGATATAGATATGGATCTAGATATTAAGATAAATCCGAACTTGCTCCAGAACCGCCTTAGATCCACACATCGATATCCAAATCTGATCCAAATCCATTTTAATTCGACCCGAATCTGATCCAATTGGATTTGGATCACGTGGATCTTAGGTTAGATCCGATCCATTGCCATCCCTAAGGTCTTAGGGGAATAATCTCATCATATCAAGACTTCAACGGACGAACAATTAGGGAACCATCATGCCCTGAAGCTACACGGATGGACAGAAAGTACTATCTCATATCTCATCATATCCGGACCTCGACGGACTGGCAATCAGGATACCATCATGCCCCGAAGTTACAATGGATAGACGGGAAATACCATCTCATATCTCATATATCTTATCATATATGTGCATGTATAAACTAGTCCCCAAAGGACAAAGCGCCCAAGCACACGACCCAAAGTCTTTGTGTGCACTTGGACAGACCCCAAAGGCCTATATCTCATCTGTATTATCGTATCTCATTTATATCATCTGTCTCATTTGTAAATTCAATATCTGTCTATATCTTAACATCTGTATCTCTGTAATTATCATACTACATTCATAAGCCTCCAAAGGGTAAAAGTGCCCAAATAAACCGCCCAAAACCTCTATGTGTGTTCAGATGGATCCCAAAGGCCTCTTATCTCATATCATCTGTATCACTGTGTCTAAAGGGGAAGGGTACTGTTCAATGATTTTAAAAACAACCTCTCATACACATATATATAAACATATAATCACACTTAAATCTTATTTCTTTTCCATGTAACATACTTCAAATCCACTTAATTCTCTTTAAAACTATTATCATGCATTTACTCAAAAACGATAGTAAAATCATTAATCAAACTCATTTTCAATAATAATAAATATCAACATGCAGATAAAAATCCATTTCCTTCGAAATCTTTAAATCAAAGCACTAAATACTCATTTATCAAAGCATGATATACTATATCATAAAATTAGAATATACCATGAAAATAGATTTTGTATATTCTACTCATAGTGACGATTTTGAACTCGGTATCGTCAACGTATGCGGGTTGATTCTCGGTTGTGGATCCTCCTAATTCAAGAAAACAACATAATTATTTTCTGTACAGGTGAAATACAGCAAATTTTATGCAATAAATGTCGAAACGAATATTTATCTGCAATAACTATTCCCGTATGCATAAAATTATAGAAATGCACCTGCATGCTAAAATTACCAAAATGCCCTCATGTCGATGTTTACAAAATTATCCCCAAATCCTAAATTACCTAGTTGTTCTCAATTCAGGTCACAAAAATAACTATAATAACAGAAATTATGAAATTACCCTCGGAGTATAAAATTACCAAAATACCCTTAACAACATAAATTATTAAATTACCCCTAAAATCTCAAATTGCCTGACTGTCTTAGTCCAAAATTACTAAATTATCCACCGATTCCAAAAATTACAAACTTATCCCCAAAAGTTTATGAAATTATTGAATCGCCCCTCCTGGTCAATGGTGACTAGCGTATAGTCAACGGTGACGGGAAGCTTAGGTCTGATAGTTCTGATCTCGGTGAATCCAATAGTGCTGGCAGTGACCTCCTACACGCGGCGACAACGGCGGATCGAGCTTCCCAAGTCGCGAGCTTTCCAGCGATTGTTCGCGGCCAAAACGGTAGTTTCAGATAGCGAGGTTGGTCAGAAAATGATAAGGGTGAGCTGAGGATCAAGATGCAAGCGGTGGCGCGGCCTAAATCCAGTGAAATCGACGACAATGGTGATAGGTGAGCTGCAGTCCTTTCGAGGTAAATTACTAACGTTTTGGCCATTTTTCGGCGACGAGAATGGCTAGGATACAAGGACCGGCTTCCAAGCTTCAAATTGATACCTTGCTCGACCGATAAGGTGGCCGAAATCACGAGATTAGACCGAATCACGTTCACGAGTCAAACCGGGTCTACTTCTCTCTCTCCCCCTCCCCCTTTCTCAATTTATAGAACCGGCTTTCCCCTTCTTTTTTTTAGCCTCATACAGATTAAATTAATATCGAAGCCGTGACAAAAACAAAAAATCTAATTGTATTACCCCCTTTAATCGTGTTCGATTCATATCGATTTAATGTCATGCCAAATTTTAAATTTATTCAAAACATGATCCATTATTTAACTCAACCCAAATCCATTAATTTATGATACGAAATTGAGTCGTGTCAAACTTACCCGTAACAATTTATAACCACTCTGACGACTTTAAAATTAATATCGAAATGAAAAATATGTAATGCACTTATTATGAAAAATTAAGTTGTATATGTTACAACAAACATAACCAACCTACCTAAACCAAACAATGCAACCTTCACCTTCACTACCCCAACCAAATTTTGACAGCAATAATTATCTCCTATTGAGATCTCAAGTACTCCCTAAATTGGGTGCCAATGACCTTGAATGATACCTTACTAGAGTTAAACCCTATCCAAATCTTAGATGAGACAGATGAGGAAGAAAACATCATCACCAAAGATAATACTGAATTCTCAGTTTGGTAAAGAAAAGATCAACTGTTGCTCAATTGGCTACTCTCAATAATCACCGAAGGAATCTTAACATCAGTTTTAAACTGTGAAACCTCTAAAAATTTATGAAAATCACTTGAAAGAATCATTGGCTCGCAATCACAAGCAAAAGCCCTATAACTCCGCATCCAGTTCCATATCACTAAAAAATAAGACACGACAATTGTAATATTTCAATAAGATGAAAACCATTGACAATAATCTCAGTCTGCTGGAGTGTCCCTCGCTGATGAAGAATTAATGACTCAAATACTCGCGAGAGTAGATAATGATTATGATGTTGTTATTGTAAATTTAATTGCTAGGATTGAAACCTTGAATTTGTAGGGGGTATTCTATATGCTCTTGACATATGAGAATAGACTTGACCAACTCTTAGCAGCAAGCAATATCTCTAGCCTTAATAATCCTGGCCAATTATGCTAAAAAAAGTAATAAAAGAAATCAACAAAATACTAGAAGAGACTTTATCAACCAAGCCAACCAAATCAGAGTTGGTTATTGACGGGAAGAGGCAGAAGTAGAAACAACTTGCAGAGGCTACAATAATGGTCATAGAGGTAACCGCAAACTCGCCAAGCATACGGCAAGAATGGTCATGTTGCTACCGTGTGTTATCATAGGTTTGACAAATAATATGTGCCTTAACATACTAGTAATCAAGGAAGAAATGATGGACATCATTAGAACCAGTTACCAAATCACGGATTTGGGGTATATGTGCTTGAACCTAAAACTATTAGAAATGCTGCTGGGTATCTGGACAGCGACCCCTCATCCATATCAAATATGGCATGAACAACCTCACCATGAAGCTAGAATATCTAGGTAATGAAAGCCTAGTGTTGTGCAAATTTTATTAAACTTGCAAGCGCACGAATCTATTGTAGAATAGATTAATGGTGACGAGTGTCGATCCTACGAGGAGGTAGATTTTAATTATGTGTAGAATTAATTTTTCTAAATGGGTGGTTGGATTTGTTATGGAAATGATTTAAATTATGCTAGAATTTAAATTGGAATGACAAGAATAAATTAAACTGGAAATTATTGAGATAAAGCACTTGAGTATCTGGATCTGCATCAACATGTCCTATGAGTTAAATATTTCTTATTAATACCAATTAAATCATGAGGGGGGTTTTCACACCTCATGAACCACACTCAAATAAATATGGTGCTAAGGGCGTATCGTGCCAAATAATAATAACCTTGTACTAGGGTGCCGGTTTAATCAGGGCGGTATCTAGACAAGATTATTACTATTTGTTGACGACAAGTCAAAACATCCATAAAAACTAGAAGGGAAGAGAAAATAAATTTACCAAATTAAGCCCATGGAACATGTTGAGACTTCACCTTCAACCTAAGCTTGAAAGAAAATTAGCTACTCATGTTTTAGCTAGGGATAAAATGGAAATTTATTAAAATACATAGAAAATATAAGATGGAGAAGAAATTACAAAAAACTAAGCTAAAAAATAGATTGAGGAGTATCAAATTAGGGGAAGAGAGCCCCCTTTTTATAGATACATTGAGTGAATCATAGTTATCGGATTAAAAACAATTCGGACGCTCAGGATTGCGCCATGTCATCAGTCAACAGTACGTGGTTTGAACAGTACGCGGTTTGCAGACGGTTTGCAGAGTGATGCGGTTTGCACAGTAACGGAGTTTGAATAGTGGCGGCTTGAATAGTGACCCAGTTTGAATAGTAACGCTATTTGGTCTACTGAAATGCTGCCACGTTATCCATCAACAGTACATAAGAATTTTAGTCCAATAGGATCGTGACACATCATCGGTCAAAGCCACCTCATCAGTCAACGCCACATAAGTAACCAAATGCCACATCTTTCTCCAATCAAATGCTGCCACGTCATCGGTCGATACCATATGATCGGTCAATGCCACGTCATCGGTCAACGCCACGTCATCGGACCGTATATATAAATAGTATCGTAAATAATAACATGAACAGTATCATATGTATGAACAGTACCGTACATGTGAACAGTGCCATTTTTCTTTTATGCTCCTCCTAAGGTTTTCGACCGTCCCAAGTTCAAAAGTGATGTCCGTTTTGCTGTCTGATCACTCGTTCATTATGAAACGATCATGATGTCACTAAAATACATAAAATACTTAATTATAAAAAGCACACATAATTAAATAACAAAAGACGTAAATACATAAAAGTAGTAATATTAATGAGACTTGAAGTGTAAAATAATAATTTTCTCCTTTATAAATATACACTTTTTAACACTCAACACACCCCCCAACCAGCTTATTGCTAGTCCCTAGCAAATAAAGCGAAGATAAAATTCAAACCCAAAAATGAATTTTTTTTTTTTAACAATTGTGTTTATTCAATCAGATTAATGATAGCAATCAAATAAAAGTATAAGCATTATCTCCAGTCTTAAGAAATATCACACCCACATCAACCATCCATATGCATCAATCGAGTAGATTTTATCATAACTATAGGAATCAAGCCACTCTCAAGAACAACATGTCAAACCCCAAAATCTCACCGGTAATATTGACCCTCTCACAAGGAAATTAAACCCAATAAAAATTGTCACTCTAATGAATGGTAAATTGAGTAAAAATAATAAATAAGTAATATCACACACTCTCACCAAGATGAAAAGAATATGCCCATAGTTTAGGAATAATATGATATCAAACAAAGTACTAGTCAACCCAATGTATTCATTTTTTTTTTATGCAACACTACATCTTAATAGCCCGTATAACTAGCTTTTACTTCAGACTATAGTTCCCTAAAATAAAAAAGGATTTTTATTATGACGCAACGTAGGCTAGGGACATGGCTAATAAAGAAGGGGAAATAGGGAAAATAAAAATACATGTTTGAGAAAAAATAGAGATCTTTTGGAAATTAAAAGATACATTTCGCTTATTTATTATTATTGTATCTCTCTCTTTATTTTTTTGCTTTTTTTGTTTTTGAGCAACTTTTTTTTTTGCACAATTTTGCTGAACAAAATAATTATTTATATATATATTTTTCTCAAACATGAATAGGTGATGTTAATACTCCAAATCGGAGTGGGTCAAGATGATAAATTAACAAAGAAAATGCTCTTTTTTTTAATAAAAGACTCAAAAGGGCTAACTATGGATATTGCATAATTGGGATGGCTTGAAAGACTCAAACGGGTCAAAGATGGCCTTCTATCATCTTTTAGGATTCTAAATAATCTTTCATATCTACTAGTGAGGTGGACCTTCAGATGTAGCAACACATTTTTTTCTCTCTCTTTTTTTTTCTAGAAGGTCAACTTAAAAGAAATCTAGAGATCATGTCTAAAATAATAAACTGCTAAGCTGTATGAAGAATGGACAAAAAGGGTTACTCTCTAAGAAAAAATGATAGGCTCAAAAACTCACTTGAAATTTATTATGACATGTGCATTCCTTCAAGCAACTCATATTTGTCTCCAATATCAACATGTGGAATAACAAACATGGTGTAACATTACTCAAGACTAAAGATAATATAAATACTAAAATTCGAAAGTCATCATGTCATCCACTAAACTCACACAAAATTACAAATTTTTTTTTTTAATGTCATTCTTCCCCCAACTTGTTCTAAAAATAAAAAGAAAGTTTGCATGCAGAAAGGTGACAATGATGCAGAAAAATTAATTAGAAAAGTTAAAAGAAAATGTCCGAATTCTTTTTTTTTACTAAGAAGATACGTTTTTAGAGTAACTACACTCTATATTCAGCCATCTTTTACTTAAAAAGTTAGCCACGATTAGTTCTACAACAAAAAATTAGTAAAAACTTAACCAACATTCCACAATTGTCAACTATTTTCTCCACCCAACCAAAACAAAACATTGTCCTCAATGTTTGAAAGGAAAGAAGTAGAGTTTAGAAAACATCACCTGGGCAGTGCAACACAGAAGAAAATATTTACAAGCGAAGAGTTAAATATAATTTGTACTTCTTACTGTGGCTACAGTTACCATCATTATTTGAACACTCCAACTGTGATCTTGGGATCCGCTCAGTCGATAAACATAGGGATCAAGCAGCTCATTAGTAGTATGTGCACAAATAAAAACTTTTTTCACTGAGGAAGGAATGAAATAATTTTTTATTGCATGGTTAAGAAATGAGATAAAGCCATCATAAAAGTTATTGACATTTAACAAACGGATGGGTTTCTGGTGGATGTTCAGATGGACCCAAGATGATTAGTGCGTCAAAAGTTGCAAGATCTCCTGGAAGGAAAATAAAAGCATCGGCATGATTTCGCATTTTAGTTATTCGTTCTTGCATACTTGAGATGACTAATTCTTCTCCAGTTGGTGAATTAGAAAAACAGCCCAAAGGTTTTAGGATTGTAGGGATGATGCCTAACACTTGGCTCCCTCTGATATAAGCAACTTCTGAGACCATTCTTGATAACCCTCGGTCACCTCCTCCATACACCAAGTGTAATTTTCTCTCTGCTATTCTTCGACTAAGATCTATGGCTGCCTCAACGAACTCTTTATGTTTGCCATAGTTAAACCCAGAGAGCACACAAATGTTCTTGAATTGTTTACTGGGAGTAGCTGCCATTAGGATACTGCTAAAAAACAATTTGTGAGTGCACAACTAAAAATCATATTTAAGGACCTTGGTGACAGCGGGTCACAGCTGTGTATGAGAGATTATGTCCGTGTCAATTAACGCGTAAGACAAATGGCTCGAGAGTAAAAAAAGAAACATTAAAAAAGAAAAAGCAGATAGTTGTGACTGTGGCTCACATCTTTCTCTGGTTTTACGTCCAGAAACGGCTTGAACGCCCACTATGGGTCGAGGATAGGCTTCCCATCCAGTTTTCTTACAAACTGACAAACATGGTCATTTATAGTCAGATTCCCGAGACTATATCGTGCATGTTCTTTCTGGAATAATGGCTATAACTAGAGAATTGCTCTTTGCACGTATCTACTTGGATGCGTTTCAAGAGACAAAAGGATATTATCCAATGACTCTTTATTCAAGCCATCCCTAGTGAATTGAACCTTATCTTCCCTGTTATCGGACACCATTCCCAAAAAACATGGTTTTTTATTGCATATCGTTCTGGCACACTTATGACAAGCAACAGAAAGTCTTCGAGCTCGTCGTTTTCTCGCATAATTTTCTTTACCACAACTAGACATGTATGCAATAAATTTATGAGGTAACTCACCTGCCAAGCGTACTTTAGCCTCGATTAACCAACAGATGTCAGCAGGGAGGTTATTGTTCATTAACAATCGCATGTGTTCAGACCGAGCTTTTTAGATTGAAAGGAGTGCATTCTGAAGAAGCGAAGGGAATCATTTGTGAAGCTTTGCTAAAATCTCGTCTCTGTCCATGCCTTCGTCTCAGAATATCAGTTATTATGGGAAACTGAAGTAACCGACTTGATTCTCACGGAGTATCGTTATCCGCCACTTAACCGGGGTGACAAACTTAAATACACAAGGCAAACTAAAGCACACAAACAGAGAAACAAATTAAAACACACAAAGCAAACTAAAATCGTCCTCTTATTGAATTTACTTCAAGCTCCAACTGAGTGTTGTAGATACTTCTCTTAATATCTCTAAGTTGGGTTTCTAAATCCTCAACATGTTCGACTAACTCTGGTGGTTGTAAAGCCCAAACACGATGTGTTTTACAAAATCGTATATGCTTTCTGAGATGAGTTTAGCTACGTTGAAGTTGTCTAATAATGTACAAGAGGAGTTATCTCATGATTAAAAATGATAAGAGAAAACTTAATTGTTAAACAACACACTTATGCAAAAATACTTTCAATTAGCAAAAGGATAGTAAAAAGCAACAAAAGATAAAAAAATCAAATCAAATCACCAAAAAGGAAAAAAATCTCAATTCAAACTTGGTGGGTCACTCAAATTTATTTTGATGTCCTCTCCATGTGGTTGGTACTCTAGATATGGCTTTAATCTTTGACCATTAACTTTAAAAGTGACACCGTTCTTTGGATCTTTAATTTTAATTGCCCCATGTGGAAAAACAGTGTGAACAATAAATGGGCCAGACCATCGAGAACGTAACTTACCTAGGAATAGGTGCAAGCGAGAATTGAATAAAAGCACTTTCTGACCTGGAGTGAAAAATTTTCTCATAATTTGCTTGTCGTGAAAGACTTTCATTCGTTGCTTGTAAATCTTGGCATTTTCGTACACATCATTGCGAATTTCTTCAAGTTTTGCCAGCTGTAATCTTCTTTCCGAGCCAGCTTGCTGCATGTCAAAATTAAATTTCTTAATGGCCAAGTACGCACGATGCTCGAGTTCCACAGGTAGGTGGCAAGCTTTTTCCACACACTAGCCTGTAGGGTGACATCCCAATTAGAGTCTTGAAAGCTGTTCTATATGCCCATAATGCATCATCGAGTCTCAACGACCAGTCTTTTCGGTCGGGTCTCACCGTCTTTCCTAGTATTTGCTTTATTTCTCGATTGGAAATCTCAACTTGGCCATTGGTTTGCGGATGATATAAGGTCGCCACTTTATAAGTGATGGAATACTTTGTCAAAAGTGTTTTGAATAATTTATTGTAAAAATAGGCACCATCATCAATAATTATTGCTCGAGGGAATCCAAAGCATGAAATAATGTTGCTTTTCAAAAATCCTATCACCACCTTGTGATCATTGGTCCTACATGGAATTGCCTCTACCCATTTCGAAACATAGTTAACAGCAACCGATATATATTAATGACCAAAAGATGGGGGAAAGGGTCCCATGAAATGGATACCCCATACATTAAAAATCTCAACCACTAAAATTGGGTTTAGTTGCATCATATTCCTTCGTGTAATGCTCCCCATTCGTTGACACTTATCACATGAAGAACAAAAAGTGTAAGAATCTCGAAATATAGTTGGCCAATGAAAACCACATTGTAAAATTTTAATAGCTATTTTCTTAGCGCTTAAATGGCCTCCACAAGTTTGTTCATAGCATAATGAAAGAATGTTTTAAAATTCATTTTCTGGGACACATCGCCTAACAATTTGATCTGCAAAATACTTGAATAGATAAGGATCGTCCCAAAAGAAATTCTTTATTTCTGCAAAGAATTTGCCCTTGTCCTGCTTAGTCCAATGCTCTGGAAGTTGACCTGTAACAAGATAATTAACAATATCAGCATACCATGGTACTACTTCCACACTCATTAATTGTTCATCTAGAAATGGCTCATTCAAAAGTAATGATTCCATAGTTGTGTCAAAATGAAGACGAGAGAGATGATCAGCCACAACATTTTTTGTCCCTTTCTTATCTTTGAATTCTAAGTTAAATTCCTGCAAAAGTAACACCCAACGAATTAGTCTAGCTTTTGCATCTTTTTTTGTAAAAAGATATTTAAGAGTAGCATAATCTGTGAATACAATTATTTTACAACCAATAAGATAAGATCGAAATTTCTTTAATGCAAACATTACTGCTAGCATTTCTTTTTCAGTAGTTGAATAATTCAACTGTGCATCATTCAATGTCATACTAGCATAGTAAATAACATGGGGAATTCGATTAACTCTTTGTCATAATACTGCTCTACTGCATAATCAGATGTATCACATATAAGCTCAAATAGTAAATTCTAATTTGGGAGCTGAATGATGGGTGATGATGTCAACAGCTGCTTTAATTTTTCAAATGCCACAAGACATGAATCATCAAAGACAAAAGGTACATCCTTAGCAAGTAGATTACATAAAGGTCTAGAAACTTTACTAAAATCTTTAATAAAACGTCCATAAAAACCAGTATGCCCAAGAAAAGATCTTACTTCTTTGACTGTTTTAGGTGGAGGAAGATTGGAAATGAGATCTACCTTGGCTTTATCAACCTCAATACATTTGCTTGAAATGATGTGACCGAGAACAATACCTTATTTTACCATAAAATGGCATTTCTCCCAATTTAAGACTAAATTTTTCTCGATACATCTCTGCAGAACTAGTGTTAGATGATGTAAACATTGATCAAATGAATCACCAAAAACAGAAAAATCATCCATAAAGACCTCAAGGAATCGTTCAACCATATCAGAAAAAATGCTTAACATGCATCGTTGAAACGTAGCAGGTGCATTACATAATCCAAATGGCATTCTCCTATATGAAAAGGTACTAAAAGGGAAAGTGAAGGTGGTCTTCTCTTGATCTTTTGGTGCTATAGGAATCTGATTGTATCCTGAGTAGTCATCTAAAAAGTAATAAAATTCATGACCTGCTAATCTATCAAGCATTTGATTGATAAATGGTAAAGGAAAATGGTCTTTACGTGTGACAGAATTTAACTTCCTATAATCAATGCATACACGCCACTCTGTAGTTACTCTAGTGGGTACTAATTCATGATCAGCATTGGTAACTACTATAACTCCTGAATTTTTGGGGACAACTTATACAAGACTGACCCATGTACTATCAGAAAGTGGGTAAATGATACCTGCATCTAATAGCTTAAGGATTTCAATTCTAACAACCTCTTTCATGTTAGGATTTAAGCGACGTTGTATTTCCCTAGTAGGTTTAGCATTTTCATCAAGTTGAATGTAATGCATACAGTCTACTGGGTTTATAGCTTTTATGTCTGCTATGGTCCATCCTAACGCTCTTTTATGCTCTTTTAAAACTTCCAACAACTTACCTTTTTATTCGTCATTGAGGGAGGAAGAAATGATTACTGGTAGACTGCTTTCTTCTCCCAAAAATACATATTCCAAAGTGTTGGGTAATGGCTTGAGCTTTGGTGGTGATTCTAATGATGGGCTAAGTTTCTTTTCTAAAGGCACTAGTTGTTCAACTCTTGACTTTCATTTACTTGTGCCCATGGATGGTGCTGAGTCAAGTACGGCATTGACTTCATCGACTGATCTGTCAATATCAAAATCTAAACCAAAGTGAGTTAAACATGTTTGTAAAGGGTAATCACTAAGATTTGAAAGAAAATTATTATCAACTAATGTTTCTATTAAATCCACATCAACAATTCTATCATCTGCATTGTGAGGTTGTTTGGCAATATTGAAGATATTGAGCTCCATGGTCATATTGCTAAAGGACAACTGCATATTTCCAGTCCTGCATTGAATATGAGCATCGGCAGTTGCCAAGAAAGGTTGGCCCAAAATAATGGGAATGTGCTTCTTTGAATCATGTACTGGTTGAGTGTCAATTACAATAAAATCAACAAAAAAATAAAACTTGTCTACCTGAATAAATATGTCCTCCACAACACCACAAGGTATTTTTGTGGACCAATCTGTAAGTTGTAACACCACTGGAGTTAGGTGTAATTCACCAAGTCCAAGTTTCACAAATACAGAGTAAGGCAACAGATTTACACTAGCTCCTAAATCCAACAAAGTATTCTCAATTGTGTGGTTCCTTATACTACATGAGATAATGGGAAAGCCTGGATCTTTGTATTTTAGAGGCATTTTATGTTGGAGCATAGAACTAACATTTTCTGTTAAAAAGGCATTTTTCTAAACATGAATATTTCTCTTTTTAGTGCAAAGGTCTTTAAAAAACTTGGCATAAGATGGCACTTGTTTTATAATATCTAACAAAGGGATGTTAACACTTACCTGTTTGAAGATTTCAAAAATCTCACATGTGGATTTTCCTTTCTTCCCTTTAACTAATCTCTGAGGAAATAGAGCTTTAGGAACATATTCTCACGAGTTGGTTTCTTCTTTCTCCTTTGATGATGAGTCATCAGCATTCACAAGTACGATCTGAGTTGATTTTGTCACTGGCATCTCCACTTTGTTGTCGACTTCTTTCCCTTTTTGTAAGGCCATGACGGCTTTGACCTTTCCATGTTGTTGTGGTGAACTGGTACTTGCATGCCTTTGGAAAATTTACCTTTCTCAACAGTCATTGCCAAGGTTTGAACAGAAGAAGCAAGTTATCCCACCATTTTCTCGAGGTTTGAAACTGACTGGGCTTGTGAGTTGAAGCCCGCTCTCATCTCATTTCGCAGTTCATCAATGGTGCGGTTATATTGCTCAATTATGGAGTTAGTAAGATTCTTGAAATTCTAGAATGTATCCTCCCATGGTTTAGGTTGAGAGTGGTTCGGGTTTTGATTGTATGGTTGAAATGGTGGCTGAGAGCCTTAAGGAATTTGAGGAATTGGTTGCATTGGTGGAGGTGGAGCTACTGGTCCATTTTGTTGGAATCCTTGAGACCATGAAAAATTGGGGTGGTTTCTCCATCCAAGGTTATATGTGTTGGAGTACGGGTTGTAATTTAATGGTTTTCTCATGATACCTATGGCATTGACTTGATTTGAATATGAGTCATGGTCATGTGGTTCTGTTGAGTTGGCAGTCGTTAATGATGCTATTTGTCGAGAAAGGCCTTCAACCATCTCTTTGACTTCTTTAATTCCCGAGCTTGACTCGCCAATGTGAACCTCATTCACTCCCTTAATTCTTCTGGTATTTTTGAGTTATCGACTCCGTTGTTGAGAATTATCTTATTATCACTGGAAGAATTCCCAAATCTCTTATGCACTTTTGGACATTAGCTCTCCTCCACTTGTAGCCATTAGCCATTCTTGCACATGCGGTAATAATCGCTCTAAAAATATTGGCATTGGTGCCATTTCGCGTACCCATGATGTGGACACTTGAAGAGTAGCCCATTGAATTGCTCCCATGTTTCGAAAAATTGCTCGTCTTCTGTCTGGGTAAACTCTGAAATTTCCCTATGAATAACATTGGTTTTATGAACTGGGAAATATTTATTCAAAAATTTTGTTACCATTTGTTCCCATGATGTAATGCTGTTAGCAGGCAATGTATTAAGCCATGAACGAGCTCTATCTTTTAAAGAAAATGGGAATAATCTGAGTTTAACATCATCATCTGAAAATTTCTCGTATCTGAAAGTTTGACAAATAGCATGAAAATCATTCAGATGATTATATGGGTCCTCATTTTCTAAGTCATAGAATGTTGGGAGACAATTTAGTACACTAGGTTTTAATTCAAAACTCCTAGCAGCTACATTTGGGTACCTTATGCATGATATGCTCAAGTTAGCTAAGGGACTGAAATAGTCCTTAAATGGCCTCTCCTGTGGTTCTGGTTGTTGGTTCTGCAAATCCATTTCAATTTAATTTTTAAATGCAATTTGTTTGTGTGTGCGAAGTGTTTTTTTCAATTCAAGGTCTAAAGGCTCAAGATTAGGTGATAATAACCTTCGACCATGCATGTAAAAAATAAAATAAAACAAAACAAAACAAATAAAAATAAAGAAGAGGGATAAATTATGATACTAATCTTATCACGCTGTTACAATCTTACTATGAAAACACACTCAATTGCTATAAGAAAAAGAAATTACGTAAAACAAATATTAACTAAAATAAAAATAAATTACAAAGAAAGATAACAAGAAAAAAAATTAAAAATAATATGAAAATTAAATTACACAAATTTAAAGAAGAGAAAAATAAATAAAATTCTAACCTTAAAATACAGATTCACTTTTGTTTTTAATTGAGAAAATAATTACAAGAAAACAACTAAAATAATAACAATAAATATTAAAAAAAATTAATTCTATGAATTAAAATACTTACCTCCTCGGCAACGGTGCCAAAACCTTGTTGTGTAAATTTTATTGAACTCACAAACGCATGAATTTATTATAGAATAGATTAATGGTGATGAGTGTCGATCACACGAGGAGGTGGATTTTAATTATGTGTAGAATTAATTTTTCTAAATGGGTGGTTGGATTTGTGATGGAAGTGATTTAGATTATGCTAGAATTTAAATTGGAATGACAAGAATAAATTAAAATGGAAATTATTGATGGAATTACAGAAAACTAAGCTCAAAAATGGATTCAGAGGTATCAAATTAGGGGGGGAGAGCCCCCTTTTTATAGATACATTGAGTGAATCATAGTTATCGGATTAAAAATAATTCGGACGCTCAAGGTTGGGTCACGTCATCAGTCAACAGTACGCGGTTTGCACATGGTTTGCAGAGTGACGCAGTTTGCACAGTAACGTGGTTTGAATAGTGGCGGTTTGAATAATGACGCGGTTTAAATAGTAAATAATCTCATATGTGTACATATACCGTACGCATAATTTTTGTCCACTGAAATGTTGCCATGTCATCCATCAACAGTACATAAGAATTTTAGTCCAATAGAATCGTGACACATCATCGGTCAATGCCACCTCATCAGTCAATACCACATAAGTAACCAATTGCCACATCTTTCTCCAATCAAATGTTGCCATGTCATCGGTCGATGCCACATCATCGGTCAATGCCACATCATCGGTCAACGCCACATCATCGGCCAACGCCACGTCATCGGTTCGTATATGTGAACAGTATCGTGAACAGTGCCATTTTTCTTTTATGCTCCTCCTAAGATTTTCGACCGTCCTGAGTTCAAAAGTGATGTTCGTTTTGCTGTCTGATCACTCGTTCATTATGAAACGATCATGATGCCCCTAAAATACATAAAATACTTAATTATAACAAAGCACACATAATTAAATAATAAAAGACGTAAATACATAAAAGTAGTAATATTAGTGAGACTTGAAGTGTAAAATAACGATTTTCTCCTTTATAAATATACACTTTCTAACACTCAACACCTAGCCTTAGGTAATGGACAAATCCTCATCATTACACATATTCGATGCATCAATATGCCTATTATATCTCATTAGCAGTATGTTAAAAGAAAATGACCTGATATCATTTTATGGATATTTTAGTAATTGCTGGAATTGAGGATAAGTTGGTAATTTATAATGTTGAGGTTAAATTGGTGAATTATATTTTTAGGGGTATTTTGGTAATTTTGGATTCAAAGGTATTTTGGTAATTTTAAAATATTTGAGGGTAATTTTGCAATTTCAAAAATTGTGATTATTTTTGTGATTTATGATTTAAATTAAGATTATTTGAGGTTAAGTATGGAATGTGATTATATTGAAGAATTTGAGAATATTGGAGTTTACGATTGTGGTTTAATTTTATTCTTATGAGATTATTTTTATTGATTTTAAGCTGATGATATCAATATGCGTTTGGTACTCGAGAATGTCAGGAGGTAAGTAAACTAAATTTCCAAACGAATTACAATAAACAGTATATATGTTTGAAATGCTTGAAAAGTCTATTTAAATATATACAGATGTTGATTTATATGTTATGTCCATGTGTTTATGTGATGTGTTGTTATGTGTATTTATGGACATGGGCATACGTATGTGTGAATATTTCATTGGCATGAGCACGAAAATATATTATGTTTTGTTTTGTGAAATGAGAAAGTGGATTTTAGCGAAACGGAATTTGAAAAGAAAGAAAGATTGTTTTACAGTTTTAGCTTGGATGCTTGAATTCGTTACTGGCTTAGTGGAGGATACTCCGGATGTTATGTTATGGATATGAGATAAGTGGGCGAGGGACGCGTTGACGTGAAGCCCAAAGTATAAGAAAGTTATGAAAGTTAATGGAGTATCCTACTAAGCGGTGATTGAATGAAGGTAGCTCAAGTAAGTGATTTGAAAGAGAATGCAAAAGTTTGAGAATTACAGAATGAGATTTCGATGATTTGTTTTCCAATATTTTTAAATACCATGACACGTCATTCATTTGCATTATGTTTATGTATGTAAGTATTTTAATATATGAAAAACTAGTTTGCTTACTGAGTTTCGTACTCATTATAGTTTATTGTGATTCAGTTTCCATAATCAAGATTGTTTCATGATAAGCCACGAGGAGGACTTGAATGGAGGAAAAATAGATGGTTTGGCATAACTTTTAAATTCTTCCACGACAGTTTGAGTGATGTATTTGTATTTCGAGGTTTCAATTTTTATGAACTGTAAAAGAATTATTTTTTTTTTATTTTTTTAATATATATTGAAGAAGCAGTAAGATTCGCCCTGTAGAGACAGGGCGAGTTGTTACACAAATAATGATTCTCTGATAGGAAAATCTAAATATTTAAAAGTATCTTTTTATATCTTTCAATCTCTATATTGGTTAATCAAAATGATAAGATTGTAATTTTGTTTATAATAGATCTAAACTAAAAGATTTGCCCACCAAAACAAATATGTTCATGTGCTTATCAAACTTGAATAAGAAAAACAAAACTACAAACAAGACAAGGAAATCTTATCTTACACGCATCACAAAAGCATGAAGTCTAATTGAAAATGAAGAAATTCATTCATTTTTTAAAAGTCACTCTCCAGAGACAGCTCTGGGGGATTACGTTATTGAAAAGAAAAAAGCAGTTCCATAAGTGCTGCCCACAGGAAATACAAAACAAAATAGAAGGTTACACGAAATGAAAATCCGGGCACTCCGAAGCTGAGAAGAAAGATTTCCATGGATAGAAGGTGAAGAGATCTATTTGTAAAATTCCATAACGTATAGATTGCAAACGTTACATTCGAAGTTGACACCCTTAAATCCAGCTTCGATAGCCAATGCAGTGTACTCTTTTTTGGTTCGCTCCTTTCCTCGAGGAATTTGAATTAACAAAATTGCATCTAAAATGGAGGATTCCCTTGAAGCCTCAGTGTTCTCAGGAACCTCTAGCAAAGTTGAATTAATAACAAGTACCTTTCCATCATTTGGAAGAGCCTTGTAACAATTCCTCAGTATCATTAAGCAGTGTTCATCATCGAAATTATGAAGCATCCACTGCAAAATAGAAATTAAGATAAACTTGTTATTGCTAATTAGACTCGATATTCGCATGCATGCTGACTACGAATTATTGTTGATTGCAAGTACTGATATATATTTGCAAGTAATAAATAAAAATATAATAACCTTCATCAAGATGGCATCCCCCTCAGGAATTTTTTCGTACATGTTGCCACCTACATGTTCCACGCCTAAAATTTAAACAATGTAAAGATTAATGAATTTACATTACGAACAATGAGTTGCCTCTATTATATATAAATAATAATAATAACAATAACCAACAATAATTAATGATAGAATAAGCACCTAGACAATTTGAAACATACCAGGATAAGATGGGGCATCTTTTAGAACATGAGGCACATCAAAATTAATACCCTTAATATGAGGGTATTTAGAAGTTATCGTATGAAGGGTAATTCCTAAGCCACCGCCAACATCAACAAGCCGCTGAATATTCTGAAAGCCTTTGTATGACTCTACAATCTTATCGATTACGATAGAAGTCTGGCCAATCATTCCATTGTTGAAAACTTCATTGTACCTAGGGTCAGTGCCCAGGTAGTCATAGAATCCCATTCCGTAGACTTTGTCAAAAGAAATTCCTCCTTCCAAAATTTGGTCTTTCAATTTGAACCTAAAATGTACAACTCTTTTAATTAGAATCTTGGTGAATATATGAAAAATTGAACCAAACTAGCTAAACATTAATTAGTAAAGATAAAGGAGGAATATATGTACACACCAGCCAGCCATCAAGACAGGGTCCAGAGTCAAGTTCATATAGGGACGCAATGACGCGCCGTTTTGATTACGGACAAAGTATTTGGCGACAGGGGCAAGACTGTACAGCCTTTGCTCACCAGTAAAAGAGCACCGAAGGATATTGAAGCTGACTAGGAGGCCGAGGACACGATCCAACATGATAGGTGCCTCAGGGTTGTTGTGGGGGATTTGAGCAACAATCTCCGAAGCCGAAAGCTCAGCACCAGGACCAGCTTTGTTTATGATCTCAAAAACATCAAGGTTTACTACTGCTTGAAAAACCGCAGGAAGCACTACTGTGCTTCCCAGTTGCATGGCATATGAATATGCCTCTTCCTCCTCTTCATTGATCAGCTGTTTTGGTTTTTTCTCCAAAACACAAGCCATTTTGCTTAGTTATTTTTTGCTCTTGACTTGTTTTACTATGCTCTGCTTTTGCGCTTTGCTCTTTTCCAGTGACGCGTTTATATAGCGGTAGGAAAGTGTTGGAAATGTCGAAAATGTAAGAGAGAGAGGAAAGATAGGAAAAGTACAATAACTTAATATATTGTTATTTATATATTTTTGAGTGAGAAAGCCAAAAATGCCTATTAGTATTAGCGTCCACAGTTCTACATCTGTCAGAAGATTAATTGGAATCAACGGCCACTCATGGAACTTTATTTTATTTTATTTTGGGTGGGGGGTTTGGGGAGTTGGTGTTGAGGTCGTCGTAACTGTAGGGATACGTTTTAAGTATGTAAGAGCATCTGTGGTCACACCTGTTTTAATCTGAAACTTACATAACCCTCATATCAATAATAATATTTTACCATACTCATATACCCTCCTTTTGAAACTCGCGTAGCTCTCAATCGAACAGTTTTCAAACATCAAATATCATTGATTCCTCAGCCAACTAATCAACATCATTCATTTCGACCATTATTTTTTTTCTTTAAGTAATTAGTTAGAAGAGAACAAGTGAAAAAATGGAGACGAAAGGATAAAATAAAACAAAGTTAATTTGTGGAAAATATAATTTTACTGAAAAAATTTCTGAATAATAAATTAAGGTTTTATGAGTGTATTTAGCTGAGATGGTAAAATGTATTGTGTTGAAAATAAAGGTATGGTGTTCGAAACCTACTCACATGAGGTGGGAAAAAATATGATTTTAACATAACTTTTTATTTAAGTGCAAACTTCTTCATTCTTCAATTAAACTATGGGCGATCGAATTCTTCGAAGTAAAATCTATCAATGATTGTAAGTCCCCTTTCATTCATGATGATTAAAAACAACATTAATTAAGTTCTAAAATTTTAACATGACACGAAAGTTGTGAAATCCTTATATCAATTATCTCTTTTTAATAATGCGCAAATAACTTATTTATTAGGTAATGATGTATATTGTAGAAGAAAAAAGGTGATGCCACACCATGATTTTGATAAAATTGTCGTGGAGATTTTTATTTTTTTAAAATGGTCGTACAAATCTCTATTTTAGACACACAGATTTCTTCTTTTGTTCATAAATATAATGGTTACACATGCTTCAAGATTTGTCTAAAACAAAAAATTGTGTCCTCGAAATAGATATGTACTACTTTTTGGCGAAAACAAGAGAGTGCTCATAGTTGGGCCTAATCATTTTGCCAAATTATAGGGTGTTATCTCAAGTTTCTAAGTATTTCATTAATCCTGCTAATTATTTGAAGCATACGGCAAATACACATTAACCAAATCAAAGCACAATCTTTACCGATCAAAAAAAATGATGTGGAGTTGATACAGAAGCGATAAAATCGTTAGATAGTCTCTTTCTATCAAAATACTGTAAATAAATTCTTCTAATTTCTATCTTTAATGTTATAATTACTTATATTGAAGTCATAAGCGATAAATAATTTACTGACTAGTATGTACATGTGCATTGGCATTGCTGTACGTCAACAGTTTTACATGGTGGCCGCTTTCAATTATATATATTATATATATGTTTTGGGAAAGAGTGCTGCTAGTTGTCTAGACACTGAGAGAAAAGTGAGAGAAACGGCAACTTGTGCTGCCGTTTCACCTCTCCTCCTCATTTTTTATTATTAAAAATTAAAAAAAAGCATTTAAATGACAAAAAGTAGAGCAGTTCATGTGCACCACTCTCTCTGTGTGTGCATCTCTTGTAGAAAATTTTTAATTATTAAAAAGATAAAAATAACCGCAAAACTCTAAACAGCGGAACAAACAACTAGAAATCCATCGCTCTCTCTCTCAACATCCCTCAGTCTCTCCTCCGGTTACCACTCATCCCCAAACTCAATCCCCACCAAAGTAATCCCCATCACTCTTTCTCACTCTCTCCGGTTACCAGAACCCGAGCTGCTCTCGAAGTCCAAGTCGAAGTCGAAGCCGAACCAACTTCTGAGGTTGTTGAGTCAGCTGCAAAGGAAGAGCCCAACCGCCGCCTGTTACTTTAATTAACTACTTGTATTCAGATCTCGAACCTGATCAAGAGCTAATGAGTGGGAACACTCTCATGAAAATTACAGTCAGTGCTGCTCGGGGCCTTGAGTATTTACATTGCAAGGCCAATCCTTTTGTCATTTACGGAATTTGAAGTCTGCAAATATTTTGCTGGATAATGACTTCAATCCAAACTCGGACCTGTTGGTGATAATACACATGTTTCAACTAGAGTAATCGGAGCATATGGTTACTGTGCCCCAGAGTATGCAATGAGTGGCAAATTGACTCTTGAGTTTAGTATTCATGGCTTGTTACCTTGGCGCAGAGAGAGAGAGCGTGATGCAGGTGAGCTGCTGTACTTTGTCCTTATCACGCTTTTTTTTTTCAATTTTTAATAATAAAAAATTATTAGAACGCTGAGAGAGGGAGATAGGTGAAACGGCAGCACAAGCTGCCGTTTCTCTCACTCTTCTCTCAGCTTTCGAGACAACTAGCATTTTCCTTTGGGAAGAGTAATATGCGCAAATGTCATGTACAAAATAAAAACACAATCTTTACCGATCAAAAAGGGTGATTCGTGGAGTTGATTCGGCAGCTGCGAAAATCGTTAGGTAGTCAAAATTTTGTAAATAATTTATTCAAATTTATAAGTTTAATAATATAAGTATTTGATATTGAAGTCATATGCGACAAATAATTAACTGGCTAGCTTGCACATGCAACCGTCTTACTTAGTGGGAACCGGGCTTGCTTTAATGTTTTTTAATATTTGCAAAATGCGTATAATCATAGCCTAATGTACATTTTTTTTTAAATGATTTCATCTGCAATTGACATCTATTCCACGTGATTGGTTGGTAGAAAATATAATATATAAAGCCTTTAATCTATGATATAAAGCCTTTATGATATGTCGTAAAATATGATAGATCAACCCACATTCATTGGCCAACAGAAGATGTGAGTGCAAAATGGATGGGCTAGAGCGAATTGATAATCTCCTGTCTTTTAAAATAATTATTGTGTTATAAAAATAATTAATTGTAAAGAGAGTAAATTAAATTTTTAATAAATTTTTATTTTAAGGCATTGTGAGTTATATATATATATATATATATATATATATAATATATTTAGTGGACTAAAAATATTAAATTATTTTTAACATTTAAAATGATATTAAAACTTTAAATTATAATATTTATTTAAATACAAATATTTATTTTAATAACATACTTGTATTTATTACAAAGATTTTACAATTAAAAAAATATATCCTATTAATAATATTAAAATTATTTGAAATACATTTATTATTACGTTTGTTCTAATTTCATATTTCTATTTATTATAAAATTTTTGGATCAATTGTTTTTGGGATTTTTAGAGTCAAAAAACATTATGGTTAGAAGGGAGTTTTAGTGTCCCTTATCAAAAACTTAAGTATCCTCGTGGTCATTTCTCCAGGCCTTGGGGGTGTAGGTATTCTTTTTCCTTTGAAAAGTTACTCTCTAGTGTTTTTTAAATCTGCCATAGAATGAAGTGATTTTACCAAATAATTTTAAAAAAATTTATCAAAGATCAAATTTAAATTTTAGCTTTCTAAAATCACTTTTAAGTTTTTCACTGACAATTTTCAAACGAGCCCTTGGCATTCAACCCAACAAAGATGATAATAGCTATATTATTGCAGTTTGGTGGAAGTTAACCTAAGCCTTTCTATTTAATTAATTTGCATCTAAATTTTTTTATGCACAAAAATATCGTTCAAGCAGCACCTACCATATCAAACAATAAAAGGAGGTTGTTTCTAGTCTTTGAGCTTGTTAGATTGTTAGGTTATTTCATTGGGGTAAGAATAAACTTTGCGTTGTCCTTGTAGAATGTGTAGGTATTATTTTTGCCATCATGCACTGTACTCCAAATCAAATTACCAAGGACAATCAAATAACATATGACAGGCATCCATATTAACAACATCACATGTTACCTCATTTTTATAATTACTGATAGAGAAAGGAACACAACACTGTTCAGTCACCTTTGTCTCACCAGCATATTTGATCCACCCAATACGGTACGGATATAGGTGTGGCTGGGTTGGTAATTACAATTTATCTACTATGGTCTTGGATACTATGTTCTTACCACTTCCATTATCAATGATAAGATCACATATCTATTGATTAACAGTGCATCATGTTTTGAATATATTGTGTCATTGAATGTTTGCTTCCTTCCTCAGGGTATACATCAATCGTCTTATTATTAATGATACTCCTTCATCTTCATAGGTAAGCTCCTCTAATTTGACTTCTTTTCCATGCACATCATCTTCTAGATAATCTTCTTCTTCAATGTCATCATCATGTGTAGCTAAGTTGACTGGTTTACGTTGTCAATATTGATTATAGTAATAACCCGTCTGTTTGCAATGGTAACATTTGTTTCCCTTTGGAATTGCATTGGGATTAATGGATTTGGATTTGTTCACTGGTTCATTTTTTGATCGTCCCACCGGTTGATTATAAAAGAAATTTGGCCTAGGAACTTCTTCACATGGTTTGCCTATTGTCTTTCCTTTATTCATGTCAGGTTTTTGTGGTGATGCAGAAGATTGTGAAGAAACCTAAGTATGGGTGCCTTCTTTGTTGATTTGTGCTTCATGATTAGTATTAAAAATTGTATGTTTGTTATGAAGTAAAAATGTTATTTTGCGTTATTAATGTAATTTATATTTGTAATTGTGTAACTTATTATGAATTTCTAATTATTTTTCTAAATATTTGATTTTGTGTATTTTTGTGTGTTTATTAGGTAAAAATAATAATTTCATGCAATTGGAGGCTTCAAACAAATGTACGGATGTCAAATTTGGATTTCGGAAGTCCGAGAAATTATGTCATTGTCGAGAAGAATCCAAGACTTTTGTTGTAAATTTTTACGTTTTTACCACGGTAAATGTGGTAATTGTAAAATTATAAGTTTTTATCTTGTTAGGTATGATATTTTATTAGTAGAATGGTTTGGGTATGCTTGAGTGGATAAGATAAGATTATGTTTGATTAGTTGCATTATTAGTGGGACAAATGTAAGGTTAAGATTTAATTAGATTTTTTTTATTTGTGTGGTGTGGATTTACCATGTATTAGTATAAATAGAGAAGGGTGGTGAACACATCTCTTTGCACCTTCTCTTCTCTTCTTTCCTCCCAATTCTTCTCCTCATCTCTCTTTGTAATATATTTTTAATTAATAAAATTAGGTTTATTTCAATTTTTAATGTCCATTTTAATTATGTGTTTTTCAATCTTAATCATTTCTTTTATTTCAAAAATGTTTAGCTAAATATTTATAGTTAGGGGAACGTGAAACTTTTAGTAAAAAAATATGGTTTAATCAAATTCAATTTTTAATTTTATAAATTAAGTTTTTTTCTATTTAATTTTATCCATATTTTATATTTTGAAATTTTGATTTATTGTAGACAAAAATAGGAATTTGGCACAATGAATTCTTAATATCTTAATATAAAATATGGTAAAATGGTATTTTGATTTAGTGTAGACAAATTAAGTTTTGGCACATTAAATTCTTAATCCATAATAAAATAAATGGAAAAATAATTTTAATTAATAAAATTAATCTTTTGGGAAATAAAACAAAAATAAAAAGAATTTGTTAAATTTTATTTATTACTAAGAGTATAACCCTAACTAATTCAACTTCATAGTTTTCCTCAAATTAAATTGTGTGTTTTTAAATTTTATTTTTATTTTTTTAGATAAATTTAAATAAACAAATTAAACCATTTCTTTGTGGATCGACTTCGGACTTACCGAGTTATATTATAACTAGGCACTCTTATACTTAGAAGTAAATCAAACATTTTAAGTTGTGTCAAGTTTTTGGCGCCGTTGCCGGGGAGAGGTATTTATTTTGTTTTATTTTTCCTTTTATTTTTTTTTACTTTTTGTGTAAATTTTCGTTGGGTTCTTTTTTTTAATTCTCTTCTATCCTCACATCTTTCATAATTCTAGTTTCACCCCCAATAATTTTCATTTCTAGCTCAATCTTCTAATAATTATGATCCGACCCTAAAATCCTTCAGAATCTTCAATTTCATCCTATATGGCTAAATTCTAAATTTCTAAAAATTACGGTGTGGCCATAATATTATAAATAATTTACAATAAGATCCCTGGACGAAATTTCTCACAAAAATTGGATTTAGACTTATTTGGATTCAATTTGGACTTAATTTGAACTAAGCAAACTAACTAATTACTAATTTTTTTTTCCAGTTGTTTAATTTTCAGTTTTTTTTATTTCGCATTTTTTTTTCTTTTTATTGGTGGGTTTAACCACCAAAGTTATTATTTAATTGGGATATTATCATTTTACTACTAAAGTTTTACTGACATATCATGTCAGTACAAAGGTTTGCCGAAAAGTATATTTTACTACCAAAGTTTTGCATAGTTATCATTTCACTACCATTCCGTTAACAAAATGTTAATGTTTAACAGAAATTATGTTAAAAATCGATTTTACCCCTAAGAGTTTGGTAGTAAAATGATAATTCTCCTAAAAATTCGATAGTAAAATGATAATTCCACTAAAATTTCAGTAGTAAAATGATAATTTCCTAAAAAATTTGGTAGTAAAATGATAATTTATGTATCACATTAACAAAAAAATTTACTCTTACAGCTGGAAATGTCAGTAAAATGACGCAAATGTTTGGTAGTAAAATGTATTTTTCGGCAAACCATGGTACTGACATGAAATGTCAGAATAAGTTTGGTAGTAAAATGATAATATCCCTATTTAATTTTAAGTTATTTTTTTATTTCGTATTTTTTTATTTTTGCTTTATTTTATTTTATTTATTGGGTTTAACCACTAGGTTTTTTTTTGCATTTATTTTATGCTTTATTTTTTTTCTTTATTTAATTGGTGGGTTTAACCACCAAAATTGTTAATTAATTTTAATTTTTTTTTGTACACTTATATTATTTGCATATTTAATTTTCTTTTTATTACTTTATAATTTTTATTTAGTTTTTGTTATTAATTTGTTTGAATATCATCATTGTGACATAACCATTGCATGAGTCATTGGTTAGATCTCAATCTCCACCATTAATCATGGACGAGAACCAAGATGACAACTTTTCTAATCCTCGATTGGTCGAGATAATCATTCTCAACATGGACATGATCAAAATCAACCAAGAACCTTTAGTATTTCCTCCAGGCATCTTGATTCAACTTCAAACCAGTATTATCCAACTTTTACCAACATTTCATGGTTTAGAATCGAGAATCCATACTTGCATCTAAGAGATTTTGAGGAAGTTAGTAATACATCTGAGACCAAAATTGTAGCATGAACATAATTAGATTAAAACTTTTTCTTTTCATTAAAAGATAAAGCTAAAACATGGCTACAAAACCTTAAACTGGATCAATAAGAACTTGGAATAACATGCAAGAACAGTTTTGAAAAATTCTTTCCACCTCATAGAACTAATTCGTTTAAAAGACAAATCACTTCTTTCACTAAAAAAAAAATGGAGAAACATTATACCAATGTTGGGATAGGTTTAAAGAATTACTTAACATATGTCCACACCATGGTTTTGAAACTTGGCGATTGGTCACTTATTTCTACGAGGGCTTAACACCACAAAGTAGATAAGTTGTAGAAATGATGTGTAATGGCGAATTTACAGATAAAAATCCTGAAGATGCACTAGATTACCTTGACCAATTAGCTGAAAATGTACAACATTGGGATACTGTTGGAACTTTTGAATTGAATAATAAACCACAACCATCTCCATATAATGGAGGAATTTATAACCTTAGGTAAGATTATGATTTACAAGCAAAATTTGCATCCCTAGTTAGAAAGGTTGAAGATTTGGAGAATAAAAAAAGTGATCAAGTAAAATCTGTTCAAGAAATTACATGTGATGTTTGTAGTTCTAATGATCATTTCACTCAAGATTGTCCCACTCTACCTACACTTAAAGAATACTTGCCTGATCAAGCTAATGCCATCAACACTTTTAATAAGCCAAACCCATATTCACAGACTTATAATTCTGCTTGGAGAAATCATCCAAATTTTAGTTAGAGGAATAATAATAATGCACAATCTTCACAAGCACCACCTCCACAAAATTTTCAAAATACTCAGCCTTATGCACCATATATTCCACCACCATGGAAAAATTTGGAAGATACAATGCATTCATTCATTAGGAAACAAGATGTCATTAATAATCAAAATGCACAAACATTTTTTGATTTGAAAGATACTCTTGCTAAAATTGCTTCTGCACTCACAATTCAAGAAAAAGGAAAATTTCCAGCTCAACCACAACAAAATCCTAAGATTCAAAATTCACCCTTGGACCAAGTCAAGTCAGTTATAACTCTTCGTAGTGGTAAGGTTATTGAACGGCCTATTCCTGAACCTTGTGAAAATGAAAATTCAAAGGGTAAGGAAGAACTAGATAAACTTACACCTAGTGAAGAAATAACTAATGTTCCATCTGAACCACCATTTCCGCATGCATTAAATAAACCAAGGAAATCAAACCACTCTTCAGAAATTTATGAAATTTTTAAACAAGTGAAAGTTAACATTCCTTTGTTAGATGCAATCAAGCAAGTACCTTCATATGCCAAATTTTTAAAGGACTTATGCACAGTTAAGAGAAAATTGAAGGTAAAAAAGAGTGCTTTCATGGCTGAACAAGTAAGTACCATTTTATCTACTAATAATAAATTGAAATATAAAGATCCTGGTTGTCCTACTATTTCTTGTATTATTAGAGATCATAAAATTGAGCATGCTTTGTTAGACCTTGGTGCTAGTGTTAATTTGCTTCCATATTCAGTTTATCTTCCACTTAATCTTGGTGAGTTAAAATCAACTTCAACTACACTTTTGCTTGCCGATAGATCAGTTAAAGTACCAAAAGGAATAGTGGAAGATGTTTTAGTACAAGTTGATAAATTCATATACCCTGTGGATTTTATTGTCTTAGAACCGAACTGTTAGAATAATTATAAACCAATTCCTGTAATTTTGGGTTGACCATTTTTAGCAACTGCTAATGCTTTGATTAATTGTAGGAATGGTTTAATGAATTTATCATTTGGAAATATGACTTTGGAATTAAATATTTTTAACATGTGTAAGCAACCACATGAAGAAAATGAGAATAAAGATGAAATTGATGAACAAAAAGAATTGCTTGAAGCTTGTATAGAGGAGAATATTCAAAAAGGGAATTTTTCTGAACTTAGTGATATTTGTTTAGTTAATTCAGTTGAATCAAATAAACAATTTAAACATGATACTTCCAATATAAATTTGTTGTTTGATTCTTGTCAGACTTTGCAAAATGATGATGAGAAACAAGAATTTGACGAGATTGGAATCATTGAAAAGACGGAACAAGAAGAAGCACCTAAACTAGAACTGAAACCTTTGCCAGAGGGATTGAAGTATGTTTATCTTGGAGAAGAGCAAACTTATCCTGTTGTGATTTCTTCGACTTTATCAAGCGACCAAGAAGGTAAGTTACTATCTATTCTTAAAAAGCATAGAAACGCAATTGGATGGACTTTATATGACATTAAAGGTATTAATCCTTTAGTTTACACACATAGAATCAATTTAGAAGAAAATGCTAAAACATGTCAACAACCTCAAAGAAGATTAAACCCACACATGAAAGAAGTAGTAAAAACAGAAGTTCTTAAGTTACTTGATGCGGGAATTATCTACCCTATCTCTAATAGTAAGTGGGTAAGTCCTACACAAGTAGTGCCTAAAAAATCTAGAATCATTGTAGTTAGAAATGAAAAAGATGAATAAATTCCAACACGACTTGCATCTAGTTAGCGCATGTGCATTGATTATAGGAAATTAAATGAAGCCACTAGAAAAGATCATTTTCCATTACCATTTCTTGATCAAATCTTAGAAAGAGTAGCTGGACATCCCTACTACTGCTTTTTAGATGGATATTCAGGTTATTATCAAATTTCTATAGCACTTGAAGACCAAGAAAAAAACCACATTAACATGTCCCTTTGGAACATTTGCATTTAAAAGAATGCTATTTGGACTTTGTAATGCTCCTGCAACATTTCAAAGATGCATGCTAAGTATTTTCAGTGATATGGTTGAACATTGTTTAGAGGTCTTTATGGATGATTTGACTGTGTTTGGGAATTCTTTTGATGATTGCCTTGATAATTTGGAAAAAGCTTTAAAAAGATGTGTTGAAAAAGAACTTGTGTTAAATTGGAAAAAATGCCATTACATGGTTACTTCTGGAATTGTTTTGGGTCATGTTGTATCTGTTAAAGGAATTTAAGTTGACAAAGCGAAAATTGAAGTCATATCTAAATTGCCACAACCAAAAACAGTTAGAGACGTGCAATCATTTTTAGGACATGCAGGATTTTATGGGAGGCTTATAAAAAGTTTAGTGCCATATCTAAACCACTTTGTAACCTTTTATTAAAAGATGCATCATTTTAATGGACTGATGATTGTCAAAAATCTTTTGAGAAAATAATTTGTCTTTTGACATCTGCACCTATTATGCAATCTCCTGATTGGTCTTTACCTTTTGAATTAATGTGTGATGCAAGTGACTTTGCTGTTGGTGTTGTTTTAGAACAAAGAAGGGATCGTAAGTCATTTGTAATTTATTATGCAAGTAAGACTTTAGATAGAACTCAAATGAATTATTCGACAACTGAAAAAGAATTACTTGCTGTGGTATTTGCATTAAACAAATTTCGTTCTTACTTGCTTGGTTCTAAAACTATTTTTTAATCGATACATCGCGAGATATTTGATGACTAAACAGGATGCCAAACCAAGACTAATTCGTTGGATTTTATTACTCCAAGAATTTGACCTTACCATCAAAGATAAGAAGGGTGCCGAAAATGTTGTCGCTGGTCATTTATCAAGACTCACATCTGAATTCTGCACTGATATAACACCCATCAATGACTCATTTCCTGATAAATTTTTATTTTCTGTTACTTCAATGCCATGGTATGCTAATATTGTTAATTTCCTTATTACAGGTAAAATGTCTTTACAATGGAATAGTCAGGAGAAGAAAAAAATTTTGGTTGAAGTAAAGAAATTTTATTGGGATGATCCTTACTTGTTCAAATATTGCCCTGATCAAATTTTTCGACGATGCATTTCTGATAATGAGGTAAGTAGTGTTATTAATTTTTATCATTCTGAAGCATGTGGTGGACACTTTTATTCAAGAAAAACTATGGCTAAAATTTTGCAATGTGGATTTTATTGGCCTACCATATTCAAAGACACATATGAATTTTGTAAAACTTATGAAAACTGTAAAAAAACTAGGATCAATTACTAAAAGAAACATGATGCCATTAAATCCCATACTTGAAATTGAAATATTTGACTGTTGGGGAATTGATTTCATGGGCCCATTTCCACCATCTTTTGGATTTGTGTACATATTAGTTGCAGTTGATTATGTCTCAAAATGGATTGAAGCAATGTCTTGTCGAAATAATGATAGTAAAATTGTCGTTAAATTTTTAAAAGAAAACATTCTAAGTCGATTTTGAATCCCTCGAGCCATTATTAGTGATGGAGGTAAGCATTTTTGTAATAAGTCATTTGAGTCTTTAATGAAAAAATATGGAATTACACATAAAATGGCTACCCCTTACCATCCTCAAATAAATGGCCAAGTTGAACTAGCAAATAGGGAGATAAAACAAATTCTAGAAAAAACAGTTAACCCTAACCGAAAAGATTGGCATTTTCTACTGACTGATGCACTTTGGGCTTATCGTACTGCATTCAAAACATCTTTAGGAATGTCACCCTATCAGTTAGTTTATGGTAAACCTTGTCACTTGCCTGTTGAACTTGAGCATAAATCATTTTGGGCTATTAAAGCTTTTAATTCAAATTTGGATGATGCTGGTAATGTGCGAAAACTGCAATTGAATGAACTTGAGGAATTAAGAAATGATGCATATGAAAATTCAAGAATTATTAAGGCAAAAACAAAAATTTTTCATGATAAAAGAATTTTTCAAAAAACATTTGAAATTGGTCAAAAAGTGTTGCTTTATAATTCTCGTCTTCATTTGTTTCCAGGAAAGTTAAAGTCAAAATGGAGTGGTCCATTTGTTGTAAAAAATGTATATCCACATGGGGCCGTAGAAATTGAGAATCCCAAAAATAGTGTCACATTTAAAGTTAACGGACAAAGAATAAGGCCCTATCTGGAATACCAACCACGTGAAGCAAGCACCGAAATAAATTTAAGTGACCCACCAAATCTTGATTAAGCTTTTATTGAGTGTTTTAACTTTTTACTATTGCTTTACCGTTTGAATTGTCTTACTGTCTTGAATGATATGAATTGTAAAGTTTTTTATTTAAGTGTGTTTAATAATTGTGTTTTCCTCATCATTATACATCATGAGCTCTTCAATAAGGAAAATTCTGATCACACATCTTAAAAGATCTGAGCGAATAAAATTTAACTTGAGAAGATTGATACAAAGCTGTAAATCACATCCACTTTGGGAACGACAACAACTAGAATTAGTGGCCTTCGTTGAAGAGCAAGAAAGACGGCGTGGTATATATAATTTTTAAATGGAGCTTGAGGTTAACTCCATGAGAGGACGAATGTAAGTTCATTTTCTTTTGTACATATTGTGTTTCTTTTTGTTGTTCGCTTTCACTTTTGATTTTATTCTGCAGATTTGATTTTGGTGTGTTTTGATTTATTTTCCCGTATAAATGGCGGATAAGTGTGACTAAGTCGGTGTCCACAAAAACTGAGATCTCAAAATCAAACATTTTAAGTTGTGTCAAGTTTTTGCGCCGTTGCCGGGGTACATGGGTGGTTATTTAAATGGCGGATAACGGTACTCCGTGTCTTCTTAAGTCGGTGTCCTCAGTTTCCCACAATAACTGAGATCTCAAAATCAAGCATGGAAGAAATACAACATAAATTGCATAAGTGTTTTCCTTCTCTTCCTAAAAATGCACTCCAAAAAATTTACAAATCTCGTTGTGAAAGATTGCGTCTGTTAATGATCAACGGAATTCCTTCTGATATTCGTTGGTTAATTGAAGCAAAGGTCCGATTATCTGGTGAGTTTCCTGATCCATTTATTTCTTACATGCCTGGTTTTGGTAAAAGCACGTTTGCTAAAAAACGAAGAGCTAAAAGACTTGGCTCAAAATGTCATAACTGTATACGTCTTAGTTGTAAACAAGAAGTTTGTAAATCTTTAGGAATGGTTTCTGATAGTCGAGAAGATAAAATTAAATTCGTTAAAGATGGCATGAGTAAAGAATCGTTGGATGATATCTTACGATCTCTTGAGATGCATCGAAGCGGACATGTGCAATATGAGATAAACAGGTTATGGAGACTATTCCAACAAGAAAGTGCACAGTTTAGTCTTGGGAATCTGACTCAAAAAGACTTTGTTTGCCAGTTTATAAGAAAACTGGATGGGAAGTCTATCATCGACCCATAGAGAGCGTTCAAGCCGTTACTGGACGTAAAACCAGAGGAAGATGTGAGCCACAATCACAACTACCAGTAAATATATTTTTCCTTTATTGTCATTACATCATTTACATTATTGCATTTAATGGTGTGATTTTGTATTTAATTATTATTTGTTTTCTTTTACTTTTTCTTTTCACGGATTGCTTTTCCTTTTACTGTTTGCTTTTGAATAATTGAGACATGAGCTTTACGCGTCATCTGACAAATACGCCAACCTATTTACAATTGTTTCTCATTTTGTCTGACATTAAGATCTTTAAATATGAGCTTTTTTTTCCAACCACTCACAATTTTTTTTAAGATTATTCTAATGGCAGCATCTTTGAGTAAACAATTCAAAAATATTTGTACGCTCTCTGGATTTTATTATAGAAAATACAAAGAGTTCGTTCAAGCTGCTATAGATCTTGGTTGTGCCATAGCTGAGACGAAACTGCACCTTGTATATGGAGGGGGTGACCGCGGGTTATCAAAACTTGTCTCAGAAGCTATTTTTATTATAGGAAACCAGGTACTAGGTATCATTCCACAAGCCTTAAAACCTCTAGGATGCATGTATGATATTTCTATTGGAGAAGAGTTAGTTGTCTCAAGTATGCAAGAACGAATAACTGAAATGTTAAATCATGCTGATGCTTTCATTTTCTTGCCAGGAGATCTTACAACTTTAGAAGCATTGATTACATTTGCATCTTGGGCCCATTTAAACATCCATCATAAACCCATCGGTTTACTAAATGTTAATAAGTTTTTTTATGGGTTGCTCACATTCATTAACCATGCAATTAAGAATCATTTTATTCCAATCTCTGCGAAAAATATCTTTGTTTGTGCTTCTACTGCTAATGAGTTGCTTGATCTTTTACAAGCTTAAAAACCAGAGCCAGATCCTAAGACCTTGGCATTAGAATGGTTCACTAATAATGGTAACCCTAGCCCTAGTAAGAAGTACAAGTTGGACTTAACTCTTCGGTTATAACTATTTTCTTGAAGCAATGAGGTTATGTCTTCTAAACTTTACTTCTTTTCTTTAAGCCATTAAGGACAATGTCTTGTTGATTAGGGGAGGAATAGTTGTGGAATATAGCAAATCCTAGTAATGTTTTTTGTCGAAGATGGCAGAATATGGGGTGTAGCGGCTCTAGAAACGCATCTTCAACTGCTTGTTCAGGTGTGATCTTTCCGATTTATGTTTTCTTTATTTTTATTTTTATTTTTATTTTTATTTTTATTTTTATTTTTATTTTGAATTTTTTATCTTTTTGCATGTATATATTATGAATAATGTTTAGATTAAGTTGGGGGGGGGGGGGGAAGAAATAGTTGATGTAAATTATAAATATGTGTGTTTTTTTTTTTGTGAAAAAAAATTTAACCCAAAAAAAAAAACCAAAAACAAGCAATTTTTTTTTTTTTGTCTAGGATGGCTGTGTAAAGAGTCACAACTTTTGAAACGCATCCTAATAGTCCTGTTGTATTATATTTTGATTTTAAAATTCATAGTAAGTTATTTTTGTTCTCTTTTCTTTGAATTACTCTACTCAAATTTTTGAACTCTCCATTTGGTTATTAAGTTATTTTGTCATTTACTCATTTAACAGGTATTATTAAATAATTCTTCACACACACACTATGACACATGCTAGTAGGTTGTAAGTTAAAATTTTTGCAGTATTTAGTTCTTTTGATTTATTAGGGATAATATCTAAGGTAGTAGAATGTACATTTAAAAAAAAAGTAAAACAAAAAAAAACAAAAGAAAAAGAAAAAAATTGAATGAGTTAAATTTTGTTTTATCTAAAACCCGAGTAATTAAGTCCGTAGGGGTGTTTCAACACCTAGTGCCCTAAGATCAACTGGTCTGGGAGTCAGCTCTCCTTGCATCTAAGGTTAAAAAAAAAAAAAAAAGAAGTGGGAAGAATTATCAACACGAAAGATAGAATTTCTAATGAGTTTCAGAACGAAAATGTTGTTATCTTTTAATGAAGCCCCATAAGTATTGTGTTAAATACTTGAGCACGAAAAGATTTATGATATTCTGGATAATGAGTGAATGACAAAGATTTAGAAAATTTTGGGAGAGTTTATTTATTTGGTAATTTAGAGGATAGATGAACAACTATTAACTTGCATGTGAATTTTGTAAATCATAATTTAATATAACGCTTTAATTGCTAGGGGCTAGCAATAAGTTAGTTGGGGGGTGTGATTAGTATTAAACATTGTATGTTTGTTATGAAATAAAAATGTTATTTTGCGTTATTAATGTAATTTATATTTATAATTGTGTAACATATTATGAATTTCTAATTATTTTTCTAAATATTTAATTTTGTGTATTTTTGTGTGTTTATTAGGTAAAAATAATAATTTCATGCAATTGGAGGCTTCAAACAAATGTACGGATGTCAAATTTGGATTTCGGAAGTCCGAGAAATTATGTCATTGTCGAGAAGAATCCAAGACTTTTGTTGTAAATTTTTACGTTTTTACCACGGTAAATGTGGTAATTATAAAATTATAAGTTTTTTATCTTGTTAGGTATGATATTTTATTAGTAGAATGGTTTGGGTATGCTTGAGTGGATAAGATAAGTTTATGTTTGATTAGTTGGATTATTAGTGAGACAAATGTAAGGTTAAGATTTAATTAGATTTTTTTTATTTGTGTGGTGTGAATTTACCATGTATTAGTATAAATAGAGAATGGTGGTGAACACATCTCTTTGCACCTTCTCTTCTCTTCTTTCCTCCTAATTCTTCTCCTCATCTCTCTTTGTAATATATTTTTAATTAATAAAATTGGGTTTATTTCAATTTTTAATTTCCATTTTAATTATGTGTTTTTCAATCTTAATCATTTCTTTTATTTCAAAAATGTTTAGCTAAATATTTGTAGTTAGGGGAAGGTGAAACTCTTAATAAAAAGATATGGTTTAATCAAATTCAATTTTTAATTTTATAAATTAAGTTGTTTTCTATTTAATTTTATCCATATTTTACATTTTGAAATTTTGATTTATTGTAGACAAAAATAGGAATTTGGCACAATGAATTCTTAATATCTTAATATAAAATATGATAAAATGGTATTTTGATTTAATGTAGACAAATTAAGTTTTGGCACATTAAATTCTTAATCCATAATAAAATAAATGGGAAAATAATTTTAATTAATAAAATTAATCTTTTGGGAAATAAAACAAAAATAAAAAGAATTTATTAAATTGTATTTATTACTAAGAGTGGATCCATAACCCTAACTAATTCAACTTCATAGTTTTCCTCAAATTAAATTGTGTGTTTTTAAATTTTATTTTTCTTAGATAAATTTAAACAAATAAATTAAACCCTTTCTCTGTGGATCGACCTCGGACTCACCGAGTTATATTATAACTAGGCACTCTTATACTTGGGAGTAAATCAAACATTTTAAGTTGTGTCACTTCAATCTTCAAGGTCAATTGAATTGCACTAGATAGAGTGTGATACAACTGCTTGAATACGTCATCGTGAATATTGTTGCAAAGTCCATTAATGAACCTTGAAATCTTTTGATTTTCAGTCTCTTGAATATCCATGCGTGCAGTGAGTTTATGAAATTCTATAACATACTCATGTACTGTCCGATAGGCTTCCTGGCAATGTTGATAATGGCTGAAAAGCGTTTGCTCATAATCTGGAAGAAGAAAATGCTCAATCATTAATTTTCTCACGCGTTGCCAAGTTTGAACTTTGTGTTTTCCTTGTCGAATTCGTGTTGCTTGTAATTGTTCCCACCAAGCAAGTGCACCTTCTTTGAGTTGGTAAGCCACCAATTTGACTTTTTTGTGCTCCTCAATTCCCAAATAGTCAAAGAACTTTTCAACTTCAACTAGCTAATCAAGAAATTCTTCGATCATGATTTGGCCATCAAATTGTGGAATTTCAATTTTCATTTGGTAGTCAATTTGTCGAGACCTTTGGTTATTTTCTAGTGGCACTGGTCCTTCATCGTCTTCACTAAAATCTTCGTTGAAAAGTTTATTCATGTATAGTTTGAAATTTCCTTGAGATACATTGGATTATCTTGGAATTTTGTTTTATGCTCCAGCTTTATGCTCCAGAAATTCTTCGATCACTCACACTTTTTCCTTTTTTTTTTTCCGCAACAACAAAATACACAACTCACTCACTTTTTTTTCCTCAAAACTCACGACCTCATTTTTCTTTTAAACACTCACTTATTTATTGACGCAGAATGTTAATAATGTTTTATGTTATTTATAGATTATTATTTATATATTTTTGAGTGAGAATGTCAAAAATACCTATTAATATTAGTCTCTTTCTATCAAAATACTGTAAATAAATTCTTCTAATTTCTATCTTTAATGTTATAAGGGTGGGGCTATTTACACTCTAAAAAATACTCAGAACACTCATTTACTTTAGACACTCGTTCATTATATTTAAAATAATTAACTTTTACTCTGCACACTTTTAAAATTCCAAACATACCCTTAAAACTTCCTCTTTGTTTCTTTTTCATACATTCATAGCACCAAAACACCCAAGTCAAGAATTTTTTATATACTTTCAGTATTAGTTTATCTTCGATTTCATAAAAGCTCTACTCATTATACAATAATTCTTGTTCGTACTGCAAATTATTTATATTATTATTTTTAGATCTTGACACAGCAAATACGCCATTTTTTTCTTTTCAAATTCAAAAGAACAAGCAATTTATGCCAGGCCTTTAACAAACAATAACCAATAACCAGGTTTAATAATTGATTTAATATAAATATGTCAATCTAAAGTAATTAAGTGGCAGAATTTTATTGAGTTTGTGAGAAAATTTGATCAGTATGATTTCTACCACATCATAAAAGTGGAGAACTTGTGGGTCATGATTTCCTTGACAAGATTGGCGAATGATTTGATTGAGTTTTAAGGATTAACACTAGTTAAAAATTAATAAATTTATGTGATGTAATACGTTTGTTGTGAATAAAAAATATGATTTAAAATATTAATGTTACATTACATACTGCATGGTTGCACATATGCATTATATGTTTGTCTAGATTAATTTTTTATTTATTTATATTAAATTGTCCTTATTAATAAAAGACATTATGGGTATATTTATAATATAAAATTTTTATAAAATTATTAGTGTCCAATATATTTTTTAGAGTGCATAAAGTCCCACCCATGTTATAATTATTTATATTAAAGTCATAAGCGACAAATAATTTACTGACTATTTTGCACATGTACATTGCTGAACATGCAACAGTTTTACATGATGGCCTCGCTTTAAATTATATATATTATATGCGTTGGCTTAGAATACAGTGGCTGTATGAGATACAGCCACTTTTTTTTTTTTCAGCACCGGTACTATTGGAATATAACCCAAAATTTCGGTATTTCACGAATTTAGTAGGAATATCAAACATAAAACCGGTGAAAAATAAGTTGAAACACATGAACCAATAACAGAGAAAGTGCAACGAAAATTAGGAACTGATCTAACGGAAAATAAAAGCTACTTGGAATATAACCCAAAATTCCGGTATTTCACGAATTTAGTAGGAATATCAAACATAAAATCGGTGAAAAATAAGTTGAAACACATGAACCAATAAGAGAGAAAGTGCAACGAAAATTAGGAACTGATCTAACGGAAAATAAAAGCTACTTGGAACATAACCCAAAATTCCGGTATTTCATGAATTTAGTAGGAATATCAAACATAAAATCGGTGAAAAAAAAGTTGAAACACATGACCCAATAAGAGAGAAAGTGCAACGAAAATTAGGAACTGATCTAACGGAAAATAAAAGCTACTTGGTATATAACCCAAAATTTCGGTATTTCACGAATTTAGTAGGAATATCAAACATAAAATCGGTGAAAAATAAGTTGAAACACATGAACCAATAAGAGAGAAAGTGGAACGAAAATTAGGAACTGATCTAACGGAAAATAAAAGCTACTTGGAACATAACCCAAAATTTCGGTATTTCATGAATTTAGTAGGAATATCAAACATAAAATCGGTGAAAAAAAAGTTGAAACACATGACCCAATAAGAGAGAAAGTGCAATGAAAATTAGGAACTGATCTAACGGAAAATAAAAACTACTTGGAATATAACCCAAAATTCCGGTATTTCACGAATTTAGTAGGAATATCAAACATAAAATCGGTGAAAAAAAAGTTGAAACATATGACCCAAAACTTGAGAAAGTGCAACGAAAAAAAAAAAAAAAAAAGCTGTATGAGATACAGCGCCGTACTATATGATGACTCATATTATATATATGTTTTGCGAGATATGCGCAAATCTCGAGTCCAAAATAAAAACACAATCAAAACACAATCCTTACCGATCAAAAAGCGTGATTCGTGGAGTCAACTCGGCAGCTGTGAAAATCGCTATGTAGTCAAAATTTTGTAAATAACTTATTCAAATTGATAAGTTTAATATTATAATCATTTGATATTGAAGTCATATGCGACAAATAATATACTAACTAGCTTGCACATGCAACTGTCTTACTTAGTGGGAACCGGGCTTGCTTTAATGTTTTTTAATATTTGCAAAATGCGTATAATTATAGCCTAATGTACATTTTTTTAAAATGATTTCATCTGCAATTGAGATCTATTGCACGTGATGGGTTAGTAGAACGTATAATATAGAAAGCCTTTAATTTATGATATAAAGCCTTTATGATATATCGTAAAATATGATATATCAACCCACATTCATTGGTCAATAGAAGATGGAGTGCAAAATGAAAGGGCTAGAGTGAATTGATAATGATGTGGTTGTTAAAATAATTATTGTGCTATAAAAATAATTAGTTATAAAGAGAATTAATTAAATGTTTCATAAATTTTTATTTTAATGTATTGTGAGTTATATAAAAGCATATATGTTTAGTAAATTTTATTATTGAACTTATATAGAGTGCAAAGATTAAAATGATGTAATGTTAAATAAAATTTATTTGCACATTTATAAATTTGTGTATATATTTTTTGTTGTGTACATTTAAAATTGATATGTAAAATAAAATTTTTTATTTTGTTATCTCAATATAATTGGTATTTGGTAATAATAATAATAATAATAATCTCCCTAAATTTAGTAATTTTATTTTCTTATTGAATAAGATTAAATTTATAATTTTGTAATATATGTGAGGATATATATGAAATTGTATTAAATATAAAACAGATTCTCAAAATTAGATTTTAAAAAGGAGAAAAGGACACTTATACCTAAAATTTGGAAAAATATTCACAAAAATCCTCAAGTTTTCAAAAAGGGGCATTAAGACTGTAACACCCCACACCCGGTTCTGAACCCTGTTGACCAGCCCTTTATCGAGAAATAGAAAAAAAAAAAAAGTAAGAGAAGTTTACGGGGAGAGAGAGAGAGGAGAAACTGAACCGGATCCAACCTGACCTGCGAGCACGAGCCGTCCGGTTCTCCCATTTCCAGCCACCACTCCGAGCAAGCTTGGTATTGATTTAAAGCTTGAGAGACGAGCAATGTATCCATACCGTCCTAGCCGCTGGAAAATGGCCGGAAAAATGCCGATCGAAGCCTTGAAGTTTCGCGAAATTGTCGCCTCGGTTGGCCACGATTTCGTCGGCTTCTAATGACGCCACCACTTGAGTTTTGTTCCCCACCGGGCCATCTATATTTTCTGACCATCTACTGACACCGAGAACGTCGATTTACCATTGATCGGCCGTTGAAGAACTCAGGGCTTTGGGAGCCTGATCCGGAGCCGTTGCCACGCGTGGGAGCTCACGGCCACCACTGTTGGACTTAATGTGGCTGGAACTTTCAGTTTTGAGCTTCCTCGTCGTCGTCGGTTGAATTCCAGTGACCATTGACCAGCAAGGGTAATTCGGTAATTTCACACTTTTGGGACAATTTTGTAATTTCAGATTTTGTGGGTATTTTAGTAATTGTTGAAATTGAGGATAAGTTGGTAATTTATGATTTTGAGGTTAATTTGGTAAATTATGATTTTATGGATATTTTGGTAATTTTGGATTCAAGGGCATGTGGTAATTTTATTGAATTTGAGGGTAATTTTGTAATTTTAGAAATTATGATTATTTTAGTGATTTATGATTTAAATTAAGATTATTGGAGGTTAAGTATGGAATGTGCTTATATTGAGGAATTTGAGAACATTAGAGTTATGATAATGATTTAATTTTATTCTTATGAGAGTATTTTTATTGATTTTAGACTGATGATATCGATACGCCTTTGTTACTCGAGGATACAATGAGGTAAGTAAACTAGCTTTTCAAACGAATCACAATAAACAATATATATGTTTGACATGCTTGAAAATTCTATTTTGATATATACGGATATTGATTTATATGCTCTGCCCATGTGTTTATATGATGTGTTGACATGATGTGTTGTTATGTGTATTTATGGACATGGGCATACGTATGTGTGCATATTTCATTGGCATGAGACGAAAATGCATTATGCTTTCTATAAAATGAGAAAGTGGATTTTAGCAAACGGAATTTAGAGAAAGAAAGATTGTTTTACAGTTTTGGCTTGGATGCTTGAATTCGTTATTAGCTTAGTGGAGAATACTCCAGATGTTGTATTATAGTTATGAGATAAGTGGGCGAGGGACACGTTGACGTGAAGCCCAAAGTGTATGAAAGTTATAAAAGTTAATAGAGTGTCCTACTAAACGGTAATTGAATGAAGGTAGCTCAAGTAAGTGATTTGAAAGATAATGCGAAAGTTTGAGAATGACAGAATGAGATTTCGATGATTTGTTTTGCAATATTTTCGAATACCATGGCACGCTATCCATTTGCATTATATGTACGTATGTATGTATTTTGATATATGAAAAACTAGTTGGCTTACTGAGTTTCATACTCATTATAGTTTATTGTGGTTCAGTTCTCAGAAGTCATGATTGCTTGGTGATGAGTGACGAGGACGACTTGAATGGAAGAAATAGATGGTTTGGTATAAATTTTAAATTCTTCTGTTGCAGTTCGCGTAATTTATTTGTATTCGAGGCTTGAATTTTTATGGACCGTAAAAGATTATTATTATTATTATTTTAGTATAGATATTTGAGTTCGAGTAAGATTTACCCTGCAGAGCTCGGGACGGGTTGTTTCAAAGACCCCTTTTCGACCATAATACTTGATGGTTGTCGAAGCCAGCAAAAATAAATACCTACTCTAAATAAATTGCGTATAATGATTGAGCAGGGTTGTGTCCACAGAGATCGGTAATTATTTAAACCCTTTTAAAATGTAAAATGCAAAATGGGGAGATTGTTGACAATAATAAAAATCAAATTAAAATAACAAGAATGCAAATTAACTCAACTTGATTCGACTACTGATCATTAATCCAAATATAAATCATTACTACTTATGAATAGACTGGTTATAACTACTGAGACCCTCTAACAGCCAATCTCTCCTTAACTAGTCGATAACCAAGGTACGACCATTGGTTATTTCCCTAATCAATAGACAACCCTAGATACGATCATAAGATTTAATCAATTGACAGCCTGAAAAACCAGAGAGACCCAAATCCTAATCAACAAACGCATACGATGGTTCATTTAAATTAGATTGTTTATTCTCATAACACAATGCACTGCTATGCTATTTGTCACAAACATTAAAATCTTCATACGATAAATCTTTTAATTGACAATAGATTAAGTTGATAATTAAATAGTGGCCAATTATCTAATTAACAAACATAATCATGACAATAATTCAGAGAATAAACAAATACCCAAAAAGTAATAAAATAATTAAAGCATAAGAAAGATCTCACAGTTATGATAAATCAAAACTTTATTAACCTTCAACCATAATAATAGGTTTAGTTCTTCATAGAAAGAAGAGAAAAATTTAGATCTAGGGTTTTCTTCATTTTTCCCCTTCTCTTTGTGTTTCAGTCTCTTTTCTCTTGTAGAGATTTTTCAAAAATAAAATACTAAAATCTAAAATATTATCTAAATTCAAAATTACCAAAATAACCAAAAAGATAAAACACGTTAAAATAAAAACTGCAGGTCCTTAGTTGACATTACGCGCCCACGCCTTATCAACAAAGTCTTCTTAAACTCATAATTTCTCCAAGAAAATAATCATCCTTAAACATCATCTTGTAGCTTAATTTTAGCACTAATCAATAGAATTGCTCCTACAAAATAAAACACAAGTAAATCACTATTATTAAGTGCAAAACATTGATATTAAAGGAAGTAAACAATGTAAAACTAGTGCATAAATTGCACTCTAACAATACTCTCTGAATTTAATAAGTAGAAATTAACTTTAAAGTTTTTTAATTAATACAAATAATATATCTATATATATATATATATATATATATATATATATATATATATATATATATATATCGAGAGAGAGAGAGAGAGAGAGAGAGAGAGAGAGAGAGAGAGAGAGAGAGAGAGAGTAGTTTTCTGGTGGTCCAGGATTTTAAAATGTAGAAAATTTTGGGAAAGCTTTAAAGGCTTACATTTTTAAGTTTTTTAAACCATACGTTTTTAAAGCTTTCCCGCACTTTAAAATTCCGAACTCTATATGTATGTATGTATGTATGTATGTATGTATGTATAAAACCTATTTAGCAGACTAAAAATGTTAAATTATTTTTAACATTTAAAATCATATTAAAACTTTAAATTATAATATTTATTTTAATAACATACTTGTATTTATTAAAAACATTTTAAATAAGTCTTTAGGTAAATAGATTTTACAATTGACAAAATATATCCTATTAATAATATTAAAATTATTTGAAATACATTTATTATTATGTTTTTTCTGATGCCAATATTTTTATTTATTATAAAATTTTTGGATCAATTTTTTAAAATTTTTAGAGGCAAAAAGGCATTATAGTCAAAAGGAAATTTTAGTGTCTCTTATCGAAAACTTAAGTATCCTTGTGGTCATTTTCCCAAGCCTTGGGGGTGTAGGTGTCCTTTTTCCTTTGAAAAGTTACTCTCTGATTTTTTAAAATCTGCCATAAAATGAAGTGATTTTACTAAAAATAATTTTTAAAAAATTTATCAAAGATCAAAATTAAATTTTACCTTTTTAAAATCACTTTTAAGTTTTTTACACATAATTTTCGAACGAGCCCTTGGTATTCAACCCAACAAAGATGATAATAGCTATATTATTGTAGTTTGGTGGAAGTTATCCTAAGTTTTTCTATTTAATTAATTTGCATCTGAATTTTTTGACACACAAAATTATCGTTCAAGCAGCACCTACCATATTAAACAACAATAAGGCCTTCATTCGTATTCGCATCTTCTATAAATCAGCTAATAATATTTTATTCTAAACTACAACGTCTTTCTATATTATATGTTTTACTACCCAATCGTGTCATTAGATCTGAAGTGCAGACGACAACATTTTAAAATATGCACATTAGACTATGAGGTTATTTAATAATGTCTAAAGCCTGAAATTTTATTAATTTAAGAAATTTTTAAAATTTTTTTTTTGTTTTATAGAACTTATGTCTGATTTTTAGACATTTACATCTGAATAAAAAAAGTAAATTTTTGTGACTTTTATATGAATGAAAAAATGTCTAAATGACAAGTAAATATTATATGTCAAAAATATCTCTATAAAATAACTTATTTCCTAAACTATAAAATCTTATCCTCTTTTTTTGTTTTAATTTACCAAGACACAAATGTCAAATAACTAAATTTAAGATTTTTTTATTATAAAAACAAATAAGATGCCATTTATATCCAGATATATAAAAAAGAAAAATAAACATGTCATTTAGATTTTTGTAATCAGACCCATTCAAACTTTAGAAAAATCCAGATCTATTTAGATTTCAGACAAAAAAAAAAAAGCTACTTATGATTATACAAGCATTTTGCAAATAGTTAAATGCGAAATTTCTATTAAAATTTCGAGAGAATCATTAGTGAGATCATTTCAAAGTATTAATTAGGTATCACAACATTTGGGATTTAGATTTTATATCCTAATTTTGTAAGCAGATCAAAACTATTTTACAATATCACCTGACACTTACAAAAATGTTTAAGCAAGCCCACGAAGTAAAACTATTGAATAATTTAGAAAAATTATTAGAGCTCGCTAGAGTTACCCTTTTATTTTTAGAAACGATTATACATATTTGTTTTGTGGGCTTTTTTTTTTAAAACAAACTTGGGCATGCGTAACATCACATTTATAAATATAATGGGAAATTTATGTGTCGTAAAAAGACATTTTTACAACTATTTTAAAAAAAAGACATTTTGCATGATATTTTGCCAAAATCATAGGAGTGTCCATGTCTTTCTTCTACTGCAACATACATCTGAAGGAAGTAAATGAATTTTTCACGCACTGATAAAAAAAAAAAAAAAGATAATGAATCCAAGTGATCTCACAACTATTATGTCTTATTAAAATTTTGGAGTTTAATGGTGTGTTTACTTTTCATATTAGGAAATCAGAATGGTTAACCGTATTTACTTCACAAAATAATAGTGGAATCAGAATCAAAATTATGGGGCCACCTCAAGTTGTGATAAGAAATTAGAGACTAATTCCTAAGTCTCTAATTCTCATGAATTATAGTTCTACCCCATTAACATTATAATATTCCCAAAATATCTCCATTTAAATGAAAAATACAAATATAAAAAAATAAAAAAAAATAAAAAAAGCAAATCCCAAAATCCTTAAGCTCCATCCAAGCCAAAGCCTTCGCAGCTACTTCCATTGCCGTTGTTGCCAAAACCAGCCACCGTCTTCGTCATCGCTACTAGTTACCAATTTTCTCTCTGTTTTGGTCGGTCTTAGTTTCGTCTTTGTCTCATTTAGCTTCCATTCGATCTGTCTTAGTTTCATCTCTGGTTCCGACTGTTGGACACCTAACTATACCGGTTTTGGCCTAACATTCCACTAAGGTTTTGGCCTAACATTCCACGCGTTTCTTTTGCCATTTGGAGAAACATATGCCACGTTTAGAAAACTGGAGCCAGCAGTTAGTTATTATGATAACAAGTATAACTACCATCACTTGACATTTTTTATGGAAAAATGATTCAATATAAGTAAATAGTGGAGAAACGGTTTTGGTCCCTACAGCTAGTAATCATACAGAAATAAAAACTACACCATCATATTGATTACTGAGGCTACAGAAGCATCAAAATCGGAAAGTGAAATCACACACACGGATACATCAATGGCTGGAGGTTATATTTTAATTTTCCGCATTTAATTTCTATAAGCATATTACGTATGTTTCGGAAATCATACTCAAGTATGCTTACATTTGGTATCAGAGCCTGTTATACCTTTGTCTTGATGTGTTCTGTTTTTGGTGATATATGCAAAAATACCCGATTTTCATTTTTGTAAACTTAGTCATTTTTTACGTGTTATTATGATTATAAATGTTTTAAATCATTAGGAAATGAATTCCTGACAGTTATATGATTTGAAACATTTAATTTGGTGCTAGTAAAACATAAATAAAATCGGGTCTGTAAAACGGGTCATTTGGGTCGAAATATGAACAGTAAGACCCGGCTGGAGGTTTAAGACGAACATAGATGACATGTCGTTTAATATAGATGAACTAAACGACATGTCATATTGTTCGTTGCCTCCGAAACGACCGTCGGTTGTTAGTTAATGACATGTCATTTAATTTAATAATATACAAACGGTTTGTCGTTCGATTGTTGTTTTTGATGACATGCCATGTGGTTGAATTATTTATGTACGACTTGTCATATGCATGTGAAAATGATCGATGACATATCATTTTATTCCAGCTCAACTTTAAGAATTTAAGTTTTCAGACCATAAATTTAAGGTATTTTTGTTATATTTGATTTCTGGAAATACTTTCCGCATGTAAATATCAATGTGATAATATCATATTAAATTTGTATGCATTATTTTGATTTAATTGTTGATGCATGCAATTTAGATTAAATAAAATAATGTCAAGTAATCTAATATAATTTTAATTAATTAGGGAGTGGCCACAGCATCCTTAATTATGTAAAATTATATATTAAGTATTTTTTGGATCACATATAATATAATGACTTAATTGTGATAAAACATATTTAATATAATGTATTTTTCCCACAGGAATTTATATTATATTTGTATATTTAATTAGGATAAAATATCAAACTATTTTCTTAATGTACCCACATGAATTAAGAATTGGAATATGGTTTGATAGTTTTATCATAAAGATATATTTAAATCTATTGAATTAAAACTTTAGCCCACAGGCAAGTTTTATGTCATTTGATTTATATTTGTAACATGATTTACATTGGTAAAACATGATATCTCTATTTTGGCCCAAATTTAAAATATAAGCATGTGTTTAGCGATAACCTCATGACTGCGAGTTTTTCTGAAATCAAGTGTGATATTCCTAAGTTAAATGGTGATAATTATAAAGTTTGGAAAGAGAGAATTCTTCTTCATTTGGGGTGAATGGATATTGATTATGCTATTCGGAAAGACGAACCACTTATTGAATATAACAGCACTGAAGTTGATCTTACTCTTTATGACAAATGGGAACGATCTAATCGCCTCAGTGTGATGTTCATAAAGACCAAAATTTCTGCTGCTATTCGCGGTTCAGTCAATCAGCGTAATGATGTATGTACATTACTGAAGGCAATTGATGAACAATTTGTGACTTCAGATAAGGCTCTTGCAAGCACCCTGATAATGAAGTTCTCATCTATGAAGCTCACCAATATTAGAGGTGTACGTGAGCACATCATGCAGATGAGGGACATTGCGGCTCAGTTGAAGCTTCTTAAGGTTGATATGTCCGAAACCTTTCTTGTGCATTACATACTAAACACACTACCACAGCAGTATGGTCCCTTTAAATTTTCCTATAACACGCATAAAGATAAATGGTCAATTAATGAACTGATGACCATGTGTGTTCAAGAGGAAGGGAGGCTGATAATGGAATTTGGTGAAGGTGCATACATTGTAACACAAAGAAAGAACAAGTTTCAAGCTAAGAAGAAAGGGAAAGGTAAAATACCTCTCCAGGAAGAAATTAAAAAGCAATCCAAGTGTTTTTTTTCTATAAAAAGAAAGGACACATGAAGAAGGATTATCCTAAATTTCAGAAATGGCTTGAGAAGAAAGGTAAATCAATCTCTTTTGTTTGTTATGAATCTAATATGGTTGATGTTAATAATAACACATGATGGTTGATGCCAGTGAGAAGTGAACAATGCATCTTTTTTGGAAATAAGATGCGTTCACATGTGGAGGCAATGGGAACATGCAGTTTGATTTTAAGCAACAGTTTTGTTTTAATTTTAGAAAAGACATTTTATATTCCAAGTTTTTCTAGAAATTTGGTTTCAGTTTCAAGACTTGTACCACTCGGTTTTTCCTTTAATATTTCAAATAAGTTTTGTAATATATATTATAAATCTGAACTTGTTGGAAATGGAACATTATCTGATGGTCTTTTTTGTCTTAATCTACAAAACGATACTTCTTATACTACAATGCATGTTCCAGCTGGTATTAAACGATGTGTTATAAATGAAAATTCCTCTATTTTATGGCATCGGAGACTTTGTCATATCTTCATAGAAAGAATCAAAAGATTAGTAAATGATGGAGTACTTAGTACTTTGGATTTTACTGATTTTGATACTTGTGTGGAATGCATAAAAGGAAAGCAGACCAATAAGAGAAATAAAGGCGCTCATAGGAGTTCTGAAATATTAGAAATCATACATTCGGATATTTGTAGTCCAGACATGGACTCATATGGTCAAAAATACTTCATTTCTTTTATAGATGATTACTCACGTTATATATATCTCTACTTACTTAACAATAAAAATGAAGCATTAGATGCTTTTATTATATTTAAAGCAGAAGTAGAGAAACAATGCGGAAAGCAAATTAAGATCGTGAGAACAGATAGAGGTGAGGAATATTATGGTAGATACACAGAGAATGGGCAAGCACATGGTCCATTTGCGAAGTTTCTTCAACAACATGGGATTGTTGCCCAATACACTATGCCTGGTTCTCCAGACCAGAATGGTGTAGCAGAAAGAAGAAACTGTACTTTACTAGACATGGTGCATAGTATGCTTAGTGGTTCTAAACTTTCTAAATCCTTGTGGACTGAAGCTCTCAAGACGGCTGTGTATATATTAAACCGAGTTCCAACCAAGGCGGTTTCTAAAACGCCATTTGAGTTATGGAAAGGTTGGAAGCCGAGTTTACGACATGTACGTGTTTGGGGATGCCCGTCTGAAGTGAGAATTTACAATCCACAAGAAAAGAAGTTGGACCCAAGGACCATTAGTGGGTATTTCGTTGGATATGCCGAAAGGTCTAAAGGGTACAGATTTTACTGTCCATCTCATAGCACTAGAATTGTGGAATCAAGAAATGCAAAATTTCTTGAAAATGACTTGATTAGTGGGAGCGATCGATTTCAAAATATTATTTCTGAGAAAGATCATTCAGATGTTCAACCTTCCACCTCAAGTGATAGATTGATTGTTATTCACAACACTCCTCAAGTTCAAACAAGTGTTGTGCAACCAATTGTTGAAGTTCCACATGTTGCTGATAATATTCCAGTAGATCAGGCTACTCAGGAATTACCTGAAACTCTTGAGCAACCAGTTGAACAACATGCTCTTCAAGAGAATGTTGGTCCAACATTAAAAAGATCTACTAGAATAAAGAAACCAGCAATTTCTAGTGATTATAAAGTGTATTTGCAAGAATCTGACTACAATATTGGAGTCGAAAATGATCCTGAATCTGTTTCACAAGCCATGAATTCCAAAGAATCATATCTATGTATAATGCCATGAAGGAAGAGATGAGTTCTATGTCATCCAACGGAGTCTAGGATCTTGTTGAGTTGTCTAATGGTGTAAAAGCCATATGATGTAAATGGGTCTTTAAGACAAAGAAAGACTCATTAGGTAACATTGAAAGATATAAAGTAAGACTCGTTGCTAAAGGATTCACTCAGATAGAAGGAATCGATTACAATGAGACTTTTTCTCCTGTATCAAAGAAAGATTATTTTCATATCATTATGATATTAGTTGCTAATTTTGATTTAGAACTGCATCAAATGGATGTGAAAACCGCTTTTCTTAATGGAGATCTAGAGGAGGAGGTTTATATGAAACAACTAGAAAGATTCTCCTCGAGTGATGGTGAGCATTTGGTGTGCAAGCTTAAGAAATCTATATATGGATTGAAACAAGCCTCCCGTTAGTGGTATTTAAAATTCCATGATGTTATCTCTTCATTTGGATTTGTAGAGAACCTTATGGATCAATGTATATACCAGAAGGTCAGTAGAAGTAAGATTTGTTTTCTTATTCTATATGTGGATGATATTCTACTTGCATCTAATAATAGAGGGTTACTTTGTGAAATAAAACAATTTCTCTCTGAAAATTTTGACATGAAGGATATGGGTGATGCATCTTATGTCATAAGCATTAAGATCCATAGAGACAGATTTCGAGGAATTTTAGGTCTGTCTCAAGAAACTTATGTCAATAAGGTCTTGGAGAGATTTCAGATGAAAAATTATTCACCTAGTATTGCTCCCATTGTGAAGGGTGACAGGTTCAATTTGAACCAATGCCCTAAAAATGATTTTGAAAGGGAACAAATGAAAAATATTCCATACGCATTTGCTATTGGAAGCTTGATGTATGCTCAAGTCTGTACAAGACCTGACATAGCATTTGCTGTTGGAATCTTGGGAAGATATCAGAGTAATCCTGGTTTAGACCACTGGAAAGCTGCAAAGAAAGTAATGAGGTACCTGCAAGGGACTAATGATTACATGTTTATGTTTAGACGGATTGATAATTTGGAGGTAATTAGCTACTCCGATTCAGACTTTGCTGGCTGTGTTGATTCACGAAAATCAACATCTGGATATATTTTTATGCTCGCCAGTGGAGCTATATCTTGGAGAAGTACAAAGCAGACTTTGACTGCTACTTCCACTATGGAGGCTGAGTTCGTTTCTTGTTTTGAGGCTACCTCACATGGTGTATGGTTGAAGAGTTTCATATCTGGGCTTCGAATTGTGAATTCAATCTCAAGGCCATTAAGGATATATTGTGACAATTCAGCTGCAGTTTTCATGGCTAAAAATAACAAAAGCGGAATTCGAAGTAAACACATCGACATTAAATATTTAGCCATCAGGGAACGTGTTAAAGAAAATAAAGTGGTCATTGAACACGTTAACACTGAATTGATGATTGTCGATCCTTTAACAAAGGGTATGCCACCACAGAAATTTAAGGATCATGTAGATCGAATGAGACTTGGTTCCATCATGTAATTTTCATTGTATATACAATGTAAACTAAATGAGACTCTTAGTTTTGTTTATTGTGATGTTTTCTCATCTTTATGTGCACATTCATTTATATTGAGAAAATATCAATTTTATTGGACCAAGAATAAATATGGGGTTTATTCATAAAGTTAAGTTATCATAAGTGGCTGGATTGAAGAAAAATGATGGATTGTAATACATGGAAGATAATACTCGTTCTTAGAGGACCTATCGTCATGATTCATGCATTATTTTCTTTTAAGTCTAACAAATTGATAAATGTAATTATCAAATCAAGTGAAATGTTTAGACCAAGTGGGAGAATGTTGGACACCTGGCTATACCGATTTTGGCCTAACATTCCACTAAGGTTTTGGCCTAACATTCCACGCGTTTCTTTTGCCATTTGGAGAAACATATGCCACGTTTAGAAAACTGGAGCCAACAGTTAGTTATTATGATAACAAGTATAACTACCATCACTTGACATTTTTGATGGAAAATTATTCAATATAAGTAAATGGTGGAGAAACGGTTTTGGTCCCTGCAGCTAGTAATCATACAGAAATAAAAACTACACCATTATATTGATTACTGAGGCTATAGAAGCATCAAAATAGGAAAGTGAAATCACACACACGGATACATCAATGGCTGGAGGTTAGATTTTAATTTTCCGCATTTAATTTCTATAAGCATATTACGTATGTTTCGGAAATCATACCCAAGTATGCTTACACCGACTTCAATAACCGCAGTTCTAATTTGACGATGATGATGATGTCGATTGTGATGATTGATGATTTGTTGTTGTTGTTGTTGTTGTTGATGATGATGATGATGATTCCAATTTTGATTATTATTACTATTATGATCATCATCATCATCATCATCATCATCATCATTATTATTTTGTTGATGATGATCATTTTGATTTTGATTATTGTTATTTTTTAAAATGAAAATCATCATCATCATTATTTAATTAATTAATAATGATAAAAAGTATTATAATTAATTAATATATTAATGTTAATAATATTATTATTAACAGTAATTATAAATAATAATAATTTTTGAATAATAATAATCACATAATTACAAAATAATAATTATACCAGTAGTTAATTAAGAAATTTTTAGTAATTTGAATTAATTTAACTCATTCTAATTTTGATACTAAAACAAAGTAAATACATCAATGGGAATGAAGTCCATTTTGATTCTGATTCAAGTAACCAACTTTGTTCTGCTTCCTTTTCATCATGCCGATTCTAGCTTCTAGCTTATTCTTATTCTAGCTCATTTCGATTCACATTTAGTAAATGCACTATAATTGATGGTGCTTTTTATATTATAGATGAAAGGAACTTCATTGACAAGAGCAGCTCTTTCACTAAGCAACTTAAGTGGTTGTCTAGAGCATCATTGTATATTAAGGCCGCATTTTATGTTAAACATGATATTTTATATTTAAATAAATATAAATTGCTATATTATAGCCAACTCAATCATGAATATATATTAAGCTTTTAATTTTTACTGCTTTATTATTATCTTTTTCCTAAATAAACTATAAAAGATTCTTATATTCCCAAGTTTGCTTAAATGGTTATATGAATCCCTCAGCTTTAGAAATAGACATATAAACCAACTTTTTACTATTATATCCTTTGATTATAGTGAAAAATATTGATAATAAGTACTAATACAGACTAAGATAAAAATAATAAATAAATTAGCATAAAAAGATAAAATATTAAAATCAGAATGTAATCAATAATATAACATATGTATATCAGTATTTCTTGACCAAAAAGTACGTTTTAAATTTATGCTAATATTGACATGATATAAAAAGAATATTACTAGTACTTATTTTCTTTTTCTTTTCTTTTGTATTTGTACAAAGTTCCCTCTAAATTTAATTCTCAATCTACTTTTATATGGACTAATTATTCTTTGATTAACCATTATAATGTTATTTATAATAGACTGAATAAAATTTTTGTCCATTAAAACAAATATGTTCATATACTTATTAAACTTGAATATGAAAACCCCCTGCCTTTTAGGTAAAAAAAATAATAATAACATTAAAAAACAAAACTTAACTTTTAAGATAAATACTCTTTATCTTACACACATGACAAAGACATAAAATTTAATAAAAAAATGAAGAAATTAATCCTTCTTTTTTTTTTTTTAACGTCACCCTCCAGAGACAGCTCAGAGAGATTACATTATTGAAAAGAAAAATTGAAGCACCTCCATTTTTTCCCATTGATGCCATTACTTTTCTTCGCTCTTTGCCAACTACCATTGATGGACTTGATTTTCAATGACTTCATTTCTATTTATTTTTCTAAAAAATAAAATTCGGGAAAAGAGATATTTGTTGTTTTGTTTATGAATAATAACCAGGCTTTGATATCGATTTCTTACTGACACGAATAGTCTGCAAACGAAAAATCAAACAAAATACAAAGAACAAATGATAAATGGATTAATTCGAGGAAACTCAAACATCCATGAACATAATTTTAGTACTTCGAAAATAGTCAAATACCACTCAGTACAACTACTCAATTACTAAATAAAATATTTTAATCTACCATTATTGACATTGATAGTAGTTCAAATACTAGCATATAAAACTTGAACCTAAAGATTAAGAATACAATAAATCCCATGTTTTTTAAAATTATGTAAACACAATGATTATTTTTAAGTAGTCAAAATAAATTAAGATAACAACTAAAAGCAAATAAAGATACTGTAAGAATAAAATTATATAATTATTTTTTTTTTTGGAATACCGCATCACAACACATGGAAGCAATGCCTTGCCTAGCTTTTAACATTTGGCCAAGTACTTAAAACAAGCATGACCGGCATATCAAGTTGATCAGATTTGACTCAAAATCCCTCATTTCATAATTTTCTAATAAGAATATCTAGATATAGTAATCAGTGGTAAAATACTTATAACTGTTATGAAATTGGAGATAATAGATGATAATATGTTAACAATTATTTGATAATGATTTCTAAGTAAGAAATACTCAAATGGAGATTGAAGAAAAACAAGCAAAATAGCTTGAGCAAAGAATTGAAAGTGTAGAGTTTTTCAAAGGAAATTAATAGCAAAGGAAGATAAGCTCATTTCCAAGTACTCATTTTGTTCACAAATTACATCTATATATAGTGAAAATATTAATGGAGTGGGTGACATTATATATCTATAAAATTCATAATGGTGAATCCATTAATTATAATGGTGAATTCATTAATTATAATGGTGAACCCATTAATCATAAGTGGTGCTTCCATTTACTTGGTGGAATCCACAATAATTCATAATAATAACAAATATTTAAGATATGTTTTCATATGTTTCAATCTATGAATTAACTAATATGTTCATATGCTTATTAAACTTCAATAAAGAAAACACCCTGCCCTTTTAGAGGAAAAAAAATTAACTTGAATAAGAAAAGCAAAAGTACAAACAAGACAAGAAAGTTCTATTTTACACGCATCACAAAGACTTAAAGTCTAATAAAAATGAAGAAATTTATTCATTTTTCTTAAGTCACATTCTAGAAACAGCTCAGGGAGATTACAATATTGAAAAGAAAATGCAGTTCCCTAAGAGCAGCCCATAGGCCACCACAAAATAAAAGGTTACACAAAATGAAAATCTAGGCACTCCAAAGCTGAGAAGAAAGAACCCCATGGATAGAAGGTGGAGAGATCTATTTTTAGAATTCCATAACGTATAAATTGCAAACGTTCCGTTTAAAGTTGACACCCTTAAATCCAGCTTCAATAGCCGATGCAGTGTACTATATTTTGGTTCGCTCCTTTCCTCAGTGTTCTCAGGAACCTTTAGCAAAGTTGAATTAATAATAAGTACCTTTCAATCACTGTGAAGAGCTTTGTAACAAGTTCTCAGTAGCATTAAGCAGTGTTCATCATCGAAACTACAAAGTGCAAAATCGAAAATAAGATAAACTTGATATTGCTAATTATACTCGATATTCGCATGCTGAAAATGAATTACTGATGATTGCAAGTACTGATGCATATTTGTAAGTAATAAATAAAAATATGATAACCTTCATCAAAATGGCATCCCCCTCGGGAATTTTTCATACATTTTGCCACTTGCATATTCCACGCCTGAAATATAAACAGTGTAAAGATAAATGAATTCACACTATGCACGATGAGTTGCCTCTTTTATATAATAATAATAATAATAATAATAAATTAATGATAGAATAAGTAACTAGACAATTTAAAATATATTGGGATAACATGAGGCACGTCAAAATTAATATCGTTCATATAAGGGTATTTGGAAGCTATCGTATGAAGGGTAATTCGTAAGCCACAGCAAACATCAACAACCCGCTTAATATTCTGAAAGCCTTTGTATGACTCTACAATCCTATAATAGAAGTCTGGCCAATCATGCCATTGTTGAAAACTTCATTGTACCTTGGGTCAGTGCCCAGGTAATCAGAGAATCCCATTCTGTAGACTTTGTCAAATGATATTCCTCCTTCAAGAATATGGTCTTTCAATCTGAACCTAAACTGTGCAACTCTTTTTAATTAGAATCTTGGTGAATATATGAAAAATTGGACCAAACTAGCTAAACAATAATTAGTAAAGATAAAAGAGGAATACATACACGCCTACCAGCCTGCCATATATCAAGACAGGGTTCAGAATCAAGTTCATATAGGGACGCAATGACGCGCCGTGACAATTACGTACAAAGTATTTAGCGACGGAAGCAAGACTGTACAGCCTTTAAAGCAAGCCTACCGTTGCATGTGCAGCAACATGGCCTTTGCTACTATACATGCATGTATCTCACACGCATGTAGCCAAAAAAAAAACTTTAATTGTTCACATTATAAAATTAAAAAAGCAAATGGGGGCAAGCGGTTTATGCAACCGGTTGTCCCTTAAATTAATAAAATAATATTATAATATATATAATAATTAAATTTAATGAAATTAAAAGAATATAAAATAACAAAATAGTAAAAAGTTAGTTTCATATTTAATGATAGTAAGTTCAGGTTTGATGGTAACCACTTGGGCTTAGCCCAAGTGGCTAGAACCCTTCCCTCACAAATGTGAGGGAATGGGTTCGAGCCCCTGCAGATGCATTGCGGGGGTTTAATTTATATTTCCTTCCTTGGAGCCCTAGAGCTCGAGTGAAGGCAGTCTTTCTCCCAATATGGGAGTCTGACATCCCTCGAATATTTGAGAGGGTTTAAAATCTGAGCGGTGCTATATCAGAGTTGATGTAAACGGGTCTCAGTATCTGTATGATTGTAAATATCATGAGCAATAGTCTCCTCAAAAAAAAAAAGTTCAGGTTTGATGGTACTTCTTTTAATGTTCATTATATTTGAATTGACTTAATTAAATCATTACAGGTTTATAATCCTATATTTCATGTTTATTGCAATAAGTTTTAACTTATTATTGGTTTCATGCTTAATGGTTCACACGTCAAGATTGATGGTAGGTGTTTCATGTATATCGTACAAAGATTTGCATGATTTTTTTATTGCAAATTTATAGTCCTATGCATCATGTTTATTGCAGGAAGTTTCAAGTTAGCATTAGCTTCATGTTTAGTGGTCAATACATCAAGAATAATGGTAAGTGTTTAATATCTATCGTAATATGATTTGCATGATATTTATAATTGTAAGCTTATAATCCTATGTTTTATGTTTATTACAATAAGTTTCAAGTTAGTATTATTTCATGTTTAATGGTCCATTCATCAAAAATAACGGTAAGTGTTTCATATTTATAATTGTATGATGATTTGCATGATTTTTATGATTGCAAGTTTATAATCTTATGTTTAATGTTTATTGCAGTAAGTTTCAAGTTAGCATTGTTTCATGTTTAATGGTCCATATGTAACATATGCACTTTATTATTCTAATTTAAGTGCATTATTTAATTTTTATTTCGGCATGAATTTTAAAGTTGTCAGTAATATTATAAATTGTTGTGGATAGAATTGGCACGTTTATTAATTATATTGTGCTCGAATTAATTTAAAATTTGTCACAATATTAAATTGCAACAAATCAAGAGCGATTAAAAGCTTGGATAGTCGGATTTTATTTTCGTCACAAGTCTGAGATTAGCTTAATTTGTATTAAGCTTAAGCTAAAGAGAGAGAGAGAGAGAAAATCAATTTATAAATGGAGAGAGTGTGTGAGAAGGGGAGAGAGAGAGAGAAAAAGAAATTGGGTTTGACCCGTTTGACCAGATCCGACCTGCGATTTGACCTGGCCACATCTTTCTTTTCCAGCCACCTCACCGGCCATGCTTGGTACGGATCTGAAGCTTGTGAGATGCTGGTCACACCCATGTCGTCCTCGCCACCGGAAACAGACCAGAACGGCGGCGATTGAGCTCGCAAAGTCGCGGCCAAGAACCCATTTTCGTCGCCGTTGATTTCACCAGAGTTAGGCTACGCCACCACCTCGATCTTGTTCCTCAGCTCACCAGCATCCATTTTCGACCGACCCCGTCACCTAAAACGGCTGGATTGCCGGCAAACAATCATCGAAATACTCACGATTTTTGGAAGTTCGATCCGTTGCCATCACCGTGCGTGGGAACTCACGGCCACCACCCTTCGACTCATCGAAGTCTGAACTATCAGACCTGAGCTTCCCGTCGCTATTGACTGAAGTCCGGCCACCGTTGACTCGTGAGGGGTAATTCGGTAATTTCATAAAGTTTTGGGCGTAAATTTGTGATTTCTGAGAAATTATGGATAATTTAGTAATTTTTTATTAGGCCAGTGAGGTAATTCGATATTTTGAGGGTAATTCGGTAATTTGTGTTGTTAAGGGCATTTGGTAATTTCGCACTTCGAGGTTAATTTTGTAAATTCAAAACTTCTGATTAATTTGTGATTCGAATTGAGACTGAATTGATAATTTAGGATTTTGAGGATAATTCAATAACCGACGGTAATTTGGTAAATATTGATGTTGGGGGCATTTTGGTAATTTTGGCATACAGGGGTATTTCGGTAATTTTGATAATTTTATTCATACGGGAATAGTTTATCACAGATAAATATTCGTTTTGAGATTTATTATATAAAATTAGTTGTATTTCATATTACGGAGAATAATTAGGTCGTTTACTTAATTAAGAGAATCCGCGAATGAGAATCTACTTGTAGACGTTCTTGATACTGAGTATGGACATCATCACTGTGAGTGGAATATACAAAACTTATTTTCATATTATATTCTGATTTTACAGCGCAGTACAGCTTGTTTTGATAAATGAGTATTTAATGCTCCAATTTAATGATTTTCTAGAAATGAATTTTATTTTACGTGTTGATATTTATCATTATTAAAAATGAGATTGATTAATGGTTTTAATATCATTTTTGAGTAAATGCATGATAATAGCATTGAGTGGATTGAGATGTGTTAAATAGAAAAGAAATGAGATTTCAGATGTGATTATATGTTTATGTATATATGTGTTTGCAAAATCATTAACCAGTACCCTTCCCCTCCAGATACAGTGATACAGATGATATAAGATGAGAGGCCTTTGGGGCCCGTCTGAACGCATATAGAGGCTTTGGGCCATGTGTTTGGGCGTTTTTACCTTTTGGGGGCTTATGCATGCAGTATGATGATTACAGAGATACAGATGTTAAAAGACAGACAGATATTGAGATTATAGGTGAGACAGATGATATAGATGAGATATAGGCTTTTGGGGCCCGTCTGAGTACACACAAAAGCTTTAAGCCGTATGCATAGGCGCTTTGTCCTTTGGGGACCAGTTTATACATGCACATATATGATGAGATATACGAGATATAAGATTATATTTCCCCATATATCCATTGTGGCTCTGGGATATGATGGTATCCTGATTGCTCGTTCATCGAGGTCCGGATATGATGAGATATGAGATATAAGATAGTACTTTTTCGTCTATCCATGTAGCTCCGGACCATGATGGTTCCCTGATTGTCCGTCCGTCGAGGTCCGGATATGATCAGATTATTTTTCCCTAGGTACTTGTTTGGTGATGGTTTTCAGTACTCTGTATTTGAGATTATAAATGTAATGATTTTATTCGGAATTATGTGATATTATTGTTTGAGACATGATTTGAATTAAATAAGTTATTTTCAAATTTTATGATATTTTTATGAGATTGTTTAAAGAAAGATTAATTTATATTTTAAACCGTTAAATTTCGAAACCTACCATCCACTCATTGAGCTCACTGAGTTTTATGCTCACTCCGTTTTTATTATATCTCTCCCGCCCCCCCAGGAGACTTGCAAATACATCAGTCGACCCAGCAACATTTGTTAGATTAATATTTGGGCTAAATGATGGTGCTAGGAATTGTAGATATCTTATTCGGATATTTTGGATTGTATAATTTGTTACTTATTTGTGATTAAAAATATTTTACTGTATATGATATTATAATGTTTGGATGATATTTGGTATATTGATTAAGGAAGTTGGTTGTAGGTAATGGTGGTAATTGGAATTATATTGGGAGTGTTAATTTTATAAGTTGCAGGTTTGGGTATATTATATTTATAGGGGAGGCTCTACCGAATTTTCATTAGAATCGTCATTATTTAGATTATTTTCTACTGGATTTGATAAGTTTAGATAGACTTGCCCTGGGGATTCGGGGCGGGTCGTTTCACCATACGTCAAGATTAATGATAAGTGTTTCATATTTATTAGCAAATCTTTTATGATTGTAAGTTTACAATCCTATATTTCTTGTTTATTGCAATAAATTTCAAGTTAGTATTGATTACATGTTTAATGGTCCATACGTCAAGAATAAGGGTAAGTATTTCATTTTTATTCTACCATTATTTGCATGAATTTTTATGATTCAAAGCTTATGATTCTATGTTTGATGTTTATTGCAGTAAGTTTCAAATTAGCATGCGTTTCGTGTTTAATGTTTCATATTTATTGTACCATAATTTGTATGATTTTTATGATTGTAAGTTTATGATCCTATGTTTCATATTTATTACAGTAAGTTTTAAATTGACATTAGTTTCGTATTTAATGGTCTGTACGTCAAGAATAATGGTAAGTTTTTCAAGTAATTATGAACAATTGAAGTGTGCAATAAGAGGTTTCATGTTCAATGACCAACATTGTCTTATTTCATAGTAAGTAATTTCAAATTATCATTAGTTTCATATTTAACTGCAGATTTCTTGTTCATCAGATGTTATTCTAGAGGTTGTTTACATATAGATATGTACTGAATATTGTAATTGGTAAAATATCACAACGAATATTGATGAGGCATGTGTATATGACGACTAATCCAAATAAGTGCAAGGACTCTCTATGGTAGCATTAAAAGAGAAAATAAAAAGAGAAAATACGACACTATCTAATATGATGTTTAGTTACTTATATTAGCTCATCACCTAATGCTATAATATATTCAATAGAGGCTTATAATTTTATTTTACAATGACTTATCACTTAAGTTTAATACTATATGACTTATATAAACAGAGAAAATTAAATAACTAATAATGTCATAATATTCGGTATTAAAATTATTTATTTGTAATTATTTGCATATAACAATAAATACAATAACTATAATGTGAACTCTATAATGGTTTATATGTGTCATTTCCATACTGCTTACACACTAAGTGGGCTATCATTTTAGGTTAATATCATGTCATTCAAAAACATACAAAAATTATATCACCAATAGTGTAAAATTACAACATTAATTATCGACTTCAATCTCATAGATATATGAAAATACCAAGTGCTAATCAATTTACCTTTATTTACCACGAAAATTTTTCAGATGATGTAAATATCACAGAGGTTGAAGCATTTTGCCTTGGTGTATGACTCACTAATGAGAGTAGTTTGTCTTCGCTGGTGGTGGAGTCAAATTTATTGTAGGTTAGTCAATATGTTTTAGGCATGTATCATACATGTAGAAAGTTATTTTGGATCATTTCAAAAGTATAGAGGCTAATTTTAGCACAAGAGCTTCATACTCTAGCATATTCTATGATGTAATTTTGTTACTATTGTATTACCTAAATTTACTTGTTAACGTTCTAAATTTTTTGTTTGGCTGAACGATTATCCAAGCCTCTTAGAATGAAACACGATTTATTTCATTTAATAATTAAAGAAACACAATTTAATGATAATATTTTCTATATATCATCCCTAAAACTCCACCAAAAACTAGTATATTACTCTTAAGTTCTTCATCCAGTCTTATTACAGGCATCATCTCCCAAAAAAAGTGGATTGATATATCGCATAAATTTACAGCAAATAAAACGAGGAAGATAGGTAAGTGGTTTTAAAGTAAAAGCTCAAAAAAGCTTATTAATAACATATTTATCTTATTCACATGCACTAGGAAAATCATCCTCTGCCCAAGTTTTTCCAATTGTCACCATGACAACACCAGCCATGCTTATGAAAATAGCAAACAGTTTTGCAATGGTTATCGAGTCATGTACAAGAAGAGCTCCAAAGAAAAGCGTAAACAGCCTTGATGTAGAAGTTCGAATTGTTGTACTTGCGACATGATAACTTTATAAAATGAGAGTTATCACGGCACTTTTATACTTAAATCAAGATTACTTAAAAAGTAAATGATATATTTTTATTACATTTTAGTTGAATTTTTGCATAAGTATCCATGTTAGTTTATTTTTAATAAATTGTGTTGTTTTAGAATAACTTGTGTACTTAGATGGTGTGTATAATTGTAGTGACCGGGAGCTCAAAATTAAAGGAAGGAATACTGCTCCAATAGGCTTGTAAAGATAAGAAAAAAACAAGATTACAGAAAAATAGAAATAAGTCTGGAATAGTGCAGTTGCTATAGCAGCTGCTATAACAACCATTGTTGTAGTAATCCTAAAACCATGACAGAAGATTTCACTCGGGATACTAGCAGAATTATGATCTGAGGTTTCCAAATATAGAAGATCTGCACCCTAAGCTTTCATTTACCCTAATTTTCAACTATAAAAGAAGCACACACGTTAAGGAGAAGAGAAGCCATCAAGGAAGATCGAAAAACCAAAAGAATAACAAAAAAGAAACGGAATTCAAGAGAAAGAAGTAAGTATGCACTAGTGATAAATTTGTAGAATAATTGGGATTCAACTTTTTTCATTCTTTTCTTGCTTTCTTATTTATTCTTTGGTCAAAAAGATGTATTTGATGGCTAAAATTTTGTTGCTTATTTTTCTTTTACAAGTTATGAACTAAATTTAATTGTGGTTGAGTACAAACAATCTAGATGAGTTCTTGACTAATTATATGAGTTGTTGCATGTTTGTTGCAGTATTTTGCTTTAATAAATTATATTACATTCATTATTTCGGTTGACCTCCCATTTAATGATACAAGTTAAGATAGAGCCACAAAAAGGCCTACCTTAGTAGAATATATTAGAGCAATACATAGTCTTAAATTGAGTTTTCTGGATTGAGTTTAACTTGAGTTTAAAAAGGGTCATGCTTGTTTTAAGATCAGTGATGAATTAGATATAGGAATTCACCTTGTAGGGTAAAGAGAACATAAGCTTGTAATGTCATATCTTATATTGGCATAACAATTGGTAACTGTTAGGCTGTATAAAGGCATGAGATGTCTAACATCCAACAACTAAGGATGCATGAGAATTCTGCATTCTACTGTAGCAGATGCTGCAACAACTGATTTTAACATGAACCAAACAGTCAGCCCCACCAAGAGAGCTTAATCACTCAAATACTCCATTCTTATTCATTTACTTTTGAGTTTAACGTGTATTTTTTTTCAATGCATTTTATTTTATTGCTTTTTTATTTGAATTAGTCATTTAGTCTTATTAATTCCTTTGAGTTAAATAGAAAGATAGATTGCACTGTTGAGATTGTTGTAACAACTTTAGTAGCATCAATCCTTGTGGAGACAATCTTGAATATTCATCACTTTGTTACTTGTTGTGTACACTTTCATATTGTCATCGATAGCAACTTAAATAAAAATTAGACATGACACCAATATTTGCTAGGGCAAAGTTTGAAAAATGCTGCAATGAATTAAAGAATTAACTTAGTCATATGATAAGAAAAGCTAATGATCATATATTCTTGTCAAATATGCAATATTTGCACAATATAATGCAAAGAAAGAATCTTAATAAAAAACTACATCCGGGATCATATGTTCTTTAAGCTGTTATAGATGGCCCTCCTGTAAGTACTACATTATGCTTTCATAAGGGGGAAAAATCAAACATATAAATATGAAAAATTAGTCAATAGACCTCCTCCTATATGCTTAAGTACCAAAATTTCTCCCAAGATTTCTCCTAGAAAAACTTCTCTACGAGGACCAACAACTTCAAAAGGAATAAGAAATGAGACGATAGATCATGTTACCTCTGTTATAAAAGCTGCACTTGGCAATTGCCCATATATTAAGCTCACTTCTTTGTTCAAGCATGTGATGCTCATCTTTATCGCTCTTTGCAATCAAAGGCCATCTTTCTTCCCTTTCTCTAAGATCTTGGTTGGTAATTAGGCTGCTCTAAGATTAGTTTCCAGATTATTGCTCAATTAATTGATTCTAAGAGAAATATCTAGTCCAGTTGAAGTGCTTGTCAAAGAGTGATTACCAAATAGATTCTCGAACATATTTTTGTCCAGTAAGCTGTAGAAGTAATCTCTCAAAAGAGATATAGGCAAATAAATCACCATAAATGACACCCCAAGATGAGTACAAATGGTTGCCTATACTATGAGAAATCTTCTACAGAAATAAGTAGTATGAGTTGAAATTATAAAATTTTAGTCACCGATTAATCCTCCATACCACGAATTAACAAATGAGTAGTGCGAAGAGTTAAAATTGTACAAATTTTACTCATCTGTACTAAAATTAGATCTCTATGTGAGCATAAATTAGCTAGTGCAATCTCAACTCACTTGAGTAATTCACCCTTGACGTTGTAATATACACTCTAGGAACCTGCAGCATAAGTAGAGACTCTGTTAAAAATAATCCAGCCACTTGATCAGCTGATGCTGCAATACATCTTAAGCGAGCAGGCAACCTAGAACTAAGAAACGAGAGGGGACATGGACATTCCTACCATCAGTCTGCGCCACTTAACCCAGAGACCCCCTAGCAAAAAAAAACTCGCTCTTTCAAGTCCCACCACCTGTTGGGAGATTTGCTATGGTTTCCTAGTCTTGGTACTTGACATAAAATAGTACCCACCTGTATCTTTAGGGCTGCTTTTTAACTGGTATAGGTGTTTGATCTCATCGATCATAGTTTCACTCTGACCACATCTATCCCACAGTATGAACAGGCCAGAAAGTACCCTCCATCCATTAAGGTTAAGTTGACCAGACGCTAAATGTAATCTACCAAGCATCTAGACAAAATAAGGTTGCAAAGGAAGCCTCATTCCTAATTTAAAGCTCTCTAAAAACATAGTAACATACCCCTTGGGAGGCTGACTAGGAGTATCTTTTTTTCCCGATGACTCTAAGGTCTATATCAACAAGGATCTTATAAATGGTTCGAAACTCTTTAAGGTCATTTACTGTGGTTGTACAAGTCATGAGGTCAATAGGGTAGTTTTCGGCTAGAATTGTACCATCTAATTTCCTCTTCTTTTCTAGTCGTGCCACCTCTAGTGAGAATGCTTCACTAGACTCTTCATCTGGGTACCCACTTAGGGTTTCCTCTGAACTAAAAGATTTATCGTCGTTACTTTTACTGGATGAGGTAGAAACCTCAGGAGACATCCTCCTAACACTAGAATGGCCTATCGGTTCTAAGGGAATCCTTGGGTCGAAAATGGGCTCTATGATCAATCTAAGCAGGAAATCTAGTTCATCATCGTCAATCTCGATTATCTTTTCCTAGTCTTTTGACATGTCTTAAAGGATATCCAGAATGATACAACCAAATTCTATTTAACCTAAGAAAAAATGATAGATATCCGAGATTGAAGTAGAGAAGATAGTATCTAAAGTAGTAGCACAGTAGAATAGAGATAGAAAAAGTGACTTGATCTTCAATGAAGGGAAATCGCTCGATCATCGGAGGGCGAAAAGAAGACTAAATGAAGGAATTTTCTTTTGAGAGTTAGGATTCCCATAGGACACGGAGACCTCTGGTTAATTTTCATTTAACGGCACGCGCCCTGAGAGTCTTATAACCTTCATTTTGAAATTTGAATAAATGGATGGATTCCTACCACATCATCCGCATTCACTAATGATGCGACTCTTCGGGTAAATGACTGTTAGTAGCTTAAAGGGTCGAAAGGACAAAGCGAGCAGCTCTTCCTTTCAGCACAAAAAAGCCAAAGTGTGTCGAACAAAACAGAACTACCAAGTTTTTATTGTTGATTCATTGCATTATCAACACCATAAATTGATGGACCAATGTTTGGGGTGCATGACACCCTGACCAGATGTACCCCAGCCGAAGTCACATGCTCATAGGCGAAGAGCTAAAGGATTGTCGCGAGCAGAGGGTCGGTTGCTCATAATCAGGAGCGACCTTACACACCTGATAGACAAAGTACGAGAAGGTCCATAGAGGAATCCATGTGCCAAAGGACCCAGTCAAGGGCAGTTATCAACATGTATTGCCGTTCTAGAAGTTCCGGGATTGAAACCCATAAAGCAATGGTTATGGCATCTATAACGGAAGACCCTACTTAGTAACGAACGTGAAAGAGAGTGAGAGCACCTAGGTAAGCTAGAAAAGGGACTTTTGATAACTTAAAAGAATTCTAGGGGGAATTGTTATTTGAGACCTTGGGAAAAGTCTAAGAGATTTCAGTGTTTTAGATATTATTACAGAACCGCGAGATCAGTGGCCAAGTTTTTCCAAAGTAAGCCCAGATTGCTGACTTGAGCATCCAAGGGTTTACGCCGGGAAAACCCCCAGCATTCTCTAACCAGTTTTTGTGTATGCAGGAGTTCACAGAGGAGAAGCGACAAGCCTGATAATCTTACTCGTCAAAAAGGAGCAGCGTGAAGTTATCTCCAATCACTACAAATTCAAGTGTTGAAGAGAGATTCTGGTCATGAATAAGCAGACCCAAAATCTTTCATCAACAACATCCCATATTCAGTAAGAAATATAATCGTTATGAAATGGAAAGATGGTGAGAATAATTACTATAGCCAAGTGAAATATACGAAGAATCCTCAAATTATTATTCGAATATTTTCCATTTAGATAATTCAAATCATTGTATAAATTGGGTATTTGAGCCTAATTGAATGTTAGGGGTGAAAGTTTATTTTATTTTTAAATTAATTTGTCACAGCTTTCGTGCCTACGACTGATATATTTGTTGGGATTATATGCTCTTTTAAAGCATATTAATTTATTTTCTGATTAATAAAATATTTGAGATATTTTCAATTGCATAATAGATATTGAAAAAGGTCTGTTTAATCATATTATATGTTTTTATGTGATCATCATATGGATTCACAGAAGACATAAATACAAGTTATCTTTTGATTAAATGAATTAAGTTCGCAGTTGATAAATAGAGTTGGGCGCTCTATTTATGTTTAGACTGTAGTTAATTCATTGAATGATTTGTCTTAATCATGTATGAATTTACTGATATAGTTTGACTACATTGAGCTGGATCACATATGAGATTTAATTAACCTTGAAATGACTGTCAGACTTATTAAATCTCATAGGCATTGATTTTACTGTAATCTTAATCTTGAGTTAATTATGATTTCATAATTGTAATTGTTATTCCATTTGAGTTACCATTGGGCATGACACACTTGTGGTCAAGATTACCCGATATCTTGGTGGGAGCAATTATGAGTATTGCAGTTATAGATTAAAAATATAGAATTTGTACGACACATCTCTTGATGGGTTTTCGGCACTTGATCATAGAATTCTCTGACCAGAGTGTATCAACATATTTAGTATGTTGAAAATGATCATTAGAGAAAACCAGTAAGTATCAAGGAATAAAATGTAATTAAATCGATTGGACAGTTGAGATATCGATTTAATTAACGATGTGATATAAAGGATTGAGAAGTAAAGAAATCAATGTGGCTTGAGACGAATTATTATTCGAACATACAATTATGGAGGTCAGTTCCAATCTTATAGTAGAGTAGAGTTGGAATTAAATGATTAGGCTTGTTTAATTGCAAGCTTAATTGTTGTAGCCACTATTGTATGTTCCCAAATGATCCCCGGGTTAGCTCATTTAATTGACTGCACCACTACTAGATTAATAAGCAAGATAACTAGCAATTTGGGTTTAAAACATAATTATATTATTTAGTGGGAGGCTCCATTAATATGCTTATTTATAAGGGGCCTTATATTATTATACAAGGTGGACCCCTTATGGAAAAAAGCAAGTAACGTGAGTTTTAATTATTGGAGCCTTAGGTTTTCCACTATGAGAAAGATATAAAAAGGGCTTATTCTCTCCTAAACAGAATAAAAAGCCACTTTATATATATCTGAGAAATGGATTTTTCTCTACAATTTTTAGAAAAAAAATTTCTCCTGCTAGTTTGCTTATAGTGGTGATAAAGACGCCCACACGTCAAGTGCAGATCAATCCTGAGTCATAACCTGAAAGATCGTTTGGTGACGGATCGTGATCTAACGAACGTGGTGGTGACAGATCGTAATCTGAGAGCCTAAATCACATCAGCGAAAAAAGGCAAATCAGATTTTCAAGGTACGATTTCTAGATTACGAATTCATATATATTTTATGAGATCGGTCCTAAAAGTTTTTTTTTTTTAACTGAATTTTCTCGAACAATATTTTTATTACATTCTCATAACTGAGGGAATTTCGCTTGCAATTTTTCTAACAGATATTGCTCAATTATGGTAGACTATTATGACATTCATATTTGATAGAATTATAGTCACTGTGAAATGAAAAGATATAATAATAACCATTATGAATTGAAAATTGTGAAGAATCGAACTTTTCTGTTGAATAATTCCGATTTAAATTACACAAATCAAATCTTTGTATAAATTGGGTACTTGAGTCTATTGAACAATAAGAGTGAAAGTTATTTTGTTTTTCCAAAAAAATTAATTCTTCACGGCTTGGATGCCTATGGGTTGATATTTTTAGTACCTTTTCATTTAGGCCAGGGAATTCCTCTTTTAATTTTTCTAACTGATGTTGCCCAATTATGGTAATATTTTCTGGAATCATAAAGCACTAACCTTTCTTAGTAACAGCTTTCCTAACTTATAAAACACAGCTTAAAAAAAAAGCTCGGTCCCCAAGAACATATTTATCACACAAAAAGGAATCCACAAGTCTTTCAAACAACAAAAGTTTGACAATTTAAACCAAGATTCTAGCAACGACTTTAAAAAATTCTTTGATTTTTTTACCCACTTTATTCTCTTTTCTCTAGTCTTTTTATGAACCTCCAAATACCTCCTCTTTGTGCCATTACCCTTTCAGCTCTTATCATTTGCTCATGCTGGTGGCAAGATGATCACAACAACCAAGCCAAATAATAAACCGGAATTGTTCTTTTATATCAATATTTCATTTTTTCTCATACTTCATTATTGTTACTCACAGAAGATCTGCCCCAGCTGTGGCCCTATACAAGTTCCATATCCTCTAAGCACAAACCCTACGTGTGGTGACCCAAACTATTTACTTCGTTGTGATTTGCACTCTCACAAGCTTTACTTTGATGCTTTGAATGGAAGCTCTTATCTTGTACTAAGAATCATGGCTTCTTCGCAACGCATAGTCGTGCAACCAGCATCGTGGATAAATGACTCTTGTGTTACTCAAGACATGGTGACAAGTGAAGGCCTATGGTTGAATCAGTCACTCCCTTTTAATGTAACTTCATCAAACACAATCTTCCTCTTCAATTGCTCACCCCGTCTCTTGATCTCTCCTCTCAATTGTTCTTCGTCTAGCCTATGTCACAATTTCTTGGAGAGTCCTGAGCATGTTGATAAAAAAAGAGCACTTCAATGTGCCAGTGAGCTTGAACCCTGCTGCACCTTTATTGCTGGCGGCATGCCTTCAGCATACAAGATACGGCTGCATAGTTCAGGCTGTAAAGCATTCAGAAGCGTCCTTCATTTGGATCCAAACAAGCGGGCAAATCAATGGGAAGAAGGATTGGAAATACAGTGGGCTCCCCCGCCTGAACCGGTTTGCAAAACACAGCTTGATTGCTCTGGGGCTTCCAAATGTTTATCCGCCGGTAGAAATGGCGTCTATCGTTGCCTTTGCATCAAGGGCTACTACTGGGACCATGTACTTGGAACTTGCCAGAGAAAAAGGAGAAACCGTAGAATCGGTCTAAGCTTAAAGATCTCAACAGGGGTGATTTCTGTTTTCTCATTAGCTATTGCAGTGGCTGCAATAAAAATAATATGTTCTCGGAAACTTGCCAAACAAGCGAAGCTTGCAAAGGAAAGAGAAGACATGTTGAAATCAAGTAACATTGCTGGGAAACCTGCTAGGATATTTCACTTGAAAGAGTTGGAGAAGGCAACAAATGGTTTCTCAAAAGAAAGGATTTTGGGAAGCGGTGGCTTTGGGGAAGTTTACAAAGGTGAGCTTCAGGATGGCACTGTGGTTGCTGTAAAGTCTGCCAAAGTGGGAAACATCAAAAGCACCCAACAAGTACTCAATGAAGTTGGAATACTTTCACAAGTCAATCACAAGAACTTGGTGAGGCTCTTGGGTTGTTGTGTAGAAGCCGAGCAGCCATTGTTGATCTATGAATACATCGGAAATGGGACACTTCATGATCATCTACACGGTAAGTACTCCAGCTTTAATTTAACCTGGAGCACAAGGCTGAAAGTTGCATTACAAACTGCTGAAGCATTGGCTTATTTGCATTCTGCTGCATATACTCCCATCTATCATAGAGATGTCAAGTCAACAAATATACTGCTGGATGATGATTTCAATGCAAAGGTTGCTGATTTTGGGCTCTCAAGACTGGCTAAACCGGGCCTGAGTCACGTGTCAACTTGTGCTCAAGGAACATTAGGGTACTTGGATCCTGAATATTATCGCAATTACCAGCTCACAGATAAGAGTGATGTTTATAGTTATGGGGTTGTGTTGCTTGAGCTTTTGACTTCTCAAAAGGCCATTGATTTCTCAAGGGACCCTGATGATGTTAACCTTGCCATATATGTGAGCCAACAGGCTAGCAATGGTGCAATCATGGAAGTTGTAGACCCACGTCTTCAAGGCCACGAGGCTTCAGTTAATATCTTGATGAGTTTAAAACTTTTCTCAGAGCTTGCAGTTGCTTGTTTGAGGGAGAAGAAAAGTGAGAGACCTTGCATGACAGATGTTGTTCATGAACTCCAGCGCATAATTGAGATAGTAAATCAGGAAAAAGTTTCTAATGATGTCAACGTAGAGACTGCACCTGAAGTTTGATTCAAGAGGATATAAGAATTATGTATGTTATAAACGTTTATTAGAAATAAAAAACTGCCAGTCGTTAGAGCTATAGCATTAAGATCAATATTGGTGTTTCATATGGCACCAAAGCCATGATAAGTTCTTATTTGGATTGAAAGTGTCATGTTTGATGCTCCTCTATAAAATTGAGTCTGCAAGTGAATGGACTGACATGGAGATACGTCTTTTCTCTGTTAGCCTTAATTTTTATAAGGATTAAACATTTAACGTTGCTTCAATGGTTGTTTATAATAGGTAAAATCTCTTGGTTGAAAATACGATGTCTTAGTTATTCTGTTAGTTTATATTTTTTAATTTATACAAGATTATAAAATAATGATAAATAATATGGTAGCAAAATCAAAATCAAGCACCGAATCTCTTCTTTAAATACTAATTTCCAGAACTGCAATACGGTAATTCCTTTTTTCTAATTTTGATATTTCATTTTTTTTCTTATAAGAATATTAGGTCCATTGTAAAAGTTGAATAAAATAATAGAGTAGAATCATTATTTTCTTTTTCTTTTTTCATGAACAATATATGATCGATATGTAGAATAACTATCTTTGAATATTCATGTTTCAAAGAAAAGATGTGGTGGATGAATACAGCAATGGAACCAATACTGGGCGGGGCCACAGGAAGCTGAGTTCATTCATTTGCGTGGTGGAAATTCATAAAAAAAAATATATAGGATCAGATGCTCACTTTATGCAGAAAGCATTCAATTCAAATGATCGACCCTTTAGATACCATTTCGGTGATTGGAATCAACTGTGATATATATATATTTTATGGAGGCACAAACAAACTAGTTAGCTTTTTGAAATGTGAAAATTAAACTTTCGCAAATATATATATTGAAGGATATAATATTAATTTCATATATGTCAAGTACTATAAGCATATCTTTTGATTTTGTTTTGATTTGATCTACATCAAGAAAAATAATTTTGTTTAATTAACTTGTTAATAAATAAATACGATGATAGAAAATGAGAAAAAAAAAGTTTATATATACCCTCGAATGAATATTAAATTTATCGTTATTCTAATTCAATAAAACTTATTTCAATTATTTTCAATATATTTTTTCTAATTTTCACTTGATGAGTGATTTTTGTAATTAAATTAAATGAATTATTTTTTTATTTGATTAAAGTTTAATGTTGATTTATAAATTTTATGTTATTTTTACAAGTATTTATTCTATTCACAATTTTAAAACACTAATTTATCACTCTTATATTTATTTACTTATTTTACCTTCAATTTACTAGTCATATATTTATTACGATATTGATGCCGTGATCATAGAATTTGCCTATATAACAAATAACAAATATGAATTTATTCAAGTTTAGATGAAGTCATGAAAGAGATATAATTCCAATTTTGTTGCTTGTTTTGCTTCCGGCGGAATTGTGTACGCCATCTAATCCCTTCCAATTTCTGATGTTTCCCTCTTTTTTTGGGAGAAACAAACACGGTCGCTGTTCTCTTACTACCACATGTAAGAATTTGCATCAAGATTTTAAGAGAGTAGGTAACGATTTTCTTGTTCCGCTTGGTTTGTTCAATTAGACCATTCTGTTTTCTGATTTCTCTTAATAAAGGTTAATTATTTTATTAAAAGGCAACCACTAAATTATACTTTAGTATCACTTACTACTAATAAGAACAAGATAAAAATAAATAATAAATGGTTTCATATCCTCCAAAGCAGTCAACATTTTGTTGATTGGAGTTGGCCAATTGTACGTAGCACACTCTCTTAATTAATTGATTATAACTTCTAACCAATACAACAGCGACACCTTTGCAAGGATAATTTAATTCCCCCAATAGATAAAATGCATTTAAAATATTACATGTACCCTGTACCCCATTTGATGGGGGCCCGAGGCTGGTTATACTCAAGGGTGTAGACTTCTATAGCCATTACCCAACACAGGATTATTGATAATATATACTTATTCTAGAAAACAATTAATTTATAACTAAACTAATTCAAGGCTCAACTGAGAAGTGTGTGTGTATATTCTTACAAATTTTACACTAAACATCTACCGAGTTTTTTTATTGTAATCGAATCATATTTTTAAACCGTTTGAGATTATGGTTGAGAAATTCAAAAATAATTTTAAACAATTTAAAGTTTTTTATCGTTTTAGAAAAATTTTTAGTGATCATTTTTTGTAAAACTATGCGAACTACTTCGTTTTGAAACAAATTTTAAAAAGTAATAAATGACTTGTTTTTTAAATTTGATTTTGAGATTTAATTTTGACCTTAATATAATTTCATATAAGTCTACATATATTTTATGTAAACTCAAAATTATCAAAAAGAAAATTAAAATTATGCTCATGATATGAGTTATAGATATTTTTATCATAATAAAAAGAAGAGAGGTCCCAATAATATCAATTATTGATGCGCCACAAACAGCCAATTGATCAATTACGAGATTGATTATTGATACGCTAATTGATCAATTGGCCGTTACATGAATTTTATGCCAGCTGATCCTCTATTATTAATTCGATTATTATTACATGTGTTTGTTATACAAATGATCAATTGCGAGATGGATCTTTAATTAAAGAAATTAAAGAGAAAAATATAAATAATTAAAAATAATAAAAACTACACTGCAGGATTCAAAAGGACCAAAAACCATAATTTGCCAAATAAACCTTAGCTGACAAAAAGTTGAAGCTTATCATCTGGGTATATGGACAGCCTGTATTCATTTATAGTTCTCATTAATTGCTATAACCACTAGTAGAAATCAAAAACTGGGAAGACCATTATATATGAATAAAGATCGACAACGGGTCGTATCGTGTCGGTTCAGACCCATTAAAAGAAGTCCATACGTGCTCGTCTTTCTCGTCTTGCATTCGTCTTAGTGTAGTCCACTAAATTTTTTTCCTTTTTATTTTTTAGAGCACGCATGTTAAGTTGTTGTCTTATTTTTTAAAACATATACTTTTTTTAAATCCATGTGCCTTTATTTAAATTTAATAGAGTAAAAAATTTAAAACTCAAGTTCATATTCAATAATAATAAATTAATAATAATAAGAGAATGTAATATTAGTTGTTAAGTTTGACTTTATGGTATTAGAATTCCTTTTTAGTACTTAACAACAACAATAATAATTTTTTTAAGGATTAACTTAATTGTTAACTTGGAATTACATAGAGTCAAATATTATAGTTTATAATAATATTAATACGTATTTATAAAATCATCATATTTATAATTTTATTTATTAAAATCATGATATTAATTATTTATTTAATAAATTATAAATATAAATCAATTATAATTTTTTTGAAACTAAGAATTAAATAAAATTAAAAAACTTAAAATAATAAAATATATTAAAAGATTTAATTTCAAGTTATTTATAAAATCATAAAATTTTAAGTTTACTTTTATTAAAAAATGAACGTCTTATGCAATCACGCTATGGTCATGCGCGTCTTAGTCTGCCATCACACAAAAGTTCTCATGCAAAATCCCATGCGTATCGGCCCACGCCACAAGTGCTCCACGCCCTCAAGGCCGTTCCCCATCTACCAATTTCTCTATATATGAAAGTTGTGATGATGATAATTTAAAAGCTTGTCAAATATAAACTGTAGCCTAAAATCACTTTAAAAAAAATTAATCATCTGTTGGAAATCTAAATCTCTTGTCATTTATTTTTATGTGAGAGGTAGGGGCAACTTTAAACATAGGTAATTAGATAATTATCTAGAGTCCTATATATTAGGAAGGTCCCATTGTAGCTGCTTAGTCTTCATATGTTAGAAGACTCTTTTCTTTATTTTCTTAATATACTCAAATTAATTTTTTTAACTTACTTAAAATAAGAAAGCCTATTTTTTAAACCTCTCTTTAATTGATAATTATTTTATATTTAAATTTTTTACACAAATTTTATATTTGATATCATTAATGTTAAAAAGTTATAGTTAATAGCATTAATTGTTCATTCCTTATTATTTTTTTCAAGAAAAATATTAAAAAATTATCTATCTGTTTAAAAAAAATCTTAATTATTTAATATTTTTAAATTTCTTGTGCTCTTCTCTACAAAGAAAACTATTATATTTAATATTATATATCTATTTAAAAAACCTTAATCATTTAATATTATGGCATTTCTTGAAATAATTGTCCCAGGAAATTTTTTTAAAAATAAATCTTGATTACTTTTCTTTTAAGAAATTTCTTGATTACTTTTCTTTTAAGAAATTTCTAACCATCCTACTGATTGTTAATTTTATATATAGTTAAAAAAAAATTGATCAAAATTTTGAGTTTTTTTTAATATATTTGGAGCTTTGAAGCTAGTAAATGCAAAGAAGTTTCATAAAGAAAGTTTGCCTAAGGCCCCTAATGCTCTAGAGCCAGCCCCGGTGAGAGGAGGTTGGAATCCTTACTTCTTATCTTATTTTAATAAATTTTATTAGTCTCAAAAAAATAAATATATTTTATCTTAAATTAATTAGTGTCCCCAATTCAAAAATATTTTGAAGCAAATTAGTACTCTAATAGTATAAGTATTTACATCTTCACGGGTAAAAAATCAATTTGATCTCTAATTTAAAAAATATAATTCAAAGTACTAATTAATTAGATTGAGGGCAAGTTTGATATTGTTAGATTTTAAAATAATAGTTGTTAACTATATTGTATAAATAATAAACTGTAAAGGGAATCAGTTAAACGTTTGGTAAAATTTATTTTTAGAATAACTATGAGTTTTAAAGATAGTCATTTATATTTAATAAATCTTATTGTTGAACTACTATACGAATGCAAATCACTAAAATAGATATAATGTTGAATAAAATTTATTTACACATTTATAAATATGTATATATAATATTTTTATTATGTGCATGATAATGGATAAGTAAAAAAATTTTATTTTGTTAATTTTTATTTTTATTTTATTATCTCAATATAATTAATAATAATGATAATCTTCAAATGTAATAAGTTTATTTCCTAATTGAATAATGATAATTTTGAATTTTTATAATATATGTGAGAATATATATGGAATTGTATTATTTATAAAATGGTTCTCAAATTCAGTTTTTGAAAAAGTACTTTTTCCTTACTTTTCAAAATTTATTGTAGGATAGATGATTTTAAACTAAAATTAACTATTAATTTTTCAAAATCCCAAATGACCATGGCCCTACCCTACAAAATCTACTGCATAATAAATGACTTTGCACCAAAACTAGATTTTAATTTTTTAGAAATAATTTTTAATCTCTTAAAAGTAATTTCAAACGAATCCTTAGTTAAAAAACAAGTTATATGCTTTTATCAAATCAAAAGCAAACTTCAATTTTACCATACCGACAGAAAAATTACATATAAAATCTGAAATTGACAGAATACTTCGCGACAAAGCAGTGAATGTGTTTGGCCAACTCTCTATCATTCATATTAACATTAAGCAGCCCACATTTATTTCCTTCACTTGCCACCCATAAGAGTCTGATCTGTTTAAAGCAATACCATTAATTTATCTCTTCTCTCCTTACATATCCACCATGCTCAACGGCATGACTCTCCATTCATCAAATCATCATTGATAGTTAGTTGTTTGTTGTTTGTTGTTCATGTCCTTTTAACAAAAACCCTAGTCATTGATATTTCATGTTCTTGTTATCTTCATCATTTTTCAAGTTTCAACTCAAGCTTTTGACATGGACTCTATGGAGATAGAAGGAGCAAGCAGCAATGCTTACAACAACAGAAATGGTGATAATAAAACTATTTCGTTTGATCGAGCCGCCGCTAGAGGAACCTTCTTAGTATGGGAAAATCTATTTGCTGTTCTGCCAAATTTTGGAAACAATAAACCAACAAAGAGATTGCTTCAAGGACTTTATGGCTATGCTGAGCCTGGAAGAATTATGGCTATTATGGGTCCATCTGGTTCTGGAAAATCAACTCTTCTTGACTCACTAGCAGGTTCGTTCTTTTATTACTTCTCATCAAATGCAATTATTTGCAGGTTCTTCTAATGTGTGAACAAGTTGAGAGAAAAATTCTTTTTCTTGTTTTGGAAATTTTGTGGGATGATTCTGTTTTTTCTTTTTCTAAAAAAACTATAGATATATATGGGCTGTTAGGAAAATTATATTTGAATTTCCATTTTAGGGTTTTAAGATTGTCTTTGCATCCAAATAAGAGAAATCCCACTTGTGAAGAAATTATTTTGGGATGTGTGAAAAAGTATGGGTAGCTAGCTATCACTGAACATTATATCACGGACAATTGTTATTTTTCCTTTAAAATATCTTCTCCTTTTTTCTCCCTCTTTTATCCTAACGTACTAGAACAATCAACATCTTAAATAATAGTGACCCGTTTGATTAGAGAGAGAGAGAAGACTCAGCATAAAAAACTAAGAAGAGAGTCATAGTACGAAGGTGTTTCTTCATTTTTTTTTTTTTTCCTGTTCTAGGTGACACTTTGATATATAGGATCAAATGTTGAGAATTTTCGAAGGCTAACGCGATTTGCCGATCTACTTGCCTAAATTTTAATGTTGGTAAAAAAGAAATATAACTTTTCTAACGCTGTGTTTCAAGAACAAAATATCAAATGCTTTCCTAATCCTAAACAATATTGCTTGATTTTGTTGCTTATTTCAAAGTAAATTTCTAAAAACAAGTTAGGCCTATATCAAATTGATACTTCAAGCTCAACGGTATGAGATAGACATTTGGCAATTAATGCATTTGATACTGATAGGCAACTAGAAACTACATACATTGGATAAAAACTTGTGAGGTAGGCATCACGTGAACCTGCTCTAAGTAGTGCTACCACCCACTAAAAGCCTGTTATTTAATAGGTCTATTGGATCCTCTAATGAGATCCTGAGATCCACAAAGTCATTGTGTCATGTCCAATGGTCCAACAAAAACAAAAAACTTGTTAACAATGACATGTAATAAAATGACTTTAAAATAGGGAAACTAGACGAGTAGGTAGGGACACATTCCATCTCTACATATTGAATGAGACAGCTGGATTGCTGTTTGAGATAAAATGATTTTAAAAATATTAGCATTATACTATATTTAACTGGACTTCTTAGTAGTTTACACAAGGATAATGTCGTTCAGTTCAATAAGCCTCATAATAATTAATAAGTTTATAGATTGAATTCTCCTCACAGTAACCTCTAGAGAGAGATTAGTGTAATTTTTGTTTATATCGTGAAAGTTTGGAGTAGAGTATGTGACAAAACAATAATTTTTTTTTAAACAACTCTTTAATGGTCTATATTTTATCTCCCTAGTCCCTCCATGGCTACATGCTCCAAATTTCGGATTCAATTATTGAAATCAATTGTTTAATCAGATCACCAATAATTTTGACAAAAAAGAAAACTTTGATATGAAGAAGTTATTTTTTTTCTAATTTATTTATTCTTCTAATATATTATTTTTATTATCCCTCTATTTAAATAAAATTTATATTTATCCCAAGAGACTTGACGGGGTGGTCGAATCCAAATTAAGGAAAGGTAGGAGCTAAAAGTATTTATTTCGAATTTATCAACCAAAAATGTAATTTGTATTTATCAATAAATTTTTCTTTATCATACCTCTATCTCACTGTTTTCGTTTATTTAAATTGTCACAGGTAGACTCTCAAGACATGTGATCATGACTGGAAATGTTCTTTTCAATGGGAAAAAGACTAGGGTGGACAGTGGTGTTCTTGTAAGTATTTTGTTTTTTTCATTTTTCTTTTTTTGAAAAAATTAGTCAGTGATTCTGATATTTTCGAAGTGAAAAAGATAAACGACTTCCAATTCACTTTTTACAAAAATTTGACATTGAGTTTTAGGTTCCATTTTGTATTAGACTAATTCCCAATATCATGTATGATTTTTAAAATAATTACTTGAACATTAATTTGAGTACAATGGCATAGCTAGCCTTTTCTATCAATAATTACTTGAAATTATAGATTTTTTTTTCTAAGATTTTACTATTTCAGTCTAGTTCATTAAAAAAAAAAGTTTACTATTTTTACTATTTTTAAAGTTTCTGTTATGTAAATTTCAGGCTTATGTGACCCAAGAAAATGTGCTGTTGGGAACTCTTACAGTCAGAGAAACCATCACATATTCAGCTCACTTAAGGCTTCCAAGCTCCATGAGCAAAGAAGATATAAAGAGCCATGTAGACGGAACAATCTTGGAACTAGGTCTCCAAGATTGCGCCGATACGCTGATCGGAAACTGGCACTTGAGAGGAATAAGCGGAGGAGAGAAAAAGAGACTAAGTATTGCCCTTGAGATCCTCACAAAGCCGCAGTTATTGTTCCTTGATGAACCTAGTAGCGGTCTTGATAGTGCCTCAGCTTTCTTTGTGATTCAAACACTCAGAAATATCGCCCGCGATGGAAGAACTGTTATCTCTTCAATTCACCAACCGAGTAGTGAAGTTTTTGCTCTCTTTGATGACCTTTTCTTGCTATCTGGTGGTGAAACTGTTTATTTTGGAGAAGCAAAGTTGGCTGTGGAGGTACGTCAAGAAGTTTTCTTTAAGTAGTAAGCATGATTTTTAGATTTAACAATTGATATCTTGATGTCAACATTCAAGTATTGACGCAACATTAAAGTTATTAGAGGGAAAAAAACAATAAACTAGGCCTTCTCATTTTCAATTTAGTCATATTAGAACTATTATTAATGAAGTTTCTATTGTTAGAGAATAATCAGAGAGAAAACCGTTAAAGAGACAGAATGCTGACAAAAATAAGGTAAAATCAATATCAGTTTAACTTGATTTTAAATTAAATGAGTAAACTGACAACAGATTTACCTTGCTTCTGTCAACATTTTATCAACGTTTTATTAAATATCATTGCTTAATTAATTAGGAAATCTGATTTTGAAAGAGTTGTGACATTAATGTTAAAATGTAACACTTTGAGTTGAATTATCTATTTTAAAGTTCAAATATTTTATAAAGAATTGTGATACCTATTTGAATACTGCGAATGATGGCTGGTCTTACAAATTTCAATCTGATTGTTTATACGGATTTTTGCAGTTCTTTGCTGAAGCTGGATTTCCATGCCCAAGTAGAAGGAATCCTTCGGATCACTTCCTGCGTTGTGTAAATTCAGATTTCGATGCTGTAACAACAACACTGAAAGGATCTCAGAGAATTCGAGTAAGTACATATTACCTTTTACTAAAATGAGATTAAATTTATATTCCTAGTAACCCATCCTAGTCCTTGAATTTAACTTCTCCATTTGAGTAATTAAAGGATGTCCCAAGTTCATCAGACCCTTTCATGAACATGGCAACAGCTGAGATCAAAGCAAGGCTTGTTGAAAGCTATAGGCGTTCTAAATATGCCAAAAGGGCAAGAGCTAGGATTCAAGAACTATCAGCCATGGTAAGTATTTCTAATCACTCTTGGGCTCTCCAATTTTAATTGTCTTCATTAATATTTCACATCTCCGCTAGTTACATTTTCGCTTCTTTAACTCTCTAAGTTTCTAAATTAGGAACACAACAAGAGAGGTTTATAAATATATGAATTGCAGGAAGGGCTAGAAATTGAAACCAAAACTACAAGTAAAGCAAGCTGGTGGAAGCAACTTTCAACATTAACCCGAAGATCATCGGTAAACATGTCAAGAGATGTGGGATATTACTGGGCAAGAATAGCAATCTATCTGGTTGTATCTATTTGTGTTGGCACCATCTTCTTTGATGTTGGCACTGGCTACACTGCAATCCTGGCTAGGATTTCTTGTGGTGCTTTTATTACAGGCTTTATGACTTTTATGTCTATTGGAGGCTTCCCATCTTTCATTGAAGAGTTGAAGGTAATCAATGCAAATTAATTTATTTTAGAAAACCATTTGTTTTTTTTTTTTTTTTGGTTGGGGGGGGGGGTGTAGAATGACACCTTAACGATAACACAACGGTAACAAAATAATCAATTGTTGAAGGTAAACGTGTTCTTTTCAGGTCTCAGATAATCCGTTTGCATGTGAAAATATTACATTTATGTTTTTCTTTTTTTAACTGTTCAATTAGAAGTTAAAATGAACCTCTAATAAGGATGTAAGAATCATTCTTCGTATATGCTTTACGCTTCTGATTCATTTTCGTCATTTTCTTGAAACAGATTTTTTATCGCGAAAAATTAAATGGGTATTATGGAGTTACAGTTTACATCCTATCAAATTTTCTCTCTTCATTCCCCTTCTTGGTGGCAATTACTCTAATGAGTGCGAGCATAACATTCTTTATGGTGAAATTTCGGCCGGGATTTGAATATTTTGCCTTCTTCACTATGAATATTTTCCTCTGCATTTCTGTGATCGAGAGCCTGATGATGGTTGTGGCTTCATTGGTTCCCAACTACCTGATGGGAGTTGTGGTTGGCGCCGGAGTGCTTGTAAGCAATGTTATTAAACATTATATCTCACGCTTCTTATTATTATTATTATTATTATTATTATTATTATTATTATTTAGTTATAGATGTTAACAATTTTCGCAATCAATGTAGGGAATCATTATGATGACTTCTGGTTTCTTCCGATTGCTGCCTGATCTTCCCAAGCCCTTTTGGCGCTACCCTATTTCGTATCTCAGCTATGGTTCATGGGCAATCCAGGTACTTCTTTGAATCCCAATCTTGTTCTGATCCTCTTTTGAGCTAGTTGCCAGTGGAAAAGTCCATTGATTTATATATGCCGAATTCATTCTTAAAAAGGGTAAGGCGATTTTGACTGATTTTGGTCGAAGGGCAAAAATGGAAATATGACGGACTTATAGAAAAAATAATATAATACAAACTTAAGGGGAAATAGGAAAAATTTCAGTAAGACCCTTTGACTTCGGGAAAAAAAATCAACTTGGGACTGGGTATGCCCTTACCCTTAACCTTTCTTTAATGTAACCCTACTCCATTAATACATTAAATTATCACCAAAAAAAAAAATTGTTGTTATTATTTGTCTCAAGTTGTTATTAGTAATTTGAACAATTAATTAATTAAAATCTCTCTCAATCTCTCTTTTATTTGTCTCTTAAATCTCTGAATAATCTTTCACCTTTGTTTGCCTCAACAGATAATTAATTTAACTACACATGACTCTTGTAACATAAAAAAGACAAAATTGCCGATAAAAACGTTGGCTATGGAAGAATTAAATGGTTGTTGTGCAAATTATTGCTCGGTGTTATATTTCTTGATATTTGCAGGGTGCCATCAAGAATGATTTCCTGGGCATGGAGTTTGATCCTATGTTTCCTGGTGAGCCAAAACTGAAAGGCAAAGATATAATCAAGAACATATTTGGTGTCTCAATAGATCGATCAAAGTGGTGGGATCTATCAGCCATTGTTGTAATTCTTATATCCTATCGGCTTCTTTTCTTCATCATTCTCAAGTTCAAGGAAAGAGCTTGTCCAATATTCAAGTCAATTTATGCCAAGAAAACTCTTCAGTATCTCGATAAAAGGCCTTCCTTCAGGAAAATGCCATCCAGAACTTACTCTTCAAGGCGGCACCAACCTCCCCATTCACTGTCTTCTCAAGAGGGTCTTAGTTCTCCACTGAATTAGAAAGCAGCTAATTAACTAAAGTGCTTATTTTTAAATTGAAAGCTGCTTATTGCAGCGGTTGATACTTTATTTGTAATATTCTTCCTTACACAAAAGATACTGTCAAAATTTCTGATTTCCTTTTTGAAGTTTTTATTTACAGGAAATGTTTGAAATTACTTCTGATTGATGAAAATAACGAAAATATTTGTATATGCAGCATAATGTATGAGACATATCTGTCCACTTGAACTTCCATGAATGTTATGATCTTAACTATCACTTTGTTTGATCGTTTGGTGTCAACTTGGTTTCTTTCTTCATTTTGGTATACAATAATCAATTTCAATGGCAAAGCAATTTTTTTCAGTTGCACCCCAACCCCTGCCTGCACCCTCAAATTAAGTGTATGATATACATCTTTGTGGTGATTACAGCGCCATCATCATCCATCATAGTGATGTTCGTTCACCTTGGGTAGGCTGTTAGTTCCATTGAGGAGCCCTTTAAAATCATTGGCACGAACAATTGGCAAATCTTGAGACTTTGGTTTGATTTATTTTGTTGTAGCTTGCCATTGGAAAGATTCTGATAAATGAATCTTTGCTGAATGCGTTCCATTACATCAATCTTAATACATGTTATGTTTTATAAAAGAGCCAAGACTCAAAGTAAAATACTAGTGAAATAATCTAGGACTGTGTATGTGCTTTCTTATCTCACGACGCAATTCAAAGAGCTTCAGTGTTGGGCCTCTTTTCGCATCACTTCATCTGGGCTTCGTCTTGGGCTGTTAAATGCAATGGACCTTGGAACTATTTCACCCCAAAAAAGTATGTATTTCTTTTAAAGCTTTTGTTTATAAATGCATACAAATCCTAAAATCCTAAATTATTTTCTTCTTATTATATAATCTTTATCTCTATAATTTTTAATCTCTTAAAAGTTTGTAAAAGAAAATATTTTTAATTAAAATTTAAAATATAAATAGAAATTATCAAATGGGATGGGTGCAAAAATTTATTAAAAGAATAATTTTTTTAAGAGTTTAATTGAATTTTCGATCAAAACAAAAAAAAGGAATTAATTTATTTTTGGTTATTTAGATAATTTTATAAGAAATTTAGAGGGCGTCAAAAGGCCTACTGTTTGTATCAAACTTTGAAAAAATAAAAAATCTAGAGAGAGACACAAAGGAAAAAAGGGTTATAGAAGTGCTAAAAGAGAAAGATAATGCTGAAATTCTGTTAATTTCATATAAGACTATAATGAGTGTATTTGTACGGTGAAATATGAAATTTTAAATTTTCCTAATTGAGTTTATTTAAGTAAAATAGGTTTAATGAACATTTTAGTAGTTTCATATAACTCCACTTTTTTTAATAAGGAGACATAAGCTTGATATATTTGGTAAAGAGAGACATACCAAATACTGAATTCTCAATTCGACTCTCGCTATAGTAAGTGCTATAATTTAAAGCATTGTTGTAGCATATTTTTCCTTGCCATCATAGTCAATAGCCTTAAATAATGTACCAAACTGGACATTTGCAATTACATCTGTTCCGAAAGAAAGTAAACATTATTTCCAAAGCAAAAGATGAGTCGTCACCTTTGTCTCGCCATTGGTCATGAAAGTTCTCATTTATAGGGATGGCAAAAATTCTGACGGGAACGGATATTTTTAGAGATTTTTTGCATTCGGGGAAGGTACAGAAATAATTTTATACTTGATTTTTTATTTGGAGAAGGGATAAGAAATATTTTTTACTCAATTTCTTATTCAGGGATGAGGTGGAATCCTCATCCCCTCCCCATTTCTCCCATTTTAATTTTTATTTTTTAAAATTACTTGTAAATAAATAATAAAATTTGAATTATATTATAAAATTATAAGTATTGATAAAAATAACAAATATCAAAATATTTATATTATTAAACTTTTAGGCCTAATTAACTAATTAAAGTCTTAAATTTTATTTAGGACATTAAAAAGGCTAGGTAGATTCTATTAGCCCAAAAATTTTATTTTATTAAAAATATTAATTAAGTAGCTACATTTATTTTATTGTAGATATAAAAGGAAATTCTTTTTCTTTTTATTATAGGATTATGAAGATTGACAAGGATAATTTTTTTGATAATTTGTATTTTACATGTGACTTTTATAATGGATCAATTTTAATACAAGATAAATTTCAAACTTTACTTTTATTTGAATTTTTAATTTTAAGGTAATTAACTCAAAATTACAAACAAAAAAATGTATTAGTTAGTCAAGGATCGAGGACCCTCGAAGATCTCTTGTTATTATTTGGAGAGGGGATGAGGATTCTCTCAAGTAATTCTAATGGAGACGGGAAGGGGATGGAGACATACACAAAATATGGGGGATGAGTACGGAAAAATTGGTCTGGTCCCCTTCTCTCCCCTCTCCATTGCCATCCCTACTCATTTATAGCAGTTATATGAGCTAGTGAGGCATGACCAATTAAACTGATAATTTCACGACCAATTAAACTGATAATTTCACATGATTGAAATGATTATGCGAGAAATTTGAGGCCATAACTAAGTTCCCTTATTAGGGCATATAGACATGAAATAAATGCTACACCAGCTTCCTCATAATGTTGTTGACTTTATTTATGCTTAAGCTATTTTTTTCTTTGAAAATTATATTATTAAATTAATGTTTAGGACTTGTCGTAGTCAGGACCGAACCCAACATGTTTTATTGTCCTAAGCTAATTTACAAATTTACTGTAAATATTTGTTTAAACGTCAGTACATATAAAAAAGTAAAAATAACAATATATTAAGTAACCTGATATCAAAGCTCTTAGTATATATATTTAGTAAAAAATAATAATAATAACAATACAACAATAAGCTTAAAACATAAATCATTAAAATTGTAGTTAAAAAGATTATTCATGAAATTCATTTTAATGTGAAATTCTTGAATAATTATTTCATGAATAATTAAATTTAATGAAAAGAAAAAGAATAGTATATATGATTGTGGAGCAAATAAACTATGAAATTATAGACTCTTATTAATTGCTACTGTTTCATTTTTGTAACTTTCTACTATTAGTGATGGTATTGTAATATATTGACTTACTTTTTTTTCAATTAAACTAAATCGTAACATTTTATCCCCCATAATGATTTCAATTAATTCAATAAATATACAATTTAATTATTTTATAAAATAAGTTTTTAATTCAAATTAAAAAAATAAACTGGGGACATACTTGAAAATAAAATAATCACTCTATTATTATCTGAATATTTATAGAAAAAGGGATATCAATGAAATTTTCCTGGCCCGGCTGGCGCTAGCTCCATGTCTAGCCCTCTCAATATTATTCTGGAAAATCTTCTCTCCCACAGTCCCATTAAATATCCAGAGACTTGAATGCCCCCCAATATAGAAATGATTATGGAAATAAAGTATAACGTGCGGTGTTAAGGAAAAAAAAAAAGATAAATTATTATTTAAATTAGTACTATAACACATCATTAAAATTGTAGTTAAAAGATTATTCATGAAATTCATTTTAATGTGAAATTCTTGAATAATTATTTCATGAATAATTAAATTTAATGAAAAGAAAAAGAATAGTATATATGATTGTGGAGCAAATAAACTATGAAATTATAGACTCTTATTAATTGCTACTGTTTCATTATGTTGTATATTTGTAATTATATTAATTCGGTTTAATATATTGACTACATTTCCACTTGATTTCAATTAATTCAATAAATATACAATTTAATTATTTTATAAAATAAGTTTTTAATTCAAATTAAAAAAATAAACTGGGGACATACTTGAAAATAAAATAATCACTCTATTATTATCTGAATATTTATAGAAAAAGGGATATCAATGAAATTTTCCTGGCCCGGCTGGCGCTAGCTCCATGTCTAGCCCTCTCAATATTATTCTGGAAAATCTTCTCTCCCACAGTCCCATTAAATATCCAGAGACTTGAATGCCCCCCAATATAGAAATGATTATGGAAATAAAGTATAACGTGCGGTGTTAAGGAAAAAAAAAAAAGATAAATTATTATTTAAATTAGTACTATAACACCACACAATTTTATAATTTATTTTATCAATTCTTCTATCAGTTTTTAATCTCTCAGATAATTTTTCAGTTTATTAAAATATAACTACACAAATTACAAATAATTTTTTTTTTCTCCTTATGCATTTTGCTTCCTTATAATCCTCGCTCTGTATTTAAACATTGTACAATCTGAACAATAAATATTCTCTTCTTTTCAGAAGCATGAAGTCACAAACCACAAAAATGTCCACTGTTCTTGTTTTATTCTTCTTCATTATGTTGTTATAGGTAAATGTGTCATAAGCTTAATTCGGTTTAATATCGAGCACTAGCATGTGCCACTCTGATCTAAAAAGGTCTAAAATTCAAAGGAACATATTAAATATCTGAAACAATTAATAAGCGCATACGTTGGTCAGCTGCAATAATTAATACGTATAAAGAAAGCTCCAATTTCAACTATACTTCCAAAACATTCAAACAGGCAAAAGAAAAAGGCAAGTACATTACACGAAACATCTAATACTTATATATGTACTTTTAAGAATTGCAATGGTTGGGTGGTTGTGTTTGCCATAGTGTGTTCCATTACTTATATATATATTTTTAAGGAAAGAATGACAGCAACATCCTGTAATTTGATGAAATTTTTATGAAGACTTCTTTATTTTTAAAATTGGTCATATAAATTACTTTCGTGGATAAAATTTAGACGAAGTAAAGTTGGTTAATTATAATTAAAGAACATATATAATTGTCTTATATGAGGTTTATGTGACATTTTTTAAAAATAAAAGTGTTCCTATATTTATTTTGCTAAATCATAGAAGCGTTGCTGTCCATTTTCCAAATTTTCAAATGACGAATTACTCTTAAATCAAAATGAAAAAATATATATATATAGTTTTGTCCTCTCCCTCTCATCTTCTTCCCTGCATAAATATTAATGAAAGCATTGAATGGCAGGTTTTAAAGCCTAACTAGCTTTGCTCCTATCCTCTGACGGTATTCACTTCAATCTCTGAAAATCCTAGATGAAAGAAACCCACCATCTCATCTTTCATTATTTTCCTATATATAAAGTCTCCAGCCTCCTACTCCTACTCAGAACTTTTGCTAATTTTAACAACAAGAGCTCCAGGATTCTTTCCTATCTACTTGAACATTGATTATATATCAGGCCAAGAGTCACCACCATTTTGATTTGCTTTTTCAAAATCAAAACCTCTTGCTGCTAGTTATGGAGATTGAGCATGTTACTAGTGGTGGTGCTGCGGAAACCGGGGCCGGGGCAAGGGTCGGAGGAGGGATGTATTTGGTTTGGGAAGAAGTGACAGTGGTGGTGCCAAATTTTGGAAGTGGCCCAACTCGGAGACTGCTCAATGGCCTAACTGGTTATGCTGAACCTGCCAGGATTTTGGCTGTTATGGGTCCTTCTGGTTCTGGAAAATCAACATTACTTGATGCTCTAGCAGGTTTGAATATCGTAATTATTATAATCATTATTATTATGTGACAGATTGAAATTGTTGGTTAATCTTTCAAGTTTGATAAACAAATCACGCTCATAGAATATAATTTATCATAAGAGAATGAAAAATATAACTCAAATGTCTGATGTTGTATTTGCAAGTGGTGTTTTTCAGAATTTGTTTTGGAAATAAATTTCATAATGAGGTTTCGGAACTATATAATGTGCAAGTAAAATATTAAAAAAAAAAACGAGTTTAGTATAAAATATTTTAAAAGAGAATTATAAGATCAATTTTTTTTTTTTTTAAAAAGTGAAATGATATTTTCATTTTTCATTTTTCATTTTTCATTTTCGTAATATATAATGCTATATTATATATAATACCAAACAAGTTTTCATCATTTTTATTTTCAAAAGCAGAAAATCGCCTTTGAAAAATTACACCAAACAACCGTGTTTAGCTTCACAACTCACTGCCGTGCACTTTATTTACTTCTTCAACTAAAAAAATTGTTAAACGATAAAATAATTATTCGGACATCTTCGATGTCCAAAATCTTTTATATACATAATTTTGAAGTTCTTTTTTTTTTTTTCCAATAACTTTGATATAAAAATTCTCATTTCAAATGTACTTTCTTCTTTCTTTCTTTTAACCCTAATAAATATGAGTTTCCTAATTTAGTATAGGTCTATATTGTACCCGAAACATAATAATAAATACGAGAGAGAGTCTCATAGAAACCCTAGTTTAAACAAAATTAGGATCCCCTCTTAATCTAAAAATACTTAAATTTTAAATAATCTTACTTAAGTAATTAAATCACTTCTTTATTATTTGATCTAAAAATACATAAATTTCAAATAATCTTACTTAAGTAATTAAATCACTTTTTTATTATTTCGGTTTTTGCTGTGCACAAGCTTTAATTGGTCCCGAGTATTGTAGAAGGAAGAAAAAAAAGAAATTGGCTTGTATGAGCTTGATTCACCATCTCTAGTCAACAAGAAGTAAAGATGTTGGACCTTTGAGACAAGCAATAAATAACTTTGCGATTGTCATTATAATTTCTTTGTTATCTTCGGTTTTTTAACAATTACATTATTTGAACAACATGGCAACATTATAACGATAAAACGGTACAAATAGAATATAGGACAGAATGCAAAAGCATCAGTGTCAAGTCTCAACCACCCCCAACAAACCTGTATTAATAACAGAATTTAATTTAATGAAATTGGACACTTTAAGAAATATTGGAAAATAGGATCCAAATCCTTAAAAAAGCGTCTTGCATTGCGCAACTACGCATGCGGTGCAGTGAGTCTTTATTGGCCCAACGCAGTTCAATAATAAATCATCACAATACAGTCCCTCTCTTTTTTTTATTTTTTATTCGGATACATTTTTAAATTATGGAAACTTAAGAAAGTTACTTTTTAACTCTGCTAAAAATATGAAAACACTCGCACTTTATTTGGAAATAGGGGAGCAGGTGGCAGAAAGGCTCGGCGGAGTATGGACTTTCAATCTTTAATGTATTGTTGAATTTACTTTGGGATTTTTAATGCGTAGTGTAATTTCTGTTAACACCAAGTCAAATAATCAATTATACACCCACAAAATAGGTGGTGCACCTGATTGAGTTCGTTAAGTATATATAATTTATTTTTATTCAATTATTAATTTTAAAGTACTATTACCTTCTTTCATCTTTGTATTTCATTACCTTTGAATTTTATGAGTAACAAATTATATAATCGTGGTGAATGATTTCATTTTGAGATAGGAGAGGAAAGATTCTGTAGATTGACAAAATAGCTACTGTCAGCTTTCTTTTTACATGAAGGCCTATTTGAGTTAATATTACAGAGAAGGTAAAAATGATAACGATGATGTATGTGTCTAAATCTTTTTTTTTTTTTTTTGGAGGAAAAAAGAGTGATTTTTCAAGGAAACATAAATTTTATTCGGCATCAATTTTGGGAACATATAGAGTCTGACACGTGTAATCGCATTTCATGTTTTGACATATTATGTTTAGTCAATTCTGATTAATGATATAATGTTTAAATATATATATATATAAAAAGGAAAATGCTAATGAGACTGAGGCCTAACGTAGCACTGACAAAAACAACGGTACATAAATATATTGAGGCAGGTTTACCTTATTAATCGATTTTTTTCAAATAATAAGATCAATCGAGTGCAGTACTGTATTGTTGTTTATATCAAGGGATTGTCAGATTTTTCTGTCCAAATATTATTACTAATTTCATTTATAACATGCAACCTAGACATGATATGGAATTATGTAGATCTTCTACTAACTGATAATTATTAAATCATTAGAGTAACATAAACTTAAACGAATCATTTACCGTCCCTGCACCATTCCTCGTGTGTATTAGCTTCTGCACGTTAGATGTAAATGTAACAATCAAAGAAAATTAAATTTTTGGTTTAATGATCATTGTTGATTTTGGGATTTGATGCAGGTAGACTCTCAGGAAATGTTGTCATGACTGGAAATGTTCTTCTTAATGGGAAGAAGAGAAGACTGGATTATGGTGGAGTTGTAAGTACCCTGTAAATCTTTGTTAAATGGTTTCAAGTCCAGTAATAAAACCAAAGCAAAATTACTCAAATTCAAGCATTTATATTTGCATTTGGAACCATATTCAAGGAAGAATTCCATCTGATCATGTTCTAATTGATATCTCAGGCCTATGTAACCCAAGAAAATATAATGCTGGGAACTCTAACAGTGAGAGAAACAATAGCTTACTCTGCCCATTTGAGGCTTCCAAGCAATATGAACAATGAAGAAATCACTGACGTTATAGAAGAAGCAATCACGGAAATGGGTCTGGAGGATTGTGCTGATCGGCTGATTGGAAACTGGCATTGGAGAGGAATCAGTGGTGGCGAAAAGAAGAGATTAAGCATTGCACTTGAAATTCTCACCAGACCTCAGCTTCTGTTTCTTGATGAACCAACAAGTGGCTTGGACAGTGCCGCAGCTTTTTTCGTGGTTAAGATCCTGAAAAATATAGCTCATGATGGTAGAACAATCATCTCTTCAATCCACCAGCCGAGTAGTGAAGTCTTTGCTCAGTTTGATGACTTACTTCTTCTATCCGGTGGTGAAACTGTTTATTTCGGAGAAGCCAAATCAGCTCCCACGGTATATAACAACTCATATTTCTTGCATAAGCATGGCCCGGCAGTTCGAATCTCTCATCAAAACAGAACCTGAAATTTCAAATGAGTTGAACATCTTGTTCTGCAAGTAGAAATCTCAAACAATTTCAAAATACAGGACTTTAGTTACTAAAATGGTCGCGTTCCAATTGCACAAGCAACTTTTTTGTAACCAAAACAACTTTTTCATATCCATATGTCATTACATATTCATGAGGTGATGAAAGATTTACATGGATGCAACTCTGACGGTAAAATTAAATCTACTTATACATGCAAACAGAGAATATACTAAATCTTATCCTAATCTAATAATTTTGTATTATTAATTTTGCAGTTCTTTGCAGAAGCAGGGTTTCCATGCCCAACGCGAAGAAATCCTTCTGATCACTTCCTTCAGTGTATTAATTCAGACTTCGATGTTGTCACAGAGGTTCTGATGGAATGTCAAAGAATATGTGTATGTATATGGTTAATACATATTGTTATAATTTCCTATCAAATTCTTGCATTGATTTTTACTATGGTTCTCTTTTACAGTCTGTGATTGATATTGATTGCAGTTATATGCAGATTTACATGAAATGTAGAAGTAGCAAATGTTTATTCTTTTATACTTTTACAAAAGCTAGTGTATTTACAAGAAAGATAAAATTTGTTCAAATACAATCATGCGTCCATTCCAAAACAGGCATAAAGCTGCTAAATTTTTATCAAGGAAAATGACTTGACTAAAACATAAGCATGTCACTTTCAAAATGCTACAACCAGCATGAAAGCATTCGTTTCAATTTATATTTTCAGCTTCCAATCCTTCAATTCAAATTTCGACTGTCGTTTCATAAAATTTATGTTTGTTTATTTGCTGACTCCAGGAAACTCAAAACCCTTTAGGTCCTATAAGAAACTTACCGACATCTGAGATCAAAGGGATTCTAATTAAGAAATACCGGTGCTCAGAGTATGCAACAAGAGCAAGAAGTAGGATTCAAGGAATTTCAAGCATTGTAAGCATCTCAAACCCAAGTTTTGTTTTAATCTGCCTTTTTCCTTCAAAATAACTCCAGTCATTATGTAGATTTGTAGCTGCCCTCAAATACAATATTTGTGAGGTATTGTACAACTAGGTGTTGCAAAATCCTAAGTTGTAGTGATGAATGCCTAACCCAGCATAAGTTCATGTATAAGCAATGCACAACAGTTTTCCGCCAAGAAAATTTGACAAGCATTTATTGATATTGCAGGAAGGGCTTGAATTCAAAAGAAAGAATGGAAGCCAAGCAAAATGGTGGAAGCAACTCTCTATATTGACACAAAGATCTTCACTGAACATGTCTAGAGATTTCGGATATTACTGGTTAAGGATAGCAATCTACATAATCCTGTCAGTTTGTGTTGGTAGCATCTTTTATGATGTTGGAACAAACTATACCGCAATCTATGCACGTGGTTCTTGTGCAGCATTTATATCTGGTTTTATGACATTCATGTCCATTGGAGGATTTCCATCTTTCATCGAAGAAATGAGGGTAAATACTCTCATCTCAGCATTTAGACAATTCTATTTGTCCAGGTGTTAGTAACCTAACCATGGTGGCAATGGTTTTTGGCTTTTACTGATTCATTTTTCCTCCTCTAAAATAGGTCTTTTCTCGTGAAAGGCTTAATGGGCATTATGGGATAGCTGTGTATATTCTATCTAATTTCCTATCTTCTCTCCCGTTCTTGACTGTGATGTCCTTCGCTACTGCATCAATTACTTACTACATGGTGAAATTTAGGCCAGGAATTTCACATTTCATTTATGTCGGCCTTGATCTTACTAGCTCCATTGCTGTAATAGAGAGCTGCATGATGATGATAGCTTCGATGGTTCCAAACTACTTGACAGGAATCATTATAGGAGCTGGATATCTTGTAAGAATATTAAGATCATTGAATTTTTCAGTCCCCGCCCCCCACCCCCCCAAGTAGGCTTATGTTTAACACTAATTAATGAAATTGTTCTTAGGGAATCATGATGATGACATCAGGGTACTTCCGATTGATTCCTGATATACCCAAGGTCTTCTGGCGTTACCCAATTACTTATATCAATCATGGTGCATGGGCATTACAGGTAAGATTCATTGAAATTGCCTAGGCCTATTGTTAACCAAAATGCCTTCTAAAAACCAGAAAACTAAACTCAATAGTTGTGCAGGTAATTCTAAATATTTGAGAGTATGAGACTCAAGAGACTGTTACTATTTACCTTGCCAAACATAAATAACAAATTTATCTCTCGTCTTGACATGTGAAAACCGAGACATCATTAAGGAAGGTCTCTCTAGATGAAGTCTTCCACAAGGCATCCTACTAGATTATATCAGAATAAAGCATTAGCAGCAAGATTCATGTATAAGGCAATAATTTTCAGATCAAAATAGTTAAATTCACTTTTCTTATGATGCAAAATGTAGGGAGCTTACAAGAATGACCTGATCGGGCTTGAGTTTGATGCTATCGATAGGGATGGGCTGAAACTTAAAGGCGATGTGATCCTTAAAACAATGCTTGGCATGAACCTGAACCATTCAAAGTGGTGGGATTTAGCTGTTGTTGTTGCCATTCTCATTTCTTACAGAGTTATATTCTTTGCTATCCTTAAGTTCAGAGAAAAAGCTTCACCTGTTTTCCATTCGGTTTACGCCAAAAGAACTCTCCATCATCTTCAGAAAAGACCTTCATTCCGAAAAATGCCAACTTTTCCTTCCAAGAGGCATCAAGTTCTGCATTCATTGTCTTCTCAAGAGGGTCTAAACTCTCCTATCCACTAGAAGCAGCAGCAAATTATTTTTACACAAATACTTTGATTATGTTTGGACATCAACTGTGGCAGCAAAGAAAAAGAGATCATAAAAGTACACTTTTATCTTCCAAATAGGTAACAGATGATACATGCTAATGTTCTCATATAAGAGTTTATTCAAGTTCTCTGTAGCAGCATCATATTGTATGCAATTATTGCTTTAGAACCTACATGAGGCATTGCTCAAGCTTGAAACAATATATGATATATGGCTACCCTACTACTAGTAAAGAGTATATTCAAGACTCTCCAGGCTATACTCTCTGTTTCTGATTTACACTTAGTGGACAACCGGCCCACTCAGCTTTAATTTTTCTCCTTTAATACATTTTTGAGTTTCAAATCACTTAAAAAAAAGAAAAGAAAAAAGGACTCAACAGGATATACTGAAGCAATTATCATTACTCACTTGTCTGTAATATTTTGCTTTTAAAACTTTTCGAGTTCAAGGTTGCAGAGCAGTTAAACATTCCATGGATTCTATTTCTGTTTGTAGACAACAAAAACCAGATTCCGCATGGTTAAGACAATGGAAAAGTAAGCAATTCAAAACATCAGTTGAAATAAGACAGTTAAATAATAATTTTACAAAAATAATAAAGTAATATAGGTTTTTAATCAAGTATAGGATAAAATAACCTTAACTTCCAAACTACGCTGTGGTTTTTAATCATCACATAGTAAGATAATGTTAAACAAACTCAAATGCAGTTTAGGCTTTTTCTTATTTAACATCATATATATTTTTCTCTTCATAAGTAAGATATTGATAAATAAGATAGCATATATCAGACAAATTTCAATGAGTGGTAGAAGACCAATGTGAATATGACAAAGAGTGTACCAATTTATATACCACCCAATACATGAAATCTGCTGTACATGTCACACATCACATGTCATGTACATAATAAATTACTAAATGATCAACAATATAACACCTAGTTAACATGGTCATTAACTCAGTGCAATTCATCTAAACAAAGTAACATAATATCAAAATTGTAAAAGATTGTGTTACAAATTTCAAGTAAGAAATCTTTGTATTGAAGAATTAGCAGTAGAATGCTTATTCTGTCTCCAGACCAAAACAGAACTGGTCTAAAACATCATAGGACTTCGGATTGAGTAAAACAATATTGACCCTCAAAATGGAAGTGTTAGTGGCATTTTTGTCTCAAATTATCTCCAAAGTCCACCATGTTAGCCAAGGTTCAGCTCCAGATTTGATCATTTCTGCTTGAGCCACAACCATAACAGTTCCTTCAATTCATCATACTTCACAGTTGGATATATTAAGCTTCATCGCTGATATAAGCTTGAGATTTAGCTCAAAATGTTTGATATAGCTCAACATCTTATTGATAGAATTCAACTAAAGTTTAAACTTTACTCAAAATTATTTGTCCTTCAGACTCATCTCATGTTTACTTTTCATTTTTGGAGCTACATCAATATGCCAAATAATTGATTCAGCTAAGTCCACTTGCATTCCTAAAAACCATGAGTGCTAGCCGAGGAGCAATTAGCAGACAACCAACCTAACAAGACTCAGGAACGGGAAGTGCACTTCTAGCTTCATAATCTGCCCTTATATGCAGAAACCTATAGATCCCCGGAATAATAAATATTTCCACACGGAGCAGCATGGATTTCAATCCCCTAATAGATTAATGTATCACAAGAGAATACTAAAGTGTAACTTTCAAAGGTTTGAAAAGACAGTGTGTCCTTTTCAACTTGCAAGCATTTCACATCAATGCATATAAGAAGAATTCCTGTAGCCAATAAAAGCAGCTAGTGGACAAAATACAAGTAGCTTAGTCATATGTCTGAAAGCAATAACACCAGCCTCACCACTTTCTTCATTATGAATCCAACCCTGTTGCTGCCTCCGCATCAGCTGCCCTCTACTAATGTCAACAAATAAGTCAGCGACCTTGAAAATCACAAATAACCTGTCAACGGAAACAGAAGGACTCTATTTTAATTATATAACATCACAGAGAATTAAAGAAGAAAGAAAAAGGGTAAATACTATCCATCTGCTGTCAAGAGCTACATAATATACAAACAAGAGTCACTAACAAGATGGTTGTTTTAGAAGCAGAAGGTCATGTTACTATTTAGACCAAAATTGCAGACCAAGGTGTTGAATTTTTTATTATCATTTTTTATTCAATGCTGACAAAGAAATACAGAAACATAGAACAACAAATAATCAGTTGCTAGTGCTTCTTCAGGACAAAGGAAGCCTATTGTGCCAGAGTGTAAAAAACTGCAATAAAATTTCAGTAGATCCAAGAACATTGCCAAATCAAATACCATTTTTTCCGCATCCAATAGAGTTGGGCAACAGATTTATAGAAAGATGAACCTGAGAACCTTTTTTTTTTGGGTGAGAGAGTGGGGGGAGGGAAGGAGAATAGCAGCAGACAGATCATACCAAGAAGCCAGATGCATGTTTTCTTCCACTTCAGGTTTGCTGGAGCAGTGAAAAACAACTCATGTATGATTGCTCTCTCCCTTAGTAGACAAAATTGAAATTATGAAATTATATGCCACCATTTCTGGAAGTCTAGCTTTTATCCTTAGTAAACAAAATAAAAACTAGAGATGTGGACAAATATCACAACAACAAAACTAGAAATTTCATTAAAAGAAATCATCTAAGAAACGTAAGAAGAGATCAATGGATTCATAAATAGATTCACACTCACAATCAGAATCCTTTCTAGGAAATTCAAACCTTCAGAAAGTACCAATTCATTTGTTAGTCTCAATGTACAATAGTCAAAGTACAATAGAATGCTCACAACGAAGAATAATCTCCCGACTTTGCATACACTCAACAGTTAAGGATGAAAAATGATCCGGCTGGCTAATGTTTCTTCTCATTGGGCACGCCATTTTCAACTCGGCTGTCAAACCCATGATAAGGAACTTCAACCATGGGACTAGGCACAGGACGCTCGCCAAAGTCCTCAGGAAAGCATGCAAAATCAGGGCCAAAGTTGAACTTGACAACACAATTGGGTTGATTAGGAAGAGAATACATCGAAGCAGCAGGGTAGTATCGACCACCATATAAATCCTTGAAAGCTACCCCTTGGCATACCCCATTTTTGAAAAAAGATATCTCACTGCCTGCAGGGAAGAATAAACATTTTATACAGTCGACAAAATGACTCAAATGAACCAAATAAACATAAATGAAATATGCCAGGTTCAGAGAGACCAACTATACCAACAGTAAACAATGATTTAAAACACAATCATCAAACATGGCAATTGTGATCCTTATGTTAATAGTAAGCAGCAATTCCATTCAAAGCATGACATGGCACACAGCTGTATCTCCTCTGGAAAGAAATGAAAGCAGAATATCTCAAAGCAAGGTGAAATACTTATTTTTATGATGGCACACCCAAGAAAAGTTTGGGCAGCTTATCCGCAGAACACAGTCCGAAGTCGCCAGCTCTTTTTCAAAATTTATACCCAATTTACTAAATCATAATTATAACTTACAAATAGGCTGGTTCAACTCAGTTCCTATGTAACATAACCATAGGAGCAATAATTACTTCCAACTCCAAGTGCTAGCTGATAGACACGTGTTTTATTTTTCAAAAAAAATAAAATGAATAATTTTGAAGAAGGAATTAGTTTTGTATAATAACTTATATTTCATTCCACTAGGTATTGAATGAAGATAAAAAATTTGATACTTGAATCACATAGTCAAACCCATGATATGTGATAAAATTTGATACTTGAATCACATGGTCAAATCCATGATATGTGATATAGATATAGGGTTCAGGAAAGAGAAAAAACTGACAACTGCTCAGACCTTGATTAACATCCTACTCTAGCCCCATAGTAAAATCCTTATGCAAACATTAATAAGTAAATGATCAATGCCTTAAATAATAACAATGAGTACAAGGCAAAACATCAAATAACTCCTAAACGCAACGACTTTTCCAGTATACATTAGAAAACTCCATTCTTATGATTAGTTTATTCAATTAATAGTTGTTGACTCATTTATAGTAAGTTTATTGAATGCACAGTTGTTGACTCTAAGAGAATGGGCATGGACACAGACATCCACTTTCTTAGCCTTCTTATTATCACTTCAAAAAGAGAGAAGAAAATAATGATAAAGCTTCTAGAAAATAATTATAAAGCTTCAATTAAGTTATTCAAAGAATTAACAAGGGAAACTATCTCCCACCCACCTCAAGAACATTAAAAGTGCAAGTAGCCTCCACAAGTTTCTAATAATATCTCAAAATCACCTCAAGTCTTAATCTTACATCAACCAGCCACTTTCCTGCTAACTCTGTTATCCACCATTAAATAATTTAAGGTAAAACATTCTTTTGCCCCTTGAGCCTCCTAAAACAATGTTTTACTTTCTTAAATGAATCAAGAGGCAAAATAGACTTTTACCTTAGATTCTTTAATGGTGGTTGATGCAGTTCACAGGAAAGTGACTGGTTGATACAATAGTAAAACTTGAGGTGGTTCTGAGATATTATCAAAAGCTGATGGTGGCTACTTGCACTTTTGATATTCTTGAAGTGGTTGGGAGACAATTTCCCAGTTAACAAAGACAAATATTGTATAGTTCAGACCAAGCATTGTTCAGGCCAAAATTAATTTCAAGCAGTCTTGCTAGATGTTATAACAGATGTACAATTCCATAACCTTCCTAAGGAATGAACCACAATAAATGGAGATCTCTCTCAACTTTATAATAAATTGACTTTTCCATTGCTCACAGGATTTATCTCGCATTTCTCCTTGACTCCAGCTTCTGCACAACTACACATTTCCAACTTCATTACAAGCTTCCACTACAGAACACAAAATCCTAAACCCATAAGAGGACGTACGATGCTTATCTAACCAAAGAAACAAATAAACAAAAATAAGAATTTATTTCAATTTGTGTAATTAGATTATCTACATACAGGTATTCTCATTAAGCTTCAAGAGATATCATTATCAGTGTCATCTTTTATGAACAGAACTCTAGTACATAATGAATAGACAAGACCAGATTCTAATAAATTAGCCTTCAAACAGAAGGGAATCAGCAGGAAAGTTGCAACCATTCATAACAAGAACACTTTTAGAAAGATGTATGAATTTTATTTTAACCATTGTAAAATGAAAGCTCAAATGCAGAGGTGCGACGAACCAGAATGGTTCCATTATCTAAACAACAATTTACAGAGACTGATTATGCACATTTTAATCAGCAAAATTTCATCCTAAAAAATTATCCATAGACATACAACAAAGTGTGCACTTACTAATCCCAATATCAATCTTAAAGATACAAGTAAATCATATGTATAGCAAATGATGCAAACAGAAAAAATTCATAAATATTTCCTAGATAAAAACATCAACAAAAAAAATTAGTTTAACTTGGTTTGGCCTCTTTGCCATAGAAGCAAGAGGTAAAGAGTTCAATTCACCTCACACCAACTTTGGAGGGAAATAAGTTTAAATCAGGGTGGAGACATGAAGTGAGGTAGGGTTGGGATCAGTGTAGGTCCAGTGCAATGCAATTTTTATTCTCCACAATTCAATGCAACGGCAAGATCAAAACAAAGCAAATGTGCATCAATGATTGCTAATAATCAAATAACATAACCAAAATTACATAAACCGATAATAAACTCACCAGGAACCACTTTAGGTGGATCTTCCTTGGAATCGGGTGCACAAACATACCTCTGCCCCTTGTACCAAACAAAATGGGGTGGCTTAGGTGCATATTGTCCTCCCTCTGGCAAATTGATATAAAAACCAATAACATCACCCTCCTTATACCCTTCCTCCCCATACTTCTCCCTCAAGGCCTTGTGCACCTTACTTCCATCAATATCCCTATACCCAAAACTGTTTCCATCATACCCAACTGGCGCCTGCAAGTCTCCCTTCTCTGTAGACCACCCTAACCGTGTATGCCCCGTTTCACCCAGCGCTACCACCTTTAATTAAAAGAAATTTTTTAAATTCCAGTAATTTATTTCAATAAACCAGAAGAAAAAAGGAAAGTTTTGAAAATTGGGTTAAGACTCTGTACACTGCAAAAGAGTAGAACACAACTCCACGAGTAGCACAAAACCTTTATCTTAGCCATAAGAAGGAAAGGAAAATTAAAAAATCTATCCCCATCTATAACGTCAAAATAAATGATTTTCCTTTAAAATCATGCATTTGAATGCTATATTATTTTAGAGCAACAATTCGGGATTTTGGTTTTCAACCATGAATACAATTTAAAATGTAATTGGTTTATAAATTGTTTCTGAATGTACATATGCATAGATATAAAGTTCAATAGCTGATTGGAAGCCAAGTAAAGAATAATTACAAGATTCTTATTATATAACGAACAAAGAAAAAGCAATGCATCAAAAGGTTACCTTTATTTCATAATACCATGCTCCCTCTACAACCCCCCTTGTGGCTCTCACCATTCTATACCCTTTAGTGCTACCAGCAGTCAGCCTATCATCACTCAACTCCACTTTCTCTGCTTTATAAACCTTCGAATAAACATGAAATATTTAAAAAAAAAATTAGAAACAGAAAAAAAAAATTGTATGCCAATTGTCTTTTAAAAAAAATACACAAAATAAACCTTTGATAAGCAGATTTTCATTTCTGGGTTATCATCGCCTTTGTCAGGGAATCTTGGAACTGGCGTTATTAACACAGTATCCTCAGGGGATACTTCTTTCTGAGTGTTTGTTTTGTTCTTCTTTTTTCCCTTTCGTGTAGTTCGTGAAACCCACACATTGTTGTTCTTCTTCTTCGATTTCTTAGCTGCAGTTCCAGATGACGGTGCCAAATTTGCTTTTGAGATTGAATTGTTATTAGTAACCGGGGTTTGCTGTTGTTGTTCTCGCGCTTGTTGTTCATGAAGAGTCGTTAATGAAGAGAGTGGCTTTTGTTTCTTAGGCGGCGGGTCGTCATCTTCGTCGTCTTCTTCTTCGACGTCATCGTTTTGGGCGGCAATGTTGTCACGCTTTGGGGATTTTTGAGTGTCGTCTGAGGCTGTTGGGTCGTCTTCGGACACCGATTCGGAGATCATAGGCTCGGGTTGAATATCAGGTCGGGTATCTTGTACGGCGCCGTTATGTGTTTCAGCTTCCTCAGCCTCTTCTTCGGATACAGAATCGGTAACCATGGGCTCAGCTTCAGGTAGAGCCTCCTGTGCGACGTCGTTCGGGGGCTCAGGTCCCTGTGCTGCGGCGTTTTCAGCGATAGAATCAGAGACCACGGGGTCACGCTGAGCTTCGACTTCCAATGCGACGTCGTTTCCAGAGGCAGGTTCCTGCGCGGCGTTCTCGGTGACGGAATCACGCACCATGGGCTCAGGCCGAGGTAACGGTTCGTGATTAGCTTCTTCCGCGGAGTCGTCTAGGGATTCCGGTTCCCGTACAGCGTCGGCTTTCGGGGATGGTTCCGGTTCCTCTGCGACGTCGTCAGTTTGGGGTTGGGTTTCTTGGGCGCCGTCGTTTTGGGGCGGAGTTGGTGGTAATTGACGTGGTTCTTCTTCATCGTCATCCTCTCTGTAACTGGCTTGGAGAGAATCCATTATTACAGAGATCGATTAATTAATGGAACTAACTAACTAACTAACTAAAAAGATATGACTTTTCAGCCAAGGGAGTTTTGTTAATTAGGGTATTTTGAGTTGGGAATTTGAATTGAATTTGGGGAAAGAAGAAAACAAGAGAGTGCGTAGTACTTTGGTTTTTGGGGGAACAGACAACAAACTGCCAGGGACTTGAGAGAAGCTGAACTGAGGAACGAAGATCTCCTCTCCCACTACTCTCGTCCTTTTCGGTCTTTTTACTCCCATTATATTTGTTTTTATTTATTTATTTTTGTTTTATTTTTTTCAAACGAAAGGACAACTCACAGATTGCCTAATGGCCTTAGCATTCAAATTATCGCTGGGCTTCTTTATCGTGGCCTTTTCCTTTCAACCCTTAATTTTTTTTTAAAAAAAACTCAAATTAACCCTAATTATTTGCAGAATTACTCTTTGAAAAATAAAAGAAAATTATTTTTATTTTTATTTTATTTTATTTTGTTCTCTCATATGCTCTTTCTCGGGCATTGCTATCAACCCCCACAACTTGTTTTCATCGCCACACCTGCGACACATTGTTGAGAAATGAACCATAAATTTGAGGTTGTGATTATATTTGACATGTCGGTTATGCAATCTGGAATCAGATGATCTGTCGGTCATCTCAAGTAAAGAAACCAAATGACGAAACTGTTCTGTCAGCTGGTTGAATTAAGCTGAGCACGTGAAGTAACACGTGCATCACTTACTTAAAACGGCAGGAGAAGACAGCGTTTATAAGGAAATTAAAACACGTGTCCAGAAGCTGTTTAAATGGTTGGTAAAGCTATTGAGATACGCGGGAAATTTCTGGGTTTGTTGCTAACAAACCCAGCATTGGTGAGCTGGCTTTTGAGGCTGTTTCTAGAAGCAATCTCGTGTTATATATAAAGCTTCATGTATTGTTATACAGTTTCACATTAAAGAGTGACATTCTCTTAGTTCTTTTGTATCTTGTAAAGGCCAGATCAATAAAAGCTTACTTCCCTTTTCACAGTGGATGTAGGTCACATGGTGACTGGACCATTATAATTCTTTTGTGTTTGTGTGCATGATTCAGTTCTCCTGATTGATTTCTGTTGTTTCTCTGTATCTGTTCTTTAGTAAAATATTGAGATTGTGTTCTTTACTTAGCCATTCTTGGAGATAGGAAAACTTGAGTGGATCTTGGGAGAACAAGATCGGTTATTTGCTGGTCTTGGTCTAACAAATTGGTATCAGAGCCTTCACTATTCTTTCTTTGATCCAAGAAATGGCATCAGCTAAGCTCGAGGTAGAGAAATTTACAGGTGAAAATGATTTTCACCTGTAGAGGCTAAAGATGAGAGCCCTGTTAGTGCATCAAGGTTTAGATGAAGCTCTTAGTAAAGAATCATCAACCAAGAAGCCAAGAAAGGTTGCTGATGAGGATCTATTAGATGTACTGGATAGAGCACACAGTACAATAATCCTGAGCCTAGGAGATGGTGTACTTAGAAAAGTTGGTGGTGAAAAGACAGCAGCTGGTCTATGGAAAAGGCTTGAGGATCTTTACACCAAGAAGTCAATGGCTAAACGACTAGCCACTAAGAAGAAACTTTACACTCTTCAGATGGAGGAAGGGTCTTCAATCACTGATCACATTGATGTCTTTAACAAGATCATATTAGATCTTAAAGACATTAATGTGAAAATTCATGATGAAGATAAAGTTATGATCTTGCTTTGTTCACTACCAAGCTCCTATGAACATTTGGTTGACACACTCATGTATGGGAGGCAAACTCTTACCATGGTAGATGTAAAGGAGACTCTAAGCTCCAAGGCTGCAACAAAGAAAGAAACTAAAGATGGAGAAGGATTGATAGTAAGATGAAGACCAGAGAAAAGAGAAGGGAACAAAGGTAAAAAGAAAATATCTAAATCCAGGCCTAAGAACAAGAAATGCTTCCACTGCCACAAGGAAGGCCATTTCAAGAGAGATTGTCCTGACAGGAAAAGCAAACCAAAAAATACAAGAGAGAAAAGTGGGGATGCTGCTGTTGCATTAGAACTTGAAGAATTTGATGGCTATGACTCAACTAGAGTTCTAATAGCAACTGATGAACAAACCAGAGGTAACTGGGTTCTAGACTCTGGTTGTCTTTTTATATGTGCCCTAACAAAAGTTTATTCATGAACTATAAAGCTTATGATGGTGGAATAGTTGTAATGGGTAATGATGCTAGTTGTAAGGTAGTTGACAGGGGTTTAATTAGGCTGAAAATGTTTGATGGCATGATTAGGGAATTAAGGGATGTCAGACATGTGCCTGAGTTAAAAAGAAACTTTATTTCTCTTGGGATGCTTGATAAAATGGGGTGTCTAGTTAAACTTAAGTCAGGTATCTTAAAGGTTGTGAAGGGGTCAATGGTTATGATGAAGGGGAAGATGAACAATGGCATGTATGTTTTACAAGGCTCAGTTGTAATAGATGATGTTGCTGTCTCAAACCAGAACTTAGATAAAACTATGTTATGGCATATGAGGTTAGGCCATATGAGCAAGAGGGGCTTGAAAGAACTATCAAAATAGGGAGTTTTAGGAGTATATAAAATAAAGTCTTTAAGGTTCTGTGAAGAATGTGTCCTAGGGAAGTCTTCACGGGTAAAGTTCAGTACTGGAATTCACAACTCAAAGGGGACTCTAGACTACATTCATGTTGATCTGTAGAGGCCAGCACAGACAGCTTCTTTAGAAGGGGCAAGGTATTTCTTCTCTCTCATTGATTATTTTTCTAGAATAGTTTGGGTTTATGTGTTGAAAAACAAGGATGATGTATTTGAGCAGTTCAAGGGTTGGAAGGCACTGGTTGAAACTCAAACAAATAGAAAAGTCAAGAAACTTAGAACTGATAATGGATTGGAATTCCGTAATAAGAAGTTTGATGATTTTGTACTGAAAATGGCATTATGAGGCATAAGACAGTTAGGCATACCCCCCAACAAAATGGATTAGCAGAAAGGATGAATAGAACTTTGGTTGACAAAGTGAGATGCATGCTTATACATTCGAAGCTCTCAAAAGCTGTATGGGCAGAAGCCTTATCTACAGCTTGTTAGATTGTAAACAGAAGTCCTTCTTTTGAAATCAATTTTAAAACACCAATTGAATTGTGGTATGGTAAACCAACAGACTACTCAAATTTAAGGGTGTTTGGTTGCCCTGCATATGCACACATTAGACAAGGGAAACTTGAACCAAGAGCTTTGAAAAGTGTATTTTTGGGCTATCCAGATGGGGTGAAGGGATACAAGCTCTGGTGTACTGACTTAAAACCATCAAGAGCTATTATCAGCAGGGATGTTGTATTCAATGAAGCTGAAATGCTACAAACTAAAACATAACCAAAAATTGTTACCACAGAGCCTGAAGACAAAGATGAGAGACCTCATTTTGAGGTGGAGCTTCCAACTTCTAATGCAGGACATGAACCAATAACTAAACCTGGGTCAGAATCTGACATGGAAACTACAGAGTCTACACATGACTCAACAGTTGATCAGGAAATAATGGATTATCAGTTGGTGAGAGATAGAGAGAAAAGAGTTATAAGACCACCAAAGAGGTATGCTTATACAGATCTCATTGCATTTGCATTAACAGCAGCACATGGTGTTGAATCTGATGAACCAAGAACTTACTCAGAAGCTGTTAAGAGTAGTACATCAAAGGAATGGAAACAAGCCATGGATGAGGAGATGTAATTGTTAATGAAAAATAAGACATGGGAGCTGATTGAAAAACCAGCAAATAAAAAGGTAGTGGGCTGTAAGTGGATCTATAAGATTAAAGAAGGAATACCAGGTGTAGAACCTAAGAGGTACAAAGCCAGGCTTGTTGTCAAAGGCTTTATATAAAGAGAGGGCATTGATTTCACAGAAGTGTTCTCTCCAGTAGTTAGACACTCATCCTTAAAAATCTTATTAGCATTTGTAGCAGTCAAAGACATGCACCTTGAACAGATGGATGTCAAGACTGCCTTCCTCCATGGTGAATTGAATGAAATGATTGTAATGGCTCAACCACAAGGCTATGTGGATCCAAAAAAAACTGAGCATGTATGTCATCTTAAAAAGTCTTTATATGGGCTTAAACAGTCTCCGAGAATGTGGTATTTGAGATTTGATAGGTTTATGTCAGATCAGGGTTTTCAAAGAAGTAGCTTTGAGTGTTGTATATATTCTAAGGAGGTGGAAGATGACATTAAAATTTATCTGCTGTTATATGTTGATGATATGCTAATTGCATGTCAAAATATGAAGCAGATAGATGTTCTTAAGCAGTAACTGAAGGAAGTTTTTGAAATGAAGGATCTAGGAGCAGCAAAGAAAATTCTTGGGGAAGAAATAATCAAAAACAGAAAGCATGGTACCTTACTCATGACTGAACAGAAATACATTAGAAAAGTACTTGAAAAGTTTGAGATGGAGAACTCAAAGCATGTGCAAACTCCATTACTAGCTCATTTTAGGCTCTCTTGTCAGCAATGCCTAAACACTGAAGATGAGAAGGCTGAAATGAACCTAATACCTTACTCAAGTGCTATTGGGTGCCTAATGTATGCAATGATTCTGACCAAGCCAGATATATCTTATGCAGTCAGTGTGGTAAGTAGATATATGGCAAACCCTGGAAAAAAACATTAGAAGGCTGTGGTATGGGTGCTGAGATATCTGAAGGGCACATCAGATTATGGTTTGATCTATGGAATTAGAAAACATGATGACATCAGAGTTGAAGGTTTTGTAGATGCTGATTATACTGGGGATCTATATAAAAGAAGGTCTCTAACAAGTTACATATTCACTCTAAATGGTTGTACTATCAACTGGAAAGCTATATTGCAAAGTATTGTAGCTTTATCAACAGCTGAAGCAGAGTACACAACTACAGCAGAAGCTGTTAAAGAAGCAATATGGCTTAGAGGGATGGTAACAGAACTGGGATACAAACAGGAGCAGATACTGATCCACTGTGATAATCATAGTGCTATTTGTTTGAGTAAAAATCAAGTCCATCATGAAAGGAATAAACACATAGATATCAAGTTGCATTTTTTGAGGTTAGAGGTGTCAAAAAGAGTGGTGAAATTGGTGAAAATCTACACTAATGATAACATTGCAGACTTCTTAACCAAGGCTGTTCCAGGTGCCAAGTTTGAGTTCTGTGTGAACTCAGCTGGAATCTGCAGAATCTAAAGCTGCAGATGATAAGTGAAAAGGGATGGTGAGGAGTAACAGATTTGGGTCCAAGGTGAAGAATGTTGAGAAATGAACCACAAATCTAAGGTTGTGACTATGTTTGACATGTCGGTTATGCAATCTGGAATCAGATGATCTGTCGGTTGTCTTAAGTAAAGAAACCGTATGACGAAACTGCTCTGTCAGCCGGTTGAATTAAGCTGAGCATGTGAAGTGACACGTGCATCACTTACTCAAAACGGTAGGAGAAGACAGCGTTTATGAGGAAATTAAAACACGTGTCCATAAGCTGTTTAAATGGCTGGTAAAGCTGTTGAGATATGCGGGAAATTTTTGGGTTTGTTGCTAACAAACCCAACATTGGTGAGCTGGCTTCTGAGGCTGTTTCTAGAAGCAATCTCGTGTTATATATAAAGCCTCATGTATTGTTATACAGTTTCACATTAGATAGTGACATTCTCTTAGTTCTTTTGTATCTTGTAAAGACTAGATCAGTAAAAGTTTACTTCCATTTTCACAGTGGATGTAGGTCACATGGTGACTGGACCACTATAATTCTTTTGTGTCTGTGTGCATGATTCAGTTCTCCTGATTGATTTCTATTGTTTCTTTGTATATGTTCTTTAGCAAAATATCGAGATTGTGTTCTTTACTTAGCCATTCTTGGAGATAGGAAAACTTGAATGGATCTTGGGAGATCAAGATCGGTTATTTGCTGGTCTTGGTCTAACACACATAATGGGCTTTGTTCCTGAATAAGTGGTGTGTTTTGTTATTGATGATGATGGTGATCTCACGAGGAAAGCCTGAAAGGTTTCCAAGCTTTAAAAGAAAATTTTTGCAACAAATATGAAAAAGCTATTTGAATTTTGTCTTAGTCAGGCCCAAATCCAAAGCTTGAAAAAATACTACGAGAAACACGCGAATGGTTTCAAGTTTTAAAAGAAAATTCCCACGACATGTACATAAAATTATCCGAATTTCGCCAAGACATGTTCGAAAAATTCTACTAGGAATGCCTGAAATATTTTCAAGTTTTAAAAGAAAAATTCTGCAACTTGTATAGAAAACCACCCAAAATTTTACCTTGACAGGCCCAAATCTATAGTTCGAAAAATTCTACAAGGAATGCGAGAAAGGTTTTCAAAGTTTAATAGAAAATTTCAGCAACACACGTATATAAAAGTATCCGAATTTTGCCTAGACAAACCCAAATCCAAAGTTCAAAAAAAGTTACAAGGACAAGCCAATTTTTTTTTTTTTTTTTTGGGAACAAATTTATGAATTTAGCTCCCTTCATACGGAACTATGGTGCCAGTTAATTCAGTCGATTTAAAAAGATATTTTTTGAATAAAACTGAAAAGTTTAAAGTTTGACGTACTCACATGGATTAATAAGAAGAAAAGAAATTTGACGAATATATTAATTGACTCCGAACTAATTCTTGTTTGACTTTATAACATGTGATAATAAGAAACAAAAATAATCTAAAAATTTAAAGACACCTCAATAATCATTGTAATTAACCTTCACATAGATTGAGAGTTACTTGAGTAGTAGCTGAGCCCATGCATGAACATGCATGCTCCCACTTGTTGGACTTTAATCAATATTGCGGCCATTGCCATCTTTGCCTTCACATGTATTTGCATCAATATCATGATCATAAACAAAGTTTACTTTCATTGAAGAATATTAATGCTTAATTACATTTAACTTTTAAATCTAAAAACTATCGATGACAGCCCTGTAACAATCAAAGCACAATCATATAAACATTGAATCCAAATCTCAAAAGCAACACGATGCATGGCAGAATATCGGCAGCTTTTTTATGTAGGAACTTTAATTGAAATTTTTAAAACGTAAAATTATTGATGCCGAGAATCTGATCTGGATTGCGCGAAAAGCCTACAAAGCGAAACAAATTAAACATGAAATGTGACAATGTTCCATATCTGTTCATGTCAGTATCCTTAAAGAAACAGGTTATCGTAAAAAGCCAAAAATAATTGTATGTATAAACCCTAAACACTGAAAACATAAAAAAAATTAAATTAAATTAAATTAAAATAAAAATCATACCTTCATGGGTTATTGGGAGTAGTACGTAATTGTTCCCGTGCCTTGACTTGTTGGAGTCTATTATAAATTATAATTGCTGCCATGGCTACCATCTTCTCTTGTACTGTCATCTTCAAGGTTCTTACTATCCTTATCTTCGCAAGCTTTATTATCTCTTCCATTATTGTGATCAACCAATACAAGTACAAAACAAAGCTGTTCAGCTGGTGATCTGAACTTCCACAGTTGAATTTCATCATCAAGTTCCAGCTTATTTCTATTTTTAACATTGATCCATTCTTTTATGAACACATAACAAAGGCAACACGCTATCTCCTTCTTATTCGCATCAAATTTGGGCATCCTCCGCAGCTTAAAAATCATGCCCTCATATTCTTGAAGCAAAGGGTCAATGAACTTCACTTTCATCTCTCCTCTATTCTCAAGGTGTCTCTTCTCATTATCAGTCAAGAAGTCGGGTGACTTTATTTGATTCATTGGAATTGACAGGCGACGCTGACGATCACATAAGTCCGCCTGATACAAATGCTTCTGTATTACCAAACCAATCTTTGAACCATTCAGTTGTTCAATTCTTTCCCTGAATTGTTCGGGCAAATCATCTGGAGTCACATTTAGAACATTTTCTTTTTTTACCTTCGGTTTCCTGTTGGATTTTGAACCCTTTTGTTCCCTTTCAGCAACCCAAATGCTTGCCTTCATAGCATGACCCAGAAGTTTATTCGAAGTAATGTCGGAAAACTGTAGTCCTTTCTTAGAATACAAGTCAACAAAATGGAAGTTATAATAAGAAACAGGTTTCTTGAGAACCTTTTCTCTTTCTTTTGCTTTCTCATCAGAAACCCTAGCCAGCATTGTCCGAGAATCATTACATGACCTTGAAGAGCTTCGACATTCAAAATCTCTTCCTTTATCCAAACAACTCGCAGTAGACTTTTCTTTTTCTTTGTGAATTATACTTTCCTGCTCAAGTTTGTCAGAAGCCAAACTTGCAACAGCCATTAGAGCTTCAAAAGGAATCCATTTTCTTCCAATATCGATTCCTCTTTCTTCAAAATCCTTCAAAGTCAACAAAGAGGAAAACTCTTCTTCTTCAGCCATCTCCAATTTCTTCCTCAAAGTTCAAACTATGAATCACAGATTTAAAAATAGAAGAATGACAGAAGAGAAAGTATACGTACCTTAATGTGATGATTTAATTCATAGTTTTTACTGACATGGAATTATTATTTCTTAAAAAAACAAAAAAGAGAGAACAAGTTCGAAGAGTAGACAACTTGAAGTTTTAATAACAGAAGCGTAATTTTAGGTGGAGAATTGATATGAGATTTATTGACACTACACTAACTTTTTATTATTTAATTGGATAAGGAAAGCACTAAATCAACCATCAAGATTTGATTAGAATTCACATGAGAATCATATTGGACAAATTCTAATCATTGACGGTGACTTTTTCTATCTAAATTTATATAGAAATTACGAATTTGTAAGTTGGTAAACTGAAAATTACAATTAAAGTGTGTTTGAAAATGAAGGATTAGTAATCCTAATTTTGTCGGGATTCCTTCTTGTCCCATCATAGGAAAACTTTGTTATTCTATATATTAACGTCCCTTCTTTCTAAACAAATTTTGTGCGCAAAATTTGTGAACAAGTTATTGCGTTTTTTTTTTTTAACTTTTTCTTTCTTCAAAAATTGTGAATAAATGGAGAAATACACATTGATGAAGCAGATTGGGGAGGGATCATTCGGAAAAGTCTGGCAATCTGTAAAGAAACAGTCCGGAGAATATGTTGCAATCAAAGCATTAAAACAAAGAATCTATTCATGGGAAGAATGCTTGGATTTGAAAGAAGTGAAGTGTTTGCGGAAGATAAGCAATCATCCAAACATTGTAAAGCTTCAAGAACTCACCAGCGAAAACTACACATTATACTTTGTGTTTGAGTACATGGACTGTAACCTGCACCAACTTATGTCAAACAGAAAGCAATGCTTCTCGGAAGCTGAAGTAAAAAATTGGTGCTTCCAAATTCTTCAGGGCCTAAATTACATGCACCGGCAGGGTTACTTTCACCGAGACCTGATTCCGAAAAACTTGCTTGTTTCTAATGACACGATTAAAATTGCTGATTTTGGACTTGCTTGGGAGGTTGATTCTTGTCCTCCGTATACCGAATATATAACAACATTACAGTATCGAGCTCCAGAGATGCTGTTAATGTCAGGCCAATATAACTCAAAAGTTGATATGTGGGCAGTGGGGCTTATAATGGCCGAGTTGATTACATTTCATCCTCTGTTTCCGGGTACTTGCGAAGATGATCAGCTCTACAAAATCTGCAATGCAATTGGGAGTCCAACAGAGGAATCTTGGGCTGAAGGACTCGAGCTCGCAAAGGCTTATGGCTACAAATTTCCGAAGTTAGAAGGAAACAATCTCTCTTTGTTGATCCCATCAGCTAATGACGATGAAATGAGCCTCATTGAATTGTTATGTTCCTGGGATCCCTGCAAAAGGCCGGCGGCCGCGGAAGCGTTGCAGCATCCTCTTTTCCATGGTTGCCTTCAGGTTCCTAGGACTGTTTTTGGAGATTCAGAGACAGATGCAGTAAATGATGAAAACTTGGCAAGCATGAGCATTGATTCCTGCAAGCTGAAGCTGATGCCCCCAGCTAGGAAGAGTGGATGGAAGGCTAAATTAATAGACTGGTTTCTCAAATGGGAACCCTTTTTAAATCTCCTTTTATTTGTGGCTTGCATTTTGTACATGATTTACTTTATGATTTGGTATCTGTGAGAATTCTTGTGGCTTTTTTAATTTGCTTTAGGATTGTAGAAGTTGTAAAAGCCAACGAGAGTTGAGTATACATTACATACAAAAAAATAATAATAACAACAATGTTAAGTTCCAAGTGATTCTTAAAAAAGCATAATAATTATTAATGTAATTTTTTGTTCTCATATCTTTATAAGCCTCAACCAAAAAATTAATTTTATATGCTTCTCGAGGGTGTTAGAAATAATGTAAAATAAATTGAAGCATGATTTAGATTAGAATTTAATGTTGATTTGATTTTATGCCTACTTTAACCGTACAAGATATATATGTACATAGAAAATTATTATGCAAACATGAGACCAGATCCACTATTTTATATGTGTTTTCAAATTAGTTCATTGTGATTCACTTCATAAGGGAGTCCTGATACTTACTTAACCCTCTTATGAAATTAATAATTTTAATTTGGTTTAATTGATCACTTATAATTCGAAGTATATTTGAAATCTAATCACGTTTATTATTACTTGTAATATAGTCCATAGGTCTATCAAGTATCAAAACTAACTTATAATTTTACTTCCGCTAATATTAATAGCCCTATTGCAAGTCTTATCAAAATCAAAGGTAAATAATATGTTATCGGCTGTTATTGAAAACATCAATTTAATTATTTTGTGTTTTCACCGAGAATTATATATAGTTTGGGAGAGAATTAATCTAGTGGATTCTTTAATTAACCACCTGTGATTGATTAGAGGTTTGTTTGGTTCATAAATTTAATGTGTTCGAAAACAATCTAAATAAAGAAACATTAGAGGCAAGTGCCACCCCGGCTTGCCTTTGTATATCAGACAAATTTTAATGTACTCTTTGGTTGTCATAAAATTTAAGAGAGATCGTATGAGTTCCTAGATCAGTTAAGTTTTCATGTTTTCTACTTGAATTTCTTTTTTATTTTTTATATTTGTTGTAGAATTTAATATTTGTTCAAGCATACTAAATTAACTACTATATTTATAATATTAGTACATTATTATCACTTATCTTTATTTTATTTTTGTCAATAACTCCTTGGTTGGGTTGGTTGCACCTCTTTCCTTAACTCTAAAGTAAAGGGTTTGTGGGAGTTTATTATTATGCCAAGGAATGAAGAAATGTAAATTAATGGGAAAAAATAATGAAGATACATATATGAAAGAATATTATTATATCTTGATTTATATGAATGTTTTTTTCCTAACTTTAATTATAAATGACATGTCGTCTAGTCTAGTGTATTTGCGGGCGCATACTACTTATAAAATGTCACCTATTTATTTTTTAAAGAGATGACATGTCATCCAATTGGCGTGAAAATCTTAGCCCATTTGTTTGTTTGGGGCTTCACAAGAGACGGGGCATAAGCATGTAACTTATTATGTCGATTTCCAATATCCTCAGCAGAAAGAATATTGAGTAATCTCCAAGTATACACGTTCATTTATTTCATTTACACCACATGCACCTTTTAATTAATTATTAAAGAGTAAATGCTAACGACAAGAATATAAAAGAAGCAAGTGTATACACCAAGACTGTCCGAGATTTTTTTCCATTTTTTTTTTCGTATTTTCTGTGGACTCAAACAATAACAACAGTCAAAATCGCAGCACGAGTAAAGCATTTAAGCGGTGCCATAAACCCCCAATTAATGATCATTGTATTTGGCTTTCGAAACTGGCTTGACAAGACCAGGCAAACAAGGAAGCGTCAGTGACTGGAAAATAAGCAGCCCACTAGCTCCACAGTTGATGCAGCTAAAAAGCTTCCTTTTATGCATTCCATGATGGCCACCATTTCTTAGTATGCGGAATTGCAGCACGAATAGTCACTCGAGGTTCCAGAGGTATGTGAAACCTATTTGTGATTGGAAGATTGTGCGGATACCCTTCTCTCCTACTCAATGCCGAGAACTACCGAGAATTTACAAATTCACGCTCAATGAGGGAGATTTTTTAAACCACTATAAAAGAAATATGGTCGTTGAGCCACCACTTTATTTATACTCCTGCATGGATTGCATTGGAATTGGATGCTGGCTGCATTCTGTATCTGGAGCTGTTAGGCTTCACTTTTACTTCTCACGAATCAGTATATGAGTCAGAGTAAAGAAAAGAGCTAGAGTATAATCCAAGTAAGACACGTGGCATAATATGGGTAACTATCTTTCGTTGATTTTTTAAAATAAATAAAAATATATTATAACATCATTTACTAGATTTACTGATTTAAAGAAGTTTGGGGTTTCATCTCCAGACTCCAAATATGCGCACATGCACTTTTTTCGTATTCTTTTATTATTATTATTATTATTTAGCCCAAGGGCCTAACGCAACATCTCGTTTCCATCCATGCGAATGGAGTTCGTATCTCACACCTTTTGTAATTTTCATCTTTCAGGCAAATCTGGAATAATGCACACAACAATTTCTTGCCATGTAGGAATATACACAATCGATTCCTTCCTGACAAAATTAACCGGATATTATAACTTAATAACAGCTTTTCTCAGATTCCACACTGCCAAACAGCCGCAGTTCTTACGACAGGGGATCAGTTAGCTGCTTGATCTCCATTTAGCCAACAAGAAACTAGCTCAGCACGAGACTAGTAAAACAGACATTTGGTGCGAAAAAGCCAAGTTCTCTTTCTGATCTCTATCTGGTGCACTCTGGTGAATATCGATCCATTCATTTCCTTGGAAGTTAAACATGAAGGAAATCTTGACTTTGATTCCCTCCCAAAATTTGATGAAGAGCATCGTCCCTAAAGAATCTGCGAAGCTAACTTGAAATTGATCTCTTGTCCAAATGAATAATGCAGCCAAATCCGATAAAATAACAATGCATTCTAATTCGGCCCTTTAAAAGATTTTTCAAGAGAAAAAAGTTGTACCCCAAGTAGTAATTTTACTATTGGAAGTTTGTTTGATAGCATAGAGCATACTTGTAATAAAAATTTTCAGAAAATTGACTTGCAATTGACGAAGCATTTGAGAAATACCAAAATAATAATAATAATAATAATAATTGAAGAACAAGAGCTGAATAACATACCAGCAAGGGGAATATTCCTATTGGTTCTATTGGCCGAAGTTCATCTAGCTTGAATCAGCTGTAGAAGAGGATGCCTTCTTTTTCCGCTTGTGCTTTGGCTTCACAGCATCTTTCAATGTTTTCTCTCCCCCTTTATGTACTCCAGTTTCAGAAACATCCATCACGGAAGTTGTTGGAATAACATCTCCAGGTGGTTCCTCTGGCTTTGATTCACTGGGCTTTCTTTCACCTGTTGAGTCTTGTGGTTTCTTCTTTGGTGTTAATGTTCCTGCAAGTTGTAAGCATCACACAGATCAGTTTCTCAGTGAATCTTGTGTGTCCCCAGCACATGCTCACTCTGTAGACTAAATGCACCACTGGCCATCTGCCCCAGTGGCTACTCCTCTCCCCAAATGTTGCCACCCGAAATAGCAATTGGTAAAGAAAGTTTATAATTCAAAGAATACATGTTCACAAAATATATGCAGCAAGATGCCAATGTAATTTCTTATGCTTCTAATAGTAATTTCAAAAAGTACCTCGTGAAGCTAGAGAGGCTTTCAGGAAATCTGAATCAACACCCCCTGAGTAAGGATCCCTAGGAGGAGAAGGTAAAATATCTAAGAAATAATAATCAGCAAATCAAAGCAAATACAGAAATAATAATTGGCAAATCAAAGCAAATACAGTAATATCATGTGTTAATACAAGTTACACTACCAGAACAAGACAGAAAGAAAAACAAATTCAAAAATTCTTGCAAAGACAACAATTGTCCAATAATCATTCATAATTGCATCTTAAAAAATATTCAAATATTGCAAAAAGCTAAACAAAGAGTTGCTGCTGTGGAAAAGATGGATCATTTATTCAGACAGATAATGTCCAGCTGGAGAACTCAGAGAAAAAAAGGTTTGTCCTTTGCTAAAGCTAAAGGAGTGTCTAAAATTCCAAGAGAATTTTTTCAAGCATAGTAAAAAGTAAAAATAAAACAAGTTGTTGTGCCGTTATAGGATTCAAAAAGGATCTACTTAGACATTAGTAAGAATTTTTCAAATAAAATGAGTTGAATGACATCATTTAAATTGCACTCATCACTTTCGAAGAAGGTTCATTTTTTTCCAAATCTGAATTCATGTTTGCCTCAAGAGATAGGATTCAAACTTGAAGGTGTTGAGCAGCCAAGAATCTTCATTAATCCTACTGTCACATGAATAACAAGTATATGAAAGGAAAAACAAGGTCCTTTATTGATTAGAAGACAAATGCAAAAGAAAATAATCAGAAATGTAATAGTTTCACCTAACAACAACAGTATGGACTAAAACTTATTGACACCTCAGAAGAGATTAGCTACTTCACAAACGTAATACAACCAGCTGAATGCTGATCCCGAAATGGACATCCTAATCCCCCATTCAGTTTAAATTTTCACCAGATGGAGATAAACACGAGACAAAAAATTGAAACCAAAAGCATAGAGCAGAGAAATGAGCTTTCAAGCAAAAAAAATGAACTTTTCAGGCATCAACAAGAGGTTGTTCTGCATAAACTCAATTTGATGGGGTTTTTAAAAAAAAATCTCTTTTATGCCTTATGTATAGCGGTGAAGCCAGCAAAATTTTTTGGGCTGGGCTGGATTTTTTTTCTAATTAAATGCTTTTCTATTGTATGAGAGAATTTATGAATAAGAAATTAAAGATACACCTTATAAGGGGCATAATGAGCCTTGCTCCCCAAAATATTATATTTGTTCTATAGAAATGAAATCATTGAAATTTGTAATTGCTGTTTATTTTTAGTTTTTTAAAGCTTAACTTTGACACGGAGACATGAAAAGATGAGAGCTTGAAGTTGAAAGAGAGATGAACTTTAACAAGAATTGGACAATAGTTGAAGAGGCGGTATAATTAATCAATATTAAAGTTCTAATACAGGTTCCAAATAAGGGTGTTTTTGTAATTTTAACTAAAAATTCTAATATAGGTTTCAATAAGGGCGCTTTTGTGATTTAATTAAATCTTTCAACTTGGCCACCGTTTACGTATAAAGGTCATTTTACTCAAATGTGAGGTCTTCCATCAATACACAGAAAGCTGAGTACTTCCATAAAACGTGTCTGCCTAAAATTATGAAGCAAAATGTAATAGGAACTTAGAAAGACAAACACCTTACCAACATGCAGCACCACCAACAAAATTAGCAGTGGCACCATCTCTCCTGCTACTTCTGCCAAAATTTGACGATTTGGATTCACCTTCACCATTGTTACCCGGGCTAGCATTTTCCTCAGATGCAAGCCTTGGCTTCTCCAGATGTTTCCTTGACAACCCATTCACAACATTATGGCCTGATGGTTCATTTTGTTTTTCTTTCAAATTAACACTTCCATCCAAAGTCAAGGAAGTAGGGTGACGCTTGATCTTACGTAATGCTCTATCTGTGTTGTATGTTTCAACCTAGAGATATCATAGGAAATTTCCGGAAGCAAGAAATTGTTAGTTTGATGTGCCAAAAATTTAGCAAAAGTTACCGACAAGGCAAGAAAAAAAATAAATAAATAATGAAATCAGGGGAAAAATCCCCAGTTGAACTGTTGAAGACTACAATCACTCTGCAAACCAGCCCCATTCAGTTCCCAGAATATACAAGTCAAATTGTCAACATTTGATCCTCTGATTCCATTCCTTTACTTAAAGCTGATCAAATGTCTATAGGAAAAGTCAACATGGCAAACATTCCTAGACTCATTTTAAGAGTGATAATTTTGGTGTCATTAGACTCATTTAAAACCCATAATGAGATATTTAAAACACAGGGAAGAGATAGAAAAGGATTACTGAGGCCAATTTCCAGGTAGAATCAACAAGTAATGATAAATAGTTCAAATATACATATTCTAAAAATGGAATATAGCAATGAGAAAAGACATGACTACAGATAGAGAGGGACAGCTCATAAAATGCAGACATCACTACCCTAAAGACCTGTGTATAGCACTTCTGTACATGCATCAAAGTCAACCAATAATGGAATTAGCAGAACTTAGCTCTATGTATTCAAACAATAAAACAAATAAGGATCAAAGTTCACCCGTCTATCACTTCAAAAAAATTTGGTAGTGTGTCAATCCTAGAGGTAGAACAACAGTTGAAACTCTACACAGCTCCTATTACCATTTCCGACCCTAATTGCCAAGATTCAATTAGCAATAACTAGAGATGCATACAATAGAATGGTTAGAAGGATACAACCTCTGTTTTCAAAAGATTGTTTAGAACAGCAGAAACTCACAGCATCTTTTATCTTCTTTGTAATGTCGCTAGCCATCCTGGATGCAAGCCTCAAACATTGCATGATAACACTCTGCAGAACACCCTCCCCTCCAGGTTTCTGAATAGCACAAACATCACCATTTGCATTAAGTGTAGCAGTCATTTTTCCCACCATAACAGCTTCTTCGTGGTGAGTTGGATCAATCACCTACATGGCATTTTGTCTCGTTAGCTGCATGAATATGCATAATTGCAGATTACACAGAGAATTTACAGGATCAAAGTTAGCGTACCAATAAGCTCTCACTACTGAAAAATCCAAAAGTAATTGCAATAGGAAGATGATGTATTATCAACGGCAGTGGCTCTCTCTCCTGTCAATAACCAATACCGATAAACAAGTTAATAAATAATAAAAAGTGAAACAACTATCAGAAAAAATAACATATTGCACCCAGGTGTGACATGGTAGCGCAGATGCAGACTAATATCCATTTAAGTTACTGATCAGCACATTTCAAGGACAGTTCTCCATGAATATTGATATTTTATTATTTGTCCAAAATGCTGTTCCAACAATATCCAAGAGAAAGATTAAACAGCTGAATTTTGGAAAGGCTGGACGGTGGACCAGGCAGAAGAGTAATTGTCTAATAACTCGTGTTTATCATATCTTTTTCTAGTTACATTGAAAGATTTAGCATTCACTACTATATAATCCTCTTCAGCAGTTGAAAGTGTTGTTCCTCATTATCTTTCAAAACAACAAAAAATCATATCTTACTACCTCATTTTGAAGATAAAATAGCAAGACAAAATATATTCCTTGGATATTCAACTCCCAATCAGGAATTCCCACATTTATTAAACAAACATGTCAGCCACAGAGGCATCAATACAGTGGAACTCAAAGCTTTAACGAACGCTTCCCTAAGTCTGAATGATGCTTATATACAGTTGTTCAAAAATAACATTTAAATTTCAATCAACAGTATCACAAACCTCGGGTGGATGTACTATCACTTCAAGACCATCTTCTCCTCCCAGTGAGCACTCAGGCCTCCTAAACGTCAGGAGAGAAGCCAAACCAGCAATATTGGCAGCATCAACAAGATTTCTGTTCCCACACAATGATTAAAAATTAACAAGAACATGACATTTAACATTGGTTAAATAAAATGATTCAGCTATGTATTTATTGAATAAATTGAAATCATTAGGAGGCTAAAATATCAGTACTGCTTTAACTTATTATAAAAAAGGTTATTATTGGTCGAGGAAAAAAAATATATGTCAATATATTATAACATTACCACTGGGAGTAATTTTACAATAAGGAAATTTCTTACTTATGCTAAAGATCATTTGAGTCTCAACTTTAATCCCAATACTATGTGTCACTCATCTACTGGATGATAAATGTAAAATTACTTATTACTCTATTCTACCAACCAATCCATAAATGCCACATTAGTCGGAACTCGAATTGGGACTCAAATGTTGGGATCCCTAGGATTACTCAATGATATAGTAACAATTAATATTTTCATAATTTCATGGTTTACTTCCTTCATAATCATACTTGTTCTTTTACTTTTCATTAAATCAAATTATTCAAATATATCACATTCCCTTTGACTAAAATTAAAACAAAAATTCATAAATAATTTTTTTAATGTATAATTTTAATAATCTGCGTTATAAGCTAATTTGTTGTATTGTTGTAATTCTTTCATTAAATATATTTTCTCTTACTAAGAGTTCTGATGTGGCATTGCTTCACGCACACGCACACACTCTCAAATACATACATACGTACATACACACATACATACATGAGCCAACATTCACACAAATATTTACCATAAATTTATAAATTAGCCCAAGATACCAAAAAGTTTTAGTTCCACCCCAGTTCATGGATACTCACCCCCCATTGTCCAGAATGTGGAGATCAATACGAATAGCCCAAACTAGCTTCCCGGCTAGGACACAAAGTGATTCTGTATCCACCGCCCTGCTTTCTCTGCAAGATTCCGCAAAACCTTTAAAATTTTTATTTGAACAGATAACTGCAATGTAAAACTTGTGTTTTCATCAAAAGGGTCATAAAAGATAGGTTTAACCAGCAGTATTTCAGAAAACCTTAGTGTTTTAAGAATTATGAATAACTTTTTGATACAAACTTGGGAAGAGAGAGATCACAAGATTGTTTTGTACCACTCAAATTCATTGAACAAGTATACATCATGTAAGTTTAAGACCTAAGGTGACTGACTTAAACTCAATTCCAAAAATACAAGTTAATGAAGACAAAAGTTCTGTAAAACAATAATAATGATAACAATGAAAATAGTAGATTTTGAGAAGCATATATAAATTATCACCTCAGACCACGATCTACTATTCGTCCCAACTCCACCGCAGATTCACTAGGGCGACCTGGCTCAAATGAAGGATCAGCCATTGGAGAGAATTCAGTAAAGATTGACAATGTCCCTTCATTAGGTCGGTCCCGATAAGGTTGAACCAGTTGGCCAGTTACAAAACCCATAATATGAGTCTGACCTAGCTGAACTTCTGATGAACCATCTTCCCTGCACATTCATCATACCATCAACACAAAAGGAAAATACTACATTGGACTATCTGTTCACTGAACCAATAAAACAACAATATTGCAATCATGCAAGAAAAGAGAATCCACCTGGAAAATTAAAGCACTAATAGCATAATATAGTTTGAGCTTATCCTATACGCGTAACTAAACATAATTTAAAACACCTATTCAGTTCCTATGAACAAATCCTCACAAGAAGCAATAACAAAAATCTGGGAAAAATATGAAAAAGCAAACACTCACAGTACAAGATCACATCAACCCAAACAAGAAAAACAGAAAATAGTGTTTGATTACGGAACTGGCATAAAGCTAACCGTAATTGGAGTAAAAAATTAACTTCAACATATCATTTAAGGACATAAACCGAAACTAAGTGCAGCAGGGCAAAAGCACATATTGAGCAAAAAAGAATCAGTGTACAAAATGGAAGCAATTACATATTATCACCTAAACCAAGAAACACATTTGTGTACATGTGTGTGAGTGCGTGTCTCTCGCCTCTATCCAAGAGAGGGCTAATACTTGCCTGCCAAACTTGATGGATAGTTTACGATATTCAAAAGGGTTGCGACCATCGATTCTGATACCAGAACTAAGTGCAGTCTCTATAAATTTCTTCTCATTCAGAGTCAACCTCCACGTATTTGCCAATCTTGCATCCATTTGTTGTCTCACTTCTGCCACAAAAGTAACAAGATAAAAATGGTTAGCTTCTCTTAAGCATTTCCACAAACAATTGTAAGCAAAGTTCTCAAAAATATTAAACCTTTACACGCAACTTTTCTGCACTATGAACTTCCGGGAAATCAATCAAAGCATGAAACTGAAACAAATTAAATCAACAAAGAAGAATTATACGAGAACGGTTCGAGTAACCCGGAATCATATTGGGTATTTGAAAACAGCTAATAAATTCGAATTTAAATCACGTGATTTAGTGCAAGGGAGCAAGCAACTCATAAAAATACACAATTCAAGCAAAACCCTAATCTAATACAAAACTCACAAGAGAACAGCGCCGATTTGGGGCACAAGTCAGTAAGCTTTCCCAAAACCCTAAGCAGTGAGCATGCAGTGGCAGCTTAGGGTTTTCCAATATTTCATTTTTTTCGAATTTGGAATAATAGCTCCTGCACCTAGGGTTGGAAATTTGCGGGCCTGGGCTGGGCTTTTGCAAGCCCAGCCCAGGCCCATGTATTGAGAAACAAGTCCAAGCCCTCTGGAAGTCCATCCAGTCTTGAGCGGGCTGGGGCTTTTTAATAAATTTTTACTAAAAGCTATAAACTAAAAAAAATTTAAATTATATATATGATTATCCAACACATAAAATATTCTGATTATGAGGGGCTTGCACTTATATAAACACTTTACTTAAATTATAGATGATTATCCGGTTATCCAATTCATGACTAAATTAATTGGTCTATTTGGCTGTTTGGACAGTAAACCAAAAATTATTCTATTGTGAAAGCAAATTTTTTTATTTTGTTAAATTATAAATATCACAATCTCAAATATGTTGAAAATCTAACTGCATAAACATGTAATGTAATTAAAAAATATTGCTACTGCCTAATCAAATATGAAAACAAATTATTGCAAATTATAACTTTGCCCAAAGTAAATAAACAAGCAAAAGAAGAAATGAAGACTGCAACTTTAAAATCATAAAAGGAAAAAATGGAGATGAGCACACATCTCGATCTTAGAAAGCTTCTTTTAATGGGCTCAGATTCCTCTACACCTTTCTCGCTTCAACTTAGGCGAGATAAAGTTGCAGAAATTTTTTTTTTTTTTTACAAGAGATGAGAAAATCAATTAAACGACACCTTTTTGTACCTCAAAAATCGAAACTGCACTTCTTAGCGTTCGCTCCTGCTGCCGTGTTGCATCCGTGTGTCACGCTACAATCGCTGCTGGTGCTTGGTTCGACGCATGTTAGGCTCGCGGCTCGCGTGGCTGCCTGTTGCCTGCTGCAGTGATTTTCTGACTCGCGGTGCAGTGTGCTTGGCTCGCGACGATTGGTGGCGCCGATGGCTGTAAGGCGTGGCGGTCGGTTGTTGACAGTTGGCGGCTCGCGGCTGGTGTGGTGACAGCGGCGTCTGCAATGCTTATGCTTTTGTTTTACTTGTTTTGTTCGGGGCTGGGGAAAAGGGGAAAGTGGGAAACGGTATTAGATTTTGATTTCTTTTAAATTTTTTGTTTTTTTCTTTTTTTAATTTGAATTTTTTATTTTATATAATATAAAGTCCGGGCATGTTACATTAAGCCCATAACCAGGCCCAGTGTATATGGACTTTGAATTTTTTAGTCCATATCTTTAAATCTATTGTGTGGGCTGGGCTTAAAGCCGGCGGGGTAAAGAGATAATCTATTGACAAAGTGCTTACAGGAGCAATGTTAAACTAAGCTTTTTTTTTTTTTTTTTTAATTTTAAGAATGTTAAACTAAACTTGATTGATCGAGATGGCAATGGGGCAGATATGGATTGGATCTACTGTAATCTAGATTCAGATTTATAATAAAAATTGAGATCCGTATCTACTCCAGATCCATCAGAGACCCAATGTTTTTTGCCCCATATCCGGATGAAAAAAAAATACATATCTATATCTGCTCCAAATCTAAAAAAAAAAATTAAAAATAAAAATCTGCTCTAGATCTGTCATGAAATCTAAATTTGCTCTATATATATGCCCTCTTTTCAAAGACAATATAAAAAGTCAATTTTGAGACGCTACGTGCTAGTGTATGGGAGAAATTAATATATTCTTCAAAAGTTATCTGGTCAATATAATAAAATAATGACAATTATCCTATTATCATTTAAATTTTTGTCATATTATTATTTAAATTTACAAAATTAATATTTAAGTTTTAAGATATTTAAATACATGGTAAATATCACTAATATGTTATGAATGAAATTTATTATCATTTATAATTACACAATTGTTAAAAATTTTTAAAATAAAATAAATTAAAAGATAGTTGAAAATGGATCTAGATTTAGATCTTAAGATAGATCCAGATCTACTCCAAATTCGTCTTAGATCCGCACATCGATGTCCAAATTTATTTTAGGCTAACCCAAATCCGATCCGATTGGATTTAGATCAGATGGATCTTAGGTCAAATCCGATCCATTGCCATCCCTATTAATGATTGACAGTGTTTGATAAGTGAGTAAATCGAGCCTAGTTAATTTACTATTGTTTTTGTGTGTACATTTTATTTCATTTTTTTAAATCTAAATATTAGTGCTTTTTTAATTTGATTTATCTTGTCATAAGTTATTTAACTATGATCCATCTCTCTTTATCAAATTTCATTTCTCTATCTCTCTTTATCAAAGTTATTTAACAATGAGCAACAGAATATAACTAACTGCTTCACAACTTCACCTATGATAATTTTATTCACGATGCTGATCCTTGGATGAATATGATGAAAATTTATAGCATGCAAAGAGTGAGCATCGTCTCACAAGTTTGTGGCATGTTTCGCATATGGGTAAATAAAAAACTTGAAGATTAAGCTTACGTATGTATGTATTCTAATTTCTGATTGATTTTATTTAATTTTATAAGTCAAGACTTGTCCATGTGCATGCGTGATAAATAAATAAAATAAAATAAATAAATGAACAAATTAATGTTAGGAAATTAAGAATCGTAGCAGTTTTGTAACCAAAGAAAAATTTGAGAATAAACAAAGATAAATGAGACGAAAATTTTATGTGAAAAACACTAAAAAGTTTAAGGTAAAAATCATGAACAAAGGTAGAAAGATTTTACTATTAAAATGAGGATTACAACACTTCTCTTTAAATATAAGAAGATAATAATTACATTCTTTCTTATATTAGGAGAAAACAACTTTCACATTCAAAATTGAGAAAAAGTAACAATTATAAATGAGAAACTAATGTTTCTCTCTTCACCAAGCTCACAACTCTTTTTTTCAAATAATTATACGAATGTTTAATTGCCAGGGCTAAATGGCATGACTGTTAGATTATGAAAGAATTCCCACTATAGCCTTGGGGCTTCGTGGGACTAGAGCAGAGCTAATAGTCCTCTCAAATCTACAGTTAACAGAATTCTTTAGTCTTAATTTGCACTTTTGCATTTAATACAACCTTAGAAGTTGTTTATCTGGGAATTTATAACATACGAATATAAATCCCTCTACTGGGGTTTTTGACTTTTTGATATTTTCATAATTATTTTTTTTTTAATAGATTCTGTGTAGGATCTTGCATTCTGCGATATTTATCTTATTATAACAGACGTCGATATTCTGATCGAGATAAATATAATTGGGACTTATACATTACATTAAATTACATAAAGTCGTATAAAACGAATGGCCGCGGAGAGAAGTCCTCTCGCGTTCTGAGGAGAAGAGTGTTAATAAATGTTTAGCGCCATACATAATTGTTTAAGTGTATGAGGATTGAATTTTGAACCCCGAATTTCTTTGAATTTATCAACCAAACTAATTGACTCCCACAAAGAATTAAGTAGTTTTCTTGACGAGGTGTATCTTTAGTTAATATTTAAAAATTTAATTTTCTGTCCTATCATTAATAATCAAAAAATTTAATTGAATGGCAATTTAGTCTTTATGTTTTGCCGTCAATATTTGACAATACATAAAAATAAAAAATCTCCAAAAGAACAATAGATGATGACCTCATAAACTTTTTTTGGCACCATCAACCGCCCCTCTAACAATGACTAGGCAAAGTGAAGTGTCACAATTAATGAATTATAAAAGCCCAAATTAATTTTTTCACAAGAAAAACCACTTAGGCTTAACCTAAATGATTAGAACCACTCCCTTATAAGTGTGAGAAAAATGGGTTGAGTCCCTATAAATATATTGTAAGGGTTTAATTTATTTATTTTTTCTTAGAGCCACAAAGCTTGAGTGAAGACAATCTTTCTTCCAATATGAGAATTTGACGTCTCTCAAATATTTGAAAGGATTTAAAATATAAACCGTATCATATCAAAATTAATATAAACGAATCTCAATATTTATATAATTATAAATATTACGAACAATAATCTCCTTTAAAAAAAACTTTTCCACAAGAAAAGCCGGAAGCACGCATTATCATGGGGATGAATTTATTTGAGCATGTCCCCCACGACCTCTATTATTTATGTTATATTATTATCACGTAGATCACTTTAATAAATGAAACTGTATATCATCTAGCTAAGCGAGTCTCTATCATCTGGTGATCATTAATAATTGCAATAGATGTACAATACATAATGTATCCCCATGTGTTGGACTTGGAAGCTCTGTTTTTGAAATTCAATTGTGGCCGACCATGCTTTCATTTTCTTCTTAATAAATTTTCGACCAATTATCATACCTGTTGCAGGAAAATTTCACCGGCACTTTATTGGGATTTGTTGAAAAGTTAGCATAATTAATCATGTAAAACTTGTTCAACACACAAAAATTATTGGGATTTGTTGAAAAGTTAGCTTAATTAATCATGTAAAACCTGTTCAACGCACAAAAATTATTGGGCCAAGAATTAAAACCACAACAATATTCTATTGTGTGGAATAGGTTTTTACTTTTTGACTTGATAATCCTTTTCAATTTAAATATTATTATAAGTTTAAGAAACTTCACATTTTCGTCTCTAATAACTAATTTAGGAATGTTGTAATTTCTTAAATAATTATTGTTAGTTGTGCTGTAAAAATATAAAAAGAATCAGCTAAGTGCTTGATAAGTTTTGTTTTCAGAAATACTGCGAGTTTTAAAAACAGTTATGAACATTTGATAAATTTTATTATTAAACTACTAAAAAAAAATAAATGACTAAAATATACATAATGTAGGATAAAATTTATTTATACATATAAAAGATGTGCATATAATATTTTTAATTGTATATTATAATAATTTTTACTAAAAATAAAATTTATAATATATTGATTTTATTTTTTATCTTAAAACAATTGATAATTAAATTTATAATATAGTGAAATAAATTTAATAATAATTTGACCAACAAATTGATATTAATAAATTGATAACTATAATAAAAATTTATTAAAATATTAATTTTATTTTTAAATTGAATAAGGATAATTTTAGGTTTAAATAATAATTTTAAAGATATTTATGAAGTTTTATTAAAGAATAAAATTGATTCTCAAAATTAAAATCTAAAAGCTACTATTTCCATATTTTTCAAAATCAACTGTAGAAAAGATTAATTTTGAAAAAATTGATTTTATTTTTATTTTTTACTGAATACTAAAATTAACTTTTAAATTTTTAAAATCATTTTCAAGTCTCACAAAAGCAATCTCACTCGGACCCTAAGTACTATTCAAACTTTCTAATTAATAAATAAATGACATCTCATTTATTAGACAAAGTTGGTATATTCTTTAAAAAGTATAATATTATTCATTTTTTGGAAAAAAAAAAGGGAAATTTCAGAATTTTTTTTTTTTTTACTTTCATTAATTTGCAAAAACAACCTCCTACTCCTGCACCTTCTCTCATTTATATTTCTAGTTATACATTTCAAACGCTAACCAAATTCTCTCCTGCAGCAAAAATTGAGTTTCAAGATCTTTAAAATCACGAATTAACTGACAATTTTAATAAAAATATAAATCTTATCATTAAAATTTTAAAACACATTTCAGAAATTGTCTTTCTCCATTGGCGGACAATTTTGGGGGCTCGCTTAGTTTTAATGCCACACACACACAAAGTCAATTAACGTCTTTATTTTTTTTTAATTTTTTTAATATCACTCCACTAGTTTAAATTTTTGGAATCTTGTTTGAGAACCACATAAAACGGGCGAAGATTCGATCGGCCGATCCACGTGCCCGACCTCAAGATTCTAAAAATTTTGACTAGTGGGCACTCCCACTTGTCTTTGGCAGCAACGTATCATAGGCCACTCATCATCCTATTTGGGCCCCACCCATCAGAACCAAATCAAGACCGTTGAAAAGGAGTGATTATGATGATTAATAATAACAGCCTTTAAATGGCCCAACCAGTCAAATCGAATTGATGACTAGATACTCATAAATCCAAGTGTGCAACTGCAATAAAAGTCATCAGGGGGCCATCGCGGATGACCCATCTCAATGGGATCTTTTTAATCAATTTTAAATTTTTATAAGAGCCTTTTTAATCATTTAGTTAATGAATTTTAAACTAAAAAAGAATTGAATAGATCAAAACATGGGTTAAATATGATAATAATTAACCATACATAATCTGATTGTGATCTTCTATTTATTTTCTTATAAATATAAAATCTAGTAATATAAATATAAAAATTCTTAATATAATATAATTAAAAGAATAAATGTTCTTGTTAAGTTATTTATCCAATAGAATGATTAAAAAAAAGGAAAAATAAGTTTTGCATGAGACGGTCTCACAATCGCATCATATTAAGTTTTAAAATTTGTATTAAAATATAAAATATATATATATATATATCAAAATTTTAATGGACGGCACGGCACACACGAAATACGGTACTCCCAAGTCCCAACATTGAAAATAAAAATCAAAACAGCGTTGTGCAGTCATTTTCATTTACCAAAGAATAAACTAAGAAGAAAAATGGAGACACCTCACCTTACCTCAACCTCAGCTCATACACCCCTTCATTTCTTGCACACTACAGCGGAAATATCAACTGACCCATTGAAGAAGGCAATCAAGTCCTGCATGATTTTCCATCAAAATGGAGCCCACAAAGGTTGATCAGAGACTGCAACCATCGGAGTCTTTGATCATCAAAGGTAGGTGAAACTCACCTGAATGCAACACATCTCATAGTGAAAGGTTTTTCCCATTCAGTATGCCCAATAAAAAGATTTACTTGAGAAAACCAAAGCACAACTTCCTCCAAAACAAATAAAAAATTTACCATATTGGTGAGAGATTGACAAAAAGGCCATGAGAAGTGGGTAAGACAAACAAACTTTACCACCTCCAAAGAAATGAAAAAGCAGTCACATATTGGAAAGGAAGTTCAGCAACCCCATTAATTGTATTATTTTACTCACTGCCTTTGTCATTGATTGTCACTGGAGTTGACAAACACAAAAAGCTCAGCTATTATTTAGAGGTATTTATAATTACAGAAACTATAAACTGCCATCTTCTCTAAATGGACCACCACAAGCAGCAAACTCTTTTCTCTCTCTTTCATGGCTTTGTTTAGGCCATGAAAGCAGGTTGTGTTGATTCAAAAATGATCAGTACTCATGTCATGTGAGTGGTTAGCTTACTGTGGCCTTTTCTGATATATGCTCCATCTGGGTCACCACATATGGCACACAAAACCAACTAAAGAATTTGTCGCTAGACACCACATGCATATCTTAGTTTTGAAGTGATTCTAATATATATATCTCCGGCCCTCTTCTTTTGTTTCCCTTTCTGCCTTTTCAGTGGTTCTTTCAGCAGTTACCATGTCCATGTTCCATTTAATATTTTTCATCCGGGTCCTTCTATCAGTAAGTTATTTAGTTTTTCTGGATTCTGCTTCATGGTGCCCACATCAATACGTTCAACAAAGCAGTCAACAGTTTGAGCAGAAAACCGATCGGTTCTGGGAGTTCAGAGAGGAAACAAACAGCTGGATTGAAGTAGAACTCCCATATGATCTTGTATCTTGTGTTAATGATAACTGTTCGAAGGTGGGTTCAATTGATCAAACCGGAGCAACCAAAGAAGGACGCTTCGAAGAAGTAAAAACTAAACAAAAGGAAACCTTGAGAAAGAAGGATGGCGATGGTGGAGTTGATGAAAGTTCTGATATTGTTCTGCCTCTGAGAAAAAGAATTTCTCTTACAAAAATGTCGGAGACATCCATTTGGGTAACTGGTATTAGTGGTTCTGTGTATGAAAGGTTCTGGAATGGAGTACAGTGGGTCATAGCACCCCATGATTTGCCCTTATCAGCAGGTCCTGCCATCTCCGTTTTCATTGTCAACCAGAGAATTCTAGCACTGGCAGAAGCAGGAGTTTTGTACCAGGTACTAGTTGCTTCAAATTTTCTAATAGATCAAAGTCTATGCTATATTTAACTATGATTTAGAAATTTTGTAAACAGTAAGCCAGAGCAACTTATATGATTGACTACTGAATTCTAAGTTCAAACAATAAACTTATCCAATTTACCAAGAGCATATGAACTTCAATCAATCCACACCAAATATTTACATTAGTTTTTCATCATTCATTTCCACACTCTTGTACCAACACTCTATTCCAGTTGTTCCTTCATCTCTTGTAGATGCAACTTGGTGACAACTCACAGCCAATTTGGGTAGAGTTCATACCTGCAATCGATCAAAGCAGAGACGAAGAAGCAGAACAAAGATCAGTAATCCAAATAAAGTCTGGTGTTGTTTCGCAAGACGGGGAGTGAGTACATATACTTAGAATTAAGTGAATTATGTACAGAAAACTTCCATATTATTACCTACATATTGATTTTACTTTACCGCCTACCAGGAGAGTTTATTTCTGCACAAAGAATGGATTGCTGTTAGAACTTAGCGAGGTTGAGCCTCCAAGGTAAAACTCATTATACAAGTGAGAGCTTTTATAGCTAATGCTAGTGCTTTCAACTCTGAATTCCAGTCTATTTATTTGTAGATTGTAATGAGGAGACTCTAATGTTCACGACGTTTGTGCTATAAACCTACAACAGATGGCTAAATCATGGCCGACCACCAGGTGCAAATGTTGCAGCCATAGCTGATGCTGGTAATGTTAGACCAGAAGTTGTGTATACTATAAGGTAGCCTCTCTCTCTCTCTCTCTCTCTCTGTGTATATGGGATTCACAAATTAACTAAATAAGAATCCATAAAATACAGCTCTACAGGTGACCTTTATGAGTATGATAGAATCTCAAAGCCTGCATGGAGGAAGCATATATGGAGCAAAGGAACAGCAGCCAATGCTTCTCTGATACCATCAATGGCATGTACCTTACATGGCTTGATTGGAGATCACTCTACCTCTCTGTTTCTTTTAACTAAGGTAGTCCTTGTCCCCACAAGTACCACTAATCTTTCAAACAAATTCTACTTCCAATAAAATTCGACATATTTCCTGTTCAAATTACACAGATATACAGAACAATACCAGCAATGCCAACAATTTTGTTTAAGGGCTATGTCATAATGTACAGATAACGTGTGCATCTCAGGAAGACCTTGTTGAGTCTATTGCAAATATTATATTTCTAGGTCATATCCTCACAAGATCTTGCAAATATACAGGGTGGTAATTTAGTTGAGAGACGTATACAACAAAGGAAGTGGAAATGGATAATCCATGGAAGTCCAGAGGACACACATCTGACATCTATTACACCAGTTCAGCAAGATGAATCAAATGAGAAGTTCTTCTCATTGTTTATGACTACATCTGCTGGAGCTGTCTTTGAATATCAAATACCAAAATATTCAGGTGAGTTAGGCAGATATATAATAAATAATTTTCACGATGGGAGGCAGTTTTTAAGTGGATATTAAAATGTACACACATACATATAATTTCTATGGACAGGTCATGTGTTATCTTAGCTACAGTTGCAATGTTCATTATTTATTTATTTATTTATTTTTTGAAAAGGCAATGTTCATTATGTTTAATACTGGGATGAGTGGGTATATTTCCATGAATTTTCTGGCTCTAAGACATCATGCCATCTCATAACAAAACAGTCTAGTCAATTTCTAGAAAGCATAGCCTAGTCACTTTTGTTCTCTTGCCAACTCAAATTTTACAAGGACGTCTAGTGAAATTGGACTATCTTCTCCATTTACTCACGAATCTACCGAAAACCAAATTTGTCTGCTTCATTTCTGTTCATTTTTTCACAAAAGAAAGACCCCCTCTTTTAAGACAAAAAAGACTGCAGGATGTGCCAAATACGACAAAGTAGCTTCTAGATAATCATTCTTTAAGTACTTTTCTATGCAACTGATATGAAGCATTTCCAGGTTCAAAATGAGAATTCAATCAAAACATTTTTAGATAAACCTTACTCCTGCATAATGCATAACATGTGTTAGTTTGTCATGTGAAAACAGGCACTTCTTACTTCTGCATAATGCATAACATTTGTTAGTCCGTTATGTGGAAACAGGCACTTCTCAAGAGAATCAATTTTCTGGAGGATGGATATCTCACTTGCATCCCCCACATGCAAGAGTGGCCAGAGGGGTTGTAGGGCTACCATTTCAAGTTGGCAGGACAATCTTTCCACTGGATGATGGTAGACTTGCTGAACTGCATCTATCCGGACTAGGTGGAGAAAACTCAGGGCCAACTAATCAACTTAGTGTTCGAAGAAAAGTATCTATTAAATACGTATGGTCTATACTAGATGCCCCAGAGACTGAAGGATGGAATGCAGAGTACTGCACTGAAGAACGTAGCCCTCTGAATTGCATGGCAGGCACAAAAGATGAACCAAATGATTTAGGTATTACAAGAACAGCAAGAAGGCGAAAGCGGAGCCAAGCACAGTATGATTACCTATTTCCGAGTATCTCAGATGGTAGAGCACAAAATCCTATAGAAGAATACAGTTTACCAGATAATTGGATTAACAATTACTTCCGTGTGAGAGTGATGCATGGAAGCAGATCATTTTTCCTCATCACAGATGATGGTTTTACTTTTGAATATCTTTATGCTGAAAGTGTATGGCTTTGGCTAAGGCATGACCATTCAACTCCTATGAGAGGGGTACTGGGAAACTATAATGGAAGCTTATATATGGTTGACTTATATGGTAGTTTGCTTATCAGAGAAAGAAGCAGCAATGAGCTGGCATGGATAAATTGTACTGCTATGAGGAAAGGAAGGCAAGTAATAGGAGGTCCTCCATGGGATGGAATAACAGGTAAAGCTATGAAAGTTACAGCAGAAGATGCACTCTTCTTTGTGAGCAAAAATGGAAGATTACTACAATTCACAGTAAGTAGCATATGCCAAATAAAATATCTCTACTAGGTCAAGCATTTACAAAGTAAGTAAATTAAAAAGATAATGAGATTGACTATGCTTCTCTGTTTTCATAGAGCAGATTCTTATAAAATCAGGGAGAATTTCTTGTATGCATAGGTTGATGTTTAGTGGTTAAATTCACTCATTCTCTCCTATTATAGTTACATCACAAAATCTAAGAAGGAAGCAAGAAAGTTTCGCCAGTCAGTATTATATAAATCAAAATTGAAGCTGCAAGAGAAAAAATGTTTATCCCCATCCACATACACAACACTGTGCACAGTGAGGTAAACAAGAGAAGCTTTGTTCTGTATCATAGAAAATATAATTGGATTCAAACATATAAGAACAGTTGCAAACCTTAATACGGAGACAATAGGAACTCAATCAATACAGGAGAGATAAACAATATCCTGTAATTTCCTGAAAACAAAATTTCAGAATAATAGTAACGAAAACTCCCAATTGCTCTGCAGGTGGCTCTAAGGAAGTTTAAATGGAAAGATTGCCGACACCCTCTAGATACTAAAGTTGCATGCATAGTTGATCAGGAACTTTTCAGGGAAAATATAGTATTTGTTGTTGGAAGAAATGGTCGGTTATATCAGTATAACAAAGTGACTGAACTGTGGCATGAGCACTATCAATCTCAGCATTTGGTTTTATCGATACTTCCGGGGACTACAATGAGGCCATCATCAGCATCACTAACAGGCTCACTTTTCATGCTTTCGGAAGATGGAGGACTAGTTGAATATCACTGGAACACCTGGGATGGGTGGAACTGGGTGGAACACGGTACACCTGGTAATGGTGTAACCTTGGTTGGTTCACCAGGACCATGCCTTCATGGAAATCAACTGTTCTTGATTGGGTCAGATGGGAAAGTGTACCTGAGATACATGGACCAAATGACATGGAGATGGAAAAATTGTGGTTTCCCGCATAAAGCAAAAGAGAATTCTGAGGATGAAACACAAATTGGGGTCAGAGAAACTACAGAAGAAGTTTGTAACGATGAAAATTTTGAAGCTAGCATGGACAAGGATGCAGAGGACCTTAATGATCTTGAAAGCCACTGTGACCCGAAGGTGATATTAGTGACTCGCAGAATATTAGTTATGCTTATAACTTATGACTCATGCGAGTTCAACTCTATGCAGGTGGCAGCTACAAGACCAATTCCATTTTCTGAAGATTCAGTAATCTTTGACCTAAGAGATGGCAGGGTAAGCAATCACTATCGCTATAAGAGAGCCTCAACACTGGTTATCCACTGGCTCTAAAATGGATGTAGTACTACTTTCTATGTAGTTCTTTTCATTGGTTCCAAGCCTCTAGTCTTAAGATGTATCCTTAGTAAACTAGTCAAGAAAATATGAAAATTTTGATTATAAAAACTACTTAAATTCAAATTTTTCTAACATAATTACCCACTTAACTGCAGCTGGGAGAAATGCGACGAGTTGAGGACACGCATTGGGTATGGTCGCGTACCATCAACACTCCAACAAGTTCGTGCTTTGCAAATTATTGGACTGCTGTGGCATCATGAAATCAAGTACAAGATTTCAATTAGAAATCACACATCAGAAACAGAAGAACAGAAGAATGTACAAAAAGACACATGTACATATACAAACTGCATAGTGAACAGAGGAAACCAAGTAATAGAAAGCTTTATACGCTTTATAGTATGTTCTCTTGATAGAGGAACAGGTAAAAGAGACACTAGCTCTACTGGTAGAATGCAAGAGTTCAATGTTAAAAGGCTAACAGAGATGTAAACCAGAGTCACAGAATAGATTATTTAAAATACACACCAGTAATTATATGTTTATAAAATTGAGATATAAATTTGTATCTCAAATAATTTAGCATTTAATATGTCATTCAGTTACTCATTAGTATTGTAAAATCATGTCATTAATGATATTATAAAAAACTAACTACTATTATCAAACACATGACAAATATTGATTGGTGACACGTCATTCGGAATACAACTTTATATCCCAATGTTTTATGCATATGATTACTCAACACATAATTTTCCGTCAAAAATTGACCAAAACACAGATAAAAATAGGCATGCTTTGAAAAAGGGTTCTACAAAATCCCCTATAGAGCACTAAGAATCTTTAAATTTTTTACATTTCAATTTAATCTAAAGTTCTTAGCAGATTGATATGATAGCAAAGCCTACAGCCTGACCCCGCTAAAGCCTAAAAGTGTGTGATTTGGATTCTAATTTTAGGTGAAAAATAAAATTGAGTTCGCAAATTTACAAGAGTGACCAATATTTGAATCAAATTTTGATAGAAAGAGTTCGTTACAACCGATAGCTTACAAAATCAAATTTAAATAAGTTAATTTATTTTATCAAAAAAAATAAATTTTAAGTTTTTGAGAGTAAAAGTTGTAAAGCTTTTATTAAATATTAAATTGTGTAAAATATTCTCTATTTTTTTGCAATCTTATTTCATTATTTGATAACATAATTTTAAAAAATTTGTCTATTTAAAATAATTTTATAATTTTTAATTAAATTTCTCGTAAACAACCAAACAACTAAAACTTTTTTGATAAAAGCTTTACTCGTAAACTCTACTAATACAAATTTTGTTTGATAAGCTTTATTTTTTTTTTAACTAAGTAGTTATTAATTTCAAGAAGTTTCTAACCATCTTAAGGTACTGTTTGGGACTGCTTTTAATAGATTAAAAGGTAATTTTAAAAAGTTAAAAATCAATTTTGATGTTTAGTAATTTAAAAAAAAAACAGTTTTTACAAAATTACCCATCTCACAGCATGCTTCGAAAAATAAGGAAGATGTAGTTTTTTAAAATTTAATTTTAAAAATCAGTTTTATAATTGATACAATTATATACATATCCTCACATGTATTATAAAAATTCAAAATTATTTTTATTCAATTAGGAAACAAAATTATTAAATTTAAAGAGATTATATTATCATCACTTATATTGTTATAAAAAATAAAAAATAAAGTTAACAAAATAAAAAATTATTTTAATCATCAATTATTATATATGTACAATAAAAGAAATATTATATATAAACATTTATTAATGTATATATAAATTTTATTCAAAATTATATCTATTTTAATCATTTATATTCTTTCTATACTTTTAAAAATAAAATTTATTAAATGTTTAATTAATCCTCTTCACAACCAAATATTTTTACAATACAACTAACATCAATTATTATAAAATTACAACATTATCAAATTGCCCCTAAGTTTGTGAAAAAAATTAATTTTCACAAAAATTAATTTGAGCTTAGCGCATGTCCCCTCTTTCTAAAAAATAACAAAAATAGAATAAAATAAAATGCTGGTTTAATTTGAAATAAATGAAACATTCAATTTGATTTTTTAAAATTCGAAACAAAGATTTGCCATCCAATGATAAATTTCATCCATTCTTTCTGATGGTTAACAAGAAAAATCAGTCCCATTTTAAAACTGGCACTAAAGCATAAGAGCCAACTTTGTTACACACTCCAAAAAATCTCTCCCAAGAAACCTCAAATAAAATCCGATAACAAATCTACAGCCTCCATGTTAGAAATGATCATCCTTGAAAATTAAAAAACATTCCAGGTAGCGCGACAAATCTAATAAACTACGATTTAGAGTCAATTGAAAACATCACTTAATACAACCATATGATATAACCATATGATATAGTCATATAGAAAGGCAGATGCCAGGTCACTCTTCACAAACAGAGACAAGTTCATATAATGCTGCAAATCACAAGCATCAACTCCAATCCTTCAAGAAAGATATGAATACTGAAAAAAACCCATATTTGAAATAACCATTTGTCCTCGCTCAGCATCAGTATCTTCTCCTGGGACTCCTTGAGCGATGTGTCCGTCCAGGCCTGGAATTTTAAGGTAAAAACAATGTTATTGAAAATTCAAAAACTTACAGAAATAAGTTAACATACTAGCACTAATCAACGGGAAGTCCCCACATAGAATTAGGATACACTAAAATGCGCTGTAATTTTTCTCTTTTAAATTAACCCAGAAACAAGCTTTTGTCATGCAACGGGGGATTACTGTGGTGCCTGTGTCCCTCACATGGTAGAAACATGATAACAAGAGGAGCACCTCTCTGTGTAGTTCACAGGACACCTCTCCTTTATGTATGATAAGCCCATATATAATGCCAATAGATTTGCACTTTTGCAGAAAATAGCAATCAGAGACAAACCTCATGTTCTTTCTTTTGAAGGGTCCAGTACTAGGCCCATTGCTGAAGGCCCAATCAACAGTCAGGGTCTGCGTAAGAAGTTCACCTCCATTCATTGCAGTTATGGCGGTCTGCGCTTCCTCAAAATTCTCATATTCAATCAGCGCATACCCCTGGCAAAATATTTCGTATTAAAGTACTTGTAAGGAAAGAAGAAAAGAGAAGGGGGGGGGGGGGATCCTAAACACAAACCTTTCAAAGCAGGGATGTAATTCATGATATGTTAATAATACATATCAAATAAATAGTTCATTTACAAGAAAATTGTGAAATTAGACACTGATTTTTACACAGCCATAGAATAAGAAAACTGAATGTCCATACCTAAATTTGTCGGTTACTAGTTATGACAAAATCAATTGTCCTCAAACCTACCTCAGAATCAGAGATTCCGAAGCTATTCTGCACCAATGTTACTTCATATTTACTCAATTCAAGCCACTAAAATAAGCAAATATTGAGCACTCCAACCGAATCCATTTACACTAGCAGCAAGCAGGCAATCTCGAAAACGCACCATACTTGTAGTTTAACTAAAGTGTCAATTCTATATACCAGCAATAACGAGCTGATCTCTTATTTACAAAATATCAAGAGAATCATTCTTCCAAACAAAATGGTAAAACCAGTCGATTTTTAAGGATTAACATCTTCTTAAATACCATTGTGTTTTCAACAACGAAAAGATATAGAATACCATATTAAGGCCTTTCCTTCTAAAGAAAATCATATCGTCATAAAATCCCATGTAGTAAAAACCATCTAGCAAAAACCAGTGGAAGCCTATAACAATCAGTCATTGCATGACTGGTAATAACACGCTCTTTGAGGGTGAAACCTAACAAAGAGTACAAACAAAATTTCATGTATGGACCTTTCCGGATCCATCAGTCATCAATCAACCAGTATAAAACACTAAAAGCAACATGCAACTATTCTAGGTGTTACAAGCAACCCAGCCTGACATTGACAAAGAATTGAAAAAAAAAAATTCAATTTTATAACGATAACAAGATGCTTTACGATTTTAGCTAGTGAAAGATAGGCTATACGCACTAAAGCCATGAAAACTTTGAAGAGCTACAATGTAAGATTATTTTAGTTTAGAAGCTTCTATACCACAAGAAGATGTGACATGTTGAATCTTGGAGACAACTTTTGAAATGAGTAGAGTTAAGCATCACCTCAAAATTTCCCCTTTTCCTCATAATTCTATTCAGAAGTATAGCAGATATTTTAATCCCTATCCTCATCCAACTAAATTTTAATTTTCTCTTCATAATCCTATGATTCTAATCTTACATGCAAGAAATTGTATTTTTAAAGACTCTGAAAATATAAAAAGCCTCAGGTCCTCCAAGACAGTCCTAAATCAAAAGACTAATCAATAAAATCGACCTGAATAGTTGTGGCACATAGTGGATAAGTTTTTCAACAATGCTGAATGCTTTGGATCGTTTGAGTAAAACTAAGTAATTATACAACTCTCTAAGATGGTACTCCACTGCTTAAACAGATCCCAAAATTCCAAATTTTTTTTAGTCAAATTTATATAAACTAAACTGATCCTTAAGCTGAGAAATGCAACAAGAGAAACTAGAATTATAGCACACATGCATAAAAGACAAAAAGAAAACATCAAATCATATATACATGTCAATTTGCAATACAGTAAACAGAAATTTTCTCCAGAAGAAACCAATAGCATAAACAGGTCATGGATATGACTTACAAGGAGACCCAAAGATTGAATAAGAAAATGAATGTCTACAATCACACTTACTAAAAGAGAAGAATGAGAGTAAAAGCATACCTTCACAAAACCTGTACGACGATCAAGATTCAAATGCAAGTTTTTGATCTCCCCATATTCACCAAATACATTTTGTAAATCATCTTCTTGTGCCTCTTCATGCACACCAGTAACCAAAATTATCCATCCCTCAATAGCTGCACAATTGTTTTTGCAAAAATGAGGAATATGGCAGCTACTACAACAAACGGGCAAGTAATATAGAAAGAAATATCCTTAATCAATGTACGAACTCACAAACATTGGGCTTTTTCTATTAGTAAATTTTCGATATTAGAATTATTTAACACTGTCAACTACAATTAATTATATTTCCAAACAGAAGTTCAAGGGCATGTCTAAGGTTAAGGTCCAACGACCGTTGTACAATGAAATCACTATCTATCAACTTTAAGTGTGTGATTAGTTGGCTGATAAATATTAGCTGGCAAGTTACGAAGAAGCTTACAAGCATACCCTAAGCTAAAACAACTTCCGAGGTTAAAATTCGTAAGTTTCTATGCGCAGACACATAATTTTCACAAGCATAGACTTAAACAGAGGCTACCCCAAAATCTCCCTAGTATTCCACTTGTCTTGGCAAAATTCTTACCGTAGACAGGCCATACAATTGAATCAAATGCTACGTCCACAATACAACTAAAAAGATCAATAAAAAAAAAAAACTAAGGGTTTCGGGACTCACATCGTTGGGGACCCGGTCCCCCATCGGTGCCAAGAGACTCAAAATTACGATCAGCGAGCCGGCTATGTCGCTCGGAGTCGGCTTCTTCGCGAAAACCGCGTCCTTTGGTCTTCTTAGGTGCGCCACCAGTGATGGCGGACTTAAGCTTGGGCTGCGGGGCCCGCGGGGAAGAGGATGCATCGACGTCAGCAGTCCCGTCCTCGTCCATCAAGTCATCGTCCTCGAAGTCGAGCGCGTCCACTTCTGCGTTCGCCATTTTTGTTGTGTTTTTTTCCAACTTTTAGGGATTTGAGATTTGCGCTGCGTCTTGTGTTTTAATTTTTAATCTGCAGAACACGAGCTGCTCCTTTCTTAGCTTTTGCTTTTGGATAAATCTTATATGAGATGGACCTAAAAGGCTTTTGTATTCGGGCAATTGGGTTTCGGGTCAAAGAAAAAGATCCGGCCCATTCTCTTTCTAAAAATATAAATATGAGGACGGACATTCGAGATAAACCGAACCGAACTTAATTCGAAATAACATTTGAATTTCGTTTGATTAAACATATAGAATTCCAAGTTCCGAACAGAATTTTAAAACCCGTTTGATTTTAATTTTAGTTCGGGTTAACCTCGATCCGAAATTAAAACCCCAATGGGTTAGGCTTGAAAACAAATGTATATGTCCAATAAAATAAAAAATTACGCAATTCCAATACGTTAGACAAGACTCGCAACTCAAGGCAAAAAAAATAATAATTCATTAACTCTCAATTCTCAAATTCCTTAATCATACAATTTTTTCTAGATTTTTTTATCAGCTATAAGTTATAGCTGAGCAATGCAACAAATTTGTTTTTCAATCATTCAACGTTCACAAAGATTAATTTTTTATTTGAATTTCTATTTTATCAAAATTGAAAATTTGGTTTCAGAATGGACAAAAAATACAAAATACTTAGAAAATTTGTAAGCATGCTCAGCCTTAATTACTTGAAAATCATGACAATAATAATTAAAGACGGTTAAAACAACAACATTCAATAGTTACCTGTCGTTTTCGATGGCAGATAGGAGTGGATTATCGGACAACGGAAGAAGTTTGGATATGATGGTGGCAAAGAGGAATCCTAGAAAGAATGCAGAGCCGATCAAGATGAAGAACCAACCCCAAAAAGTTGAAGTTTTTAAGAATTTAAATTGAGCGGAAACCATTTCAGCATTTCGCTGCTAAGAAAGAATTAAAAATTTCATTAAATTCTTTTTATAGGAGGAGAAAGACATGGACATTTTGAACAGTTATATATGCTTTTTAAAATCTATTTAGAGTTTTTTATCAATTTATATAGGGGTGAGCAAATTGAGTTTCGGTTTGGGTTGTTTGAGTTCTAATCCAATCGATTATAGAATTGAACTCAAGCGGGTTTAAAATGTGAACCCAAACTGAATCATACAAAATGTTCAGTTTAAAAATTTGGGTCTAAATTCCAGTTCACATTGAATTCAGGTTACAGCAGTTCAATTTCAAAAAATTTCCACAGCAACCACTTAAAATTCCAGTATCTCAAATCACAGCCTACATCAATGCAGAATATAGCCTAGATCAATACAGAATAAAAACAAATATCAAGTACCAAGCATCCTTAACAACATTTCAACAATTAAAAGTTAACAAAACATAAAAATAATCATAATAATGAGTCAATAAGGCTACTGAGTACTGAACTTACATCTCCAAAATCCAAATTACAAATACGCAAATGCATTTATTTAGCTTGTAACTGAACTAATAAAAAAAAATTTACTCCCTAAACATACATTCAATTAGTAACCTCAGTAACCTTAACGTGCTTACCTTGTGTGGCGGACGAAGAAGGCAACAACGGATGATCGAAATGAGCAGCTCAAGATCATTAAGCGAACGGCACACGGTGATAGCAGTAGCGGCATGTGGATGTGTGTGGTGGAGCTCTGGTAGGTGGGCATTTGCAGGCCAACTCGACCCGATCCGATCCGACCCGAAAAATTTCGGGTTCGGATCAAATCGAGTTACCAATAGAACCCGATCGGGTGGAAAATTGTAAACCCGATCGGGTTGTGATCGGGTCGGGTTGCCCGATCGGGTTGCTTAAAAAAAAAAAAAAACTAAACCTAAACCTAAACGCATGCATACCACAAACACAAATCTCACAACAGAACAGATTCACAACACACAAACAAAAGTACAAAACTCACAAGCCACACGAGGCGGTGCGCGATCTCGACTCCAGCAGCCGCATGAGGCCACACGCTCCACCTCTAGTGCTGCGATCTGTTGCTGTCTCTGCTGCACGTCCAGTCATCCGCGATCTGCTGCTGCGTGTCTAGCCGTCCGCGATCTACAACCGCATGTCCGCCCATCTGCTGCCGCAAACTGCCAATGATCTGCTACCGAAAACTTGTCCGTGATCTGCTGCTCCAAGGCCAAGCCTCCAACCCGAGTACCTGACCCAAGTTTTTGCCTTTCGTGGCTTTTGATTTTGAAGCTTTCATTTCACGGCATATAATTAGCGTTAATTTTAAAGCTTTCACCCGACCCGATTCTACCCGAGTTCAACCCATGTTTGACTTGATCCGAACCGACCTGAATATATATCGGATCGGGTCGGATCGGGTTGGATTGTAAGATCGGGTTGTATTCGGATTAATATTTGCCCAACTCGAACAACCCGAAACCCGATCAGATTGACCCGAACCCGACCCGAATCCGATTTTGCCCACCTCTAGCTGCCGGGCTGGGCCGGTGGTTGTGCTTGTGCGTAGGCATGGCACCGATAACACAAATAAAGGCCCGGGCCCTATAAAAAACCCGATTTTTTGGCCTTCCGGTCAGGCGAATCAGGGTCAAGCTCAGGCTTTGTCTAGGTCCAATCAAATTTTTTAAAATTTTTAAACATTCAAAAAAATTTAAATTTACCTCCTTTAATATATTAAAATTAAGGGTCCAACTACCTTGTAACAGGGATAAGTAATCCCCTTATTTTGTCTTTTTAGAGAAGCTACCGTTGGATTGAAATCATGTAATCTAACGGCTAAAATACAATAGATTAGATGGAAGAGGTTAAGTGCAACCGGCTTTTCTGGTGGCAATACTTTTTATTCTCCAATCTACCAACGTCCAAATAAAAAAAAATATATATTTTGCTCAGGTGTAACCGAGAATTTCTGCTCCCAATTACTAGCAACCATGTTCTTGAAATCGCGTGCTTAAATCTCTCATGTCATTTTAAAATTTCTTCAAATTGAGTTATCTAATAATTTTGGTTTCAAAGAAATTAGGGTTGTATTTGGGAATATCAAGTGTAAGGGGATTATCGTCTATAATAAAAAATGAAGACGAAAGTGAATCGAGCCATTTTTGCATCACGATAGCCGTATTATACAAGACAAATAACAGTCTTGCATAATTCAACTTTGAAAACATGTGGTAGGCGAGCCTTAAAGAAGGGGATTTTATCCCAGCGTAGGTGCGGAGAATCAAATGCAGATGCGTAAGTGTGAAACTTGATATTGAGGTACATTTTTATAAAGAAATGCAAAACAGGGGGTTCATTATCGTGACTGTGGGGAAAATTTTTTTAAGTTTATTGGGATTGAAAAATAGTATTATGTTCCTTATTTGAAATGATGCAATCAAGTACCCACATTATATGCATCGTGAGTATATTTGATTGGCGCGTGACAATGAATTTCATATAAATGTAATTTGGTTGGATCCATTTCAGAATGCAAGCACTTGATTTTATTTATACCATGTAAATAACTTATGTTGTTTTTGCCCTCGAAGGTAGATTGCTTACGTCGAAATAGCGTAAGTGATCTGTAGCAGCGGATCGAGATGAGTTCACTTCTCCTCCTACCCATGCCAAGGCTAAGGAATGACAATACCAGTAGAACCTCTGCCAGATTTGACCTGGAGCCCTTAGAGCGAGGTGCCAAGCTTTTGAGGGAGACTGACCAGATTAAGAAGAAGTACCAAAAGAAAAGGGGAGGTGTTCAAAGGGCCACGGCAAAAGCGGTGTTGGATTTGTTGGGAAAATATACTCTTTTAAAGCATATTAATTTATTTTCTGATTAATAAAATATTTGAGATATTTTAATTGCATAAATATATTGAATAAAGTCCATTTAATCATATTATATGTATTTATGTGATCACCATGTGGATTCACAGAAGACATAAATACAAGTTATTTTATGATTAAATAAATTAAGTTCATGATTGATAAATAAAGTTGGGCACTTTATTTAGGTTTAGATCAGTAAATTCGTTGAATGATTTGTCTTAATCATGTATGAATTCTTGATGTAGTTGACTCATTGATTTGGATCGCACATGAGATTTAATTAACCTTGAAATATTGTCGACTTATTAAATCATAGGCATTGATTTCTTGTAATCTTAATCTTGAGTTAATTATGATTTCATGATTATAATTGTTATTCCATTTGAGTTACCAATGGGCACGCGTGGTCAAGATTACCAGTATCTTGGTGGGAGCAATTATGAGTATTGGGTTATAGATTAACAATATAGAATTTATCGACACATCTCTTGATGGGTTTTGATCTTGATCATAAAATTCTCGAGTGTGTCAACATATTTAATATGTTGAAAATGATCATTAAGAAAACCAGTATCGAGGAATAAGATGTAATTAAATCGATTAGACGGTTGAGATATCGATTTAATTAACGATGATGTCTACAAAGTTGAGCGATAAAGAAATCGATGTGGCTTAATTTTTATTGAACATACAATTATGGAGGTTAGTTCAATCTTATAGTGGAGTAGAGTTGGAATTAAATGATTGAAACTGTTTAATTACGAATTGTTGTATGTATTGTATATTCCCAAATGATCCCCGGTTAGCTCGTTTAATTAGCAATTCGGATTAATAAGCGAGATAATTAGATTTGGGTCAACGTAATTATATTATTTAGTGGGAGGCTCCATTAATATCTTTTTGTATAAAGGCGTATGTTATTCTGGTGGTCATATGGAAAAGGAAATACGTAACTTTAGTTTTGGAGCCGGGTTTGTAAAGAAATAATATAAAAACTTATTTTTATCCCAAAGAAAGAGATAGTCACTTACGTACGGATCGAGAGAAAAGATTTTCTCTAATTTTGAGAGAAAAATTTTCTCGTCTTAGTTCTTTTAGTAGTGATAAAGTACGTCAGTGCAGATCGAACCCGAGTCATAACCCCGGAAGATCATTGGTGACGATTCGTGATCTAACAAAGGCGTGGTGGTGACGGATCGTGATCTAGCAGGATGGTGGTGACGGATCGTGATCTGGGGCTAAATCACGTCGTGGAAAAATCAGCTGGATTTTCAAGGTCTAGATTACAATTCGTATTATATGAGATCGGTCCTAAAAGTTTTTTTTAAAAAAATTGTATTTTCCCCAACAGGATTGACACTAAACACGAGCAAAGGCTGCAGCTGGGATGATGATGTTAACTATTTTTTTTTCTTTCTTTTTCTTTTCATCAAGACTTGGAGTTCTTCACCTTTCAGCAGTAAATAAATTGATCTTCTTCAAGACATTAAATGTGATTTTTTGTCATACAGAAATTGTAATCGATCTAAGTAGTTTTTTGCAATATACAATTGCATGTAACGAGTTCTTGCATTCAAGAACGTCTTTTCTGTTTCTAGCTGGTTACTTGTAATTGTGTACCACACAATTGTTATATATTTGGTCATTGGCTTCTAACTCGTCTCTTCATTTTCTATATGTTTCTTTTTCAACTATTAGATAATATCCAACAGTTGGTTCGTTAAAAACAAAATTGGGGGATAACGTATCACGGATGCAAAGTAGCCGGCTCCTAAAATTAAACATAAAAATGACTCTAATCAATATCTCAACCAAAAAATCAAATAAATAATTAACACATAAACAAAATTATGTATAATTCAAATAACAACACACATCTTTTTAATTATTAAGTAGTTGGGTTGTATGTGGCTGGTTAAGGCCCGAGCTTAATTCGGGTTTAATTTTTAAACCCGAATCTGAATTTTGACCCTTAAATTCAGGTCAAAACCCAAACATTTCAGGCTATATTAATTGGGCTAAAATTTAGGTAAATTTTTTTTTTACCACACTACTTGTGCAGTTGGAAAGAAAAGAAGAGAGGAATTAGCAATTAGGTCTAGGGATTTTGATTTTATTTTTTATTTTTTTGCCGTGATTTGCGAGTCTTGTCTAACGTATTGGAATTGCGTGATTTTTATTTTATTGGACATATACATTTGTTTTCAAGCCTAACCCATTGGGGTTTTAATTTCGGATCGAGGTTAACCCGAACTAAAATTAAAATCAAACGGGTTTTAAAATTCTGTTCGGAACTTGGAATTCTATATGTTTAATCAAACGAAATTCAAATGTTATTTCGAATTAAGTTCGGTTCGGTTTATCTCGAATGTCCGTCCTCATATTTATATTTTTAGAAAGAGAATGGGCCGGATCTTTTTCTTTGACCCGAAACCCAATTGCCCGAATACAAAAGCCTTTTAGGTCCATCTCATATAAGATTTATCCAAAAGCAAAAGCTAAGAAAGGAGCAGCTCGTGTTCTGCAGATTAAAAATTAAAACACAAGACGCAGCGCAAATCTCAAATCCCTAAAAGTTGGAAAAAAACACAACAAAAATGGCGAACGCAGAAGTGGACGCGCTCGACTTCGAGGACGATGACTTGATGGACGAGGACGGGACTGCTGACGTCGATGCATCCTCTTCCCCGCGGGCCCCGCAGCCCAAGCTTAAGTCCGCCATCACTGGTGGCGCACCTAAGAAGACCAAAGGACGCGGTTTTCGCGAAGAAGCCGACTCCGAGCGACATAGCCGGCTCGCTGATCGTAATTTTGAGTCTCTTGGCACCGATGGGGGACCGGGTCCCCAACGATGTGAGTCCCGAAACCCTTAGTTTTTTTTTTTTTATTGATCTTTTTAGTTGTATTGTGGACGTAGCATTTGATTCAATTGTATGGCCTGTCTACGGTAAGAATTTTGCCAAGACAAGTGGAATACTAGGGAGATTTTGGGGTAGCCTCTGTTTAAGTCTATGCTTGTGAAAATTATGTGGCTGCGCATAGAAACTTACGAATTTTAACCTCGGAAGTTGTTTTAGCTTAGGGTATGCTTGTAAGCTTCTTCGTAACTTGCCAGCTAATATTTATCAGCCAACTAATCACACACTTAAAGTTGATAGATAGTGATTTCATTGTACAACGGTCGTTGGACAACGACCTTAACCTTAGACATGCCCTTGAACTTCTGTTTGGAAATATAATTAATTGTAGTTGACAGTGTTAAATAATTCTAATATCGAAAATTTACTAATAGAAAAAGCCCAATGTTTGTGAGTTCGTACATTGATTAAGGATATTTCTTTCTATATTACTTGCCCGTTTGTTGTAGTAGCTGCCATATTCCTCATTTTTGCAAAAACAATTGTGCAGCTATTGAGGGATGGATAATTTTGGTTACTGGTGTGCATGAAGAGGCACAAGAAGATGATTTACAAAATGTATTTGGTGAATATGGGGAGATCAAAAACTTGCATTTGAATCTTGATCGTCGTACAGGTTTTGTGAAGGTATGCTTTTACTCTCATTCTTCTCTTTTAGTAAGTGTGATTGTAGACATTCATTTTCTTATTCAATCTTTGGGTCTCCTTGTAAGTCATATCCATGACCTGTTTATGCTATTGGTTTCTTCTGGAGAAAATTTCTGTTTACTGTATTGCAAATTGACATGTATATATGATTTGATGTTTTCTTTTTGTCTTTTATGCACGTGTGCTATAATTCTAGTTTCTCTTGTTGCATTTCTCAGCTTAAGGATCAGTTTAGTTTATATAAATTTGACTAAAAAAAATTTGGAATTTTGGGATCTGTTTAAGCAGTGGAGTACCATCTTAGAGAGTTGTATAATTACTTAGTTTTACTCAAACGATCCAAAGCATTCAGCATTGTTGAAAAACTTATCCACTATGTGCCACAACTATTCAGGTCGATTTTATTGATTAGTCTTTTGATTTAGGACTGTCTTGGAGGACCTGAGGCTTTTTATATTTTCAGAGTCTTTAAAAATACAATTTCTTGCATGTAAGATTAGAATCATAGGATTATGAAGAGAAAATTAAAATTTAGTTGGATGAGGATAGGGATTAAAATATCTGCTATACTTCTGAATAGAATTATGAGGAAAAGGGGAAAATTTGAGGTGATGCTTAACTCTACTCATTTCAAAAGTTGTCTCCAAGATTCAACATGTCACATCTTCTTGTGGTATAGAAGCTTCTAAACTAAAATAATCTTACATTGTAGCTCTTCAAAGTTTTCATGGCTTTAGTGCGTATAGCCTATCTTTCACTAGCTAAAATCGTAAAGCATCTTGTTATCGTTATAAAATTGAAAATTTTTTTTTCAATTCTTTGTCAATGTCAGGCTGGGTTGCTTGTAACACCTAGAATAGTTGCATGTTGCTTTTAGTGTTTTATACTGGTTGATTGATGACTGATGGATCCGGAAAGGTCCATACATGAAATTTTGTTTGTACTCTTTGTTAGGTTTCACCCTCAAAGAGCGTGTTATTACCAGTCATGCAATGACTGATTGTTATAGGCTTCCACTGGTTTTTGCTAGATGGTTTTTACTACATGGGATTTTATGACGATATGATTTTCTTTAGAAGGAAAGGCCTTAATATGGTATTCTATATCTTTTCGTTGTTGAAAACACAATGGTATTTAAGAAGATGTTAATCCTTAAAAATCGACTGGTTTTACCATTTTGTTTGGAAGAATGATTCTCTTGATATTTTGTAAATAAGAGATCAGCTCGTTATTGCTGGTATATAGAATTGACACTTTAGTTAAACTACAAGTATGGTGCGTTTTCGAGATTGCCTGCTTGCTGCTAGTGTAAATGGATTCGGTTGGAGTGCTCAATATTTGCTTATTTTAGTGGCTTGAATTGAGTAAATATGAAGTAACATTGGTGCAGAATAGCTTCGGAATCTCTGATTCTGAGGTAGGTTTGAGGACAATTGATTTTGTTATAACTAGTAACTGACAAATTTAGGTATGGACATTCAGTTTTCTTATTCTATGGCTGTCCGATTGGATTAGAACCCAAACAACCCGAACCGAAACCCAATTTGCTCACCCCTATATAAATTGATAAAAAAACTCTAAATAGATTTTAAAAAGCATATATAACTGTTCAAAATGTCCATGTCTTTCTCCTATAAAAAGAATTTAATGAAATTTTCAATTCTTTCTTAGCAGCGAAATGCTGAAATGGTTTCCGCTCAATTTAAATTCTTAAAAACTTCAACTTTTTGGGGTTGGTTCTTCATCGTGATCGGGTCTGCATTCTTTCTAGGATTCTTCTTTGCCACCATCATATCCAAACTTCTTCCGTTGTCCGATAATCCACTCCTATCTGCCATCCAAAATGACAGGTAACTATTGAATGTTGTTGTTTTAACCGTCTTTAATTATTATTGTCATGATTTTCAAGTAATTAAGGCTGAGCATGCTTACAAATTTTACTAAGTATTTTGTATTTTTTGTCCGTTCTGAAACCAAATTTTCAATTTTGATAAAATAGAAATTCAAATAAAAAATTAATCTCTATGAACGTTGAATGATTGAAAAACAAATTTGTTGCATTGCTCAGCTATAACTTATAGCTGAAAAAAAAAATCTAGAAAAAATTGTATGATTAAGGAATTTGAGAATTGAGAGTTAATGAATCGTTTTTCTTTTCTTTGGAGCTTGTGGATTTGTGAGCGGTCTTGAAGGTTGAAAGAAAAATTCGTGGGTTCGTTACTAGTAATTATGGTATGAGTATCTTCTAGATGAGGTAAAATGCTAGCTAGAAAGAGAGAAGACATATTAGAAGATAGAATGATCAGGACTTTGAAGATAACAAGGGTGGCAAGGTGAAATTCAAACTTCGAAGTGATCTTGTTTGCTGTAGGCCACTACGAAAAGTAAGAACTGTGGGCGATGATATTTTTGTGGGAACATGCTTTAAGTTAGCAATGGGAAAGCATTTGAGTGGCTATGGGAGAAAAAGTTTCAAACAATAAGATAAATCGACAAAAATCTATATGTCACTGTTTTCAATATTTGGCTCCAATAAGGTAAGACAGTACAGATCCATAGTTCAGTTTTGTGATTTATTTGGAAGAATTAAATCTTAGATGTTTTTGCAATGACTGAATGGTGGTTGCAAGTTGATTGAAGCATTGATATGAGGATGTGAGGGTGCTCTTGGATTTTGTTATGGAAGCATAAGAATCAGAGGTTTGGCTCTGATAATGAATCTAGTTTGGTATTATAGCCTAGTTCTTTTATTCATACTGCAGATTTGGTGGTACAGCCCAAACTCTGATCTATATGCTTCTAAAAAGAAACGCCCGTTTGAATTTTTCAGTCAATTCTCACCTAATCTTGGCCAATGACAGCAACTACTCTTGAGCAACACCAGAACTAGAAGAACCTAATCTACCTCTTTTAGCCCCACACTGCCATCTAAAATCTTTACCGTTGCCGCCAACTTGTCATCAACCAAAGCAATTGTTGTAGTCTTCTCTGTTGACACTTAGACATGCACGGCTAACGATTTATTGATTTCTGTTTTTAGCAAAAATACCCAGTCTTTGCATGAACGAAAACATCAGTGTATTAGTTAGGGGCATTTTGTCATCATTCAAAATAGCAAGGGTTAAGAAGAATTAATCAAGGAGCTATCTGCCAGCATCTGAGTATTGCAGGTTTTTTATTGTAATTGGTTAATGAAGCAAGGTATCGTTTTTAGTCCATGTTGGCGATATTGCACTTACTGTTTTAGAGTCATTTTTGTTGTATTTTCAGTGATTCATTTTTCATCCTTGCTCCTAAAACTGAAACGGAAAAAATGAATCTTCATAATCTTAAAGAACACTATCAAGCCTTCCAAATAGAAGCCAATACCCTTTGCAAGCCCTTGACAGAAGAGGCATGAAAACGTTAATTCACATTTAAGAATCTTGCGAGAGAGATTATTATCCCTTAACGAATTATTGGCTTTCAGCAAGCAAGTATTTGGATGCCTCTTTTAGTGTAAGAAATGATAGTTTGCAGTGATTGGTTCACTTCACAGATATTATAGCTGTTTCATGGGGCTGGTAAAGTATGTGATTGGATGTGCGTGTGCTAGCTAAAAGTACATTGATGGGGGGGTTCATTCTATCACACAAAGGGATACGAGGAACTTTCAACTCTTGCCTATGTTGGGGGGCGTGTGTGTTATGGTTTTTCAATTTGTTGAATAATTTAAAGAAGATCATAATGTAGTGAGAATGAGACTTGTGAAGGAAGAAAAATGTAAGTTTTGCTTTGTCCCAATTCAGTACCTGAAGGGCTTTTCTCTGCTTAAGATTGTGTTTCCACCTTTTTTCAAATTATATGTTTGAAGGTATTGAAAATATTTTAGTGACTTGTTATCAAACCACTGCCTAGAAACAATAATGTATCTGATTTGTGCCCAGGTGACCTGGCCAGTGCAAGAAATGATAGTTTTCTATATAGCAAATATGCTTGCTGTCTGTTGTGTTATATGACTTTTTAGTTATCATCATATAGAGTTTGATTAACTCTTTGAGATTTGTAATGAATTTGCTTTTATGACAGGAATATGGTCATCTGACTTTCAAATTTGACCATGGAATTTGAAAGACTTATTAGTAATTGGCATTAGCAATTGATGATCTTCTGATGGCTATTCTTATTTATCCTTCCTTTTCTTAGTGTCTGATTTGGTTGACCTAAGGTTCCTCTTCTGTAACAGGTATTACTGCTTCTTGGTGCCCTTGACACTTCCCATCATTGTAGTTGCTGTATATTTTCATTGGCTTAGCATGAAATTGTTCAAACATGCTTGATTTATATAGCAGCAAGCATTAGATGATTTAAAATATCAGCGGTGAAGTGAGGATTAAGAGGAAAACCAGCTTCACTTTGCTTTAACTTGGTAAATTCTTTAATATTGCAGATTCAGTTGATTGTAAATAAGACTGGAAAAACTAGTATTTGATCATGATGTAGAAGTTTCTTGACCTTCAACATTTTTTTCTACATTAAACTATTCTTGTAATTTGCATCCGAGAATGACTGGCTATTCCAGAAGTCAGATATCAAGATGAAGCTATGTTGTGTTGAGCCAACTGTTAAGAAGGTTCTTTCTGAAAATCAAAATTTAGAATTGCTTCTGGGTTTATATTGTTTAGTTTCTTAGAATTAACAATATATTGATAAGTTCTTTCCATATGTACTTGTATAAAAATGGTGATGGAGTTGTTTAAATGATTTTACCCCATAAATCAGCTCCCATTGAGAATAATTTGTGAACCATAAATTTGTTTTTCCTCTGGTTTTACCTCTATTCCTTCTAAGCTATCTGAATTTCTACGCATGCAACAACTATGGCAAGAATATAAAGGTACGCATGGTTATCATATGCTTTTTGGATTCCTTACTCCATGAAAAATCGTGCAATATCTTACGCGACTGGCTGTTGAGGTTAGAGGTCTTAAAGTTTAAAATTTGCTCTGGTAGAGGTTGCGAAGGGCTTGGTTTTTAAGTTTTATGTAACATAAAAATAAGAAGCTGTGTGATTTCTAATGTAGTCATTGGATGCCTGCAGACTGCAGTAGTCACTCACGGGGGGATGCCTTTATGTGATACATGAAGAAACCCAAAGAAAGTGAATTCATTCTATTTCAACATTGCTGACTCTGCACCTAGTAGTAATAGAAGTCTGCATCAAGTAAAATATAATTTATTACATTTATCTTAAAAATGCTATACCAATCAAGACAGCAGGGGCTCTCCTTTGTCAATTTTAATCATTAGGGTGCTTTTTCTTGTGTTTTATGTTTGATGTGTTGCTTTTGTCATCTGCATCCTTTTTCTTCTCGGGAAAAAACATGAACATGTAATTAACCAGGCAATTTATTATTTCAAAGCAAACGCTTAACATTTTACGTACATTCAGGCACGCCTAAAAGCTTATGATCATGGCATTTGTTAGATTTGTCAAATTTATGGTCTGTTTTTCCAAATTATCAAGGCTTTGTTTAAAAGTACTTTTGACATTGTGAAAAGTGCTTTGATGGTAGATTGTTGTCTCGTTGATGTTCTTTTTCTTGTCTGTCTTGCAGTATTTGTTTTCAAAATGATTTTTTCTACGGACTAAGAATATTTGATATTTTTATTATTTATTTATTTTTCCCCAAAAAGTATGACTAGATACATTTGTTGGAAATGTTTTGGAGAATATTTCTTTGACCAACGCCATTTAGTCACAAACCAAGTGGCTAACAGGGGAGCTCTTTTTCCATATGATTTTAGAGTCTCCTATTTTCATTCTGAAGTTGGTTTAACGGGTTAAGTCTTTTTGATTGTACAAAAAGTGTTAGAATCAAATCAGGATCAAATCGCATGCAGAGGATGTGATTTAGTTTATGATTTAGGTAAATTTTATGTAATAATAAGGACAAAAAAATGCAAAATTAATGTGTTTTGGTGGGAGCTGTTTAACTTGAATTCCTTAAATTGAGTTTCACAATTAATTTTACCCTTTTTCCCCCCTGTGCAAAACATGTTGAGATGACATTTGAGGAACAGGAATTGGCAAGGGATGTAGTTGGTTGAGGGTTCTTGATGAACAACATTTATTATTTTAAGGGACCGACAAATTAACTCCTGGGTCAGCAGCTTAGGAAAAAGAGATTGATTTTGAAAGAATCCTATGGGGGGCATACAGTAATTTGATTATTCATTTCTTTTGGCATTGTCACTGTCATTATTGATGATACCGTATTAGTAGTGAGATCACTGTCTTTTTCTGATCTGATTTTTATCTTAGTAAAATTTATTAATATGATTGGTAGTTAATAAATTAAAAAAAAAAGTAATTAAATCCTAATCATCCACTAACACTAAAATACATGTGGCACAAGATCTGTAAAAAATCAAGAGTGCTCATATCAGGAGAGGATCCTGATCTATTAGTAGTGTATGCAGATGTGATTGAATTGATAAATTCACTTGATTGAAATCAAAAGATTTGAGTTTGAATCTCGCTCATATTTAAAAAAATGCAGTGTTAGACCTTTGGGGCATGTTTGGTACCCCTCGTTACATGGGATTGCATTGCATTAGCAATGCAGTCCCATGTTTGGGGCACCAAACTGCCGCCTAATGCAGCAAAAGCTAAACCCAACATTTCGGGTTTAGCTTAATGCAGCACTTGCCGCATTAGGTTTTTTTTTTTTTTTTTACTTTGTAATAATAATAATAAATTAATTTAATTTTTTAATATTATATTATATTATATTTTTATTTTATATTTACAATACAATTTTATATTTAATATTATATTATATTTTTAATTTAATAGGTTTTTTTTACTTTGTAATAATAATAATAAATTAATTTTATATTATATTATATTTTTTATTTTATATTTACAATACAATTTTATATTTAATATTATATAATTTAATATTATATTATATTTTTAATTTAATAGGTTATAATAATAAATTAATTTAATTTTTTAATTTAATATTATATTATATTTTTTATATTTATAATAATAATAAATTAATTTAATTTTTTAATTTAAATTAATTAATTTTATATTTACTATTTTTTAAGTACTAATAAATATTATTTTTTAAATATATAATTTACATTAATTACAAAAAAAATTAATACATTATAGTGCAATACTAAATATAATATAATTAAAAATTAATATAGTACAGTGTAGCATGAAACATTATACAATATTATTATAATACAGTGCTAATGCAATACAGTTTAATACAATACACCAATATTAAAATAATGCAATATAGCATAATACAATTCAATGTGACAAACGCACTCTTGATTTATTAAATTCTTGAAAATTACTGTTATATCGATTTTGTAGTGTTTAGCTCAACATCTTGTCATTAAGAATTTGACATGTGTTCTCTTTTTTTTTTTTGAAAAGAAAGTACGCCTTTCATTGAATTAAGAAGAGAATAGATACAAAACATCATTTGGAAATTCATCCAGCCAAATACTAGAGACTGACTTTTTTAGAGCTAACTTAGCCAAATCATGTGCTAAAAAATTACACTTCCTAGAGACGTGCTGAGCTTTGAAATTCTGGAAGTTTTTCTTGGTCTCCAAAATGTCAAAGATCACCCAAAAGATCTCTGCCAAAGTGCCTCTCTTGTTATTAATTAGCTCTATTACCCCTTTTGAATCGGACTCTTAAGATAATTGAAGTTGCCTCTGCCTTGATAGCTGCCTGCATTCCCCACAAAACAGCTTTTGCTTCACTCAACTCCACATCCCCTGAGCTTTTAACCGTGCTAACAGCTGCAGCAACTGTGTCTCCTTTATGGTTTTTAACTACTGCCCCAAGTCCAGCAAGATAATTCACTCTATCCATTGCAGCATCCACATTTACCTTTAGCCATCCTTTTTCAGGTGGACTCCATTGGCTTTGTTGAGCATTGATTTGTTCTGCTGATAAATCCTCTTCTGGTTGCTTAATTCACTCTATCCATTGCTTATTGAAGAAAAAACACATTGAAGACCCTCCCTTTCGGAAAGCACTTTCAAGTATTTATTGTAAGAAAGTGCTTTTAGTATTCTACCAATGGGTAAAAGGTTTGTGATGACCATGGGCACTTCAGGCTTAAATTGGTCCTCTTCTATTTTCCCACAATCTGATATTGAAGGTCACTTTCGAAAAGATAGAGCAGATTGTAATATAAAGTCACATAAGATATTGAAAGAGAAAAAATAATTGGCATAAGATATAGAAAGTGAGAGAGAGAGAGTGAGTGATGGCAAAATTTGTCCAAGGCAACGAAAACAAAACATGAGAGCACCCAAGGAGATTTATTGTTTAACTTGTTTAGACTTTTATTGCCAGTGCAATTTGATGCGCTTTGTTTTTTTTAATATGAATTATGGGTGTTATTTATTTATAGAAGATAATTTTTTGGGTATTGTTTACTCAACACATTTGTCAATGTTAGTCAAAGATATAGGATGAATAGAAACAAAGCATGGCTGTTCAAATACCCAAAAATCTAAGGGTTATTTGTTGCTAACCCCCACATGTTTCGATAAATTTTACCATGCATCCACTTGTTTCAATAATTATCACCGCGCATCCATTCGGTTAAATTCAGTTGTTCAGTTTAACCATTCCGACAATTATTTTGCGAAATGATGATTTTGTCCCCAATTTAAATTTAAAATTATTAAATTACCAAAATGCCACCAGTCACAGTTAATATGCATGTTAAATTTGAAAATGCATTCGAAAAGTTTTGCTAGCCAAAAGTCAAAATTACCCGCAAAGTACTTGCATATTTATGATAAGAAACTATCATTTTACCCTTTAAAAAAATTTAATGCTCATTTTTTCTGGATCAAATTTTCCCATATTATGTGTCACTCCCATGAATTTTATGAATACAATCGTTGGTTCATCGTTATCCGTAGCCATTTGTAGTTAAAACTTAAAAAGTAACATAATATAAGACTAACCAACTATACACAAAATCGAGCACCATAGGGAGGGAATAAAAGCTTTATTGGTATTAAAATTTTCTTTAATAACGGCAAAAAAAAAATGATTAACATGCTACATAAGAGGATGTTGAGACGATATAAGCTATATAAATGTGAAAATTCATATAATCTAATGTTAATAATACCAAAAAGAATCATTCATATGCAATAATTTTTGACAATTTTCCTTAATAAAATTTTCAACTAAAAAATTGAATTAAATTTAAGGACAAAGTCAATGGAGATGAACTTTATGTTCACTTATTAATGAGTTAGAGTTGCAGGTAGAGGATAATAGCCAAATGTGCATTTATAACTTAGAAATGAAGTACTAACTTCAGTAAATCAAGATAACTTTCTATACTTGTTGATTTAAATTACCGAACATCGAACAATTTAAAGATAGAAAACACATGATGAGCTTTATTAAATTCGACATAAATCTCACTTGCATGCTTCTAATCTAACATGTTTAGAGTAATACTCCATCAAAAAATTCATGTGAACAATATAGAAAAGCTCACCTTAATGTGTGGACAATGAAGCTACAAAACTCACTCTCTCACAGCACAATCCTTCAAGTAAGGTGTGTAATCATCAGCTTCTTGAAAACGGGCATATGGTCGGTGAGAATTTGGCGCAAAATCAACTCCAGGACACAATATTTTATCTCCATATTGCTTTGATTTATGCTCTTGGATGGTACGTTTTGTAGAGATGGATCTGTTTTTTTCTAGAAATGATGTTGTTCTCTTACTTCTCACTCTTTCTTATGTGCAAACAACTTTAGCTTGATTTTTTTATTCGTTTATTGCACAATATCCATTTTATCCTTAGTTGGTTAAACTAAACGACTGAATTTAACAGAATGGGTGTGTGGTGATAATTGTTGAAACAAGTGGGTATACGATAAAATTTGTCGAAACATGTGGGGGTAGCGAAAAATAACCCAAAATCTAATGGCTCAGCAAAGAATTCATTCTTTCACAGCAATTTTTTTTCCCTTTCCCATGGTTTTACAATCTTGTTAGTATCAATAATAATAATAATGCCATCATTATAATAATACTTATTGTGTGTGATCTTCAATGTTGTTGTACTGCCAACATCTTGGCTTCACCATTTAGTCATTCTCCATACAAAGTTTTATTCTCAAGAACTTCCCATCGGTCATTACTTCAATCATATATTATTGAAAACATTATAGTTTCTTATAATCAAAGTTTATGATTCTCAACTAATTACTTGCTTTGTATTAATGAAACATCAATATCTATATTGTGACTGTTCATGAACCAAAATATATTTGATAGTATAAATGGTCTCCTTTTTATTTTTTTTATTGTTATCTAGTTTCTATTCTATAACGGAGGTGTATGCTAATGGCACATTTAAATATATTTCAAAATGTAAAATAAAAGGTATTTTATCCGAATAATCTATTTTCTCATTAAGTGAAGTCCTTGGTATGAAAAAAAATGCTTTGATTAACACCTTTCTAATAATAATAAATATAAGGGGCAAGAACAATGACAAATCATCTACATTGACACTGTATCATCACTCTCATCAACTAATATTTGTTCATATATTTTGTATTAGATAAAATCTAAATTAGCGGATTTTTTAATTAAAAAAAAGAAAATGGTCATGGAAAAGCTTTTATTTTTAAAAATTGTCACATAAACACTCTAAACAAAAAAGTTTTTCTTTTAAATAAATTTTGAGAGTACGTGTGATTCAAAAAGAGATATATGCTGTCATTTCTTAAATAGATTTGTAATTATGATACTAAATCACGTGATGTTATTTGTATTTGTATTTCTAATTGTTTGTTAATATTAATCATGTTGGGCCTAATTCGTTGAACATCTAAGCCCAATTGAGTCACTAGTTGGACATTCCTTGAAGACATGGGCCCACTGGATGCCGACAACTCACACTGAATTGTGTCATCCACAGCGTTCGTTTCAAGTTGAAGGTCACTAAATTACCTATTTGTCCCTGATTGATTTGGGGAGGAGAAGAACATTCAACGGCAATGTAAGATTATAATGAAGGGATCGATGGGGTATTGTTGTAAATAAAGTTTTTGTCTGCAGATACCGAATCTAGTGTTTTAAACATGACATGGCGCTTGTACGGGGAAAGAGGTTTTGTCAGAATGACAAGTGAGTGAACGACTGAACGTGCACTATTTGAATTAAATGAGAGGGAACTCTCCTCACGTTCAGACTTAGTGCGTGTCACACAATCGCTCAATTTTCTTTTATTCTTTTAAAACTATTTTAACATTTTATTTCTTTATAGCAAGTAATAAATGTGCTTAGTGCTTACCAAAATAATAATAATAATATTGTGAATGCGTTATACTTCATACAATCAAGCTGAATATGATATTAGATTGTGAGGTTTGATACTCGGAGAGTATTATATATATATATATTTTTATTAAATGAGACTATTGTTTAGAATACAACATATTATATGATGTTATAATTAATATTTACAATTACATAATAACTGAGATTAGTTGATTTAGACATTCTTTAATATTTGAGATATTTCAACCTTCATAGCTTTATACAAGAAATGACAAAGAAAATTTAAATTAAACTTCTATAACTTTTTTAAGATTTGAATCACTTTCCTAATAAGTGTGAGGGAGTGACTCTAGTCATTAAATCATAGATTATTATATTCATAATTTATAAAAGGGATATTATCATTTTCCCACCAAAATTTTTCTGACACATCATGTCAATCGATCTGGCAGTTTGGTAAAATCATTTCTGTACAAAACGTTTAAATTGTTAGTATTTTCCATTATTAGCTAAAAGCTCGGTTAATATTTAACAGAAAATGTATAAAAGTTAATTTTACCCGTAAGTAACAACAAAGATGATTTAATTACAAAATTTACTGGTAATTCGCTTCACGTGAGATATAAATCGCCTACGTCAAGAAAATATTTATTCAGTTAACGGAATAGTGGGAAAGTGCTAATAATTTATATGTTTGGTGATAAAATGATGTTTTTATCAAATCGTAATAGTGATATGACGTGTTTGAAAAATTTTAGTGGGAAAACGATAATATGTCTTTATAAAATCAAGTTACTAATAACTAGCCAAAATTAAATTTAATCATAAATACTTTGGTTATTAGTGATGTTGACAATTTGAATCTCTCGAAATGTATTTTTGTTATTTGTTATTTTAATAATATATATCAAGACAAGATAGACACTAGATTTTATAAATTATACTTCAATCACAATTTGTCTGTTGATTGATGATAGATCGAGATAGGCTTTGTATTAGGTATTGGACTTCGACTTGAATAGACTTTTGACTTATGAATAAAATTTGCATTATTTTGTATAATGTATTAAAGAAAGAAAAATGTATATAAATAATTGTGGCAATTATTATTATTATTATTATTTTTATAGGAGCAGTAATTATTAAACAGATAATCATTTGGTGAGTGAAACGTATTAGTATTTCCCCTTTTAAGTGAATAAAATAGACTTGAATCTATTTTCACAGTCGCACCGGGCATCGTTTTTGTCTATTTGTGTAAGGACAAAGCCCAATAACAATAAATAAATTTAGAGAGACCAAAAACCAAGCAAGAGAGAGAAAAATTACTCTCCCAAGGCTGCTGCTGCAGGTTTTGCACTGCCATCAAATTGGAGTTGTGGTTCCAAGTTTTAGTATTGTTCAATTTCACAAAGGGCCATAAAATTTTATTGAAAGCAAAAAGATGTAGCTAATGTTACATTTTGTAACACTCAAGTCTTTCAATTGGCTGTTAAAAAACAATGTTTGAATGAAAATGAGAAACCTTATGATCAATCAGTGTATAAGTAATATTTTTGACCAATTGAATTGCATACATAAATTAGTTTATTTATCTCAAAAATTAAAAAATTATATGGATATATAAAATTTTAAAGCTGAAATTAAGAGATATAGATTTCATTTGATATTTGAGATATCGTAACTTTTAAACCATAATTACTATTAAAAAATATCTTTTAAATAAAAATTAATAATATATAGTAAATAAAATTTTTGAATCATAATTTTAACGAATATATTATAAATTTTTTATTATATAAGTAGTGGACTAAATTAATTTATAAAAAATTTTATTAAATATTTTATTTTTTTAACTTTTAAGTCAAAATATATCTAACCTTAATATGAAATAAGGCTGGAAATAACTAAGATTGTATAGACTTGAGTGTAAATTAGAACTTCTGTCATTTATATTGATTTTACTAAAATTTAGGGGACTCTATGAAATTTTAATCTAAGAAAGTATCCAACTGCAAAGTGCTGCAGCAACTTCGAAGCACTTGTTCCGCTCACTTATTCAATTCTTGCTTTTCTTCTGTTGATTCAAAAACATCACTTCTAAAATAATAATAAAATATTAGAAAACACACCACACCCCCATTATTGACCTTTTTCAACAAAGTCCAGATTTTCACTCCCTCCTGCTCTCCTTATCTTTCCCTTCGTTCTTTGCTTTGCTTTCTCGTGTAATCAATTCCTGGAGCTTCAACCATGGATTCATATGAAGCAACAAAGCTTGTGTTCTCAAGAATCAAAGCTATAGACCCAGAAAACGCTTCAAAGATCATGGGGTATCTCCTCATTCAAGACAATGGCGATAAAGAAATGATTCGTTTAGCTTTTGGCCCTGAAACTCTCCTTCACAACCTCATCTTCAAAGCCAAAACCCACCTCTCAAATGCCTCTGCTTCTGCTTCTGCAACAACCCCATCTTCACTTTCTCCTTCCTCAGCTCCTTGGCTCCCTCCAGCTTCTCTTTCTTATGCCAATGTTGTTAATGGAAGCAGCTGCAGTAGCACCAATGCTGCTGCTTCAGCTTCTGAATCTTTATATTATAGTAACAACAACAGCTATGCTAGTGGTGATGTTGTTGATGACTTTCATCAGTTTCAAGACCATCTCTCTTTTCTTGATGAGTCATCAGAACTCGCTAGCAGTACTGATGCTGATCATCATAATCATCATCACTTGCTTAAGAGGAGTCTGTCTCTTCCTGTCCATCCTAATGTGTGTTTTGGACCTGATGATGACCCCAACTCAGGCCTCGGATGGAAGCATTGCTTGTATTTTGCCAAAGGGTTTTGCAAAAATGGAACTGCTTGCAAGTTCCATCACATTCACTCACCTGAAGCAGCTACTGCTGCCGCTATTGTTGGGTCTCCAAGTAAGCTCAGTGAGTTTGAACTGTCTCAAGAACTACTACTAAGATCAAAGGCTTCGGTACAGCAGAGGAAACTTGCAGCAGCTTCACAGTTCCTGGGTTCTTTTCCTTACAACAAGTGCATGAATTTTCTTAACGACACCCAAAGGTATATTCATGCATGCATTTATATATTCAAAATTTAAATTTCACTAGAGACCCTTTTGCCTATTTTGTTTGTTTAATTTGATTTGTGGCATTTTTTTTAATTTTTTTGCAATGCTTTAATTTGTTGTTGCAGATCAGCAGCCTTGATGATGGGGGATGAGTTGCACAACAAATTTGGTAATTGTAGTAGGCCAGAGAGGAATGATTTTTTCGGATCTATGAACCCAAGTGCTAGGCAGATTTACCTGACATTTCCAGCTGACAGCACATTTAGGGAGGAAGATGTTTCAAATTACTTTAGGTAATTCTTTGTTTTTAGAAATTTGAGTGTAGAATGTCGATAACTAATTAAAAGAAGAGTTTTAATTTCTATTGTTTATGGTTTTTGATTTATGTAGCATATATGGGCCGGTTCATGATGTGAGGATACCATATCAGCAGAAAAGAATGTTTGGATTTGTTACTTTTGTGTATCCAGAGACTGTGAAGCTCATTTTGGCCAAAGGGAATCCTCATTTTGTTTGCGATTCGCGGGTTCTTGTTAAGCCTTACAAGGAGAAAGGAAAAGTCCAAGAAAAGTAAAGCCTCCTTAGTTTCTAATTCATTGTGAATTTGTGTTCTTTGTGTGTGTTTGTTCACTTTCTACATTGATGTTTTGTTGTAAATTTCATGATTTCAGAAAGCAACAACAGCATCAACAACAAATGGAGAGGGGAGATTATTCATCAGCTTGTTCGAGCCCATCGGGACCATTCGATTTTCACTTTGGTAAGCATATAAACAGCCAAGAAGCATCATCTTCCAGTTTTTGCTTAAATTCTAGTACTTTTGGGTTAATTCAAAACTTTCTTTATGTATGAACTAAGTAGGAGGAAGAATGTTGTACAATAACCAAGAGATGTTGCGAAGAAAACTAGAGGAGCAGGCTGATTTGCAGCAAGCCATTGAAATGCAAGGGAGAAGGCTAATGAATCTGCAGCTTCACCTGAAAAACAATCATCTTAATCATCAATTCCACCATGGTTTGTCAAATGGATCTCCCATTCCCTCACCAACTCTTTCTCATAGTCCAAACAACCGAACTCGTATCTTTCCATTTGAAGGTTCCGATGAAGAAGTTCCCCCAGAAGGTTAACTAAATATTTTGTTTTTGTTCAATAGTGTTTAATTCGATTTCCTAATTTAAAAAATAATAAAGTTCCTTCGTGGTTAATTTCCATTTGTTACTACAGAGAGTGGCGTCAACCCAGTTACAGATACTCAAATTGCTGATCATCTGTTTCATTGGGAAGAGAATCGAACTAGCAATCACAATAAAAACGATAATAGCGATGGCAATGACAAGGAGGAAAATCCTAACTCCGAGGAAAACGACCTCTGTGATAGGTAAAAGCTTCGGTTTTGATATGTAGAGAATGATTACCAATAGTAGTAATAACCCAAGTTGGTTGTAATTTCTCATCGTCATTATTTGCCCCCCCCCCCCCCCCCCACAAAAACAACTCTTCTCTTGTAGCAGCTTGGAGCACATCTTGCCTGATAATCTTTTTGCATCTCCTAAGAAATCAGCCGGCGGCCATATCACTGTCTTCTCCTCTGCATCAGCAGACATTGATGAGAAGAATACAAGTTCAGTTACATCTACTAACAATAATACAAAGCTTCCCTCGACTTCTCTCAATATGGCTTCTCTTAACTCATGCCTCCTTCAAATGTCCAGGTATTGCTTCTACCTTCCATTGCCAAATCACACACGAAACTCTTTTCACTCAAATTCTGTAGCTGTTGGTTCGTGTTTTTGAAACAATGACTATTATGTTAAAGATAACAATTTAATGCTTTCGGCAAATTTTGCGATTGTGTTTCGTGAAAGAAGAAAACTTTATTTCTTTTAAAAAATACGACGCAACTCGTTTTCAGATTTTGAAAGACCAACACCAAACTTATCCTTTAATTATTATTGACATTTGCTAGTGAAGTAGAAAGTTAATGATAATTATATTTTTCAAATAGGTTTTCATCTGGGCAAGGAACAATTGGCATGTAGTGACCAAAAAGTGAGGATGGCCAGCAATGGGGGGGGATTGATTTTGCTAAGGTAACTAAAAGTTGATTAATCTTTTACGCATTTTGAATCTTGTCAGCCCATCACATGCATGTATACATATTGGTGTATATTCAAATGGGATTCTCTTACAACATCTATAATTTTTTTTTTTATTATTCGATCGTCTATTTTTGCAGAAACACTGGAAGCATATACAAGAGAAGAAAAAGAAAATTCCTCCACTTGCTGTTGTATAACCAAACCGCCACACCTACAAGAAAAAGAAAAGGATCTGTCTAGACAAAATCTCCAGAAGATCACAATCCATCATCAATACATACTACTTACAATCAATACAATATATAAATAATTGCATAGGGTTAAAAGGACAGATGAACTGATTTATGAGAGTGGGTACCCTCGCTCTTTCTTTGTAGGTGAGTTTGCTGGACCACACAACATATATTTTATAAATATATATGGGGTAAATAAATACAAAGGCTAGTAGTAATTTATATACTGGATCTCATATTTTTAATTTACTGCTTTGTTTTGTTTATGTACTTTGTCATTTAAGGTGTAAAAATTTGAGTGTTAGTTGATTCAACTAGTAAGATATCATCACGGAAACAAACAAACTCGCTTCTCACCTACATGAATGTAGTAGTTTGAACCTTAGATCTCTTGATCTCTTGAATTATTTACGGTAATTTTACCAGTTGAACTAATTAACACCTTACACAACTTAAAAAGAATAAAAGGTGTAACTTACATTCATTGATTGGCCTATCAAGGTATCTGGTTAACAAAAAAGGATGCAGATAAGTTTTAACTCCTTTACTGTGTGTACATAGAACACTGAGAGAAAAGGACTCCAATTGACTGAAGTGGAGGTTCAAAGCATAACTCTGGCACTTTTCTCTCTGTTATTATCATTATTTTTTTTTTTTAATTGCGTTTTGTGTTCTTGTCATTACAGTATCTGTCTGTCATCCATTAAATTATGATTATAAACAGGTACAAAAGTGGGAAAAAAAAAAAAAAAGGTGCTCAAAGAAAGGGAAAAAATAAAAGATGTGGTAAAGAAAAGTTTGTTGTTTCATGTGATTAAAGGTGACTTTAGCGGACTGGCTTGTCTCATTTTGTGGTTTCTTTTAGGTGGACAGCAGTGAGGAAGGGCCACAACCTCACATGGGGCTTCTAACAATTATTTTTTTTAAAAAAAATTAACCTTTTAATGAATTGGTATCTGGGTACCACCACCACCACTCCTTTCTCTTTCAGCCTTTTAGCCTCATTCTGATTTTTAATATATCCTGTTTTTGTTTTTATGGGTGGGTGGTGTTGTTGCCAATGCTGCCCGCCTTGTGTTTTGGCAACAGCTTTGAAATTTTGAATTATTCATCTGGGTCTACGTGACTGCATGTGCTCCATTTTTTTCTATTTTTTGATCTTTTCTGTCTCCTTGCTTGCCCTCCAACAGTTTTTAAAAATTTGGCCCCTCGCTGCATAAATGTGTGATAGAAGCTAAAATTGAACAGAAGTGAGTGACTTCTAGTAATGAATATCTCCTGTTGAGTCTTTGTTGTTGGTTAAGGAAACTACAGGATTTCGAATTATTAGGATCATTCCCCATAATTTTATTGAAAAATACATCGCGCAGCGCAACATTTGTAATCAAATATGGTGTTTTATGCTATAGATGCGACGTTGCATGTCATATTTCGGCCGAAACTTAGACTAAAGTGAATTTATTAACATGTCAAAATCATGCAACTCTCGAGCATAATAGCTGGCCGCCTCAGTTAGGTAAATTTATTGAGCACTTTCTCTAACTTTGTGCAAAAATTGTGAAGGTCATGGGTATGAAAGAAATTTTGTTTCGACCTGAGGGCCAGAAGAATAGTGTTTGTTGTCAACGTGTCACAATCATAAAGAATAGCCAAGAAAAGTATCCTATAAATATTTTAATGTGGGTCATTAGGGGCTAATGGTTCCCATCAATTTCATACAAAATATTTTTATTTTTGGGTCTTTGTCAATTAAATTGATTTTGACGGGCGGTGGGCATTTTCCTTTCATACTATCGTTGGGTTCTTTATAATAAGTAGAATAATTGTATCAGTTACACTCCCAAAATACACATACTCTATTAAAGGAGACTGGGAGTTTAAACATTTTATGTACGTATGTTTGAAGCACAGTAACACGATTTTGAAATATTTAAAATACTTAACAAGCCATAAGAGTAGCTTAAGTCCAATTTACAGACATCTTTTTCTTTTGATTTTTTTTTTTTGAATTTTTAGTTCTTACCTCCCTCACATTTAAAAAAACGGGTAGTTATTTAACAAAAATTATTTAAAAACCACACGATCAAGTCGTTGTTGGGATCAATTTACATACATCTATGGTGCGCTTATTTCCAGGGAATGGGAATGGGCTGGGAATGAGAATGAGATTCTAATGTTTACTTGGTAAAAATAAATGGGAATAAGAATGTGCTGGAATGCCATTGATGTGTTATTATTATTTGTATTAATATTATCATTATTAATATTTATTATTATTATTATTAAATTTTTTTATTAACTTTATTATTTTATTTATTATTAATTATTGTTAATACTATTTTCATTAATATTATCATTATTAACATTTGTTATTATTATTATTATTATTATTATTAAATTTTATTAACTTTATTGTTTTAGTTATTATTAATTATTGTTATTATTATTTTTCTTAATATTATCATTATTAACATTTATTATTATTATTAAATTTTATTAACTTTATTATTTTAATTATTTTTATTAACAATAAAAATAATATTAATAAATTAATAATTAGAATGGTACAAAAATAAATTCATCTTTTATTCCCATTCCTATTTTTTTATTCCCTACCCCCCATGGGAATGGGATACCCATTCTTTATTCCCAAATTATGTAGAACCCACATAATTTATTCTCATTCCCAAAATCAATTTTACCAAATAAACATATCTTTAATTCTCATTCCTCCATTCCCATTCCTTATTCCTACAAGTAAACACACCCCTAAAGTTCTTCAATGAACTCGACCATGTATTAATTTTGGCGTCCTAATGGAAGGGTAAAAGCAATGTTGCATTACAAAGGTAAAATGATGAATGTTAACTCTAAAAGCTATTGCCTTTTTCTTTTTTTGAGAATATGCTATTGGCTACATCATAAAAGAAATATATGAAGGAGAAATAATCCCAATGTAGCAATGATTTCACCAATTCTTACTACGGGGTCCCATTTGATCATCATATATGCTAGGGAAAGTATGATTATGATCTTATATATTGGAGAATTGATGATTATCAAAGGACAATAATACTCAATAATTAATTACATTGGGTAATCATAACAGGGCGGAAGAACAAAGGTGATGATATAGCAAATATAGGCTACCTTTGGATAAGATCTCCATGCAATAATTGTCCCTGTTCTATTTTTATTTTAATTTTCTTAGTTAAAAAATATTAAAAAAATAAATTTACCAAGAGACTTTTCTTTCCATATGTGCATTCATTCCTACCAATCTGAAAATGTACAAAATTTTGGAGCATCTTTTTTTTTATAAAAAAAATATATATTTAAATGTAAAATTGACATTAAATATGATAAAATCATATCAGACAAAAATAATAATAATAATAAATTTTGTTTATGTTTACAGGCATTTTTGCCTTTTGTGATTTTGTGTTTATTTATATTTATTCTCCTGAGGATTGTGGCATAGGAAATCGGCCCATTGTGTGGCTATAGATTTATGGGCCCAATATAAAATTTTTAGAGCAGGTTCACTTTCACTGATTCTTGCACCAGCCCAACTTTGGATGAAAACCCACTTTTTTTTTTTTTCTTTTTCTTTATTGGTTTATTATGGTGAAAACTAACAAGCAATGTCATACTCATAAAATTGGGATATGAATTATATATCGCAATTAATCAAAAAGGTTTCAAAGCACAGAAATTGTAACGCAATTTTGAATCTCACGGCCTAAAAGGCCACTTGGGTTGCAAGCTCTAAAAATTTACTGCATTTTGATTGATTAATTAATTAATGGAGATGAATAATCACAACTACCACTTCATTGGGGTACCAACAGTAATGATAACTAGATCAATAAATGTAATGGAGATTGGGACTTTGACCCATCATTCATTGTGTTCTTTGATTTCATCTTCATCCATCTTAAATTAAAATTTGAATGTACTGATCAAACATTTTTACTATAATTGCCTAGTTTTATTGTTTAGGTTTCCAAAATTTTATCTCTTACTATAAAAAAATAAAGATAAAACCAAGAAATCTATATGCAAAATGCAATGGATATGAAAAATAAAAGTGGGTGCCTAACCTTCACAATTCATGCTTGTTAAGATAAACATAAGTTTTACACTCAATTGTTCAGATTTTGGTTCATGAAAAAACTAAAATAAAAACAAGAAAATAAACCAAAAGATAAATCATAAAAAAGATTCAAATTGAACCGAACCCTTTCTTGATATTTTGTAATAGTCGATCAATTTTTTGAAATCTCATAAAAATTTATTTAAAAAAAAAATTCCACAATTGCCTTCAAATATAAAATCATTAACTCGTTTGCCTTCAAACTTCGCAAGGGTCAGGGACTTATTTGATAGAAATTGAGAAACTATTTTATTTTCGGAAAACATGAACAAATAGGGAATCTGAATGTTATTAACCCCCATTATAAAAATCTAATAATCTTTTGCATCGCACACGTCACTAGATTTGAGTATAAAATATTGTAGTCAGCATAGAACAGCGAGAGAGCTTTCGCTATTTTTTAACCAAAAAAAGAAAAGCGATGGATGGATTATTTCTGTGGACTCTGAACCGAATATAATAATTTTAAAAAAAAAAGAGTAAAAAGAATTAGAGATTAAAAAAAGAAAATTGCAAAAGCAGAAGCATAGTCATAGAGTGAGATGATGATCACACACGCTCACTCGGCTCAGCACCCACTGTTGCAGGCTTTTTTTTCCACAGTACTTTTTAGAATGCTGATGAGTTCTGAATCTGACATTAGTATTATTTTTTTTATTTTTTTATTTTTTTTGCATTGTTACAAGAATCTTTATGCACAGTTCTCAGTGCCCTCAATAGGAAAAAATAAAAAATAAAAAATCTCACAATTCAATAAAAATGCAATAAAATATGCCTGTTTCTGTTAGTGAATAAACAATTAAACATAGGTTTTATCAGCTTTTTATTTTAATAAACATAGGAATACTATTATTTATCACCACATATTTTTTGACATATTATTTTATTATCAAAAATTTTTAATAATTTTTTTCTTACTTAATGTTTCAGTTTATATGATTTTACTATCAAAATATTAATTTCATTGACAAATTACTAATGTTAAAGGAGTGTTTTAAGGATTTCAATATATTCAATATTTTAGGAATTTCACGAGAAATGATATTTATAATTATGTCAACTAATTATTTTAGATATATAAAATAATCAACTTATAAAAATATTACTTCTTTGTATATAATTAATTTTATTTTTTTTAATTTTGAGGGTTAAATTTCACTTACATAATTTAGGGTTGAAATATACTTTCACTATAGTTCTGATTAAAAATTTTGTTAGCTTTAATGATTGGGTGGTAAGATAATAAAAACAAAAACATTAAGTAAGGAAAATAATTGTCAAAAAACTTTAATAATAAGCTGATAAATCAGAAAATATTAAGTGGTAAAATAATAATATCCCAAAAATATAATCCATTGCTTGTGCTTATTCGAATATTTCTTATAAAGTTCTCTAAAAAAGTTATATTTTTATATCTTTAGATAATATTTAAATAAATAGTTAAAATTTTTGAATAGTTTTGTAAAACTAATCTAATCTAATCTTTTTTTAAACCGAAAATAACATTTGAGACAAAGAGTACTTGACAGTTTGATAGCATGTTTTGCCTAGTGATAAAATTTCTCCTGCTAAAGTGAGAAAATTTTGAGTTATTATAAATTAACTCTATTTTTAGACCATTTGCATAAATTTTTCAATAACAATTAAACCCCTCGCATGCACGATTTGAAAAATCTAGATTTTCATACCACCTTAAAAAGGTCCAACCAATTAGATTAATTAATGCAAACATTGTAAGTTATAATTATATTATTGGTCAAATCCCTTTAATTAGTGTGAAATATATAAATTCGAATCTCGCTCACAAAATTGATTTTGATACTATGCATTTATAAAATCTCTGAAAGAGGCTAAGATGCATAACATCTTTTTTTTTTTTTTATGGGAATGATAAGTTGAAATTGCATATACTTGAATTAGGCTTTTTTTTTTTAATTTTTACAAAAAAAAAGGATTTAAAATTGTGTTATTTTTTCAGTTGAAAATAAAGAAACTTGTGCCATTGTGGTGTGAAAATATGTAGCCGCATTTTTATTTTTACTCTTGAGAGTTGTCAATTTAACCCTAAAGTGGACCGAGATAAAAAGTAGGAGATTTTTCCTTTTTTTAAAAAAAATTAAGAGAGAGAATTTTTGAGGAGAAAAAGAGAGGAAGTGTTTTGAGTGTTGACTAACTCTCTCTGTTTTCCACAAGCTGGCGGTGTCTAGTAGTAGTAAGTAGTAGAAGTAGTAAATTGTTTACCCGCTTCTTTGATTCACTTCAAAACCCTACTTACCCCCCAAATCCCAAAACTAAACACACAACTTTGAAAGCAATTTTCTTTTTTGTTTTTTGGCAACAAGAAAACAACAAAACCCCCCAAAAAAACCAAAACACAAACAACAAACCAACTCTCTCTCTCTCTCTCTCTCTCTCTCTTTACTCTTTGCTCTTTACTCTTTACAACTCAAATAACCAGAAAACAAAGCACCCACCCACTAAAACTAACCCCCAAAAAAAAAAAAGTGGAAAAGAATGGATGAGTTTGATGCAACAAGCATCCTGTTCAACAGAATCAAAAGCATAGACCCAGAAAACGCCTCAAAAATCATGGGTTACATTCTCATACAGGACGTTAAAGAGAGAGATTTGTTGCGTTTAGCCTCTGGCTCGGAAACCCTTATGCAAGCTTTGATTTTTAGAGCAAAATCCCAATTGGGACTTTCGTCAAACACCTTATCTACTAGTACTCCTACTTCACCTTCACCAAACAACAACAACCCTTTCTCTAGACTGAATAATTGCAGCAATAACGCGAACAACAACCATGTTAGCAGACACCCATTTGCTCAAATGTCTCCTAGAGTTGTTACTAACAATGGGTATCTCGACTTTGGAAAAAACTCACCTTTATCTGACCCCAAGCCAAGTCCTTTTCTTTCTTTTGAAAACATACGTTCGGGGTCTTGTTTAGTGCCTTCAGTTGCAAAAAATGATGTTGGTGTTGTTGATGGTGGTGGTAACAGTAGTGGTAATGATTACATGGAAGAGCTTCCGTTCAATGACTATTTGTCTTTTCTTGACGAGTCCTCTAAAAACGAGGACTTTACTGATCCTAGGAGTCAATTTAGCAATTGGGGTCAAGATTTAAACAATGGAGGGGATGTTCATTTGCAGCATAGGAGGAGTTTCTCAGCGAGTGATGCATGTTTCGGTACTGAGGATGCAGGTTTTAATCTTGGGTATAGGCCTTGTCTTTACTTTGCCAGAGGCTTTTGTAAGAATGGTGAGAGTTGCAAGTTTGTTCATGGTGGTTTTGGTGATGGTGGTGATGTAAATGGTGTTATTGTTGGCTCTCCGAACAAAATGGATGGCCTTTACTTGCAGCAGCATGATGAAATCATGAGAATGAAGGCTGCTGCACATCAGCAAAGGTTGGCTGCCTCACAGTTTGCAAGCGGGGTTTCGCCACCATTGCCTTATGATAAGTGCATGGATTTCCTTTTGCGCCAACAAAATGACCCCCAGAGGTATTATGGAGACTGCCTTTTTTGCCTTGCTTTTGTTAGCCGTGTTGTTTATAAATTTTCTTAATGTGAGTTTGTCTTGTTTTGGGAATTTTTGGATAAAATGCCTTCAAAATGTACATTATAGACAACCCACTTGGTCTTTTGTCTTAATTTGTTTATCTATATGTGTAGATAGTTTGCATGCATGTATAGATAGTTTGTGATTTTGTTCAGTGTTAGGATTTTGTGTTTGGATTGATTGTTGGCATTTTTTTGGTGGGGTTGTAGTTTCAGTGCACAATGACTGAGATTTTCATCAACATGTTTTTGCGTAAATGATATAGTAAGGTTTGACTTTTTAGGTTGCTATAGTTTGATTGCTAACTAGTGCTCTTTTTGTGTCAATTTAATTTATTTCAGAGCTGCTGCAGCAGCGTTGATGTTGAATGATGAGTTTTACAAGTTTGGCCAGGGCCGGGCTGAGAGGAATGACTTTTTAGCAATGGGATTGGCAGAGAAGTTGACCTCAGCAAATAGACAGATTTATTTGACATTCCCAGCTGATAGCACTTTTAAGGATGAAGATGTTTCAAATTACTTTAGGTAACTAACCATACTTTTATATCATTGTGGAGACATCAGTTATTTTCTTAAGATCATGCTTTAAGGGGTTAAGCTTTACATTTTGATTATGACATCGTGTTATATTGTGGTACTGCATCAGAATGATACACAACATTCTTTACTTGTTTGCTGCTTAGAAGTTTCAGTAACTGCAATTTATATCTCTCAATGAAGCACAGACTAATAATGACGCTGGAAGCCTTTGTATACTTGGACTATTTCTTGATTAGTGCGTGTCATCCTTGTGCAGGGGCCATGATCTGTTATTTTCTGTGTTATTCTGAAGCCTTTGTAATCTAGGATTAAACCTGTAATTACCTGGCTTTTGATGTGGTATTATAAGATATATACTCTTGTAAATGTTATTTCATTTTGTGAAATTGTTGTGGCATACATATCAGTTATGTTAGAAACATAACTTAAAATTCTTAGTTGCACCTTAATCACATAGCTACCAACACGTGCTGTTTTTTATTAATATGCTAATAGTTTTCAGTGGTATAGTTGATTACTTTTGGCTTCTGTGTTTGCAACTTTTTTATCTTTTTAAACATTCTACTGCTGTCCATATTTTCTAAATCTGGTCTTCATACATTCTTCCATGTAATGTTCCATTGTGCCTGAGCTAAACATCTCTGACTCAGGTGGCCATTTGTTCCATTTCCTTTGTAATATCTATTGAAGACCATTCTAACCAATTAATCCATTAATAACTTCATTGTCCACGCAGAACTATCTTTAGTTTGTTTGATCTACCATTATCTACTTCTTAGTTTATTACACCTGCCAGCTAACAACTTCACATGTGTCCTAAATTAAGCTGTGCAGAAGAAGAGTACGTCAATGTTATATTGAAGTTTGAAAAGCCCTAAATTTGATTAATGACCAATCACATCTTGCTGTGTCCTTTTACCACTTAAGGGAGTGTTCTCTTTATAGTTCCATATAAGGCGGAGAAAGACAACGCTATCAGAATTTAGGCCTCTTTGATACTTTACGGCGCTTTGTTTGTTCTTGAAAATTGATTCTGAGAACAGAGCATAGTCTTTTGATTTTCACTGTTATTCACAAAAGTTAGAAATTTCCTTGGCATAAATTTGAAATTGGGGAATTTAACAGAGATGTTTTATTTTGTTTTTTGCCTTTTTGAAGCATTTTTGGACCAGTGCAAGATGTGAGGATCCCATACCAGCAGAAGCGGATGTTTGGGTTTGTTACCTTTGTCTATCCGGAGACTGTGAAACTCATTTTGGCTAGAGGGAACCCTCATTTTATATGTGATTCTCGTGTCCTTGTCAAGCCCTACAAGGAAAAAGGGAAAATTGTGGAAAAGTATGGTTTTCTTTCTCATTTGCTAGTTCATTCTGTCTCTTCTTCTGTCAACATTGGTGTTCAAATTGTTAGTTTAACTGTTGCAGGAGGCAACAGCAGTTTGAAAGGGGAAATATGTCACCATGTTCAAGCCCATCTGGGGTAGATTCTAGAGATCCCTATGATCTTCACCTCGGTAAGTGAAGTAGAAACCACGCGTTTTCCTGGTGGGTTTTTAGAAAGAATAATTGATAAGGAAAGGTTGACTTTGTATTTGATTATATATTGGCATGTCTTTCATTTCGTTATTCTATTATTATTATTATTGTTTAGTATAGAAATCTGTATTGAATCTCTGATGCTTTCCTTGCAGGATCAAAGATGTTCACACAGGAATTAATGTTGAGAAGAAAAATAGAGGAGCAGGCTGAGCTGCAGCAAGCTATCGAGCTCCAAAGGAGAAGGCTTATGAATCTGCAACTGCCAAATTTGAAGAATCACTCTGTTCACCATCACCAGCGTAGTCTATCGGTGGGCAGTCCTATTGCCTCACCTGCTTGTGCAGATGCCAACCAGAATGTCATTTTTCCATCTTTTGGTATTAATCAAAAAGTCTTGGAAGGTTTTTGAATTTTTCAGTTTCTTCAATTGTCAATTTTGCATTGGTTAATTTGCATTTTGTTGTGGCTGTCACAGTCGATAACGCTACTGCCAACAATTCTTCCAATGTCACTACTGCCACTGATCAGGAGCCTCAGAGAGAATTGGATGCAGCTTGTATTCTGAATAATGGTAGTAATAACACCAAGGAGGAGAGCTCAAAAACTGAAGGGTGTGTTTTCCATTAACAGTGTGAATTTTACCACCCATATATTTTTAATTTTTGTTTCAAGTCTTATCATGTTCTGCTTTGAGTCTCATGGTTTACTGTTTTGTTTTTCTTCTTAATTTTAGCTTCATTCTTATTTTAGTTATCCAATCATTCCTTTTCGCAGTCATGAGAGCAGTGCTGAGATTCTCCCTTGTAACTTTGCTTCCATCAGAAAGTCAGCTGAGGGTGAGAACCCTGACTTACCTGCTTCTTCAGAAGTCAATGGGAGCACAGCAATCTCAGCTACTTCATCTGTTTCTGAAAGTAATGCAGATATGCCGAACATCACTGCTACTGATGTTGTTTCGCATTGATTTATTTCCTCTCAATGCCAAGGTGTGCCACTGCTTTTTATCCCCAGGTTGTTCATTGCAATGTGAGGTAGTTGGTTCTTAATTACATAATTTTTTTTTTAATTCTTTCATCAGGTTTTATGATGGGCGTGAAGCTATTGTAGGGTAGGTAATAAAGGTAAGCATGGCCCGTTGGGATGATTGTAAAATTTTAAGTCTGTTGTTATTCAAATTTGTCGCCAATCATTATGTTTTTAATGCTGGGTTTTTGTTTATTTATTCATGCAGAAAAGTAGAGAAGCATATACAAAGAACAATCCTCTAGATGTATAGCCAAAATTATACCTGCACTGAAGATCAGTAGAGACTGGCAAGAAGAAAGATTACCAGCATCTCCGTCAATACAATACTACTAACAACAAATTCATATTGGATACTTAAAAGGAAAGATGAACTAATATGAGAGTAGGGCTTTTCTCTTTTCTACTTTTTAGCTCTGTAGGTGTTTGCTGGATCAGAACTTTAGCCTCTGAACAAAAGACTATAACTCTTATTACATAGTTATAAATACATCATCTTTATCCTTTGGCCTTCTTTTTTTAATTTTCTTGTGAAGTAGGAAACTGAGTAGAATTGAACTGTACTTATAGGAGCAGAATAGAAGAAGTTTGAAGGAGCTGAAAGATGTGGGTTTTTGGCACTTTTTTGATTTTTGTATTAGCTCCTTTTGTTTATACAGTAATGTTCTACTTCTGCTAGATGATGAAAAAACAGACTAGTAAAGTGATTTTAGATGTATAAAAAGATTGATGAAAAAGTATGCTTTTTATTTTTATTTTTATTTTTTAATTTTAAGGCCTTTTTTATGTTACATTATCATGTAACATGCATAATGATGTACCAGTCATTGGATTTAATCCAACGGTTGTAAAAATATGAGATGAAAAAATCATATTATTTTCACAACCGTTAGATTTTTATCCAACGGCTGTTACATCATCATGTATGTTACATAATAATGTAACATAACATCCTCCTAATTTTAAGGCTATCAATTTGAACTCTTTTGTCTCATTTTATTATATATATATTTTTAGAGACTATTGCTCATGATATTTACAATTATACAATTACTAAGATTCGTTTACATCAATTTTGATATGACAACGCTCAGATTTTTAATTCTCTTAAATATTCGAGGGACATCAAACTCTTCTCCAGAAAAAAAGACTGTCTTCATTCAAGTTTTGAGACTTTGAAGAATTTTAAATTAAATTTTTGTAATGCGTTTGCGGAAGTTAGAATTTCTTTCCTCTTGTGAGGGAGGGGGACGCTAACCACTTCAGTTAAGCCCAAGTGGTTACAGTCTCAGTCTCATTATCTTAGGACCACATGTGGGGGTAAAAACGCTCTTATCACATGGGGACTGACATTATAAAATTGATACCACACTACCAAACTTCTTACCTTTCATCTGGTTGATTTGTGTTGTTTGAATGTTTTGTTTTATTAGTGCTTGATTGTTCATGGTCCGTGTCTGACACAACTTAATTTATAGTACACTTTCATGTGCTGCATTTGATGCTTCACAGCTATAAGATTTCCCGTGGGCTCAACATTTTCAAGTTGGAGTGTGGATATAGAATTGTAATCAGGTGCATTTATGCAATTATATTTAGGAAAAATATTTGATAGATCGCTGACAAACAACAGTACATCCGATCCAGTTTTTTCTTGTTAATTGGAGAGTAATCGATTAACACGATAACCTCGGCTGGTCACCATTATTTCTGTTACTGCCCTGTCAGCCTTTAGTTTCTTAATTATTTTGCTTGTACTCAGTTATCTTTCTACTTGGTTGGCATAGATGATAAAGAGCGGGTTGTATCACGGGAAAGATGAGCTGTTGAATTGTATACGTGAATTGTTTTGCACTCATCATGCCTTTCCTGGTCCTGCGTGAGTATTTTTGGCAAAATTTCCGAAGAAAGTTGCATGGCTTTTGACTGGGACATGATCAAGTTGGGATGAGATAGACGATAGAGAAATTTCAGGACCACAATTGTTGACTGGTTGATATCAAATGTCATGCTCATGCTTGCTGGTTTTCTGTGTTTTAGGTTAGCATTCGTTGTCTCCTGCTCCTTGTGGTGACAGTGGGGTTAACACCTCTGGCTTATGCGGCAAATAAGACCAATTTGACGCATTTATTAGTTTCAATTTTATTTGCTAAAAGTGGCTCCTTTTGTTATCTCTTCAAACACAAAAATGGCTTTATTGGTATTATATTATAATTGAAGGAAAAGAGAAGCGGGCAAAAAAAAAAAAAAAAAAGAAAAAAAGAAAAAAGGGAAACAAATAGTCTAGTAAATTTTATTGTTAAAATTTTGTGATGCATGACTAAAGTAGATGTAACAATTGACGATAACTAAACATGTACTTTTGACCATGTGTATGTGTGTGTGTGTAATATTTTCTAATAATACGTGTGCTAGCTTTTAGAGTCTTAATCTTATGAGTACTGCTGCCCCATGTTATAGTGCATGACAGGGCTATGGAACCCACGAAACAGCTCAGCTAATGAAATCTCCATATGCGTCTCGTTGCACGCCATAACGTGCGCACACTTTATTAAATTTCTTAGCTTTTATTTGTATAATCTCAAAATCATTGGCTCTGAATATTTTTTTTTTTTTGTAATTTTCTTAACTTCTACACTCTTTTATGTATTACTATCTCAAAAGGTAATTTTTTTTACAGAAAAGCATACATTTGCTACAATTTTCATCATTTTTTTTTAAAGTTCTCATGTAGTTTAAATTTTAATGTTTTCCAATCTTATAAGTAGTGTTGTAATTGAATAATTTTTATGATGATACTATAATAGGAAATGATGTAAATGCCCCTACCGAAGGAGGGTGAACTCCCTATAAGAAAACACCATGCCTCTAGATGGCCATAAGACGCGCTCAAGGACACAATAATAAATTCGTAAACAAGCAACTCCCATTAACAACTCGTATTCAAATTTGAGCTCTCGGATATTCTTAAATCCGCTGCACCCACACTTTTCGACCACTAACTTGATCATTGGAATGTTGTCGTGGACTATTATTAGCGTTCTCGTTTGAAAACCTCTCAAAATAGTCCCTCTTTATGATCTGTTGTATCAAGATGATTAAGATTAGCTATTTTGTGGAGAAAAAGCTACGGTGTGGAGTAAGTTGGAAATTCTTAATCTACAAAGTCCATTCAGTGTTATCAAACACTTTAATAGTTGGGCTTTGGCAGCAGCCCAAGTTGCCTCACCACACTCCCAAACGGGTTATAAATTTCTCCTTTATAGTCCATTGTCCATCAAGCATAACAAGTGTTCAATGTTTCAGTTTGTTTTTCCTATCTAAGTCACCACCCCCCCCCCCCCCCCCGCCACAGCCAAAACCAAAAAGAAAAAAAGAACCGGAAAAAAAAAAGACTTGGTTCACACTGCACACCTGAAGCAAAATCAAACATTAGTTGCTCCAGTCAATGATCAAAAGGTCTTTTGATAAAAAAAGGAAAAAAAGAAGAAGAAGAAATTCACGAGAAAAATTGGAAAAAGTTTGGGACCAAGACTCAAAACCATAATGGGATTTTTGGCCTCATTCTAGCCAGTTTCCATTTCCTACAAATTTTTGCCAATTGAAGCTTCAATAATTGTAGCGCACGGCCCATTGAAAAATTTAAAGCCATCCTTGTAATAGCAAAAAGGCCTAGTCTATACTCTTTAGCTTTTGGTCCATTGTTTATTTCCAGCGTGGGCCTAATAAATCCAACACGCAATGTTGCTAGCTGTAAAATGGTAGCCCATGACAAGGTTATGGTATTGTATGGTAAGTCACATTGTAAACATTTTTATTTTCGCATTCTGACTCTTATATGATTTGAGCATTCAGAAAAACATGGTTAAGAATATACACGTGTCAAAAATATTCTTAAAAAATTAGGTAAAATTTAAATTAGAATAGGATCTAAAGTACTATATCCTTTAACATGTGATGTTATATTATCGGCCTTAATTGACATTAGAGGTTTAGCTATAATGCATTTTGAATAATGTTATATGTATAAACAATACAAAAGATTTTTTTTATAAAAAAATCTTATCTTAGAGTGAACTTTGTCTTTCTTGGTCCTGTACTTAATGTGCATTTTTTCTTTATTCTTACACAAATGTAAATCAAACATAATACCAATATCAAAATTATATAAAACATTATAATTGTGAATAAATTAAAATACTTATCATAACATAACTATATATCTGTTATGCATAAATTGAAACGGCACACACTAGTAAGCAATTAATTAGGCTCCCAAGAATTTAGCCGAGTAGTTTTTTCAAACAGTTTTATTTTACTAACCACGAGAATTTAGTGGACACAACGTGTTATGTTACATTGCGTTGCACCATAGTATAGCTCGGGTTTAAAAAAGTTGATCGCTCACTGGATGCATGATTTCAGCAGGGTAAGAAACATGTTAGTGTCCGTAGCAAATAATATTCTGATTCTTTTAAGCAAGCTAGCTGTACCATTGGAATGGGGGAGGACCTGAGTGACAAATGTTACAATTTTCACATCAATGGCCCGGCAAATCTCTTTCCCAGAATCCACGGCTTCGATTTTGTTTCTATTCATAGGAAGATGCACTGCCCTCTCACTCGTTTCTGCTTTTTGCTTCTTGCTTCTTGGCCTCATGTGCCATGCTGCAGCTTCTGCTTCTTTTATTTATTATTAAAGTGAAATGGGTATGTACAGACTATATGTGGAGTTCTCTTTGTCACACAAAAAAAAAGGCACTTTCATTTAAGTTTCTTTCGCCCTCTGCCCTCTGAAGAAGGGGCCGCCACCACCACCGCCAAGTGATTAGAAGAAGCCTTTTCCTAACTACACAGTGAAGCAAAAGCAAATAAGCAACAAGCAGGTCAGCTGTCACAACTCACGGGCACTTTCAATTATACATTTCACTTCAACAGATCTCATGTGTTTGTTCCTGTTACAATTAAGCTGATAATAATTCATATACCAAATAGAGGGTTTTTCTTCTTTGTTTTTGTTTTCTTAAATTGTGTCCAAGTGGCTATCATGTATGGTATTTTTGATATGTGTCTAACTGGGGTCCCCATGTTGACACATTGGAGACATGCCTCGAAGACAAATGAAAATTTTATTTTCCATTTTTTTCATGTTATTTTTATTTCCACTTTCCATCCGCCAAAATATATACCTAATTTCATTATCTTTCTGATATTTTTCTCTTCAACCACAAATATAATTCCCATTTTATTGATGAACAAGGTAATAGTTCTGCAGCTTCACTCTTGTTGATCATGCTGACTAGTTTTTAGTTTGCATATTTTTCTCACTGTTATTTATTTATTTATTTATTCATTTTTCGTCTATTCAGAGTCAGGATTATTATTATTATTATTATTTTCAAATCATCTCACATCAAAAATCCAGTTCCCTGCCTTGATTGATGTAGATGGCTTGCAAGTTGTAATGTTAAGTCATGTCTACCCAATTTGACCAGATTTTTTTTTTCAAGCTTAGTTATAATAATTATTTTATTTATTTTTTTCTAAAACTACTTTTAATTAATTCTTCTTTTTTTCCCTAGAAGAAAATCTTCCAAAGCCAATGTAAAATTAAACAGAACACAAAATTTCCTCTATCAACTTTATGGTAGTTTCTTGATATTTGAATTCCAAATTTAATGATTTTTTAAAAGAAACAACAGCGATTTAAAGAAATAAATTTGTACCAAATTGTAGGATTTCCAAAGCCTAGAATTAATTAGTCTACCAAATTTCTCTTCTCATGAGAAGTTTGATTAAAGATTAGAAGCCAATATTTATAATAATTGGGAACCATTATTATTATTTTTTAAAATCATGAGTACTATTAATATGACGTGTTTTTTCTCATCAGGATTTTTATTGTCATGGAAGGTAGCAGTGGCAGCTCAAACAACCCTCCAGGTACCAAAATTTTCTTGGCTCATAACTTTTGGATAATGTTTTTGTGGGGAAAAAAAAATTGTGAAGTTTAAAATATTATTGATTCGTTTAACTGGAAATATAGCAAATGCCGCGGCGGCGACGACGACGACGACGGAGCTTGAGGCATTGCAGAAGCAGCATGAAGAGAAGGTGTTGAAGATAGAAGAGCTGAAGAAGCAAATTGAATCAACAAAGCTTAGCTTGGAAGAGAAGAAGAAGAATAAGAAGATGAAAGAGATTTCAGAAGAGAGGAAGCAGTTTTTCGATAGCCTGTGTGAGAAATATAATATCCTCAGAGAAGAGTACAACGCATTGCTGGCTGAAAAATCTAAGGATGAGTAAACTTATACAATGCAATGAACTTATAAATGTGTTATAATAGTTTATAATTACCTTGCTAGCTAAATTTCTATGCTTTAGGATGCTTCATTTTATCATGAAATATAAGAATTTTCCCATCTCCTGCCTTGTTTTTATTATTTTTATTTTTTTTTTAAATGTTCCGTTTATGATACACTTTATGCGAGTATCCATAATCTGAAGCTATAACATAAATTTTAGTAATAATATATTTTCTTTCAGTATTATTCGAAAACTAATAAACTACAACATACTACATTCCAACTTAATTATCAAGTTCATACTTGGACTGCTTGTTAGGCGTAAAAAGGCCAAAATGTCTCTCTGTTTCAGCAGGACCCTTTTGATTTTCATCAAACATAGCAAACAAGTAAGTTTCACTAACTTTTCCAGGCCTCTTTGGAGTCCCAGCACTCACATGATTAATCACGTTCTTATAATAAGTACTTGCATTATCAACCGTCGCCACTTCGCCACCCTCCGAGGGCCACCCGGTCTCCGACACCACGACCTCCAAGTCTGGCACACCGGCTTTCTCCAACGCCGAGTAAAGAGCATCCAACGAGGCATCGAAAAGATTTTGGTATCCCAAACTTCCATCCTGAACGGGAGTGCCTTGAGAAGTAAATAATGCATAATCTAGCCTTATATCTTCAGTGTCACCAACGTAGCTAAAGTAAGGATACACATTTGCAAGAAGTGGGGCCCCCGTTTGCTTCAGGAATTGTACAATTGGGCCTATGTAAGAGTTTGCATTGTCCGCAAACGAGCCTGCTGAGGGAGGATAAGAGTTGCCCAAGAGGCTTGTTTGTATTGCGGTTGAAACTTTTATTTGGGCTTGTAAATTAGCGGACGCGATGGCATTGTAAATGTTCTGCATTGCGGGTAGAACAAAAGAGGCAGCTTCATCGGAAGGGCTTATTTCGTTGCCGACAGCGATGTACCGAAATTCGACGTCCGGCGTAAACGCCAGGATATTGTTTTGGACCCAGGAACTTGCAGCTGAGGGATCAGAAAGAGCTTGGATGTCACCATTGGCGACACCTAGCATGAGCTCAATATTTGAGCCTCTCAGGGCCTGCAGAGTTGGCTCGTTCGGGTCATAGATTCTCATTTTTGTGATGCCATTCGAATGATAGAGATCCACAACTTCTTGGTCGGACGGTAGATTGTTGGCTACTCTTCCATAGCAAACACCTATTGGTCGTGTTTGTGCAGCTGCATTGGATTCAATTTAGCCATTAGTTAAATAGAAATCATTTTGATATGTACAACGATGAATAATTTTGATATGTACAAGCATATACGCATACAGGAAATACAATACAAGAAAATTTTATCTGAGTACTAGAGTAGAGCGGTTGTTTATTACATGCCCCGAAGTTTTCTGGGTTACAAAAAGTGGGAGCGGTTATAACTGACCAGCTTTTATTCCTGCTACACGGTATGTGTGTAATCAGCCGAATATAAATCTTTATATATATATGTATATTTTTAAATTGTTACAATGTACATATATATATATAGTAATTTGAAATTTACAAAAATTTTGTACACATATACACTTGTACGGTCTAAAAGTCACTTGAGCACTTAACCCAAAAATCAACTTTCACTAATGTTCGAGGAGAAATTTATCCCTGATCCACATTTTTCAAATATAGAATAAAATAAACTTATGTGAAGGGTAGAACTCGCACCTTCAACATCTCAAAGGCATGAGTTACCTAATGACATGAACTATATATTGGCATATAAACATTTAATATGAAATTAACGAATGACGATAGTTGCTAGGATAGAAGAGAGAAAAGTTTATACAACGAGAAAGAGAGAAGGAGATTTTACCTGTCAACTTGAGGCAAGGCAAAAGCAAACCAATGAGCAGAAGTACCGTGGCAGCCATGAGAGTATTTTTTCTCCTATTGCATATAATAAATTAAGCACCGCAGTAAAATAAAAAAAAAGGGGGAAAGCCAAATTAATTAATTTTTGTGTAAGATTTAGAATTCCTTACATTACAATCTGCTAATGGAGAGACATCATATATATGCACATATTTTTACTGTCTATCTCTAAATCGACATTAAGGACCCCGTGATTGGTCAATGACTGCAAGTAATATTACGATGCATGCTTTTATTTTGAGATTTTTTTTTAATGATTTCATTAATTATGATGCACGTACAAATAATTACTATATAAGTATGAGTAATGACAGATAATATAAGATTGTATGATTTTGATTGAATGATATTTAATTACAAAAATTAAATTGGTATTCAGACATGTTTGTAATATTTACTGAAAAAATATGAAACTAAATAGTCCTCTTCAATATTTATCAAAAAACTCATTACAGTAATTACCTTTATATACTCTTGGTCGGATTTCCTCAATACATAACCGGTCATCATAATCATAACAAGAGACTCGTGTGAAGATTTAAAAAAGAAAAAACAGAGTTAGTATTTATGAAAAAAGCTCATTATAATAAACAATAAAAAAAACGCATACAAGATCTTGCGAGGCGGGCTCCTCCTTCAATGAAAAACAAGAAGTCGCAAAGTAATTTTGTTATAATGATAGTTTATTGTCCACAAAAACTTATAAATATATAGGCAATCAATTCTAAACCTAGGTAGCTAGCTAATTAACCCTTTAATGCATAATCGGAAAGTAAAAATCTCTTACTTAGTTACTTTGAAATTAATAGAAGGATCCAGATCCTCTTCCAAATATGTACACCTCTTTTAGGTTTTATCCGATCCCGTAAAGTTTTATCACAGAGCAACGACATCTTGGCCTTCTTAGATTTTCAATTATATATGGCTCATCCCCTCTACACATAATAATAAACTTTGCATATAAAAATGGACTTAATTTTAGTTTCAACCATTATATTTTCTGAATTTTATTTTTTAGCTAAAGAGAGCTTATTAACAGCCGAAATAAACAAAACTATATCTCATTCGTGCACGTCTGACAGAAAATTATAAAGAGTTGAGTACAGCTCAAATCAGGACCGGATCTAAATCTTCATTCAATAATTTGCTATAATCAATTTGCGTAATTCTTCAACAATGGTTTTAATTTCTGTGGTCTCGTGAGTCTCTTGCATAAGTTGATTGAGTGAATAAACATAACTTTCGCTCAAATAATGAAATTGTTCACGTATACTCCCTAAGTACCACGCATGAAAACAAAGTAGGTGATAACGAGCAATAATATTTGAAGCTACCCGGTATGTTGCACATAATCCATTTATTATCTCACTTAACCATATTGTCAGTGCATCAGATTATATATGAACTCGAGTTACTTTTTCAATTCTATGGTGAAAGTGTAGACCCTACACATTCAAAAACATTATGGCATACCTCTTAAAAAAAAAAAAAAAAGGGTTGGACCATTTGTTCTCAAAATTGATGCGATTGTTTATACTTTCCATAACCGAGTGGGATGGTGTGTGTGGGTGTGTGTTTATATATATATATTTGGTAATTAGCTAATCAAATTTTCTATGGTCTGTATTAAAAATGAAAAATGGGTGTACCAAGAAATTGAATTTTAGTTAGCAATAAAGTAGGCTCATAACGATAAGCAACGGGCTAAACCTTGACACGTCAACAACAGATGTGTCCACGTCGCCAGACTCATCCTCGCGCAACGTCAGCACTCAACTGCAACCGCCAAAACTGGTATGTTGAAATTTTAAAAACTGGAAAATGCTCCTTTTGGAGAATCTTAAGTCTACTTTAGGGAAAATTTTTGAGTACGGTCTATTGGTTCTTTCTAAATCATGCGTTATCATTTGTATATTTCAATCAATTATAATCATAAGCATACACATGAGATAAATTGGAAATAAATTTCATAATTAATTGAAAGTGAATGATATATAAGTGAAGATAATCATCCCCATCAATATGTAATGCTCAATGTAGCGTGCTGACTAAATTGACCTTGGGATGGGATGAACTGACTAGCCAAATACCGTCCTCACTGGGTGAGCTTTCAAATTTAGCTACAGTCATTTTGCCTTCTATGGGAAAATTCCATCTTGACTATTTTCTCTCACATTATTAATGGAAGTTGATTGTAGTTATAACTAAAAATAACCACTGGGTTATGCCGACACGAATATGAACGAGCAGTGTTGTGCCAGAGCAGTGTTGTGCCATGCCTCTTTTTTATTTTTTATTTTTTTCAAGCTTAGGCCTAGCATGACACAAGACAAGACATGCATGAGTGTTGTGCCAAGCAATGGTGTGGGGGCATACCAGGCCATGCCCAAGAAAAATTACTGCAAGCTTTTTTCATTTTTTAAGAGGGTATCCCAAACTGTTGGAATACTTTTTTAAAGAGTAATAATATAGTTATAAATTATTGTATAATTTTCTTTTGTATAATTTAATGTGGCATGATTTAATTGGTTGAATTAAATATTTCTTGGTCCACATAATTTATTTTTATTATTTTGTATTTTTATTCAAATAATGAGTTAATGTCAAATTAGTTTGTAGAAAATAAATTTATACAAGAGTTTGTAGCTGTATTATCACTCTTTTTTTAAACCTATATACTTTTAGGCTCTTGTATCTTTAATTAAATTCAATATAATCAAAAGTTTAAAACTCAAGCCAATATTCAATAATAATAAACTATGATACTAAGAGGATGTAATACCAACTACTAAGGTATAGCCTGTTGTATTAGAGTTCTTTCTTCTTCTTATTAATAATAATAATAATAATATTGCTTAAGGGTTAACATTTAATTATTAACTTGGACTTACATAGAGTCATAAATTATTGTTCATAATGACATTAATGCTTACAAGTTTCAAATTAAAATATTACAATTAAAAATTAACTTTTGATTTATTAATAAAACATATTTCATTCAAAATTCTATTTTGTGTATAAATGGTGAAAAATGTTTCATTTGACTCATTTATGATTTCATAAATGAAATATTAAAGTCGTACAAGTTTAGATTTATCATTTGTAAAATCATAATTTTGTAATTTTATTCGTTAAAATTATGATATCATTTTTTCATTTAATAAATTGCAAACACAAAACAATTAGAGTATTGTTTTTTTAAACTTAGACTTATGCTAATAAAATACATTAAAAGATTTAATTTTTTTTATTTATAAAATAATAAAATTTTAAATTTTAAAATTTATTTTTTATTAAAAAACTTTAATTTAATATACTTTGACTCACATATTATTAATAATGACCAACAAATCATATGCTAGTCTATTAATAAAACAAATTTATTACGAATTTTTCAGGTGCTATATTTTAACCCATCTCTAACTGAGCCTTCCTTTTAAGGCCTGTGCACTTAAAATTCTTATATATGTCTGCCTTTGAACTGGTTTGTGGAAAAACTGGGAAACGGGAGTGGTTCTACATTCACCACGATGCCTTCCTAGGGCTCATCATTCCCAGCCGAACACGTGGCCAACATTGCCCTCTTCATTAATTGCATGAAAGGATCCTACTTTGAACTCTCAACTTTCATATCCTGCCCATGTGGCCACGATGTTCACATAATTAATTCGATTATGAATTTTACAAGTTAGCGACAAAGACACTTACCAAACCAGCCAGATTCCGTATAGAGTTCCAAGCTCCGTAACAAGATCACTTCGTGCTTATAATTATTTTGATTCAATCCTTTCCATTCACTTCATAAATGGGTTACTTAACACAGCCTTGTCCATTTTTGATCTGCCTCCAGTTATTGCTCTTGTATTTTCAGTGTTGTTCTGCGAAGCTTTGCTCTCATGACCAAAGCTCTGCGTTACTCCAATTTAAGCAACTCTTTTCCTTTGAACAACATTCTTCGTCTGATTGTGATGAAGAATATCAACAATCTCGTCCAAAGATGATGTCCTGGAAAGAGGATGCTGATTGCTGCTCATGGGATGGAGTAACATGTGATATGGTGACTGGTCACGTGATTGGCCTCGACCTTAGCTGTAGTTGGCTTCATGGCAATATCCCTTCCAATAGTAGCCTTTTCTTTCTTCCTCACGTACGAAAGCTCAACTTGGCTTTCAATGATTTTAATTACTCCGAGATTGCTTCTGGTTTTGGTCAACTTCTGAGCTTGACACTCCTTAACCTCTCTTCCAGCAATTTCATGAGGTCAATTCCTGCATCAATAGGTAATATCACCCAACTTTCTTATTTGGATCTTTCATATAATAATTTTAATGGTCACATACCATCTTCCTTTTCAAATCTTCAGCTGCTTCACTATTTAATTCTGAGGAGCAATTTTCTCGTTGGTAAAATTCCTGATATTTTTACCAATCTAACCCAACTTTCTTACTTAGATTTCAGTCGTAACCAACTTTCTGGCTCAATTCCGAGTTCAGTCTATGAACTTGAGAATTTGATTCTTCTCAGACTTTCTTCAAACAGATTAAGCGGCACCGCTGAGCTGTACGATTTTGCAAAGCTCCAAAATCTTAAATGGCTATTTGTTTCTAATAATAGATTATCATTGAGCACCAAATTAAAAGTCAACTCTTCCTTTCCCAATCTTTTTGGGTTGGGTTTATCTGCTTGCAATATAAGTGAATTTCCGGACATCTTGAGAACCCTACATCAATTGCAGTGGTTGAACCTTTCTAAAAACCGAATTCATGGTAGGATTCCTAGTTGGATGTGGGACTTAGTAATACATACTTTGTATTACCTAGATCTTTCCAACAACTTCCTGACAAACATTGAATATTTTCCACCAAAAAATCTGACCCAACTTAACTTTGATTCGAACCTAACACACAAGGTCTTGGATATGAAAATGAACAACGGAAAAATCCCTCAAAAGTTTGTAAAAAGATGTAATTTGACAAGTCTTAACCTTAATGGAAATCGACTAGAAGTACCACTGCCACCATCTTTGGTGAATTGTCATCACTTGGAAGTTTTAGATGTTGGGAATAATCAAATTAATGAGAACTTCCCCAATTGGTTAGAAATCCTTCCAGAATTGCAAGTTCTTATCTTGCGTTCCAATAGATTTTGGGGTCCCATTGGTGACAACACAACAATAGTTCCATTCCCTAGGTTAAGAATAATTGATTTGTCTCACAATGAATTCACCGGAGTTTTGCCAACAGGATATCTTGATAATTTTAAAGCCATGATGCATGGGAATAATAATAGTGTTGAAGTGGATTATATGACACCTTTGAATTCTTTTAATTACTATGAATCAATAATTTTGACTATCAAAGGCATTGACATCAAAATAGAGAGGATTCTAACTATTTTCATAACAATTGATTTGTCGAGTAATAAATTTCAAGGAGAAATTCCAGAAGTGGTGGGAAAGCTCAATTTACTCAAAGGTCTCAACATTTCTCACAACAACTTGGTAGGTGATATTCCATCATCGTTGAGAAATTTGACGGAGCTTGAATCTCTGGACTTGTCTTCAAACATGCTTGTTGGACATATTCCAACGCAATTGACGAGTCTAAAATATCTTTCGGTGATAAATCTTTCGTACAACCAGCTTGAGGGACCTATACCTCGAGGACCCCAATTCAATACATTTCCAAACGATTCCTATGCTGGTAACTCGGGGTTGTGTGGATTCCCATTGTTAGAAAGCTGCAACATTGATGAGGCACCAGAGCCAGTAGGGCCAACAAGATTCGATGAAGAAGAAGATGCTTCAAGTTGGTTTGATTGGAAGTTTGCTAAGATGGGTTATGGATCTGGATTGGTGATTGGCGTGTCCATCGGATACATGGTATTTGGGACTGGAAAGCCGCGATGGCTTGTAAGGATGATTGAAAAGAATCAATCTAACAAGGTCAGGAAAAGAGTGAGCTGTTTTGGTATAGCAAGAAGAAATTAGTAAGTGCATCACTTTCTCATATTAGTTTAAGTAGGCCGCATGCTGATATTTTTCATTATCTCAACTAATATTTGAACCATATATTAATAATGTGATGTGTTTTTTCTTCAGGAATTTTACACTCATGGAATGGAATTAAGCTGTGGAAGTCAAATAATCACCCTCCAGGTACAGAAATTAATTTTCTCGCTCTTATTTCCAATTCCTAATAATATACTACAACTTAATTCTTTTGTTGGTAAGCTTGATCAAAATTCTGAGGGAAAAAATCATTTGAACAAATAATGTTGATGTAGGAAATGGGGTTGGGGCAGTTTTGATTTGGTGTATCTTGCCTTGGGTAGGTATGCTGGATTTGGGCGTTTTGAAGAAGCTGAAGCTTGCAACGAGCCAAAAAATATTCACAGCCTTTAGCTATGATGCATGCGGTTTTTGCGAATTTCATCGTTTGAGCTTTCATGAGTGGATACAACATTTTCCTGGACTCATACAACTTCTAATATTTTTATTTTCTTATTTCTAATAGAAATTTATGCGCTACTTCAGTTTTTTATTAATAAATTCCCAAATCCCTCCAAATTAATTACATTATTTTCATGACTCATAATCCAATAAAATTGCTCTTGAATCCTTGTACTAATTGAAAGGTTAGTTGTGCATAAAATGCATGAACAAAGGAGCAACATAAACTTATAAAATATATTCAACGACAAACGAATATAGAGATGTCCGGTATTCACAGTTTCATCAAACAGTAATAAAAAAGGGCTAATCAAGAAACTTGATATTTAAATGGAATATATAATAAAATAGCGGTTGAATATGATCCCCCCCCCCCCCCACTGTATAGCTCAGAATTCCGTAGATTAATTGGACCGGACAATCACAGTTACGGCCCAGGCCGTACGACGTCAACCTCAAAAGATCGTCCACGTCACTGGCCTATGATCTCCGCCACATCAGCACTCAAGATTATAATCGTGTAAAAAAAGGCTGTGGAAATTCATCATATACTTGTATTTTGTTTTCACTGTTCAAAAATACTAACCGCCAACAACTTCTTCTAGAGATTAGGATTCTCTCTTTATATGAGTTTTTTTAAGTTTTTAACGATCTTAAATCATATATTATATAATAATGATGTATACATAAGAATAAATTTCTTTATTTTTTAAATTTATTAACTATCAATCAACACGTGAACTTTTACGTAAGAAAAGTTCAGATCATAAGAGATTCTATGCACGATAAACACATGTATGCTTTTGGACAAAATGTTGTAAAAAACAGTGCATGCACTTTGTCCTCTTTAGCACTTATTTAGCGATGCTTCATGACTCTATCACCAAAATGATTATGGCATTAGAACCCTTAAGCTCGTGGCATTGCATCATTGAACACAACCCATAATTAGCATTCATTTGAGGAATGGCACTAGAACCAGGCATGATTACTAATTAATTATATTTTTTAGTTTTGTTGCTGTTGATTAATTGATTTAAGAGAATATGTATATTCTTGGCAAGCTGGCTAGCAATAAGCGCTTCAATTGAGAGGCAAAAAAAAAAAACATCTAGTCAGAGGAGAGTCTACCGAGGACACGTGTAATTTGATGGGGCCTTTATAAGGTGTTTTTGTTTCCTACCTTCAATTTTTCTTCTTTTTTATATGACGCCATTTCCACTAATTATAATTTTTTTAATCTAATAGGTAATATATTAAAGAAAAACTTTATGATATAATAAGTTATATCAAAATAATAAACTACAAGTAAATTTGCAGACCTTCACTTAGTGTTGTTCGAGTATAGAAAACACTCAAACATATTACGGATCTTCTAGCCTATTCCTTCTTGATAACCTGAATAAGCTGTTAAGGCCAGGCTAGCTAGGGGCCCCATAGAATTTATAATGGACTTGATCATTTTCTTCTATTAAGAAAATTAATAAATTCTTCTTTATCTTAATCCTTCAGCAATTCGTGAATACTCGTTATATCATTATCCAATCCTTTAGAAACATGTGAGCATTTATAATTAACTTATCTTTTAATTAAAATTAACTGGCTGCATATATGTGAGCCTCATCTAGAAAAGTGAGTCTAACCATATATAATTTATTGTAAGCCATCGTCAATGCAATCATTATCTTATTTCCATTCAAACTAATCACGATCATCACACAACTGAGCATGCATACACTCATAGAGTTGTTTCAGTACCGCTGTGATATTTGATTAAGCTGTATTAAATTATCTTACGTGAAATTAAGACTTGGTCGTGATCAGACAGCAAGTAAAGTGTGAGAATGTATAAACTGAATCTAGAAGAGTTGGGGGTTTTTTATTTTCGATATGCAAAGATTCACAGCTGAGAAATTTCAATTAATACCACCATTATCTCCACAAATTGCCACTAAGAAAAGTAATGTTGATCATGGCCATTATCTCTACAACAAGGATTCCATTCCCCATCTACGTAGATTCCAAAACAAGGCTTAGTGCACTAAGTCAACAAGTATTATATAATCAACACTTGATAAATAGCCATGCATTTCTCTTCTATATAAACTCATACATCTCTCTTCTTGTGATTTCATCGGGAACAAAAAAAAAAAAAGGGTTATTTCACTCAGTAGTATCAACTTTTGATCTGCCTCCAGCTATTTTATGTGTTTTCGGTGTTCTGCTTGTTAGATTGGTGAACGAAGCTGAACCTCAATTACTGCACGTGGGAGTATCAGCTGGAGCTTACTTGCTGACAAAGGAAGAAGCTCACACAAATGAAGTCAAGCAACATACACGTGCAGAGCAAGAACATTCCAGCTGGCAAAACAGTTATACAGATATTCCTCAACTGATATGTGATTAGTTACAAATAAAGGGCTGTGATTAATTGATGTACATACCTCACGTGTGTATAATTTTTGTTTGTAAACTAATTTTGCTGAGCTGTATTTCAAGTGTCTGGAGTATATAAACCAGATGCATTGTACATTTTCGATTGAATAAAACAGTTACAAAATTCTATCATGGTATCAGAGCCATAAGAAGTAACAATGGCGAACACTGAAAATCAAACTAACACCAATGGAGCTTCGAGCTCAACCACAAACACAAATCAAGCTTCAAACCTCAGTACCTCTGTTCTTAGCTCTCTGGTTTTCAACACACTTATCAAACTTACCAATAACAACTACCTGCTGTGGCGATCACAGGTGATAGCAACAATTAATGCAAATGATCTGGAAGATTTGATTGATAACTCAAAAAGTTCTCCAAGCCGAGTTGTGATCAACATTGACAGTGATCAAACTGTGATCACAACTCCAAATCCACAATATCAGATCTGGAAGAGAAATGATCAACAATTAATGAGCTGGCTACTGTCAACTCTGAGTGAAGAAGTTTTAAGTGCTGTAGTTGGAGCCAGATCTTCTCTTGAAGTATGGCAAATTCTTGCTACGCAATTTGGAGCCAGATCTAGAGCTAGAGTTCTGCATCTAAGGACTCAACTTCAGACCACAAGGAAAGGATCAATGACAATCCATGAGTACTACACTAAGATGAAGACTACTCTTGATGCTTTGAGAGCTGCTGGCAACAACATGAATGATGAAGACTTTATGTTAAGCCTCCTGGCTGGGCTTGGATCTGAATATGACGCAATTGTAACTACAATCAATGCTCAACCTGAAGGAATCACTCCATCTGATGTGTATGGAATGCTGCTGAATCATGAAAACAGACTTGAGTATCAACACTCTGTAAGTCACATGGAGTATCAGGCTAATATTGCTTTTCATAGATCAAATCAGAGAAGGAACTGGCAAAATAACTACAATGTCAATGGAGGAAACAACAACTTTTATGGTGGAAGAGGATCTGGAAACACTTTTAATCAATTCACTAATTCTTCAGACAAAGTCAAAGGCAAAAATGCTGCAGAAGAAGATGAACCTAAGGGACCATGCCAGATCTGTTTCAAGAAGAATCATACTGCTGCTCATTGCTGGCACAGATTTAAGAAGAATTATGTGCCTCATCAAGGACACAACAGGAGAAGTGCCTACATAGCTGAGAATGGAGGACACAAAGATGAAGCTTGGTATCTTGACAGTGGTGCAACTAACCACATCTCAAATGATCTTAACAACCTCAACATAAGCTCAGAATACAAAGGAAATGATCAGCTGGCAGTAGGTAATGGAGCTAAACTTAAAATAGTCTCTATTGGTCACTCACTGCTAAGCACACTTGATTCACACACATTATCTCATATCAAACTTCATCATATACTCTATGTTCCTGAAATAACCAAAAACTTAATTAGCATTTCAAAGCTATTACATGATAATGATGTGTGCATTGAATTCGATAAATCTGTTTGTGTTGTTAAGGACAAGAAAAGGGGGAGTGTTCTTTTGAAAGGAATAGCTAAAGATGGACTTTACAGGCTGCTAAGTTTACCTCACAGCCCCAGCCAAAACAAATCAATTCTGCTGTCTTCTACTACTACTCCAAATTTGTTTGCTGTTAATAAAACACAAGGACCAGAATCTATGTTGTCAGTTAGCTGTAATGTGAATTGTACAAGCACTAAAAGTCTTGATCTTTGGCATATGAGATTAGGTCATCCTAATGTCAATGCTCTTATGAAAACTTTGTCAGCTTGTAATATTTCGGTTGATAATAAAACTTCTGGTTTATCTTACTGTAAAGCATGTCAGTATGGCAAACAACATAGGTCACCTGTCAAACTCAGTGAAACAAAATCATCAAAAGCTCTTGAAATAATTCATAGTGATCTTTGGGGTCCTGCTCCCATTGAATCAAACCAAGGTTTTAGATACTATATAGCCTTCATAGATGATAAAACCAGTTACACATGGATATATGGACTGACAAACAAATCCCAAGCACTCACTGCATTCATTTCTTTCAAAACTCAAATTGAGAAAAGCCTTGAATTAAAAATTAAAGCTTTCCAGTGTGACATGGGAGGTGAGTACAAAGCTTTTGAACCATATTTGAAAAACGAAGGGATCTCCTTGAGATACTCTTGTCCATATACCCATCACCAGAATGGAAAAGCAGAAAGGAAACATAGACACATCACAGAAACTGGATTGACTCTTCTTGCTCAATCTGAACTCCCTCTGAAATTTTGGTGGGAAGCCTTCTCCAATGCCACATTCCTTATAAATAGAATCTGTACACCTACTCAAAATGACAAAACACCTTTTGAATCCCTCTACTCAAAGAAACCAGACTACTCTCTTATCAAAGTGTTTGGCTGTGAGTGTTATCCCTTTCTAAGACCTTATAATAGACACAAATTTGACTTCCATACTTCTACATGTGTAAACTTAGGTTTCAGTCATCTTCACAAAGGTTATAGGTGTCTAAACTCAAATGGGAGAATATATATAGCTGCCCATGTCAATTTCAATGAAACATCCTTTCCCTTCAAAACTGATCCAAAATACATAAACTCAAAGCAAAGTCAGCCATCTGAATCTAGAAATTCTCTCAACAAATTCATTACAATATCCTTTCCCTCAGAAAGCCACTACATGGTAACAAAGATCAAATTCAGCTGGAAATTCTAATCAAGAGACTACTCCTTCTGATGATCAAGTCTTTGACAACAGTCACGGAACTATCACACCTACACCATACACCATTTCAAATTCATCCTCAGATACACCAACCACTTCAAATCATTCTGATACTTCAGAAAACACTGAAACTCAAAACCAAAGTATTGACACTTCTCAGACAAATCAAAACATTAAACCTTCACACCCTATGATTACTCGAGCTAAGGCTGGGATATTTAAGCCTAAAAGCTACAATGTTGAGAAAGCTTTATCCTTTGAAACACCATCAAGTGTTGCTGAAGCATTAGATGATCAAAATTGGAAACTAGCCATGCAAGAAGAATTTCATGCTCTAACTAAAAATCAGACCTGGAGTTTAGTTCCACCAGATCAGAACATGAAACTTGTAGGAAATAAGTGGATTTTCAGAGTCAAGCAGAATTCAGATGGAACAATCAACAGATACAAAGCCAGATTAGTAGCTAAGGGATTCTTACAAACTGAAGGAATAGATTATCATGAGACATTCAGTCCTGTAGTTAAAGCAGCTACTATAAGGATAGTTTTAAGCATGGCTGTGATGCATAACTGGAAATTGAGACAGGTTGACATTAATAATGCCTTCCTGAATGGAGAGTTGTCTGAAACTGTGTATATGCATCAACCGGAAGGATTTGTGAATACTAACTATCCAGGACATGTCTGTAAGTTAAAGAAAGCCTTATATGGCTTAAAACAGGCACCAAGAGCCTGGTTTAACAAGTTGAAATCAGTTCTTGAGTCATGGCAGTTCTGCAGAGCAAAATCAGATACATCCTTGTTCTTTAAAAGAAATGGGAAGGATCTGATTATTTTGTTAGTGTATGTTGATGATATTATAGTCACTGGTAGTGATAATATTGAAATAGAACAGATCATTGACAATCTGGGAAAAACATTTGCTCTTAAAGACTTGGGACAACTTAACTTCTTTCTTGGTATTGAGGTTACAAGAAATGAAGATACATTAGTTCTATCACAGTCCAAATACTTGAAAGAGCTGCTCACCAAGTTTAATATGAAGCAGTGCAATGGCTCAGATACTCCTCTAGCAACCACTGAAAAATTAAGCAAGTACATGGGGGAAAATTGTGCAGATTCAACTCAATATAGGAAAGTCATTGGGGGATTACAATATGCTGTGTTAACAAGACCGAATTGCATATCATCAACAAGCTAAGTCAGTTCATGGCTAATCCATTGATGCCACACTGGATAGCTTGCAAACGAGTACTTAGATACTTGAAGAAGACTATTGATTATGGATTAGTTTTTAAGAAGTCTGATTCACTTGATTTGGTAGCATATTCAGATGCTGATTGGGGAAGTGACCCTGATGATAGAAGGTCTACCAGTGGTTATTGTGTATATCTGGGTGATAATCTGATTAGCTGGAGTTCGAAGAAACAAAGTGTTGTGTCAAAATCTTCTGCAGAATCTGAATATAGAGCAATGGCGTTAGCTAGTGCAGAGATAACTTGGATTTGCTCGGTTATGAAAGAGCTAGATGTCAAGTTGGACAACACTCCATTACTATTAAGTGACAGTACAAGTGCTGCTGCAATTGCTACAAATCCAGTATTACACTCTAAGACTAAACACATTGAAATAGACATTCACTTTGTTAGAGACAAAGTCGAAAAGAATGAAATTGAAATTGCTTTCATATCAAGCAATGACCAAACAGCAGATGTATTAACCAAACCTCTTACTTACTCCAAGTTCAGCTTCTTCAGAAGCAAACTTAAAGTCTCTCCTAGAGATTTAAGTTTGAGAAGGAATGTTAGATTGGTGAACGAAGCTGAACCTCAATTACCGCACGTGGGAGTATCAGCTGGAGCTTACTTGCTGACAAAGGAAGAAGCTCACACAAATGAAGTCAAGCAACATACACGTGCAGAGCAAGAACATTCGGTGGCAAAAAGCGATATCTGAGATATTCCTCAACTGATATGTGATTAGTTACAAATAAAGGGCTGTGATTAATTGATGTACATACCTCACGTGTGTATAATTTTTGTTTGTAAACTAATTTTGCTGAGCTGTATTTCAAGTGTCTGGAGTATATAAACCAGATGCATTGTACATTTTCGATTGAATAAAACAGTTACAAAATTCTATCATAAGCTTCGCTATCATGACCAAAGTTCAGCATTACTCTAATTTAAGCAACTCTTTTCTCTGGAAAAAGTTGTATCTTACATATTTGTAATATTGTAGAATATCAATAATCTCGTCCAAAGATGATGTCTTGGAAAGGGCATGCCGATTGCTGCTCCACTGAATGAACAAATTCAGTGGCAATCTCCCTCATACGTTTGCAAAAACTAGTGTTTTGTCAAGTCTTAACCTCAATGGCAATCGGTTCGAAGCATCATTGCCTCTATCTTTGTTGAACTATCAGTATTTGGAAGTTTCAGATTGAAGAGATTGTAAAGTTATACAAACTGAACTTTATTAATCACTCCCAAGATCACTGATTCAGATTTCCAAGATGCAAAAAAGATGATCTGATTAGCTAATAATGAAGAAAGAACCGATGATCAGAATGATGAATTGACCATGAACAATCAATAGAAACACAAAACCACAAGAAAGAACAGAAGACAGAGCAAATAATGTGGTTCAGTCAATTTGCATTGACTTACATCCACGAGAGGAACAAATCGATCAGTTTATTGATTGAATCAAGTTTTCTTTACGTAGTGGATACAGAGCTATGTTCAAGGAACAAGAAGTCCTTCACTTAAGCTTTCTCTCTCTCTCTCTCTCAAAACCTCTGGATCTTTGTGTTTGTTAAACCAGAATCAGTTGCATTTCTAGGTTTATAACGAACCCAGTTACTTGCCCAATATTGCACCTGAGAAGCAAATGGTTTTAACCTCTTAAACAACCTACACATCATTCAGAACTTCACGGGCACTGCTCATGGTTCTTTAAGCTCCAGCAAAGTTCCAAGTCGTTTAAACAAGTAATATTAAGACACCATTAAACACAGATCAGATTGCTGTTTTGCTTAAGCTTCAGTCACCAAAACGCATTGCTTTCTTGTCGTTTCATCGATCTTTTGATTTGATTAACTTTGCTTCAACAAAATCTCTACCTTGAAACAAATCAAACCTGACTAGGGTTTCTCCTCATCCCTCTGCAACTTAGAGACTACATAAACTAACCATGTTCAAGTAAACCTTGAAGTTAGCTGTTGGAACCACTTTTGTAAGCATGTCTGCAGAATTATTGTCTGTATGAACCTTCAGCATTTTGATCACACCTTTGGACACTTCATGTCTGATAAAGTGTAATTTGATATTAAGATGCTTGGTTCTCTCATGATGAGCTGGATTTTCACTCAAGTATATTGCACTAGAGCTATCACAGTGAATTTCAACAGTTTCTTGAGCTATCCTAATTCTGCAATCTCCCTTTGAGCCACAAAAGTTTGACTGCCTTTATACCAGCTGTATATTCAGCCTCTGATGTTGACAAAGCGACAACATGTTGGAGACTTGCTTTCTATTTGATAATGCAGCCATTTAGCATAAACATATACCCTGTTAAAGACCTTCTTCTCACATAGTCCCCAATAAAAGCTGAGTCCACATAACCCCACAAGCTACTACTTATGCCATGTAACAATCTCTATTTATGAGTTCCATTGAGATACCTCAATGTCGACTTGACTGCTTGCTAGTGCTCCTTCCCATGTGCTACTATATATCTGCTTACAATGCTTAAAGCGTC